>CM077913.1:23750000-25000000 GCA_039766575.1 Serrognathus titanus
GTAATTTGTTATGGAAAAGTCATGATTAAATGGCAGAGAACTCAGGAACGTGCCAAATTGGGTTACTGCAAACATACTTGAATCGGATGATAGTAATAAATCGTTAGAGCAAATTTACGATAAGTACCACCAATAAGAATATTATATTCAAAAGAAATGTGTAACTATACTGTATTGGTATCTGGTATAGTAATTCATCAAGCTGTGACATTATGGGAACGGCATATTATAAAAATCAGCCAATACTTATCATCAAACTAGTAATTAGTTATCATGAAAAGAGGAAATAATGTTTCACAAAAACGAACCACCTTACTGAATAAAAGATTTTAATTTTCAATAAGCAGATAAGGATATTGCAACTTTTTCATCCTGTTAGTAAGATGATTAAGAAATATCACCGACTTATGGCTTTTTCAGGCACTTTAGCAAGAATATCAAATGCACAATTTATTATATAACTTCATTTTTTTACAATATTCCACCTAATTTTTCTTAATTAACTTAGCAAGAATTGTTTTGTATTTATTTATATTTTATTTTCAATCTGTCTTTGCAGTTACCTACGTACAACATACAAGTGTTAGTAGAATCGTAATCTGAATTTTATTTTCTTTGCACAGCTTTTAATTTTTAAGAAATTTTTAAATTCATTTGTATTACTTTTATAGTGGCAATAAAATTATTGGCATCATTAAGGTGCGTTGACATAGGGCGTGAATCATGAACGTGAGCTTCGCTTTTCTTAACACGCGCTATGTAAACTATCGGTTCTCAGAATACGTTAATAGTATAATACTCATTTGTTACAAATGTTAAAATTCATAATAATATTAAAATAATTAATGATTAACCAATATAAGAATTAAGTCTAAATAAACTTGACATTAGCAAAAAAGAATAATGTTGAAAAATACAATAACTCAAGAAAAAAATAAAATCCGGTATAAATTTAGTTGCATAAACATTTTTTTCTTTGAAAGCAGTACCCGGAATGTATTACAAAACATGATCGTTAAAGGATATTGCATCCCCTCTCTCTATTAGAAAATTAATCATTGACAAATAAATATTCCTCGAAAATATTTACCTATTCTTTGAATAATTTAAATTTTGTAAACTATCGCTAATAATTACAATATAATTATAAAATATGAAGAATAAGAAAAAATCAGTGAATAAATTCTCAGTCTAAAAAAATACAATCCTGTTAGGGCGAGTATAGGTGTTTCTTAAAATTGTTCTTTTTTGTAAGTATTTTGTAAGTCACAAATATTGTAAACAATAAATATATTCTTACTTCATAACACACTTTAAATCACAACTAAATAAATACGAAATATTATAATCCAAGGAGAGAAAATGTCTAGGCACTATCTACAATAGTACTGACATATGCTTAATCGAGTAGACAGCGTATACATACATAGATGAAAGAATATGAAGTAGACGGAAGTTAAGTTCTTCCTGACAAGGCCAACTTAAGACGAGACTTGGGAAGTAGGTATTATTTTTTTCGGTGTCAAAGTGATGTTTATCGGATGACTATATAAATATATAATTTATTGGAAAACCTCTTCTTGATGTTTAAATAGACAAAAAAATGTTCCCCCTAATCAATCTCAGTCATATGTTTAATAGCCCCTTTTATATTTTAAGAATTTTATAAAATTAGAAACGGTCCTGTTATAAAATAGATGGAATTAACAAAAGAGCCAGCAACGATAGGAAAAAATAGTGGTAGGTTTGTCTAATGCTTCGATTTATTTATTTATTTATTATCGCCTAATTTGCAAGAAACGAATTTCAATAAAATTTTCTTTTTTTTATTGGTGGTATCCCATTGAAACCCGGAAGATAATTAAAAAGATACACAAAAAAATATGACGTGGCGATATTCGGGCGATTTGAATGACAGCAATCGTATCGGGCAATCTACTGCTTCAATTTCGTCCGATTAGTAAGCACTTGATGGAGCCCGGTTTATTCTGCTGATTTTCGTGTAATTTCCGGGAGATCAGATTGGAGCAATCAAATCGCCCGAATATCGCCACATCTATGTGCTCCATAATGGAGACAACAGATGTGGCGATATGTACTCCATAATGCAGACAACAGATGTGGCGATATTCATGCAATCTGGTCGCTGCAACCTGACAATCTAAATGCCCGAAAATTACACGAAAATCGCCAGAATAAACGGAGCTCCATCAAATGTTACCAGAAAAACTGCCAAAATAGTCAAAATATTAGTTAAAATTCTTGTCGCGAAGATATAAATACGATAAATACTTCTGTAAAAGAAGTATATTTTACTTGTCGCTCGTGGATTTGTCAATTTAAAGGATTGAATCCGGATTTACCATTACCATTTTTAATTAAATTTCGAGGCCTCCACAGCAATAGAAGATGAGCAAACATGTACAAAATGGGTTGACAATTGATCTGGAGAACATTACTGAATATTTTGAATGTCTCTCTTCTACAATTACAAAACTGAAAAATAGTAGTTTACTTCTGCAGAATTCCTTTAATTTAATTAATGAAGTAGAGTAAAGTCTATCCAAATGAGATCATCCCATTTGTAATTTAGTTTAAAAAAAATAATGGAGATATGGAAAGAATCCATATTTAGACACTTAGAAAACAATTTCCCGAAATTATGATACAGACGAAGGTTGTAAGCTCTACAAAAGTTTCAAAGTTTTTGTCCGACGAAATGGACTTATGATAGTCGCTGCAAATCACCACGTATTTTAAATATTTAATTTCAAACTTTAAAAGCGCCTGGAGCCAAATAACTTCCTTCCTAAGTATTGTGGGTATTGCTCATACAGTCCGAGCACTAGATTTTCGTGCTGTTCGCAAAACAAGTGGGTCGAATTTTTTTCTCTGGTCTTAAAAGTGTAATACCCTTTTTTGTGTATTTTGAAAATTTGATAAAATTAATTCTGTTGCAAAATATTTGGAATTAGCAAAAATATTTGGACGATAAATAACTTAACTTATAAACGTGCCCTTAGGTTGACAGTTAATACAAGAAAGAAAATATGAAAGAACGATGAGGATGCGAGTGTGGGAAAAATGAGTTCGGTGTAGTTCGTGTACTCGTGAGATTATACTATGGAAAAAAATCAAATTTATTTCGAGTAAAAGTACATTTAAAGTACTTGGAAAAATATTGAGATACATTGTCGAAAGATAGAATAGATGAAACCTAATTAATCAAGACTTAGAAGGACCAGAGCACATAATGACAATGAATGAAAAGGTGCCATAAACTATAAGGCGAAACTAAGAAAAAGACGAGAAAAGCAAATGGAGGACAAAGACTGTAAATGTAAAGAAAATGGAAAGATGCTTTGGAACATGATAAATTAGTTCTAGAATGATTCTTGGAAAACTTTTTGAATGGATGAATTTTATTGTTAAGCCTCTTCAGTGAGGAACAAAGATTTTTGTGTTGTTATTGTTATCTAGTTTCAACTCAACAAAGAAACTCTTAAGTTTTCAAGTCAATTTTATTCTTGATTGTAGTGCTTTGAAGATGAGAGAAATATTGCTTGTATTTTGATCGTCTTTGTCACGGGAAATAAGCAAGCAGCAAGTCGATCCGTCAAATTTTATAACTGTAGTCCTGAAATCTGTAGATACAGTTTTGTCCTGCAGTGAAATCCCTCCTCCATTCCAACAAACGATCCATGGCCGTAGCGATCTCGCGTCCAGTGCTCAGCTCTCTTCGTAACAGTCAAGTCCAGCTGTGTCGCGTTTCTCTGACAGAAACTCGTGGTGCGCGCGAGTTTTGTTTATTTTCCGACAAGTTTGCAAGAAAATCAGTGGATTTTAAATAGAGGCCTGGTGATTGTTTCCGCTACTTGAGTGCGTCCACTTGGCAGAGGTCAGTTCAATTTTTTTTAAACATTTTTTTTTTATGTCACATCAAATCAATTTCTCTGCAACAGTTCAAAATACCAAGACGAGTTTTGCTAACTCGCGCAGCTTGAAAAATGTCGTATTTATTACCGCGAAATAACAGGTGATTAACTAAGAGATTATAGCGTATTTCTCAAGATGTGTTAAGCGGACTGAAGTGCTAAGTTAAATATTGTGGTCAGTTTGGTTCACACAATCGCTCTGGGAATTGTTTACCTACCTGGCTACTGTTTATCACATGAAAATCTGTAACGCAATTCTGAATAAATATTGCACGAAATATGCGGAAATTTCTTGTTTATTACTTCGACTTTGATGTGTGGTTCAACCAAGGATATGGCATTATCCTTTCATGAGTTGTTTCAATTTGTATCTCATGCCCTTGTAACGTGAGCCTGAAAAGAAATGATATAAATTTAATGTAACTCAATCTAGGCATATTATTATTAGTATTAACATTAAAATTTCGTCAGATAAAAATTAAAATTTTTTTCAAAACAATATACAAATAAATTCTACAGTTTTGGTAACAAACAAAATAAAGAGTATATTTAACTCAACGCTCCTCGGTCTATTTAGCTAATGTTTTGAAAATAAATAAATTTATTTTTCCAAACGCTTTCAACAAAAGCTCAGTTAAATTTCTGGCTTATTAATTTTGATTATTAAAAATGTCTCACGAAGAACTACTAAGTATTTAATCAAGTAAAAAAAGCCTTTGAAAAGTACATGAATTTTTCCGGAAATTGCGAGTTATTTGGGTCAAAAAGCTGCATATGTTTATGATATAAAATCAAAGTTAACTCTTTTCAATCGCTGATTTGTTTTAGATTGTTCAAATAACGAATAATAATAATAATAACTAAAAGTAAAGCTTAAGGTGGTTGACTCCTTGATAATTTGTGGTCGTTGGATTAGATAAGCCAACAATGAGTTTCATTTTTTTGTTTGTTTTAACGAGTAATCGGGATTACTACCTGTTTTGGGGCAAGAAATTTTAAATACGACGGGAAGGGATGGTATCTTAGCATTTTATATAATTATCAGTTTATAAATAAATTTGTAAATGATTGTAGTGCTGTAGCCTGCGGGAGGATTAGCGGAAATTAATGAATTTTAAATGGAAACCGACGAACCGTGGAAGTCGAGAACGTCGTAATTTATTACGGAAAACTACTGCGTCGACAGTGCATAAATTACAAAAGAAATTTTTGAAGTAAACAGTTTATAAAAAATTTATTATTAGGTGAACGTCGCTTCCGAAACTCCGTTAACAGCACGTATGTGTTATTAGGAAATATACTTGTAGATTTTCAGCAAATTTCATAAAAATTCAGTATTATTCATAAACATTAAAAATTTTAGTGTTAATTACATGAACTTCTAACGAAAACAACGTTAAGTTTGATAGGGAAGTTTTATTTCGTTAGATAAATTTCTGCAAGTCTTTGTCGGCTTGTAAGCTAATGGTTAAGTTTACGAGACTTGCTTTATCGCGAATGTGACCTTTTCCAAATAGTGCAAAAATGTTGAATGGTTTTCAGTGAAAATCTCGCGCACGACCTCTGGCTGTTGAACCGGAGCAATTAAAGCGGAAAAATCGAATTGCGTCAATTTTAGTCGGACTTGAATTTTGAATCCTTTTCGAAACAGCTGCGAAAAAGAAACTAAACAAACTGGACTTGTGCGTTTTAATGAGTTCAGTTTTGGCTCTATCTGATCATCCTTTTTAATGACTGGAATATCCACTTTTACTTTATACAATTTAATTTATTGTTCAAACTGTTTCTATAGGTATTTACATAAATCAACGATCTTTAAAATAGTTTTTGACTATCAGCCATAACATAATGGTAACTAAAAATAGTAGTTTTTGGGTTTTAAAAACTATCGAATTTCGTTAGATGAGTCGAACTAAATTAATTTAGAAAATATTACTTCCATTTATTCTGTTACAACTTAAAATTATTTTGTCTGTTTATTTATTTTTTCTCTTTGAACAGAGAGTTAACATGTATGTATTGGAAATTGCATTTATACTTGCTCACAACTTTACATTTAGCAATTTCTATATACGTATGTAGTTGCAACAAAAGGTGCCAATTTCTGAATGTAAACACATGTTTATTTATCTTGTATTTGAGTGGTCTTATTGATCTTAATTAACAATTATTGTTCACAGACATATTCAGATACGCATGTGCACAACAGATAATTGCATCTTGTTGCAACATGTAAAGCGACTTTAAAGGTGCAACTGACACATGCATTTTTATTGTCATGTGATTGAGTGACTTATAGGAAAATTCTAATATTACAATTTAATGAAATTTTAATAGTAGCTTTAAAGCACATTTTACTGTCGTAGGAAATAATAACAATTTAATTGTTCGGAAAAAATATTCTAAAAATACATTAGGTATATGGGTTATGTTGGATTATGTATTGATTTTTATCATCAAATTACCAGGTACAGCTGCAATCGATTCAAATTGTATTTGAAATGGGCTATTTAATGATATGATCAAAAGCTCTTGCTGTAAATTTTGTCTTAAATAATAATTTTTTGGTCATTGAAATTTTTGTATTTGTGGTAATAATTTACTTAAAAATAATGTAAAACGTTTTATGTTCTGCATTAGTATTTATTTTCTTTGTTTGTTAATTAATAAATAATAAATAAAAATAAAAGTTTAATTTAATTAATTTATGGCGTTTCTAAAAAGAAAAAAAAAATTTAAATACTCTTCGAGTTTCCAGAAAAACTTAAGATAAGTTTTATTTTCAATTATTATAACATTTTATCCAAGTTGAGCAATAAACAGTAAAATGATTAATTTGATAATGAACAGCAGAGTTTATTCACTTTAGCGTGGTGATTGTAGCCCTGTAGAGTCTAGACAATTTGGAAACCAATTTATGCGTAATGGCAAACGAGAAAATATATTTTGAGTATACGTAATAAAGATAAGGACTGCAACAACAAAGTGTGTTAATACGAGGCATATAAGCCGTCCTCTTTCTTTTGAAATTTTCGTCATTAACAGGTTTCATGTAACCCATTAGTGTTGGCCAGTGAGTCGTAATTAGAATCATGGGCCTACTGATTCGATTCAGGTGAGTCATGACGTTGAATCGATTCATTGGTATTGAATGGAATCATTGATGTTGAATCGAATCAGTTAATCGATTCATTATCTCGTTTCACTGATTCCAATTTACCGTTAATGAATAGATTCTGTCACGCTGATTCGATTCATTGTCTCGATTCGCTGATTCGATTCATTGTCTCGATTCGCTGATTCGATTCAGCGTCTCGACTTAGCTGAATCGAACCAGCACAATCCATGATTCGAATGACGATTCACTGGCCAATACTTACAATGCATGATTTCGATTTGGCCCTTTCTTTTTTGTTCTGACCACCATGCAAACTGTTACGTATCACTATTTGTTTCTATCTTGTATAAAGGCAAAGATACAGAAATGGTGAATGGTGAATTTTGCTCAACACATTGTATATATCGTACACAATTTTTTTTTTGTAATGAATTATCTCAAACGGACAGTGAAAAATGGCACAAATGCTCAACGTTTCACTATAGCTTGATAGCTTCGTCAGGAGTGAAAATATTATTTTGAGATAATTCATTACACAATTTCACCGGACAAGAATCTACCTAATTATATTTTTTTTTATCCAAACAAGCTTTTATACAGTAAAAAATTATAGTTTTATAGAGAAATTCGATCAGTTTCTCTCAATTTAGTTTCTTTAACGCCAAAAATTGGAATCGCTAAAGTTCGCTAAACAGCATTTGCACCAACGTCGTTGTTAACTAATCCTAGATTAAACATGGATCTTTGGAAATTAGTTAATTTAAATTACTTTCCGTTTAATTAATATGGTCTTTATATGTTCCTGATTTATAAACGTTTTTACATTTTTTTGTATTTTAATTTATAATTAAATTCAGTTATTCAAAGTATTCACACATGTAATAATTTTAATAAAAAAAAGCTGTTTTACGAACTACGTTTGATTTTCGACGGAAATTATAATATTATAAGAAATCTACAGTACTCACCAAAAGTCGGCATCAAATTTATTACTGATTTTTCGAAAAAACTTTTTACGGCAATAATTTGTGCTTAGAAAACCTGTTTAGCCCCTATCAGAGATACCGAGTGATTTTTATTTAGTTAAGAAATAGCGTTTTTCGAAATGGTAAAAATTTTAAAATTGTGATTTCTCCTATATTAATCAAGATTTGATTGAGATTTTTCCAAAGTGTGTTGGCTTCAGCTTAATGAACAATCTCAAGGCCAAGATACAACTGGGTCTTGGAAAAATGAATTTTTCACTTACTACAACTAATTTCATAATTCAGTTTTTTGGGGGTGAAAACTTCAAAAATTTATAATTAGAAAAAATAATAAAAAAGATTAATTATATATTATTATTATATATTATTATTAATATTTTATTATATACCGAAAAGTAATATTTTTGCATAATATTGTTACGCTCCTGATCCAAGGTACTTTTTAA
Source organism: Serrognathus titanus (assembly GCA_039766575.1). Classification (NCBI taxonomy): domain Eukaryota; kingdom Metazoa; phylum Arthropoda; class Insecta; order Coleoptera; family Lucanidae; genus Serrognathus; species Serrognathus titanus. The sequence continues at coordinate 23,758,486 of CM077913.1, forward strand.
GAGAAATATTTTTTATTGATAAATAAAATGTGTTAAAATGGCTTCTAAAAACTCTAATCTACTTGTGTTAATGAATTACTTTTACAAAAACTCTTGTACAGTTGCCTAAATGAGGAGATTTTTCTGTATTTAGTTTACATATTGTCATTTAAGTAGGCAGAATATGAGATGGCTATGAATTGTTTGACTGTTAAATAAAATTCATAATAGACTAAAGAGAACTTTAATTTCAAGTCACATTTCAAAACAAAAACAAAGGTGGTTTAAATTTTAAAGTAACTTTAAATTTTCTATTATTAAATCGACCCAATTTGATTTGACAGTGAAACAGTTCATTGCCATATCTTATTCTGCGTATTGACTTGAATTATGCAAACTAAATAGAGAAAAATCTGTTCGTTTAGGCAATTGTAAAAGGGCATTTACATGCTTTTAAATACATATTAATTATTTTTAAAAAATGTTTCTCCTTAAAGACACGTTGCATCAAAAACGTAAAAATTATGTCAAAATATTACTTTCGGATACACAATAAAATAGTTTTTTTATAATACTTTTTTTAATACTTTTTTTTATAATTTTTTAATACTTTTTTTATAATCTTTTCCAATTATAAGTTTTTGAAGTTTTCACCCCCAAAAATTGAATTTTGAAATTAACTTATAATATGTGAAATATTAAGAACATTCTAAAAATTGAAAAATTCAATTTTTGCGGAAGTTTCTGCCCTTGGGGTTATTCAGTAAGCTGAAACCAACACATTTTGAAAAAACCTCATTGGAATCTTGATTAATTTCCGAAAAATAACAATTTTAGGATTTTGACCATTTCAATAAACGCTATTTTTTGAATAAATAAAAATCACTCGGTATGTCTGATAGGGGCTAAACAGGTTTTCAGATAAGCACAAATTATTGCCGTAAAAAGTTTTTTTCGAAAAATCAAAAATAAATATTTTTCTCATATGATGCCGAGAGTTTTTGAAATTCAACATGTTTTTTCTTTCTCAACATGTTTTCCTCGCTTACATTTTGGGCACCTATATTAAGTACTCAACATTTTTTTATAGTTTTGATTCATCATTCTGTGGAATTAATCCACTCAAATTCGTCCTGTATATAAAAAAAAGCTTCATAGCGTTTTCCACTGGATGATGCACACTCCTAATAGTATACTTACAATCTTTCCTAACCACTTTGCACTTCCAATTGAATTAAAACTAAACAAACTTTTTTGTATGATAAAAAAAGAAGATATCAGCTTTGACCGGTATTACCCCGACCTTAAGGTAATGGCAATCGGTGTTGTCAGACATTATTTACTGATTATACGACAAGGAATATGGGGAGTTTCAATGATATATCCATGAATAACTGAAAAATGATATTTATTATAATCTCTACACGCTATTTCATTTCCTACAGCAAATGTCACACAAATATCCCTTGGGCATGTCCCAACCAGAGCACTTCGAATGCGCCCATAAACCACGTGCAGCGAAACCACAGTTCACCATCTTTTCCTGTATCTTCACAATAAAAGCAGGTGTCTTTTTCCATTTTCGTAAAACTTAAATCATCTGCTGACACATCTTCACAAATGTCATCTTCATTCATAGAGGTATCTGTGTCAGATTCAAACAGTTTCCTTTTCATTTCCTTTTTGGTTTTCTTTAGCTTGAGTTTTTGCGAGTTTTTTTTAGCTAGAGTAGATGTTTTGATTGTCTTTTTTTCCTTTTTTTACCTTCAATTCTTTCTTTATTCGTTTAGTCATTCCATCCCGTTCGTCTTTTCTAACTTTAGACTTTCCTTCTTTTTCTTCTTCCTTTTTTCTTCCAACTTGATTTTCATTGGCGTCGAAGTTAAGATCTCAGAATGCTGCTTAGATCTTGTTCCTTTTGTTGGCACAGTCCAAGTCCTGCATCTAGGTAGAGGAGAACTCTCATGTATGGGAACTTGAATTACTGGAATAGTCATATGAATATCAACAGACCGTGCAGGCGACCCTAACATTTGCACAGTATCAATCATGACACTGGTTAAGCATTTATTCTTTTGAAGGATGTCTTCTACCAAATAGTCTTCATCTGCAAAAAAAATGTAATGGATGAATCCCAGTGTTTTTGAATCCACTTATTGCTTTGGCAATGGTAACAACTGAGGACTAAGCCTTGTTAAAAAGCTCTGCTACATCGTAAGGGGGTATCTTCACTAAGATCTTAGACGTCATACACAAATCACATTTCCTTCTATAGTCAGCCTTTAGTGGTGACTAAAGTACTACATCTAAAGGCTAAAGCCTATGAGACGTATGTGGTGGTAGGGAAACCATAATAACTCCATTATCTCTACAAAAGTCGTAAGCCTCAGCAGAGCAGTGTGTACTATGATTGTCAAGAACGAGCAGCATTTTGTTGCCTACACTAGCATGAGTAATTAGAGCGAAATGTTTTAACATGACACAGGTTTAAGCATTTATTCTTTTGAAGGATGTCTTCTATCAAATAGTCTTCATCTGCAAAAAAATGTAATGGATGAATCCCAGTGTTTTTGAATTCACTTATTGCTTTGGCAATGGTAACAATTGAGGACTAAGCCTTGTTAAAAAGCTCTGCTACATCGTAAGGGGGTATCTTCACTAAGATCTTAGACGTCATAAACAAATCACATTTCCTTCTATAGGCAGCCTTTAGTGATGACTAAAGTACTACATCTAAAGGCTGAAGCCTATGAGACGTATGTGGTGGTAGGGAAACCATAATAACTCCATTACCTCTACAAAAGTCGTAAGCCTCAGCAGAGCAGTGTGTACTATGATTGTCAAGAACAAGCAGCATTTTGTTGCCTACATTAGCATGAGTAATTAGAGCGAAATGTTTTAACCATGTTAAAAACAGATCTTCATTTATCCAACCCGTCTTTGAACAATTGTAAATTGCTCCCGGTGGCCCATTTTTTTCTAACAATGGGGACATGCGAGATCAAGCAAATATGAACATAGGTGGGAGGTAAATCCCCCTGGAACTCATTGCACAGCAGTTATGTTTACCTCGAACGCATGGTTTCCCAACTTCTTATGGAATTTGCACGTTTTTGGCCCCTTTCAAGCTAATTTAAGCCAAGGGTCTTACACAGATGTGATCCCTGTCTCATCAACATTCCAAATGTAAGTATCTTTAAACTTATATTTAGCAATTGCTTCTTCTAAGTTCATGAAAAAACAATTAACTTCTTCTTTGTTGAATCCTGCAGCTCTTCCTCTTGTAGCTTCAGGTTTCCTCACACTAATCTTGTTCTTAGCCATGAACCCGTACATCCAGTCCAAGCCAGCCATTTTATTAAATCTATGGTTCAAGCGGTTTTTTTCTGCATATTCAAACGCAATGTTTCTTAATTTTACTGCTGTGACACCATAGAAAATCTTTGATAATCTTTTTACAAGGTCAGCTAGAGCTTTTTCGTGTGCAGGAGGAAAGTCACATTTTCTGCCTAAGTTTGGGTCAGAATCAGTTCCACTCTTTAATCTATTTTTTAGTGTGCTGAAAGGTACTTTGAAATGTTCAGCAGTCTTTCTCATTGACAAAACTCCAGCAACAGCTTGTTTTGCTTTTTTTAAATCTTCTGCAGTCTGGCCATCTGAAACATGAAAATAAAAATTGGATACTAATGGGGTAATGACATAGTGATTGCCTTTACCCCAATCATGGTGACCATCATTACCCCAAACGCATGGTTTCACTCAACAAGTAAGGACAAGATATTGTGCTTAAATCCTTTAAACAGCTATGTGATACAAAAGTAGAGCTTACCGTGCGCTCATGTAGTAGTTCGAGTAAGAGGCACGCAATGGTAGGACCAATCAATTGCAATCTGCGTTACGGACTTTACGAGAAATCATAGTGGCCTCGATTACCCCTTGAGTGCCATTACCCCAGTCTCCCCTATATTATTAACGAAATTGTTTTATATCTTCTACGCCCTTCGACAATTTAATTTTGTTGGTAAAATTGTTTTTATTATTATTTTTTATTAGAAACTTTTACTTCATTTATTAAAATGTGCGAAATGAGGTAAGTTACGCTTTGTGTTGGTGACCGTATAGTGTGTGATATAACTGATTCTAATTTTCTTATTTATATTTAGGCGATTTTTTGTCGTTTTATAACTTTTATGATGTTAGCTGTCGTTTTCTTTGAATTTTGTGTTTTAGAAACTCTTTAAAAATGATTGTCTTAAACGTGAAAATATGATACAATGTACAGGATGATTCTAGAATAGACCGACAAAAAAAGACTTCACAGAATATGGGAAATATGTCAAAAATTCTACACAACAATTTATATTTAATTAAAAATTTACACGAAATTCACATTATGACCATGCATAAAACGAAAACCAAAAGTTTAAAAGCGTTCAATAAACGTTTTCTGGTGTTATGCAGAGAATCAGTTGTAAAATTTGAATTAATAGACTCAGTTGCATAACGGATGATAAAGACGTCGTATAAGTGTATTAACTGCTAAGAGATTAATTCAGATCAGTTACGTTTTCAAAGGTGTACAAAAATGAAATACTTACATCGAAGCTAACAATATTTAACGACGTCTAAGATTTTGCTTTTCAAAATAAACTTTATTTACAATACAATTTAAATTAAAATAAAAGAAAAATACTAGGAATTCTTAACACGGAGATTTGAATTGTTTTCGTGTTGTAGTGATTTATTTTTACCTATCAAAGCAGGAGTTCAAAGTGAGGTCGTTGTTATCCTTATTTTAAACAATTTGTACGGAATAATTCATGTCAGGTGATTTGCATGCATTTATCATCTAATCACGTCAATTCCGTTAAAGTTCAAGTTCACACCCAACAGCACACCGTAACAATCATAAAACTATAAAACAACATTTCTGTGACGGTATTTATTTCGTTCATCTGTTGCTCTTAATTAGGAATGTATCGTCATTTTGCGGATAATTTTTTATTAATTCTTTCCAGAAAACTAAAGTAGTTAAATTTTTTTCCATCTTCTGTGATGTCGTACAGAGCTTATCGCAATTTATTATGGTATTCTAAAGGAGATTCAACAGGACAGAGAATAAAAAGTCCTAGACCATTTTCCTATGGGAGACTTTATTTCTAATACGTGTATGTATAAGGAAATTTAAACACGCAAGTAAAATGATCACCAAACACAGATGAGCAAAGAATGAATGAAGTACATATTCGAAATTCGTTTTAGCGTCGTCATTCTGCGAATTGAAAACTAAAACATATGACGTGGGAACAGACAACAAACGAAAACGTTAGTAACGGGAGCTTTCCGTATAGCGAAGCTGCGATAGACCAACTGAAATATTTATAACTACACGCAGAAAACGTAATAATCATTAAACAATACATCAGAGAACTATAGTTCCAAGAGAAAAATGAACTGTAGAATCATCTGTAGAAGTTTTGCCATGGCTAGTGACAGCTTGTATAACTATTTGTGTTCATTTTAAATTTATACCTTATTTTAATTAACTAAATTCTACAAGAGATAATTAATAAGCTTCTTGTCGGTGCTTTAAAAAAATGTACACGATTAAATTTGTTCTTTATTTTTGCTTATGTAGAGAAAACGATGAAAAAATAGCGGATAACTCATAGTTGTAGAGAATCGAACGGCGAGATGTTGACACAGTTGCTTTTTATGAATTGCGCCAAGTCTGCATGTGTCGTCCTAACACGTGCGCTATAAATTGTTTGGTCTAGTTTGCTCTTTGTTTTAATTGGTATTTAATAAAGCCAAGCTGTTATTTACGAGCGCTAAATTAAGTTAACATTTGATTCATTTTCAGTGATTTGGGTGAAGCTAAAATTGTAATAGCGGACTATTTATTTACTCTAACGTAATTTGCTGAATTATGGCTACAGAAACTATAAACCATTATTTACTTTGTTATTATATGTTATAGTTCATTACTAGGTTCAAAATTATTAATGTTAAAATATTTCAGTAAAGAAATGTTGACCTTAAAGATCTTCTGTTTCGAAGGACCCTTTGGTCCTTTTTTTTGTCAGGATGGAACGATATTATGAAACATTACAGTAATGAGAACCCACGAATAGATACCTGATTTTCGTCATTGTCTTTTAATATCGTCCTTTTTGAGTTTACCATCATCGACAGAAATGACGATCAAGCTTTAAACGTTGGCCAAAGCTTTAGTGATGCTGCTCAACCGAAACCCTGATGAAGGTACAATTGGACAATCCTAATGGAATATTGGAAATAGCAAAATGGAAAACTGGAATTACCAACAACAAAAAATAAAGTTCTGAAAATAAACCCAAAGGAATTTTGTTGTCGTTAAAAAATTATACATTTGTTAAAACACTGGTTCACTGGTGTTTACTTCTTAGACACCTAAACTTTCAAAACTAAAATAAATAAGAGAAAAAGTTAGTTATATTAATTAATTATGAGTTTCATAAAAAAATATATATGATTTCTAGTTTAATTAGTGGGAATTTCCTCATTACAGATGGAAAGGTCATAACCTCCTGTTCATTATTTTAAATATTATTTGTTTTTAATTTTTGATATGCATTAGTGATTCAAATTTTTCCAAGAAGACTTTTTAATCAGAAAATTGAATTCCGTATAGCCCAGGTCTTTCCAGTTTCCTAGGATACGTCACCATTCTGCGAGCGCGAGCGGAGAAAGGAAAGTTTTCTTATTTATGCATGCAGCGTTTTGATAATATTCTCAATATCGTAGACACACATCCGTATTTTGATATGTAACATTGGGTTTATAATTAGCATGTTTACGAGCAATCGTTTACTTTGCTTTTACGTACCCGCTTTTTTCGTCAAAATCGTTATGTCTGTTTACGCGTGCTGTCTTCGATTCGCTTAGTTTTTCATTATTCAACCGAAAAGAAATAATCTATTGCCAGTCGCCTTCGCGGCTTCAAGGTCACATATGACTTGTGCCTGGAGAAAAAAAAAAAATAGTTACGAACGTGAATTGACGCATTCCGGTATTTCGCTTGATTTATGTCACAATTTCAATATGTAAAATACCTGTTGGTATGGAAGAACGAATTAAAGTCACCCACGGCACTTTTTTTTTGATGAACAAAACCTCATACATAAATATTTTATTCGTGCAGATTACATGTTATGTAATAATCATATATGTATGTATGAATTTTTTAAGAGAAAAGAAAAGTTCAGGTTTTGCGGCCAGAAATTTTCCCCAAGTCCTAAGGAGGTTTTCAACATTTATTCATTTTAATTTAATCGTGTTGAATTTACTGTTAGTAAATGCTTTTCTTCGAAGGTTATCAAACTATAGGAAACATGGAAGAAAAAAACATGTAAAAGAAAAGAAAAGCATGGAGAGAGACTTATCGAGCGTCGAGTCTCTAATATAAAAAATGGAGAAACTTATAGATTGACGAATCTCAATAACGTACGATGGTGATGTTAAAAGAATTCAATACTGTCTTGCAAAATTCATTATTAAAAGTCTCATAAAATTGCACCAACATAATTTTCGCCTTACCAAAAAAAGAAAAAATGTCGTTATTAAAACTCTGACATATCCATTTTATGAAACTTTTAGCTTTTGTTCATGGGAATGGTAGAAACCCTGCTTTAGTATTTAATAGAAATCATAAAGTAAAATAAATCCGTCATATGTATGGTTGTAGATATCGCAGTGAATCGGTAACTTCTTAGATCTGGAACACATTATAAATAAGACAACGTACATAATTGATTTATCTTAATAGGACCTCAGTCACGGACTTAATGTACGAAACTGATTAAAACTAAGATCATAGAAATAAGACAACTATCTCAGACAAATGAAGGTTCTAAATAGAGAAACACCACGCCTCTTTATTTATGTGTAGCAATGTACATTTTAAAAGTATACGTTATTATCATTTCTGCTTACGGTATATCAACAAGTGAATTAAAATATTTTAGTCATTATTATTATTAAGATTACATGTACATTCGTCATAGATTGCTTAAAAAAGAAGTTAGTAGCGGCTTTTTTAATATTTATAATTAACCATCGAATCAAATCAGTGTCTTGTACTTTATCCTTTAGCTAGATAACGCGTCTGTCGGCGTCGTGGGTACAAAAACGAAATAAGAATGCATTTTTTTATTTGGCTTACGTCCGCACATAATGTCAAGAACAAGTGTGAACTTGTCTTATTAAATTATCAGACACTTTTACAATTACAACTAAGCATATTCAATCTGGCCAGTTAATTAAAATGGTGCAAGCATTCCGTAATCTGTTTCAAAACGTTCAGGCACAACCACAAGTTATCAGAGCCGATTCTATAGGAAATAACGATGTATTCTTTACATGTATAAGTATTTTTATAACACAGAAAAACTTGCCTCTCTGTATTTTATATTCCACTATAGGTACATGTTTTATGTAACATCGTTTCAAATAAGGAGCACGCCGATCGCATGTTAATAACACCGATTCATTCTGCGCTGATGCTCGTGTTTGCAATTTTTGCCTGCACGCCATTGTAATTTTTATTGCTTCTTTGTTACATTGGATGCGATACCGTTCGTATTATTGAATATAAATATGTTTATAAATTAATTACTCTTAAGTTCACGCCAGAGTTCAGTAAATAAGAAAGAATTTATTAACAATTAATTATTTATTGGATTAGTGTCGCCTTATCTACATTATTTGTCCCATTTCGGAGGCTTCGGCATTCCTTCACGTCGTCCCATTATATAAAATTATTGTTTTCGCTGAAACGGCCAGCACACGTGGTGGATCAAGCGATTTCGCGTGTGTTGTTTTTATTGAGAGCCGAATTCCTTCAACTTCGATAAAAACTATGCGCTCTCTTCAACTTCTGCTGTTTGCCAAAGTCATGTTCTGCATATCTTAATTTATAATTCTTTTTTCTTTCGCTAATAACATCTACTAACTGACTGGAAAATAAAATTGTCATTGTTATCATACAAATAATTACTCCATGATAACAAGTGATCAAATGAAAAATGAATTAGAGTAGGTGTTGGAATTTAAATGCATGTCTTGGATAACGTCCTACTAATATTAATTGTCAATCAATTATCATATAATTAAAGTGTCAACAATTTCATAAGAATGGCTTTTACAACTGAATGTTATTTCAGAAATGGCTAGAAACTAAATCATGAATGGGTTTACTCAATACCTAATGCGATGGACGAGTTTCGTGAAGCATATCCTGGCGTCCAGTTTCAGTACGAGCAATTTTATAGTGCGCTCTTGCTGTTGGTGAAACGTTTTAGAGAAACTGGCAGTGTTGGTAGAAAGCCTGGGTGTGGTATGACCAAAACTTCACGTACACCAGCAAACGTTCAACTTGTTCGGGAAATTATGGATAATGCGCCCAAAACATCATTAAGAAGTTTTGTTCGACAAACAAATTTGTCGTATGGAACCTGTCACACTCTTTTAAAGAAAAATCTTGCGCTATATCCTTACCGCATAACTATGGTCGAAAAGCTATATGCTACCTCATACAGAGGCAAACCTATTGTTAGTGGTTTCTTAACAATTTCAACAATGAATCTTGGACCAGACTTTTTTTTACAGATGAGGCCTGGTTTTGTTTAAATGGTTACATTAATTGTCAAAACATGAGGATATGGACTATGGAGTAGCAACAATCCCCATGAATTTATTGAAACATCGTTACATCCTCAGAAAGGTGGAGTATGGGCAGCTCTTAGCCGCAGAAGGCTCATAGGGCCCATATTTTTTGAGGGAACACTTAATGCTCACCGCTACGGGACTGAAATTCTGGAATCTTTTATAAATCAACCAATGATATTGAGCTCCGTGAAGGATTTTTCCAGCAAGATGGGGTCACAATTCACACTACTGGTGAAACACTGGACTTGTTGCGTGAATTCTATGATAATCGAATCATCAGTCGAAATACCAACAATAACTGGCCCGTGCGATCCTGTGACCTCACCCCGTTAGATTTCTTTCTGTGGCCTCATCTAAAAAATGAGATATTTAAAAATCTTGTGCCAGATCTTGATACTCTACGCCATAGAATTACCGACAAATTCGAAAAGATAAATAACAAGCCAGAAATGTTGTTTAACGTTAGTCACGCAGTTGTTCGTAGAGCTCAAAAGTGTCTCGATGCAGACGGTGGGTTGGGTTGGGACGGTGGGCATTTTGCGTATCTGCTTTCATTTAAAAAAAATATTTTTCTCGCTTTGGATATGTTAATTTCAAATTATGGTTAGGTTCAAATAAAAACATCAAGTGACTGAAGAAACGTCTGATGAATTAAATACGTATTTGGTCGCAACGCCAACTCTAATTCATTTTTCATTTGATCACTTGTTATAAGCTTTAATGAAGATCCAAAAACGCTGCGCATCATTATCAATAATATACAGTGTACGTATCTAGTGAATGCCTAAAATGGTATATCAAGTGAACGATATACTTTTTGAAAATGATCCAATTTAAAGTCATCCTCAGTTGGCCATAGCTAAATTCAAAAAAAATCGAGATCATCAAATTGTGGGGGCTCGCACGTTACCTTGCGACCAGATGACTGTCAGAAAAGTCAAATTGACAGACAACAAAAAACGTCAGACAATGTCAGAGAGTCAGCTAGGGGGGAAGCATCACGGAGACATTTGTTTAACAAAACAACGATCGACGAAAGTATTCAAAATTTAGGCCGCCCCTTGACGAATTAAAGTGAAACTAAATTCGATCGTGATTGACCCGCAAATAAGATCGAATTCTCAAATTTGGTCGCTAAGACAACTCCCGGAGTAAAGATGAAAGAGCAGCTCTGATCATCGATGATTTGTTTACATCCCGAGATCTATGAAGCAGAGTTACATCATCCCCGCTACGGGATGATGTAACTCTACGGAAAAGCCCTATAAAAGCGAAAGCTCAAACTGATTTAGCTTCAATTGAGCCTGTACACTCAAGCCTCTGGAAGACTCACTAAAGCCTCCCGTTCATTATTTGTCAGGAGCCACACATACAACCCTTCCTTGCAAATCATTGTCAGAAGCACATCCAAAGCCTCCCGTGCATTAATTGTCAGACACCTCCTATCAAGGGCAAGCAACACCCTTATTCACACTTACTCACGTTGAACAAGAGAAAAAGTGGAACTCAAGCTGAAGCAAGATACCCTGAGATAGTCTTTACCTCAATCTCATGTTCAACTACCAAAGACTTCACCTTCCAGTAGCCCAGATGATAACCGGCCAGGAGAGCAGAGCGTTGCACATATCGATTTTATATTGTTCATCCATTACTGTCTTTTTGTTATCGGAACTGGTTGCTGGCTATTTTAAACTTAAAGAATACTCTCACCTTTAAATAAAAACAAATTAAATAGACAGGGAGAGTTGCTGTTGTGCAAACATATGACTTCATCCATTTAAAACAACGATGATCAGATTATAACAAATAAGGAAGGAGTGATATTTTAGTCATACAGAGTGAGACTTTGACGTTTGCATACAATCTGATCCTCATTTTAACGAAACAAAAGAAATTAAATAAAAGAGAGATACTACAAAAAATGTTATGGAAATTACGGCGAACACCTTATATCCTAAGAATAAAACATGAATAAAAAAGTACTTAAGACAACAATTCTAAAAATTATCAATTATTGGTTTCCTATTACGGAGTACCTAAATAACATAGCAATTTTTTATGCCTAACCAGGCAACAAAAGAAAAGAAAACGAGCAACACAATAACAGTGATGGGCTGAGATAACAACCCAAATAACATAGCAATACGTTCAATTGGGTTTGATTTTGGAAAAAGAGCTAACCAAGATAAAATTGCAAAAAAATGACAAATTTGTGGAATCATTCCTCTGTTGGAAGATATCACCAATTGTTTTAATAAATGGACATTGAACCTGCTCAGGACGAAGTCCAAAGGCCACCCATTTCGAAACAACAAATTCAAAATTGTTTTTTTCACCATTAATCATCAATCACTTTGTCAGTAGATAAAATCAGGAGTCGTCACTGAAGATAATCAAGTGATACCATTGAGTCTGGTTTTATGAAATTGTGTTAATGGTAGATATTGACTAGGCCAGTGGAGTGAAGACCAAATGACCCTATCCATTCGACCTTTGACTTAAGTCTCTTGCCCAATTCACTCTAATTGTAATTGATAGATGTTAACCAATCCATGATGATGAATACCTTCCTCAGACCAGAATGTTCATAGTCATAGAATAAGTTTGGTTTAAACGACGCGTAATTTCATGAAAGTGGTGCATCCAACGATTCCCTCTCGTTCAGTGTCGGACAATTGAATAAAACAATAACCATTTTTTGTTTCTTTAGTAGAAACTTTATAAGTTTTTTTTTTCTCGTCTTTATAATAGGCATACCGCTTTTGAATTTAAAACAAAACACAGAGAAATTTAAAATAAAACATGAAGTAATCACTAAAAAGTCGGACACTTATGAAAAATTCTGTCATTGTGTATTTTCTAGGAACTTGAGTTGTTAAAGGAAAGATCAGTATTTTTAAACTCGAAACACATTCGTAGAAATTTCGTTATCTTTCATCAAGACAAAAATATAAAATTAACTAATTAATTACAAATTGACATTCTAAAAGAATGGCTATTATTCTTTAGGTAAGTATTCTGGAAGGCATTTAATCAAATTTAATGCTGTAACCAAATTGATTATACTAAGTTTGACAAAATTTTGTCAGAATCAAGATGTTTTTCCAACAAATCATATTTTTACTCAATTATTATGTAATACATTTTTAACAATTTAATTTAATCCAGTAGGTATTGGAAAGTGTGATAACATTTCTAAACAATGAAAGAGTCACACAATCAACCTTGAAAATTCTAACAACCATTTCATAGCAAAATGTAATTAATTAACCAAGTTTAAAAACAACGCCCCCGCGTTTTCAGATTTCAATTTGCAATTAAATGTAAAAGGAATTTTAAAGAAATGCATTTCAAGGTGAAGAAAAGTAAGAATATTGGAAAGCTGCAATTAAAAAGACGCAAACTGTGTCGAATGTAATTGTGATCATTACATTTTCATTCAATTAGCAGATAATGTGCAACATGAATGAAAAGGTACTTTTCCAGATTGCTCACTAAAGTAAAAGTTTCGAAATGACTGTAGAAAATGAAATCAAATATGCCAATTCATTTTTACTAATTTTGAAAATATATGAGAAATGCAAAACATGTTTACTCGGGGACATTTTTATAGTAAAATTAAAAAAGTAATGTGATGATGTTTTAAAGCGATTTGTAGTTAGAGAGAGTAAGTAAATGAGGTTGAAGACATTCAAGTCAACAGAATTAGATTCAATTTTTTGAGTTTATCTTACGCGAAGCTATAAATAATCTTATTACATCTGAATAACTGTTTAATTTAATTAGGTAAGAAGAAAGAAAACGCCTGCTGGAGCGCACCTTTCCTCTCATTTTACTTCATAATAAGCACTTATTGTACGATGATCGGACAGATTTTATTCTAGAACCTCTATCTCCAGGCATTTTGAGATAATTAGCACCTTGCGCGAAAGTGTAAAGTTGCATGTTTGCAAATGTAAATTTTGTTTAGGTGAGAAAACATATTTTTAAATAATTATTGCGAATTCATTAATAAAGTTAATGGTATTGCAAATTTTAAACAATTTTTGTTGTTTCAGTTTATCGGCAACAGCAAAAATATAAAAGCTTTTTTGCTGCAAAATAACTCCTGCTTTAGAGACCCCAGTTGTTACTTGATTCAACTTTTCTTGGTGATGATTGTATTTTGATGATCTTCAAATTCAGAAAAGCAGAAAAATTTGTAAAACTAATTAGGGGACATAGATTTGAAAACCTAATAATTGTTTCAATTCTGACTGCTTACTCCATAGTATTTAGTAAAACTTAGCCCTTGTTTTGTTCTTGCAAAGTAATTGATTAGGTATTAAAGTTCTATTTTATTAATAATTTTTGAGTTGGATGAAGTCGCCATTAATTTTCTCAGCAAATAAGAAGTGAGAACACAGAGTTTGTTGATGAAATATAAAATCATATAAAAATGTTGGGCACAAGGGATTTGTGTTGACCTGACCCGAATTAAATAAGAGCGAGCGAGATCGTTGATTAAATTGGTCAAGTGGCAAGACCTTTCTGCAGTTTTATTGTTGTGTATCTAGCTCGTAAATTAAGTGTGGCACTGATTCGATTTCTATAAATTTATAGCGGACATTACGCCGCACAATATCAGCACTAATTAACAACATCTTGTAGCGAGCGCACCCAGACGATTCAGATTCGTCGATAACTTATGTATTTATTGGAAAATCAAGCGGGTTGTTAATCTCCAGATCTTTTCTCTCACACTTATAAAACTTTTAAATATTTTTACGATGTGTCTGGCCGGAGTTTTGTGCAGAAATAGCAAATCACTTACCCAAAACGTGTGTATTTCATCGACAATCACCGTCTGTGTTTATGTAGTTTGCCTCCTTGGTGTTATGACTGGCACGTTATGTAACATTTGCGGCTTCGCATTTTTTTTAACATTTGCTGAAAAGAGCCAGAACTGATAGTTATAAATAACATCTAAACCTACCTTCACTCAGAAATCAAGAATAAGATTTCATCAAAAACGTACCCTAGACTTTCGTAATTTGTCGAAATAGCGAAATTTTTAGTTAACAAAAAATTCACTCGTAAAAAAATGTGGAAATTTCCTTATATAAGAAGTGGCTTATTTGAGTTTATACATTTACACAATTAATAAATATATTACAAATTAATTATTACCATTTCCTCATTTAAATAAGCTTACCCGAAAAGTTAATTTTAATCCAACACCAAGATTACAGACTAGTTTATAAGTATAAAAATCATTTGGTTTTGAATCATGTCTCCCTGTATTGATTGAAATAAGAAAAAGTTATATTCTAAACAATGAAATAAAAAATTATGTAAAATAAAAACTATTGGACAATAAAATTAACTTTTTTAATAGACATGTCTGTCGTCTAGGAAATTTTGTAAATATTTAAAAGCCATGTTAAAATTCTGAATGTCATGAAATTTGAAGGAAAAAAACACCTCATTTAGAAGAAGATATGCATAAAATGAAATTTAAAACCTAAAATTGGATAAATTTCTTTCAGTTTTATAGGAGGCTGTAAATGTAATATAAAATAAATTTTAAATATTCTTTACATTTTATGTGGGCGCCGCTCTTTTTTTTATTATTCACATATCATAAAAATAATTTGTTTGTTTATATTCACCTGTCATTACGGCTCACTATTAACTTTTGAAACAGAAGTGCGTATAACCAAAAACGAACATTCAATAAATAAAACTCGATTTTTTATGAGCATTCATAGGAACACTAAATGTAAATTTGATTGAGATGAGAATAATATTGGCCTTTGAATATGCTCGTTGAAATGAAAGATAGCTTATATTACCTTTGAAGATATGTATGCATTAGAAATTGCTAGATTTATTTAACGTTTATCGATATGTTGATTGATTTCTAGTGGAACGTTTTCCTAAAAGCATAATTTTTCAATCGGTCAATTAATTTATATTCCTGTAAGATTTTTTTCGTGCCACACTTTTAGTATACCTCTTCCTTATCGAATTAAACATTTTCCAGGACATGAGGAATATTGTTTATCTCATTTATTTGTTTCACAATTCTTTTTTGAAGGTAGTATAGTTGGGTGTTTTTAAGGGAATTATGTGGCATGACCTTGATGTAAATAAACTCGTCCAATTTCGTCACCATTAAGTTAGAGTTTCATTAAGGAAAACTGCTTCGTATTTCTTATTTAGTTAAGAACACCCAAACCACTATTTTCTGGACATAAAAGAGAATCTCTTCTCCGAGCAATCTAAATTAAAAAGAAGAAAACTTATTGCTCTTTCAGAATTCAAGACCGAGAGGTCAAAATTGTAGAGAATTTAAAAAGTTGTTTCTCAATCATTATCAAATAATTTAAATATCATATTTTGCATAACTTACTTGAGGTCGCTTTTCCTTAGTTACTTTCGATGTTTTTCTTGGCATGGTTTTCGAATGATTTTCGCAAAATAGTTTTGGATTTAACGTCACAATTTCCTATACATCACATACAGCTACTCGTAATTTTTTGGACAAACTAAGCACAGAACTTTTAGAAACAACAGTTAAAGGACTAATTTCTCTAATACAGTGTATCAATGAAACTGCTTTTTCGGGATATTTTATCTAAAAAAAGACGCACCAACTGCTCTAGTTTTGAAAATGATATTTTGTATGATAATTGCAAAAATACTACCAGAGAAACTGCATCTTTATTCTTTATAATATTCTTTGTTAATAATTAATTCTTTGAGTTGGGTTACGCTGTTTCTACTGAATCCGTACTATTGGTAAAATATGTATTTGCGTTAGATTGGTAAATGTAGTGTGAAACTGGCTGCAAATAAATGTCAAAAAGATGTGGAAAATTAATTGAAAAAATTGTGGCCTCAGATTATCATTTACATAATGCTACAAAAAGTGGCAAAACTATGGTGTTAGCAGAAGTGCATGTTCTAACGTTCTTATGATATGTGTACTCTGGTATTAAGTAGTTCATTAATTATTGTTTACATACTGTTTTAATTAAGTTTGCCGACAACAAAATGGTGTTAAGAGAAGTGGCGTTATTGTTTAATAATACTCTCTCCACAGTATCTTTAACATGTAACTCTGATATAAAAAAGAATATCTGAATAGCATTTTTCATGTTCATTATTGATTGTAATAATTGTAATGTTGTAATTTGATATCAGTAGCAAAGGGGTATATTATTTATTTTATGCAAAATGAGAGAATCAGTATTAATAGTAGGATTCGATCTAATATTATTGAATAAAATAATTGAAGTTTTGTTGTAGTTAATATATAATTTGTAGTTCGACATCCACACTTCTATCTGATCCTAAATACATATGCTTCCCTTTTAGTATCAGAAAAATTAGCACCTGTAACCTGGTTTGTTTGTTTAAAACTAATTACTTCGTCTACTGTTTATTATATATTCAAAGAACTTAAAAAAAGAAGATAAGATACTAAGTAATAGGTCTATAATGAATTAATAATATATCTGTGTCACCTTTCTTAATACGTATAAAATCTTACAATTTTAGTATTTAAAGTTTATCTCTAGCGCCTCTTTGTAAGGTGCAAATTGTAAAAGAAACTGCATATGCACCTAAAATAATTTTATGTATTTTTTTCTAAATAATCTCGTTTACCTTTATCTTTCACTTCACTATGAGTTGGGGCGTCTTGTGCTTAACTCATATTATAATTAAATTTTTCAAAATTTTTGTTCATTTTTTATTTGTTTTCTCAATAAGCATAAACCTTCCAAGTTCCAAGTAGCAGCAATTCTTTTTAAATTTCTTTGAGCAACACTTTTTTTACGACGAAGCAATTTATCTTAATCCAAACATCAAAACCCGCTGCTTGATTTAATAAGCCCACCGTACATAAAACAAGACACCGCCAAAGAGTTTTCCCAGTACGTAAAAGGACGAGGCTCAGGTGGGCGCTCAGCGAAATTCAAATATTAGCGGCGATCACAGAAAAACATGAAAGAGCACATCCATTGGCGAAGGTAAACAGTTTACGAGTGGATAAAGAGAAGATACGGCGTAATTAATCCGCGCCAATATTTATTCGTCGATTGTTAGCTTTCACGTTTTCTTTTTAATTTATCACGTCGGTGTTTGTTTATTGCGTTCGAGTATTTGTTATTTTAGATCCGCTTCTCAGGTCTGATTACGTCTGGCTACGTATAATAAACCTAATTAGCTCAATGTGTGTTTAAACTATGTGCATGTCTAAATAAAATATCATTTACGCTCTCCACCGTCTCACAGCGGAGATAATAAACCAGGAAAAGTAAAAAAGTGGAACAATTACGTAATAAACCCGGAGCAACTTTAATAAAAGAAACTTTAAACAAAGACGTCGCGAAGAACTGCTAGAGAGCCTCCAAATTCTAGCGAGTTCCTACCATTATGTAAATTTGCTTTTATAATGGAAAAGTGAATAATAATAACAAAGTCAAGAACAAGCTCCTAAAAAGAAACTCAACTTTACAAATGCACGAGGACTCGTATGTGGGGCACTCTCTGAAATGCCATGAATGTATGAGATTTCGTAATAGGAATATGGTCAGTAATATTTTCTTGTTAACATAGAAAATGAGAATAAAATTTCAATTCGTAAAACAAACTTGACCCAGTATAAATAAACGGTTTTAATAGCTTTCGCGGATTTGTTGTGTAACGGAGAGAAAAACACGTTTGCAATTTTCTCCGAAAAAGTAGAAATCAATATATGTCTATTTTCCGCAGAAATATTAGTCAGTTCTATAAGAATGATAAATTTAAATAATTTACTTTTTACGTTCACTATGCTTATAAAAAGGAACTAATACCTTTTAAAAATACTGAAAAGTTTTCAGCAACATCTTTTGATCTAGCCGTCCATTCGACTTTTTGTTTGAGGATTTTTAAAATTATAATTTTATTAATTAATTTGCTTTATAATTATTAAGTTTTAATAGCAAAGAGAAACAAAAATTGAAGCAGTTCAAAAATGTACATTATTTTAATATTAACTTTCTATTTCTGTTTAGGTATGGACGAGTAATAAAAATCAGATCGACTTTATTTTTTCTACTTTTTCGAAAAGAAAGAAGCTTTTAAAACTGTGTGCTTCGTAATTAATTATAACCATTGACATGTTAATCATTACCAATAGTTTAAATCGCGACATCCTGCGATCACTTTTTGGACGAGGCCCCAAATAAGGCCGAAACAGCTGTGTAGAGGATGCTCGAGGGATTCACTGCAATCAAAACCGATTTGCAACAAAATTTTGTTAATCATTACCATTTTCTTAAGTTCAGGGTTCAAGAAAACGTTGAAGTGCTTCTTGAATATATATGTAGGTGCGAGGGAGTCGACCACCGCCCCAAAAAGAGGAGTTTCTTGTAGAGCCTCCTCCAGGATGAGGTGGTGTCTACCTCCGAGACTTTTATTATTCCACACCTTTTTTGCCCGCAGCCTAAGGGCCGAATCCAGTGCCATCTCCTCCACATAAATGTCCAGTGTAGGGAGCCCAAGGATAGCCTCTAAGGCGGCGGTAGGGGTAGATTTCAGCGCACCGGTAGCACTCATGCATTTCCTCAGTTACTTAGATATCATTTCTCAAGAATTTTTACATATTATACTTGCCTAATAATATCGAAAACATAATTTAAACGAAAATTTGTGCAGTTTCCAATTGTGATCACAATGAATAAAAAAATCCTTGCTTAAGTGAAAAAAAAATTGTTTTTGTCAATCTCTCTCTCTCTCTCAATCAGAAAAATTGGAGCAATTAACGACTATAGTGGTCATCCACAAATTAAAATGAAGAAATGAGGTTTCGGAAAAAGATGTTATAATAGAATATATAAAACCCAAACGCACAGACAAAATTTAAAAGTCAAAGAAAAGGATAGCCAACTAAAAAGAAATTAAAACATAGACGAGGATTATATGGCAAAAAAATGGAAGAAGCCGTGAATAAGAGAGGAATAAGCAGAAAAAATTGTGGATGTGTACGCAAAAAAAAATTAGAAGATATTTAAAAAGATTTGTCAAGAGAGGGCGTATCATCATTTACTTTATAGGGTACACATACAGATAGAGATCAATACGAATAAAATGAGTTGATTTGTGTTACTTCCAAAATTAAAGAATATCACATTTGGACATTTATTTCATTTTAAACTTTTTTGTATTATGGCTTATTCTCTTACTGTTCCATTTCCACATTTAATTATATTTTACCTGAAATTACACAATACATACATAACTTATGTTAAACTTGTTTTTCTTTCTTTGCTTTTTTCTCTTTTCCTAGTCGTTTTATTCTATTTTGTTTCCTTTTTTTTAAATTTTGTTCGTACACGAAATAACAGTCGTTTTCGTGTCCGCATAAAAAATTAAATTGCAACATTTAAACTATTAAAAATAACTCTTATGCAATTTGTTTACAACAAATTCGAAGTCCACCAGTTTTTTCTTTTTCTCTCTCTCTTTTTCGGGCAAGAATGAAACTGTCCCGTTTATTCAACCGGAGAGGTGTAGGTACGGTCATAAATCTACGGGAAAAAAATTATAATAAAATAATGAAACATAACCACACAATTCCGAGCAACAAGAAATAATGTCCAGATAGCCGCGCACATAAATCATTCACTATTTGGTCGTGTTACGTAAGGTCGATCTAATTTAAATTACTTGTCGCCATTTTTCATTTCTTTCCGTCCGGCTGTTGATTTATGGATGGACTTCGGGTTTCTTCTTAACTTTGTGATACAATTAATCCCGGCTGCGATTTATATATTGCTTCGCACTCCCGTGACAAGCAATTTTATCTGTGTGCCTACCTACAAACGCCGATACTAATTGAAAGGAAAATAAGAGTTTAATTACGCTGACAATTTGTTCAGATTGTTAACCTACAAGCTTGGAGAACATAAAATGATTATTGGGAGTAGAAATTAAACGTTTACATAGCAGGTTATTAAATTCTTTTCTTCTGATTATTACAATGCAAACTTGTGAACATTACCTGAATAT
Source organism: Serrognathus titanus (assembly GCA_039766575.1). NCBI lineage: Eukaryota > Metazoa > Arthropoda > Insecta > Coleoptera > Lucanidae > Serrognathus > Serrognathus titanus. The sequence continues at coordinate 23,779,216 of CM077913.1, forward strand.
TGATTCATTTCTTTTTTTGTGATTATAATGTAATAACGTATTTCGTAACTCGTGTCGAAAGTGTCAAATATCATGCTAGTCGAGGAGTGAAAAATATAAAATCATTACTTGAAATTATTTATAATTAAGCGCATGTAACGAATTCCTCCACTCTTATGAATTTCAAGTGTAAGATGAATGTAGTTCCTGGATTTTTTAATTTGGAAATTCTACCCATAATCAGAGAAGGATCTGAGTAAGTAATAAATCCATAAAAATATTTCCAAACCCGTCGTGTTTGTTACTACACCGCTTAGGTGTTTCGTTTTATTGCTTTTGTTCGATAAATTCTACAAAAGCATAGTATTCTTAGCCTCAGGGCGTCCGTTAATTGTTCCTAATTATACAGTAGTTTCTAAAAGTAGCGACACGACTTAACAATGGAAGCCAATAAAATGACCGTTGAAAATCTACCGTGCAGTTCGCTTTATTTAAATGAACAAGTTCATTCCGCGATTAAATAATTTATTAATTAATTATCTCAAATGATAACGTTGCTTTAAATAGATTGAGTTACACGTGACGGGCCGATCATTATTATTGCTTTTTCTGGCTTTTAAGCGAGTGTTTTTATTTTTGACTGCATAATGTAAACGAATTACATTAACTATTTATTATTTATTAATGTATTCACCTCAGGAATTTTGCTTATAGAACCTGTTTTGCGATTACAAATGGTAGCAGATATTGTCAGACGGTGAAAATGACTGTAGTTCTTTTTATAATATAATGTAGTTTTCTTTTTAAATTTTTGAGGGAGCAATATTTTAATTTTTAACATAATTCATTCTAGTCTTGTAAAACGTGTGTAAAACTTAAAGTAAAAAAAAAAAACATGGGCACTATTAAGGTTAAACTCTTAGGATACAGCAATTTTGTGACTTTAGTTAAGGTTAAGTGGTAAGGAACAGTAAGAATTAATCTTGAGAAAGTGCCAGATCAATGGAAATCGGAGAATATACTAAGAACAGAAGAATGTACATACTTAAGAAACCGATAGTGGATCTTCTAAGTAGAAACAGGTAGTCCTCGACTTAGATAAGGTTACTCAGTCAAAATTAAGACATAAGAATGTACTAAGAACAGAAGAATGTTCTTACTCAAGGAACTGATAATGGATCTTCTAAGTAGAAATAGGTACCCCTCGACTTAGATGAGGTTACCCAATCAAAATTAAGACATAAGTTAACAAATTAGAGAATATAGTTTCCAAAAAAAAAGTACGAAAAGAGTGGAAATAATAAACACTAGATCCTCTTGTGGACAAGTTTTCAAAAAGCTTGCTCCTATAAAATAAGCCTACCTCAATTAGTATAAAATACCTATTTAATAAAAAGTATTATTATAAATTTCATAAGTAATGTACCTACTAATAATCAATTAAAACAAAAAAGGAATTACTTTAATGTCTCCATTAATAACTGAGGTATTGACTGTCTACCGTTTTATAAACACCCCGTATATGTATCGTAAAATTTTATAGGCTTCCACATGTGAATCAAAATATTTTTGTGTTGCTTAAAAACAACAAAACAACAGTGAATGAATACCTATGCAAAAACTGTAGATGTCAAGCGTAACGAAATGTGTTGAAACAGAGTGTCGTAAATAGCACAATTAATGTCACAAAGTCGTTAATTACAATCGGAAAATTTCGTTAATGTATTTTAATGGTGTATTTATTTATACGATTAGCACGTTCTTGTTGCCGTGAACCTCTCGCTAAATGTCTCCCGGTTTAACATTTCTTGTTCTACCTGATTGGTTACCTGGCAGCTGAAGTTTAGGTAAATTTCGGTTTAAATTGGCTTTAATTTACTTGTAAATAGTAACTGCAAATAATTGCAAAACTAAAATGAGTCAAAGCAATGAAAACTCAATCTTAATTTGTGCTACACATACATAATTTAAACAACAATGTTAAGAATTGGAAATTTTTCAGTAAATATTATGGGTATAGGTCAAAAGCTTGAAGCGATTTGTACTTCAAATATTTAATTAATTTTTTTTTATTTCGTACTGCTTCGGCGTTATTTATTTAAACTAATTTTCGATTTTTTTTCAGGGAATGGAATTAAAAAGTAGTGGATTGTTTCGCATCATCACATTGATAGCAATACTCGTTTTCGGCAAAGAAGCGGACGCTGGGCGAAAGTTCGGACAACCACTTCGTAAGTCCTTTAAGTTATTTTCGAGTTTATTATTATTTTTATTCAAACTAGCAAAGATACAAGTCGTTCCACAAACAAAAATTCTCACTTTTTATAATTAGGTATCAATTCTTTTTACAACACACTAGTCAACTAATTGTGTTTTGACGCCGCCTAAGTAAACGATAAGAATGTTTATAAAATAGAGACACGTTGAAATTTGGGCCATGGTAAAAAACTTCTTTTTGAAATAGTGATAGGCAAATGAGTATTCATACTTGTGAGCTGAAAAGTGGACTGGAAGAGCCTTTCCTGTATCTTCCACTGTTGGTAAGTGGGATTTAGAATTGAAATGTTGACTTACAAGTGTTCAATCAGTTCAAGACGCAGATGTCCCAAATCCACTAGAATATTTAAATCATTGAAAATCTTTTAATTGGTGTCAAAGGATCACTGATTGAAGATTTACGAGAAAGCTGAATCTGTAGAATTTCCAGAAAACGTGTGGCGTATACAGTGTGTCCCGAATTGAGTTTACGTTACGTATAATGGAGCAAAATTTTTAGAACTCTGGTTTCACACTTTGCAGTTCAGATCTATTTGACGCGAAATTTGACGTCGAAAACCTTCGAGGAGGTGGAATTAATGCAAGAAGTTCCTGTTAAATTTAGGAGAAAATTTCAGTAAGATGTTTCTCATTTAAAATTAGTCAAATTCCAAAATCCTTGGAAGTAAAATAGAATCACGGAAAATGACTAATTTTAAATATTTCAAAAAGTTATAAAACGTCAACGCTCTCTATTTATTGATCAGAAAAGAATAGAAATAAGTTATGTTCTAAAGTGTGGAGTATAATATGAATAATCATATTTTATTGGTTTTTTGATTAAAAATATTATCCATTCACGATTTTTTTAGAATCTAGAGTACCATACTTTTTTTCGTTAAGTTGCGTGCATGTATTTTGATAGAACCCAAAATGTGACAAATGTAAAATTGTGACACTTTAACGTCAGTTTGGTCAACTACATATTTGCTTCTTATACTCTTCAATTGCATGAAGAAAGTAAAATAATAATATTGAAACAAATAATTACTTTTGACTTCTTAATACTAAGTCAAAATGATAAAAATCATCATTGTTTTTCAGCGTCAGTTTTCAAAAGTATAACCATCAAATTAAAATGGAACATATCCACTTGGAGGTACCAACAAAAATGTCACTCTAGTATATATACTACTCTGAGCCTAAAAAGATCGTGAATAGCTTAAAATCTATTGAAATATTTATCCGTGATTTTCCGTAATTCTATTTTTCTTCCAAGGATGTTGGAAGTTGGTATATTCCGTAATTTTTGATGAGAAACTTTTAATCTTACTAAAATTTTCTCCTAGATTTAAAAGGCAGACCATTTTACCTTACACAGATTTATTTTTTCTTGCATTAATTCCACCCCTTTGAAGACCTTTGACGTCAAATTTGGCATAAATTCATTTTGCGCCAAGCAAACTTCAACTGCAAAGCGTGAAATTTTACGAGGGTGGGATGATAATTGGCTAGCCTGGGAATGAAAGACGGGCTTTACGTTTTCAAAAACATTTTTATTTCTCAACATAATCTCCTAAACGTTCAATGCACTTCATCCAGCGATGCTCTAAAGCTTTGATCCCATCGCGGAAGGTCGTTTCTTCAAGGTCTGCAAAATAGGAGTCAACAGCGCATTTGACCTCTTCGTGCGTGCAAAATCTCTGTCTACCAAGGAAAATTTTGAGTTTGGGGAATAGGTGGTAGTCAGATGGAGCCAGCTCAGGTGAGTAGGGTGGGTGTGGAAGCAAGTCGTACTTTAATTCATGAATTTTGGCCATACCAATGACACTGGTGTGAGGCCTTGCATTATCCCGATGAAAAATGACTTTCTTATGCGCCAAACCGGGCCTTTTTTGTTTAATTTTTAGTTGCAATTGGTCCAAAAGGTTAACATAATATTCGCCATTTATTGTTTGTCCCTTTGGAAGATAATCGATCATCAAAATCCCTTTTGCATCCCAGAATACTGATCTCATAACCTTGCCAGCTTATTTTACTGTCATTGCCTTCTTTGGAGCCGAGCAACCAGGTTCTGTCCATTGCTTTGATTGCAGTTTCGGTTTCAGGCGTGTAGTAATGAACCCAAGTTTCATCGGTGGTAACAAATCGTCGCATAAAATCGGTTGGATTTTTCTTAAAACGATCCAGAGCTCTTGTGAAAGTTGCATTCGAACGTATTTTTGCTCAAGTGTAAGCAAACGCGGCACCCAACGCGCAGACAGCTTTTTCATGCCTAATTCTTTGGTTACAATATTGCATACCCGCTCTTTTGAAATCTTTACTATATTGGCTATTTCAATCAATTTTAGTCGTCTGTCTTGCATTACCATATGGTGGATTTTGGCGACCATTTCTGTTGTAGTGACACTTTTTGGGCGTCCAGAACGGGGTTCATCTTGGATACTCGTACGGCCCCGTTTAAACTCAGCAACCCAGTTTTTTATGGTTGCATATGATGGAGCACTTTCTCCTAATGCATTTTTCATCTCATCAAAAATTTCTGAGCCTTTCAAACCCTTCATAAAAAGGAATTTGATAACAGCGCGATGCTCAATATTTTCCATTGCTAATAAAACACAAAACACGTGTTGTTTCAATAGCTGCTAACAAGAAACTACTTGACTCAATAATATAAAATTATCACTACTAACAACTTAAGAGCTGATCTTCAAAATGACCTATAAATATTTTCGATACGAGCACCATCTATGCGGAGGCTAGCCAATTATCATCCCACCCTTGTAATTCCAAAACTTTTGCTCCATTATACGGAACGCGAACTCAGTCCGGGAACATACTGTATGTTATCCAATGTTTGAGGTTAAAAAAGTAACGATAAGGCATTTGGATTCACCATTGATCAAAAATTGATGCGATTACAAATTTATCCGTGAGTGTTTTCGAATTAATTTTATGCAACAAATGACAAAACCCCCGAAATAAAGGAATAGTCCAGAGAGTGGATATGTAAACGGTTACCACCAGCAAGGAGACAATGGTTGTTTTATTAGCAGAAAAGTTGTAATTCTAATTTTCGAAATTGGTAAAGCATTTTCTATTCATTTTAAACCTCCCAAATTCCATTACACGTTTTGTTTGGTACATTTCTATTTTCTGAAATTTTTAGGGCAATTTTATTCATTGATTACTTTTCAAATTCCAAACCATTACAGACTAATAACAGATAGACAGATAACGGTACAGAGTTTTTGGATTAATTGATCTAACTAAACAAAGGAAATCGACTTGCTTAGCCAAAGATATGGAGGATAATGCACCTCTGCCACAATTGGTGTTGTCTGGGCAGATATTAAAGGATTAAAGCTATATTAACGTCGTTATAGGAGGTACACTCAAAGCGAGTGGAAATGTGATTTGATATAACAAGTTGGTCTCCGGTATACTCGGCCCGAGGTTACTCTGATCATGTCCAACTTAACTGGAGGCTTCAAACACATATTCGCTTTATTCACTTGATTTGATTGTTGATTGTTAAATTTCCACCTTCATCTCTGAATCTTCTTGATACTATAGAAAAAAGTAACTTTTAATGAGTCTGGGCTTGATAAAGAGTTGGTTGTTGGTAATATAAATCCATAGAATACCCCATGAACTAAGTGTAACTTTTGGAATTTGCTTCGCAATAAAAGCGATTTTATATTTGAATTTGGCTACTTAAACTACATTTTTCTGTTTTTCCTGTGGTATCTTCAAGCCACATTTGTTTTTGCCTAGTTTTTCTCAAAACTTTTTTACATTCATTTCACTTTAGGTGAATATCCAGGTAGGAATAACATTTTGAAACCTGAAATCGGTTTTTCAATTGCCCGTATCAGTATATTAATGTACTGTGCTGAAAATTCCTTTGTCGTTATTTTCTAGTTCTAATGTAATTGTATTTTGTCGTGAGATGAAATGAAAAACAATATGTGTACTTTGAGCTTATCCTTTTTTATTTTTCTTGTTCATGTGTATAGATGTTTCCTTTTTATGTAATTTAATTTATACATATATATCAAGTCTGTTTAATGCCTTACTGAAACAAAGATCCCAGGACCGACATATCGACAGGTGGGTAAATCTAGACAAGTGTTAACCAAGCGAAAAAGTCTATAACGGCCTCCCTCGCTCAAACTGACACGATTCTGTATGCAACTACGTAGAAGAAGACTACGTCTACTCGTAGGAGTACTTTCAGGACATTGCAAACTAAACAAATATATGCAGACAGCGCAATTTGTAGAGGTTGTAACTTAGAGGAAGAAACAGTTGAGCATGTCCTCTGTGATTGCCCTGCACTGCACTCGCCTCGATCAGAGGTCCCATGTTAGGGTAGTTTTGGCCTGACATGGCTGGAATTCGCAATGCCCCTCTGTCGGACATTTTTGGCTTCATCGAAAGAGTGGGATGGCTCGAAGAACGCTGACAGTCAAACACTGCTGAACATGGGGGTAGTACAATGGGCCCAATTGTGACCAAAGTGCACGTGAATTCTTATTCACCCCCTCTCCAATCCAGAATCCAGAAACATATTTTGTGAATGTGCGTGTCTTTTTATACCCATTTCACGTTACTTGCCGAATAAAAAAAATGACAATAGAGACATAATTGATAAACAAAACTTTTTAAATACTCAACAGCGCTGCAATATTTATTTATTTTTTTAATTAATATTTGATTTTGTCTCTTAATTTCGAATTCTTTAGCCTTAATGTAATTTTTTTATCAGTTTTCCAGAAATTTTTCTATCTTCACTATTTAAACAATTTCTTTGAATTTTATATTTTGTTCTCAGTTGCTTCTAGTGGCGGGTGGTACAACTTAACTTTCCCAACCTTTCGCTATCGGATAACAGCTTCTTTAAAAGTGAAAAAATATACAAGAACCTCGAGGGAAACTAAAAAGAGAAATTTAAAGTAGTTTGACCATTTTTTAAATTAAAAAAAGTTATATTTGTTAAAATGTTAAAAAAATACATTAAAATTTAAAAAAATTTAAAATTTCAAATTGCCTTTACACTTCTTTTAGTTTTTCTTGACAACTTTATTTTTATTTTTAAAAATAAATAAATATGTATATAAATCTAAATTAATTTATATAGATTTACTGCAATCTTTGAGACTTTCTTTCTCCAACGTTTCAGGCAAAATTTTGTCTCAGTGATCCTAAAGGAATAGCCGCTCCTGATTCTTCCCTTTATCGATATTTTTTGAGATTTTTTGTAAGAAATCTTTACTTTTTCTTTTCTTCAAAAAATTAGTAATTCTCCAACTTTCAACTTATTCTTGCTTCGTTTCTTTTCCACGATAAATTTCTTTTTTAGAAAATTTAGCGAACGCGAACAAAAACTTATTTATTCCAATTTATTTGTTCCGTTGATGTTTATAAGTAAAAAATAAATGCGTTGATAAATGTATGTAACTGCTCCATTTTTCGTAAGTATTTATATTATTTCTTTTTCTTTTACTGTAATAAAATCAATCAGGAGCGGTTCTATTACGTACGATTTCTGGCGTACTGCCCGTAGATGTTTCGTTACCGCTGATTTAAAACGCCTCGCGTTTAGCGTTTTATTGAAATACGTAAGTTCAGTCGATAAATCGTTTCACAGTCCACTAATTATTATGATGGTCTGCAAAAAAAAAATGCAATTACATCAAGTAGTTTTTAAAATAAAATTAATTTTCATCTAACACATATTGAAAAAAAAAAGGTTTTTTTTCAGCACATCATAAAATTATTACATCTTTACATTAACGAGTACTATTCATGTAATTATTATTAACTATATTTGTAAGCCTTGACATACATATAAGTAAATCTTAAAGTATTTGTACACACATATAATTCGATTGCGATTTACCTTCACTTGGTCCTCAAGTTATGTATTGATTAATTAACACCGAAAAAATTGATTGAATTGTTGAAAACATGATTGAAACAGAGAGGTCGTAACACTCCTTTCCAGTCAAAGTAAACAATACGACGGTAGTAACGTAAGTTTATAAACTTAAATTAATATTATGGCCATTATGTATGGCAAACACCTGCGAATTTGAACTCTCCAGCACACATATGTGCGCCATTCTAATTTTGGAGCAAAGTTTGTAGAAGCGGAGAACTCGGGCTTTGTAAACGCGATATTATTGCAACGTAATGTTCCGTTTATCTGGGTTGCATTGTTAAGGACGATTAATTATTGTTCTCCGCGTTTCGCTTACACACGCGCTTCATTAAATTACAAACGCAACATGCGTACAATTAATAAATCCTCACGCCGTAATTATAATAATAAAGACCAACACCTCATAATAACTTCATTATGTAATAATTACCTGCACGACGCAGCTCTATGTGTGGCATTCATTATGCGCCAATAAATACTAATTAGTCGTTCACATTTTCGTTTAATAGATTTTTTATGTCAGGCGACCGTGTGCATTCTCGCCGATAGAACTGAAATATTCTCCAATAAAGATGGCGTTTATTAGCACCGCTTACATGTGTTTATGTGATTTCTTGTTGTACAGGAATGAATAATTAAAGGTTTACGTAAATAAATTTTTCCTTGACCGCAAGAAATGAAATGCTTGGTTGTTTTGACGCCTCTTCAATTCATATGTGTGGCCATCTTTATCAGCATCTCCAAGAAATGTGTGGACTTTAGAGCGTCGTTGTACTTCAGACTTATTTATTTCTAATTTTTTTCGAATTGTGAAACTTCGAGGAGTAAACAAGACATTTCCGTATTTTATGGAAATTTACAGTAATTATTACAATTAAAAAAAAGGTAGACTCTTCAGAACAAAATTTATAAAAATATGAGAATAGAGTGATGTGTAGGGTGTTTTCTCTGTATTTTTATGATTGAATCTATTATTTAGATTTTATATTCTTACTTTTTTTTATTACTTTTCTTATATTATTATTTCTAAATTCTATCTATATTTACTGTAATTTGATCTATTTTCCATATCATCTCTTATACGGCAACCAGTATCATAACAATAAGTTCTATTTATGGAGGTTTTATAAATAAATATTATTTGTTCATAATTTTTTTTATTGTTACAGTTGGCGTGTTTTTTTTCATTTTGCTACAAAGGAAAAACTAGCATATTTTGACCAGTACAAGAAGAATTTATTAAAGCAAATCAGAAAGTAACCGATTCTGAAAAAATGTTTTCTAATTGATTTCTTTTGCAATTAAAACAGGAATCATTTGATTTTATTGTTTTCTCATTGAAAGTTAAAAATATTGTTGTTAGATGATGTGCTACATCTCTGTTAATGAGTAAAATACTTATTGAAATATTGCATTATTGAAACTATGGGGGGGGGGGAACTCGCCTATTGCTTAGCGATCAACGAAACGTCTCGATGACATGTGGCAACAAATGTCGAAATGACAGATGTTAGAAACGTTAAAATGACAGACATCAAGAAACATCAGATTGATGATAATGTTATAAAGACAAATACGGGCGAAAAACGTCACGTGGATACCTACACAACAGAATCGCGATGACAACCGTGAAAATAAACAAAATTAATAACAATAATTTTTTATTTGACCAGCGGAATACAAGCCCAGATAAAGGCAAAATGAAAAAATGCAAGCAGTAAATAGCGGAGCGTTATACAATAGCTAAATAAAAAAGCAGCATAAAGCTAAGAGTAAACATACTAAACACTAAATAACGACTAAAGAAAAACCTAAAACTATCTAATTAAGTGCGAGAGCAAAATAATATGAGAACAGTAAAGAAAATTCTAGAATCTAGATGCCACTCGAGGTACTAAAAATTTGAGCTTACCCAATAAAAATGGACAATCGATATGGTTGTGCAACAGTTTAAACAAGAAATCCCGATTGCTTTGGAGAGAATGGATATTAAAAGCTGTTAATAAGAGAAAGTGATCGAAGCCTCTTGGTATGAATACGTTGTATGCTTTGAACCAGAGATATTTTAAAAATGTCCTTTGAGTCTAAGGCAGCCGAGGCTTACCATTACGGATGATGAAACCTAGCATTTTGTTGGCGGAATTCAATATGTGATGTGGAAAGGAGATTTCCGAATCGAAAATAACACCTATTGAGACCCTATTGAGACATGAGGAAGTAGTACATCAGAAATACTGTACTTCTAAAAGATTTTGTTTTTAGATTTGGAATAGGTCATGACCTTGCATTTATCCACGTTGAGGTTAAATTTATTGATTATGCACCAATCGGATACTCAATTAATGTTGTCTTGAAGAAAGCCACAATCATGAAGCGAGTCAACAGCGCAGAAGAATTTGGCATTGTCAGCCATTAGTTGAAGATGATAATCGACGAGCTGGTTCCAGTCGTTTATATAAAGAGCAAAAACCAGGGGCCCCAAGATGGATTCCTATGAAACTCCGGAGATTGCTACATAAAACTGTGACTTACAGCCGTTAATAAAAACACGTATGGGATGATTTATTCTTATTAAGTAGCAAATTGGTTGCAATTTGTCAATCCTAATGCAATATTAAGTAGCTCAGAGAGCGATCGCAGGATGTCGCGATCTAAACTTTTCGTTAATATAAACGTAATGCAACCTGTTATTTAAGTAAGAATGGAAGAAATATATTAAGCGAGTGCTAAAACCAAAAGAGGACAGTTTAAGCAATAAGACTGGATAACTAATACGATCGAAAGCCTTACTGGTGTCGGTGTAAATGATGTCAACTTAGCCACGCTTATCAAGTGGTTCAAAGTCAAATTGAAAAAAGCAGCTAAGATTCGTAAAGTTAGAACGAAGCCATGCTCTAAAGGAGAAATAAAATAACCATCATATGAATAAATTAAGTTAAACAAAGCAATTTCATAAACTTTAGCAAACCCGATAAAATCGCAATAGGTCTGTAATTGGATATAAGTAAAGAAAGGTTCACCTACCTTAAAAATAGGAGCACACTTGAGAAATTTCCACTGAGCCGGAAAGTATGACTTTAAATGGATAGATTAGTAAGTAACGGCTTTACAAAAATACAAGAGCAATCCTTAATAAGAAAATTAGGAATTTGGTTGTAACATGTTGTCATCTTATTCTTTAATTTATTAATAGCAGACAAAATGTCTGACTCCGTGAACTGAAAAATATCAAATGGTAATGAACAAGGCCGCCCCTAGACGAATTAAAGCGAAAGTGTATTCGATCTTGATTGACGAACGGATAGAATTGATCGCTAAGAAAACCACCGGAGCAAACACAAAAAGGATGCCCCTTAACAAAGAAGATACAATTCTGATCGTCATTAATTAGATTAATTAGAGTAATGAAGGAGAGTTACTTCATCCCCCCTACGAAAAAGCCCTACAAAATCGAGGATACTAACACCTCCAGATCAATGTCTCTTGTGCAGCCATTGTCAAGAGCAATCATCACAAGCCTTTTGTACATCCATTGTCAAGAACAATCATCACAAGCCTCTTGTGCAGCCATTATTAGGAGCATTCACCACTACCTTGACGTTAAAATTAACAAAATTGAATAAAGATCTTGTTTTATGAATTCTGTCAAAGTACAAGTAGTCTTGTAATCTTGGCAATCGCTAAAACAGTACCTGTGCGATTCCACCACAGCAATCTTACAGTTAGGAAGAAAGAAGACTGGCTTGTCGTCTGTATGCTACTCCTTAACCCGTGTAAAGCTGTAGGTACTTTTGAGATCAGAAAATATTCAGCAAGATAGAGTATAGTTATTTACGTAAATAACTAATTTTTATCATTTACCATTATTTTGAACTTTTGAGGTGCTAACCAGAACTCTTAACTGAATCCCAAATTTTTGATTGAAACAAATATCAAAACAGGAAAAAAAAAACATTTTATTTTTGAGTTTAGAGTCCCAGAAATCAAATCCTTGTGAACTTAGCATGTCAGGTTTTCAAAGTTTTTTTTTTATATTTAATTCCCCAAAAATGTTTTTTTTATTATCGCTTGAAACTCTAGAACCCTTCGTTGTGTTATAGGACACCAATATAATTATAGCAAAGCAGCAATTAGTTACACATGATACTATTACTACTAACTACTACTATTTCAAATACAGATTACATTTTGATTTCCTACTAATTTTATGTTAATGGATTTTGGAAGAAATAAAATTTTATCCAGTCCAGCCGTGTACCTACCTATTTGAACGACACGATCTACTAATTTGTTGTTCCATCAGCAGTTTCTAGCTAGTTAGAAACCGTCGAAAGCATACGCCCATCAAAGTTGTATTCTTGATAGCGCTGTTAAAATCGGTGGACAACTCATTAGACGGTTCCCAACCAGTTAGAAACTGCCCCTGGAAAAAATCTTAAAATATGAAAATTAATTTGATATAAAAAAAAATAATTCTTAAGGAACAACACCTCTCATAAAAGAAGGAAAGTGATATCAAATAGGCAAGATAATTTACATAACAAGTAATTTCAACACTTACTATGGCATCAATAATTTCTAATGTAAAACCATAAGGATTGCCTATTGCCTATTTAGAAAATTATGCAATTACTGTTTTCACATAGAAATTAATTTTTAAACTGCAAGTTAAGCTTCATTACAATCGTTTGTATGATTTTTGAGATAGAGGTCAGAACATTTTACATTTCCAAAAATATATATTTATTACTGCAAAATATGTTTAATAACGCACCCCTTCTTACTTCTGAAAATTTTAAAAAGATTGTTTTGGAATAACCTGTATTTAACAGAAATAGTTTTTAATAGAGAATGTTAAAGAAGCATATTTGTATTACAAGATATATTAGAAGAGATTTAAAGTAAGTATTTTAATATTAAAAGTAAATGAAAACGTTCAAAAGCCTCTAGTAGCATAGAAACTTGGAAAAGACTGAAATTAAGTAAAAATGAAGCGTTAAATGGGGAAAATATTAATCGTATTACAATGAACAAACATTTATTAAAGAATTAAGAAGAAAGATTAGAGAATGAAATAAAAATATAAGCAGAATAAGCAGCGTGAGAATTTAGTTAAACGTAATGCAAATTTAACGTTGTTAATTATTATAAAAGATAGTTTCTTTCTATTTCTATAATTTATAATTTTAATATTCATTGCTAACTGATGAAGTCATTTTCTATTTTCATTAATTAATTATAATTATTAATTTTAGATCATTACGGTATAATAGTAAACTTGGTCTTTAATTTAATGTTATAAACACATTTCAGAAAGAATGCAACAAATAACTTTTCACGATTTATTACAGTACTTCATTAGAGAATTGTTAATAATTTTATTCAAATAAGTAAACAAGAGTTCGACAACGGTGTTTAATTATTAACTAAATTAATTGCTTTAATTTAATTTCGACAAAATAGTGAAATAATTAAGTTAAGGCGTATCGATATGATGTATTTTATTAAAATGTCCTCGCAAACGCCTATCATCCGTTTCGGCTAGATTACATCGCTGCCTTTAACATTTACTTTTCATCATAGGATACCCATCGGATTACGCTGGCGAAGCAGCAGCATTGAGACCGGTTTTGAAAACTTTCGACTAGAACAGTTGAAAATTAGTTTCATAAATTAGTACTCAAATATATTTTAAAGCTTGAATAAATTACGTCTCGGCCTTAAAATGTTACAAACAAGCATCGGCGGCTTCTACGCTCCTTCGTGCACGTATGTGCCAAAGACGAGAATTTTAGAAAGGATGATTAAAGGAAAAATTCGCAGGACGGAGGTGGACACTCCGAACGCACAATGTACGGACGTGATTTTAATTTTAAAGCATAGCCAGGGGCTAAATTCTTTAATACACTTTGCAATAATTTACATAGTTGGGTTGTGGTATAATTTATTATTAATTTGCCGTGGCTCTTTTTTCTTCAAGGTTGGCAAAGTTATGAGTTTATATAATCACAATTTGTGGTGTGGATTTATTTATATACTGTTAATTGTTTAATAACATACTCATTTCTTCTTATATGTAGGACGTTAATGTTCGACATCTAAATTAAAAGGAGGAAAAATTAAATGTCTGTATTATTATTTTGTATTAAGCTCCTCCTTACAGCTGCTTAAACCATTTTATTTTGTAGTTCTGAGTTCATTTAACTTAAAAATTATCCAAAGAGTTAATGGTTAAATAACTAACTGCATGTGTGCAGTTTACTTGTAAAAACAATTTAGAGTATATTTTACAGCTGATGCAATGTACTTTAGTAATTCCTTCGCTTTGTAAATAGTAAAGATTCGAAATTGATTCGTTTATGGTTCTAAACTACTCTACTAATATTTATTTGAATCGTTCCTTCTGTCTAATTTTATTTTTGTACTTAATAATATTTTAAAATTCTAATCTTTTAATTAATATATGGCACATACAATGAAAATGATTACTGCCACTCTTGCTCAGTTTCAACAAGGACAAACATTTCTCTAATAAGCTTCTTTGATCAGAATTTCTTTTATCCACGTATTCTATATATCCATTTATAAACGTAATTAAAAAAAAGTTAAAATGGTATTTGTTATATTATATATGTGCAATTGAAGACTAGGTTTCTAGGTTTGTTTAAAAAAAAAGAATTTAAGTAAATTACACTCGCAACACATTCTGAAGTGCAATTAATTTTTCTGTTTACAGCAGCAGTATTAATTACAGCAAATGCCACTTCATGTTATTTCCCGTAGAAAGATTATTTTATTTAACACGCAGTAGTAATTCAGTTGGATTTAATTATTACGTTAAGTTGGCGAGAAGGACGTACATGCACAGAGATTACGGTTATTTGTTTGTTAGTAAAAATCTCCGGTCGCCATTGCGCCAGTCTACTTAGCGATTTCATTTAATAGTCAATAGTTAAATCGCTTCTTCTTTAATGTAATGTTGTAATTTGCGTTAATTAGCACTCGGTTTATTGTTTTGCCAATTCATTTTAATTACACATTGCTTAACATACTTTCTACGAGTGATTGCTAAGGTTCCTCTCCCTCTGCCGGAGAAATTTTATCTTCGACTGGGATTATTCTTATCGTTTCATTCCGAAATGTAGCATTCGCTCTTAATTGTATTCAGAGTTATCTGTTGAATTATGATGATTTTTTAATTAAATTATAATTAAAATTTTAATAATTTATTAGTGGTCTGATTGCTAGATAATTGATTACAAAATGTTCACTTCTACAGTAGAGCCCATTAAATTTATCTCTTGCGTCATTCAGGCCAGAATTTAAGCAAAAAATTCCTATAGACTATTTTCTAAAAGGGAAAGAACGTACTATTTACACAGCGTGGTTAAGTTTTATTAGTCGTAAAATTATTGCTTCAGATATGTTACTTAATTATTATACCTACATATAAGTGACATATAAATGCAAAGTTTTTCTTCGTTTCTTCTTGGAAGCATGTGACCTAATTATACTAAAATTCTTTCAAACTCCACTCCGGCAAAAAATTGAATTTGAACTTAACTTAGATCAATAAGTAATTTTTATTTCTATGTCTTTGCAAACATTTTTATATTGATGCACAATGATTAACAACGGTAGAAGGATTGCATTAGAACGCCTTACTACCAAAAATCAAAGTGAAGTTTATCTAAGCTGCTGGTTTGTTAATTTTTGGAAAACTGATGGATACCCATAATCTTTCTCGGGGTCCAAACAGAAGTCAATTTATAGGTAACACTCGTATTAGCTTTTCTAGTATTTGTGAATTTCATATCACCATTAATCTCAAGGTTATCAGACAACCTGTGAGTGTTCGTGACTGGATTGGTTTTCCATACTTGGTGCTTGACTTCTACATTTGCAACGATGGACTTTCCAGAATGCATTTCATTTTCGAGGTTAGCTCCTCATTTCATTAGCTTTCAGCTGAATTCGTTATAAGAAAAGATCTTTTTTTCGATAATACATTCCAGTAAACGCCAAAGTACCTAAGTACTTTTCATCATCGATACAAAATTCAAAAAAGCGCGATATGTAACTATAAGCATTATATTGAATTATTAAATTACTTTTAATTTGATTAGTAAATAATTTGTGAAAAAACGTTAATCTAAAATGAGTCAATCAAACGAGAATAATGAAGAAATTTTACAATTGGTATCAGAAGCAGAGTCAAGTTTATTACCTTAAAAGTCCAAAGCAAAGTACGAGAAAGCTTACCAACAGTTCTGTGGCCGGAGAAATGAAAAAATTGTGCAAGGGGCAAATGAAGATATTCTAATTGCGTACTTTTTTGAAAAGGTTTGCTTTATTTATAAGATTTATTAGCACTGATTTTTAAATATTCTTAGGTGAAAACTCTTAAAGCTTCAACACTATGGTCAGTGTACTCTCGTTGCTGAGAAGTACTTTACAAATAAATGAAAATATGGATATTTCTGCATATAAAAAATTGCTGGCTTACCTCAAACGTCAAAATGACGGTTATGTGGCAAAAAAATCGAGAATTCTACCGATGGATAATGTGAAGGAGTTTTTAGAAAAAGCTCCTGATGACAGTTTTCTGCTTATGAAGGTAGTGTTAGTAATTGCTTTGCATGGAGCACGTCGGGCGGAAGAATTACGTTTACTAAAAGTGGATGATGTAGAAGATTGCGGCCATATTTTGGTCATAACATTACACGACACGAAAACAAAGAAAAAACTAGTCTTTACAGTTACATCGGAAGATGGAGTAAACGGAATTGAGCTCTACACAAAGTATTTGAATTTGAGACCCAAAAATGTGGACCCATCGCAGACTATTTATATTTTATAGACAAGTGCACAAAGCAACCAATTGGTATAAACACCTTCTACAATTTACCAAAGAAAATTGCTGCGTACTTAGGGCTACCGGAGTCGAGCAGCTTCACAGGCCATTGTTTCCGAAGGACATCAGCGACCTTTTTGGCCGACAGTGGAGCTGACATCTAAGTTTTGAAGAGACACGGCGGCTGGCGTAGTAGTGCTGTTGCAGAAGCCTACGTCGAAGATAGTACCGAAAATAAAGTAAAAATTTCAAAGAAATTTTTTTGTAATTCGATTGAAAAGCAATTTTCGACCTCTGAAACGTCAACATCAACAGTAGCAGCAAGTGAAGTAATAAATTCTAAATTGTCAGTGTCTGCGTTGCGGTCAGTTTCCTCATCTTTTGATGTAATATTTAATAATTTAACAAATTGTTCATTTGCAATTTACGCTAATAAATAAAATGAACGAAAAAAAGTGTTGGTGACTGAAATCGTGAAGAAAAGCGTTGCTAACGAGAAAAGTCCCACTTTTCTTCACGATTTTTGATTAAACAATGTCACTTTTCTGTCAACTAAACGAAAAAACAAGTTATTTCCATTCACTTCGCGCAAATGTCAAATTAGACGTTTAGTCATTACATTTGCGAGCATTCTAACTTAATTCTATGTGATCGGTGCGGGGAGAACTGCCACCGAAAGGAAAAAGGCGGTAATATCAAATTTCATATTTTTGAAATGTCTAATGTTTTCTCGATATAGTGCTGAAACAGGGTGGTAAAATATATTACAATCATATTTAATTTAAAGAATAAGTATTCTATGATTGAAATATGCCAATATTATTTAGTAAATATGACACGAAGGTGTGTTCAATGTGTACTAATCCAAAACGCTAAGCAATCAGTTACCACCTTTTTCTTCTGGCGGCAGAACTGAAATCGTTTCACAAAATCTCAACAGCGAGACGAAGCTATCAAGCGATAGTGAAACGTTGAACATTTATGCCATTTTTCAGTGTCCGTTTGAGATAATTCATTACACAATTCCACCGGACAAGAATCTACCTCAGTTAAAAAAAACGCACAAATTTTCAAGATTATTGAATGATGCTGAGTAATTCTGAATTTTAAAGTAAAACAAACGCACCTAGTTTCACATATTTCCTTTTGAAAATACTTTCAGATTCTTGCTTTATGTGCCCATTAAATTAATTTCGAACTGTTAAGTCTGAACGTAAGTTGAGTACAAGTAATGTTTCAGATTTGGGCCTAAAAGAGCCTTCAGAATGTGTTTTCATTTGATACTTTATTTATTTATGTGTAGTTAAAGGTAATATACCCACACATTTTGTTTAATGTTTGTTAATTTTTTAATTAGTTAATTTAGGGCTGTTTAAGGTAGTGTTGCTAGCTGTATTTTGGACAATTGCGGATTGGTGTAAATTCGAAACTAGGCAATTTAAGCTTTTCAGAAATTACAAAGATAAACATTTACGTAAGTAAACTTGCGGTCAATAAAACTGACTCGTTCTTTTTTGTATTGTAAATTGGCTTTCAATCTGTCAAAGTAGTAAATTTTTGAAGCTGTCACATTTCATTTGTAACACGACATTCAATATAACCTCCAAAACTGCAAGGCTGATACACAGTGTAGGTATAAAGGTATAAATATAATGAAAACGTCATTAAATATTATAGTGATGGGTCATTTTTTCTGACCGCAAGTTTACAAAGAAATCAACCCACTTCACATTCTTAACTCGATTGTCTTTTTTTCTGATATTTAGTAGTTTCATAAAAAAATAACAATCAAAGTGAAAAGTGTGAAGTGGGTTTTGGTGCCCAAAACCTCTGAAATAGTCCAAAAATATCCTCTTGTATACATTTTGTCAAAAAACAAATTCTTAATAAAAGTTGTATAGGTTTCCATTCCGCATAATTTAAAATTATTTCCAACTATACAGGCTTATGATTTTTTAAATGGAACACTTTACAGTGATCACCAGATAAGTCGGGCCATATGGGAAATCTTTTATTATTGATTTCTCAGAAAAAAATATTATTTAGGAAAGTCCCTGCATCTTCCCAAACTCAAAATGCACATTTCAAAATTTGAATACCTCTTGTCTTATACCGAGGGAATCAAAATATTTGAAATCGACATAAGAGTAAGTATCTTAATTTTTCAAAATACGCCAAAATATTAATTGGAAAAGTTATTCAGAAATATTATGAAATCTCTAATATGAAATCATGGCTGCCTATGATGAAAAAATAAATTTTACATATTTTTCAATTTTTCTCGTATCGTATTGTCGGTTTCTATTAGTAGCAGTAGCTACGGCAGCTTGGCCGTATTCTGTTATCTATTTGACGTTTGGCTCGGATAAGTGCTCGGTGCTTTATAATAATGGCTCAACTATTGAAAAATATGTAAAATTTTTTTTTTTCATCGTAGGCAGCCATGATTTCATATTAGAGATCTCATAATATTTCTGAATAACTTGTCCAACTAATATTTTGGCGTATTTTGAAAAATTAAGGTACTTTACTCTTATTCGATATCAAATATATTGATTCCCTCGGTATAAGACAAGAGATATTCAAATTTTGATATGTACATTTTGAGTTTGGGAAGATGCAGAGGCTTTCCTAAATAATAAATTTTTCTGAGAATAAAAAAAATCCCATATGGCTCGACATATCTGGCGATCACTGTATATTTTGAAATTCGAGCGACTTCAACTATATACCTTTTATAGTATATTTGAAATAATCAGAAACATTATCCGGTTCGGTTCAGTTCGCGTATTGTAAAATTTTTTTTCAAGTGGAATACCCTGTATATTATAACATGTAAGGATAACCCTTTCAACGAACTTTCCATTGTACCACATTTTATGGGCTTAGGATTGATGATAATAACTCACAAGTTATCTATCATAAGTCCATAAAATATGGTGTCAGTGGAAAGCTCCTAGAAAGGGTTATCGATACATATAATGATATATAAGCTGTTCCATTTAAAAAAAATAGATAATCGCTCGATTTTTAAAAGTATTGAATATTTTAAAAGTACAACCATGTAGAAATAGTTAGGTCCGAAATTGAGCGTCGTGTAATCGAAAATGACAATTTGTCTACAGATCAAGTATAACCTAATTTTTGCATAAAACTAAAAATAACTCGGCAAATATTCAAAATATTGTTATATCGTTTTCATTGGCTAACCAAAACTGCAATAAAATATATAGTATTCTATTTAAAAAATCATAACCTAGGTATATAATTTTTATAGTTGTATATAATTTGTATAGTTGTAATTAATTATAAATTATGCGGAATGGAAGCCTACATATCTTTTATTGACAATCCTTTTTTTATAAAATGTATATAAAAGAGCATTTTTGGACTATTTCAGAGGTTTGGGACACTCAGTGCAAAGTTGATTATTGCTACACGAACATAGTAAGTTGTGGAAATTTCCGCATTTTGCATTCTAAGATAATATCATCAAATCAAATTACTTTCTCTTTTACAGTTTTTTAGTATACTTAATAATAAAAAGAAACTTCTGTATACCACACCTAGAGGAAACTAAAAGCTAAAGTGCTGTTTTCCACGTAATTTAGAACACACTCCATAATGTTTCCTGAGCAACGAAAAACAAATGTTATGGTCATTAAGCTACTACGGGTTTAATTTAAAAAAGGCGAGATTTTTCAAAAATCGACCGGAAAGACAGGACAGACCTGGTAATGCTACGTTTACAGCAAGCCACTCTCTAAGGAATATGTTGGACAACACGCTCGTCAACATATCTTCAGCAGGCCACTTACTAGAGAACATGTTGAGTAACATATTCGGCAACGTGTTCGTGCGGCCTTTTTGATATTTCTCCAGGAGCCTGCAATTTGTGAACACGTTGACCAACTTGCCAACACACTAGCGAACTTGTTGCCAAGAACCAAGTTCCCGAACAATGTTGCCTTAAGTTACCCTGGAAAATAGATCATGTTAATTCTTTTAAGATTATTTTTGATACAATGCATTGTATAATAAACAAAAATTTTAAGTTTTCAAGAAATCTTTTGCAAACAAATTGGGGTAGCCTGAAAGAACCTTAAGACCCGGTATAATAAATGGAAGCTAACTTTAATCTCCAGTTTATTGCCATAACAGCAGTTGTGTTCACAATTGTTACTTTGGCAATAAACCGATAGTTAAAGCTACGTTGCTTTAATAATATAGAGCCTGAGTTAATTATCATAAAATGTGTTACTTTTTTTCTATTACAGAATAGATGTATTTGATTGATGCTTTAAATAGTTTTAAGCTTTTTTTTTAGGAAAAGTAAATTACTTGTTACCAATTAAGCGAAACAAACATGTATGTTTGTATAGGAAGTTTCATGTTACGTCTCAGTTTGCCGAAACTTAATGTGTTAAAATTACATAAAATTTGCAGCACGCGATCCAAATACGTCGAATTACGTAATTCAAGTCCTTACAAAATTCCTTTGCCCAATCAGTAACATTGTAGCACGCCAATAATTCGGAACCTTTATGTGTAAATTTGCGCACAAACTATGGCATTGACTTTTTGCTGGTAGTTTTGCATTTAAATTGATGCATGCGATTCATCGGGAACTCGACGCCAAGGTTGAAAAAACAAGTGGTCCTAGCGCACATAAAAACGCTGAATACATTGGAGAAAAATGCGCACAAAAAATCATTTGTTTTTACATATGGCCCGCATTATGTCGAATTGATTTTGAAACTAGGCAGGAACGCATAATTTGACTTTCTATACCGCTCGATCGATGCAAATTAGTCCGCACGAAATATTTATTGCAGGCCGAGATCGAAGCCAGGTAAATCGAATTGCGAAATTAACTGGGACATCTAGATTTGCTCCGTGAAACCTACCTCAATATTTTTTCTCTTGCCGCTAAGTTGTGTTTGTGATCTAGATTCTTATTAGAATGGAATTTATTGCATGAGCGGGGCATTTAAAATAATGTTATGTTAATGATCTAAACTGGAAAATTTAAGATTATAGTGACAAGTTTCGTTCTACAACACGCTGTGTTCAATCTAAAAAGTAAATATTTTTTTAAAGCTATTAAATTTACCTGATGTAAATGTGGTTGTTTTTATAGTTTCCTTAATTTTCAATTTAATTCAATTAAAACTTATGTAGATATTAGGAAGTATGTATGCATAAATTTAGAACAACTGCTTTTTGATCTAAACATAAATTAATTATGACAACAACCAAAGGTGTAGAAATTTAAACTCCACCTCTTTATATTTATGAAAAAAAGCTTTTTAAGCAAAAGATTTCGTTAATAATCGATTTAAAATCTAAATCAGTTCAATATTTTTCGACAGTAGTGTATATTTACATCTAGTGCTAGTTAGAAAATTCTAAACTGTGCTTGACTGGTTTATTACGATGATATCATCCAGCTTTAGCGTGGTCTTAAGTATTGATACTTTTTTTCTGATTATAAATATAGCCAAAAGCAAAATCGAATCGTTTCGAATTAGACTGTGAGACTTCAGGCGTTTATTCTGTAGCAACAAATTCGTAATTTATTACGGAGAATTTGAATTTCCACTTTTGCCCGAAGTTGTCATAAATTACATTGTTTCGCATTCGAGTTTCTATGCCAGTAAACTTATGGTCAGTTTTCATGTTACGTATCTTTAACGCGTATCTATCTAGTGGCGAGGTGCATGTTTAGTTAATATGTTGTATTTTAGAGCAGGTTGCCATATTTGTGCTGCTTGCTTCTATTCATGAATATGAGACGGTGGTTTATGCTAAATAAATTATGCTGAATTCATATTTCACACTTGCGGATTTCCTTTCACTGTCATAAATGAAATTGCAACATAAATGGTTGTTTATTATAAGGGGATTTTTATTAAAAATTCTTACAATAAAGTATGTTGCTGTTAATAGGCGTTGGTCTTATCTGCCTTTCATATACGTACAAATAGATCAATTAATTTTTTCACATCAAATATATCATTTAAAACGATTCTCAAGAAAACTTATTTCCGATAATTTGTAGATCTAAATATCAGTTGTAAAACTTCACTCTGCACTAATAACATACACTTGCACAGCTGATGATGAATGCAACGTAGAAGTGTAGTAACTGCTATGAGGTCAATTAAAAAATAAATTTGTGTTAATAATTTGGTCCTTATAATCATAAAATTCGTGTTTCATTTGAAACACACACAAAACAAATAGAAGTATTAAATATGAAAATTAAGATAAAGAAGAAATTAGTTTGAATGAAATTGTTTTCGGAAAAAATCGGTAGCAATTTATATAGGAAAAGTCGAACAATTATAATTTTTCCATGATCTTAAACTAAACAAATAAATTTCCTAACGTTAAGCTTAAGTTTAAATTAAATCCTTAAAACCTGTATGCGTAATAAATTTTGTGTTCAAAATCCATTTGCAAAGTCCTGAACAATAACGCGATTCGCTACGTAAATTTTTTGACTAAATTATCGAATCTTGTAAGAGTGCTTCTTTGACTTCTCTCCGTGTGTTAAGCTCTGGGCCATGTGCAGGTCATCTTGCCATTAAATTAGCTTCATTAAAGCGTCTTCTGATCGTTCTGTGACTTACATACACAACTCGAACCTCTGCAAGGCGATTTCTGACTTGAACAGCAGTCAAATTCCTGTTGCGAAGAATCGTTAGGGTAAGACAATGGTCATCTCTAGCGCCTGTACATCTTTGACAACCTGTTCCAGGGCGTCATTGTAAGATTCAGTTTCCAAGAATCTGGAGACACATGATTGAGAAGTTCCAAGAACTTGTGCAACGTAAGTTGAGACTGACCATCCTGAATCAAAGCAATTACTCTTGCTGCATCCACTGCATTAATAGCCATGAAAACAACTTATTAATGACAAAATGTAAACAAATTATGAAATTAAGTCTTTAGGAAACGTTTGAATAACAAGAAATCAACTGCAACACAATATTGACAATAGCGTAGATACTTTCAATAATTTATTTAAACAAGAGAATTTAGTTATCATGATGATCATGGTTCTCCCGATTATTGAAAATGTCCTATTCACCGATGAGCAGAAAAAAAAATGGACAAAAAGTGTCCTCAGATAATTTATTTAAAAAGATAATAGTGAGTCGCTTTTTGTGCCGGTGAGTGTAGTATTAATTTTCAAAGTCCATTCAAAGCTATTTTCAATACAGTAAATTTTCATAATTCTGAAACAATGTGATAAAGTATAGAATAAGGATTAGATAGGTATGCGAATGAATTTAGGATTAGGATCAGGGTCATAGAACTATAGCAAGGGTTGCTTGCTCAGACATCTGTCAATAGTGTAAAGCTAGGGTAGCGCTCTAAATTAAGATTAAAATCAAGATTATACTCATGCTTATAGGATAAGCTATTATTCCCAGAATTCATTTCATTTATGTTTGCAGTTTTCTGCACAATATATTCTAATCATAGCATTTATATTCTTGATTGTATTAAAATTTCATACAGTACACTACAATTTCAACAGTTCACTTTAGTTTACTTCATATATCTAACTTTATGTCTCATAAATTTATGTTAATTAAGACGGCACAAATGAAAAGAAATTGCTGAATTTACAATCTGGAATTTCAATTTTTAAATAAAATATTTTACAGGTCTTTCTTACGGTATCAATTGGTTTTCAGGTTTTAACAAGTCCAAGAATCAAATTCAATTTTACTCTTAAGTAAAAGGTAAAAGTTATTTCTTAATTTGTCTTGAAAAATTAATTTGTGTTGTATTTTGTGAAAATCATAAGCCCGAACTCTGAAGTGAGATAAAATTAGGTTTCCAAGTAAAAAATGCTGCCGTCACAAGATAAAAGAAAAAGTGCCGGTTATTAACATTTTTGTTCAAGAGAAACGTTGATTATACTTTGCAGGCACAAAAAATAAATTCGACCAGCAATAAATAAACTATCGAGCGAGTTAATTTAAATTATACACACCACCGCCACCGCCTCCTCCACCCAAGAAATCCTCATCAATTACTATTTACAAATTTAGACTAGTGAGTTAATTTTTTTAAGTAACTTCTAAAAGTGAAATTTTTATGTGTTCTTTAAAAAATAATTGAATATTTATTAAAGGGTACGATTATAATCAAACCTTGAGCTAAGTGAATGAAATGATGCATAAAATAACATAACGAAGCTCGGCGAGGAAACCGTGCCTGTAAATATTCAACAGATTTATGCAAATTCCTTCATTAAAATCGATTATATATTATTTATTAATATATTTAAACGGTTATTATTATCTTTAGTAACAATAAAATACTTTATTGCCGTTGGAATTATACCGCAAGGACTGCGGATGAGCTTCCAGCGCACAGGTGTTTCAGTAAAACATTATTTACGTCTTCCTTTAATTGTGCACACACATCGCGATTAAATCGCTAAAAATAAAAGAAGTTTTATGATATTTATGTTAACCTTTCCGTTTTACCTTTGCTTGTACACGTGGTTTAAACAAATTTTTTTATTGTTTAATTTTTTTTTAGATTCGTATTACACAATTTTTGTACTTGAAATATTTTTAGAAAACTTTTTATAGAATAATATTTATAGTATAAGTTTATTGTACAAACTACTTAATCTTGGTTACGATTTGTAAAAATGCGAGTGAGTAAATAAACTTAATTTGTTCATTGATTATAATTCAAGTTTTCCTTCTCTCTTAACATATTTTAATTTCGCTTACACTTGATTATAATAGATTTTAAAAAATTTGAGAAATCTCTATTCCGATTATTTCATTGAAAATTGAAAAAAGGTGGAGCCCGTATTATAAAATGAAGTGTTCATTTACTGACAAGCCACAGTTCCTTCTTGTGTGGATATAAACTAAAGTTAGGATTGAATGCTAACAATTCATTTTTATCGCGCCCTGCCTCTTTATGATATACATATTAAATAAAGGAAGTTGGATTAATTAATTTCAGAATATACCTTACATTTCTGAATGAAATTGTTCATATCGTCAGTAACATTGACAATTTCAATATGATTCAAATATTGTGTATAATTTCTATGAGAAAAAAAATGTAAGATATCAAGCCCGACGATTTTTGTTCTTGTTCTGAAAGAGTAAGTTTACTACCCATTCAAGGTAGGTATTTACAGAGACGTGCATTTACAAAAACAAAGCCATTTAAAGGAATAAATTTTTATGTTCACTTTTCAACGTGCACAACATGCAAAACAATACGCATTAATTAATGTTAACGTTCGGTCCTATTCAATTAACCAAGCCAATCGTTCATTAGGCGACGCGCTTATTCGATACTTAATTGTAATTATAGTAATTTCTTGGAATACCGACGGAATTAATGCAGAATCACGTAGAGCGTGTTCACTGAAGGTTACTTTTTATATGTTGGTAGACGCTCGCCGGATTGCAAATATTTGACATGGCCATTATTTATGTAACTTCAATCGACGATAAGCGATAAGTTCAGAGCACATGGAGTCAAATACTTCACTGGGGTTATCGAATACAGACCGACGGCTCTATAGCTCTGATTTTGTGACGTGGATAGAGAAACCACCGTCGTTATTCTTTCCTCCAAGCTGGACGTGTCAGGTTCTCAAAACCTGTCTCTTTCGTTCGAACGCGGCTTGTCAAAGATTACGTAATTTTTTGATTTTATGCAATAATAATTATGACGTTGAAATGTGATAGAAGCAACTCGCAGCTATTACTTTTACTTCATTAGTACCACTCATAAACGTGTCGGTAAAAGTATGAAGTAACCCGACTTCAGTTGATGTTGATCAATTACAGGATCCCATTTTTATGTTTTATGGAAATATTTTTTTATAACTCGCTTATAAGTACGTTGGGTGTCGTTAGTATTAATAGAACACTTTCCTTTTAGAGTCTTTATCTTTAATAAATGAAAAAAAGAAAACCATAATTTATTAAATTGGAAGAAAAACAGAATCAAGGATTACCTTATGGTTAGAAGAATAAACTGTTTCAAAAAATGTTGCTTATGAGCAGACTATGGACATTTCGGAGCGTTGCCATGGCTACATAATGAACGGCACTTTTCATTGGTCCTCATATTGCGTAACCATGCCAACACTCCGAAATGTTCGAAGTCTACTTATGAATCAATAATAGCAATTTTTATCTCGAAATTGTGTCTTAAATCTTTTAGAATAGCAGAATACCCATTGATTTACTTTATTTTTTGGTTCTTAGACTACTTTAGTCATTAGCCCTCAACATAACTAATGCATCTTCAGATAGATGAGTTAGTTCAATTACGAATATGATGTGTACTTTTTTCAGATATGTACTTGCGATCGGGTGAAAGCACTAATTACTTTGCACAATTGTCTTATGGTAAATAATATAATCGTATGAGAAGACGTTGAAAAACAAAATGATCAGTTATGCTTCTGGGCAAATTATCGCAGACTTTGGTTTAAATAAAATATCACAATTAAAAGTTGTAGATGAAGATATCACATACCGTGAGCTTTTATATCTTTTATATATTGAGTTCTAAAAAAAGTCACTGCATTGCAGGATATGGAAGCAAGCTCCTAGCCATCTCCTAGCAATCTTTAGCAAAATAAATGTGCCGTCAGAGTCAATTATGAAATGTCATGATTTAAATCCCGAAATCTTAAGAAAATCTTTGTGAGTACCAGGGTTGCAACACTGATAATCTAAATAAATCAAACTTCAGAAAATTCAAATAAAAAGAACAATTTATTTAATGTTAGATTATCTACATATCTAAAACTACCTGCTTAAAAAGAATATGTAGGTAAACTAAACTTAAATTTAAAAAGAAAATAAAACATGGTTCAGGTACTTAAAAAGAAACATTTTAAGTTACTTAATTTTTTAATTATAAAGAAAAACTAATTTAGCAGCTTTTTCTGGCCCCAAGCGATTTCTAATTTTAGAATGAACTAAACCAAATGTTGAAAATATCCTTTCAACGGAGGCTGAAGAAGCTGCAGCAGATAATAATTGTTTGATAATCGGGAATAACTTATCAATAACCTCAATATTCCGTTGAGATTTCCACCATTCCAATGGACTTGTGCTTTTAAGAATTTCTTCGTGAAACGTTATTTTGACAAATGG
This sequence comes from Serrognathus titanus, assembly GCA_039766575.1. Lineage (NCBI taxonomy): Eukaryota > Metazoa > Arthropoda > Insecta > Coleoptera > Lucanidae > Serrognathus > Serrognathus titanus. The sequence goes on from CM077913.1 coordinate 23,807,423, forward strand.
CTCGAACTTAGCCAGAAATTTAAGAATCAATGGTAGTGTTGGGGTATAAATCATTTGCAGCATTTGAAGTACAATTTTTTTCACTTTCCCTTAATGTGTGCTCCGTTTTCGTAGGGTCCAGAAGGAAAGCTAGCAAATGGTATAGAATGATACTCTGTTCATAGCGATGTCTAAATTTTTCCATTTGGCTTAGAGTAAATTCAGTTTCCCCAAAATGTGATTCTAGTATTTTTAATTGTTCTACGACGTCTGATAGAATTGCATCGTTTTTTGAAGCTTATCAATTACAACAGATATCGGATTCAGTATTGTTAAGATATCTTCAGCTGTTCTTTTCAAATAAATATTCGAAATGTTCTGCCTTACTATACTGTCAATTTCATTTTATGTTCCTCGCTAATTTTAAAAAGTTTGGGCTATGTTTCAACAAAACCATGTAAGCAGTCAGCAAGTGATTTCTTTCTTACGTCACTAGGTAAAATAAGCTTTTTTCCTCCTTCTTTCGCGTATGTCGCTGAAACAAAATGATTGTTTTGGAAGTATTTTACAATGAACGTAACATGTTCCTTAATTTCACTAATTTCCAGGTCCGTACATAACAAGTTTAAGATATGTGGAGCACAACCATATGTAATAACATTTAATTCTGTTGACTGTTTGATTCGATTTCTCATTGCATTCGTGTTAGCAGCATTATCTGTTACAAAACTGCTTACTACACCGCGATATTCAGTCTTTAGCATTTTAATTAAGTTTATTGCAAGTTCTGTTAAATATGCAGATGTATGTGGATTTCCAGACGTGTCTATTGTGTCTACTAAAAAGGAGGACCCATTTTCTGTAGTGACTGTTGCTCATATGATTGGTTTGTTATGGACATTGGACCATCCATCCAATGACAGACAAACCGAATTTCCCGATAAAATTTTAAAACATTTACTTTTCTCTTCATTGTACACTTCATTTAACAGTCGGTTAGACACATCATATCTAGAGGGTGGTATATATCCAGGCCGTAAAAGCGCAATAGCTTTCTTTTACCTCTGGTTGCTCAACACATGTGAAGTTGCTATTTGTTGCATAAATAGCCCTAGCAATTTGTTTATCTATTTCCTCTTTACTAGACTTCATTGTACGCACGACAAAAGAAGATAAAGACCCAGAACTAGAATTAGATGGGTTTCTTTTTTTAATTGATGAAGTAGAAGCTACGAGCAATCTGTTCAATTTTACATTTGCCCCTATTCCTACAGAGACACAAGACGTATCTTAGTCGTTATTGTTTTTTTCAATTATTCATTATTATTATTGTCAATTATTGCATTTTCTATGTAAAAAGATACGATAGATGGTGGCGCTGTCGGAATACCAACAAATGTTCACATTGCTGGAATACATGTCGAATCATTAGGGAATGTTGGCATACTGGGCCAAACGGTCCGTTAGGAGATGGACGGATGTGAAGAGAGCATGCCCGATTATCATCTTCATGATTACGATGGATTCTCCGGCTTCTTTACGAACGAGGAAGGAGAGAAGCGCGAAAGGGTGGACCAGTGGTTTAATTTCATTTAGCTGGTTGTAAAGGGATTTACCTGGATAATCTTTTGCCTTTTGTAAGACTATTAGATCTTCATGCTGGATGAAAACCTGCGATGGTGAAGAGGATGCGACTGCGTCAATAAATTCTTTGCCCATAATACCCAAGTGGTCAACGACTTAGATGAAGGACTGATGCTTTTGAAGAAAACTGAGGTTAATTATTAATACCAGTGAGTCATCTGAAAAAGGGATAGAAAGATTTTGCAAGGCACTGAGGGAACCAGTGCATATAAGGAGATTTTCCTCATTAACCTCATGACTGGAGATAGGGTACAATTCGATGCTTGGCAGTGGATTAATCACCAGATACGAAAGCGCACCCACCCTAAATTGTTTTATTAAAGGTTACGGAACTCAAGCTATTTATGACCATCAAAACACGTCAAATATTTGATGCGTTTCAAATGTTCTAAGCCAGTGAGTTTATTTATATAATACATACACCTCTCTTTCTTTTGATTATTTTACGATTGTTACTATGGCAATAAACTGAAATATAAAGTTAATTGAAACCTGGCCTAAGTATAATTCTTTTTCTTTGTCTTATTTTTAGATAAAAATAATTATCAATGCCATAATAAGGCATAGCTGGTTTGACAATCGAAGCACCTTCTATGGTTAGGGATGTTTTGCGGTACAATGGAGGTTTCTAAAAACAGAATGGGAATTGGAGAACTGTGAAGCGTACTTAAAAAGTCTTTCTTTTTGACAAAATAAATGACAGATTTTCCAATATATTCACTATAGAAAACTTGGCAATCTTCTCACAAACAGTTCGTGCGAGAACTCTGCAATACTTTAGGGAGAAAAAATACGATGAAATAATTTGTGGCATCCAGTGGATTTGAAAATAATCGAAAACGCTAACTTATTACTTTTTGGGCCAAGGCAATAAAAAATGGGCTCTGAGGAAACTTTAATGATAAACACATTATTTATGCAGACGCAAATATGATTTTTTTTTATATTTCCTGCGAGTGATGCGTGTTCGCTAAGTATTCGACGGCTGTGTTTAGTTTTCGACCAAGAAATTTTACTGCACTTTAACTGCTCTGTATATACTGTCAAGAATATTCTTGCAATATAAATTAATAAATTTTGTCGTGAGTTTTGACTGGGATGTCTTCATTTCTCTGAATGAATTAGAATTTATTTCTAATTCAATTTGAATCCAATTGTTAGATATTGTTTCAAGCTAATTCATTTTCATTACCGTGATCCGCCTGTTTGAAGACTGACAAGGCAATAGCAACGAGATTCCCATTTTCACTCAAGCTCTGACGCATCAATTTGTCTTCCCATCGACGTTCTGTCTCAGATTTCAACACGAACGAAAACAGAACAACAAATACTGCACCTAACACATTCGCTTTTCGCATCGTAAATATCCGCAACAACAAATAAAAGCGGGTGCATTCTGACGGTTTAAAATTAAAGATAAATCACCACATAAAATTGAAATTAACAGGAAGACACAACACCAGAGATTGGCCGAATAAATGTCGCGAGCTTGCGTTCAAGTATGCAGCGGAATATGACGGTGGAATGTATTCGAGTTATTTATCACACCTAAAGGATCCGCCGATGTTGCATTCAAGGATATAGTAAATTAACGGAGATTTATCCGTTGCAGGCGAGACTAAGACATGCAGGTGGGCACTGTATTTATCACAGAAATATGTAAGATTTTGTCAAAATTATACATACCATCGTATTTTATAGATAATTTAAGGATGAGGCTAATTTTAAATAACTTTCTTAAATTAATTCTTAATCTTGATAAAAGTACGTAAATAAATAAATAAATAAATGAAAACGACAAAACAATTTAACTTAAGGTGACTTATCAGTATAATGAAACTATTCCAAATATGTAATAGTTTAAATTTAATTATAAATATAAATATGGATTAATTTGTATGTTTCGAACTTATTTAGCCTGAATTTGCAGTTTATCTGAAAAATCCTTGCTGAAGAAAAGAGCTACAAAGCTGATTATGTTTAATTCGTTCGTCCGTTCGTTTCAGGCATTCAATTTTATTATAATATTAATAATAAACTTTTTGTTTATACATATTTAATATATATGAAACTTTTTAACTTCTCCATAATTTTTTAATAATTACTTGAAAAAACTGTTGCAAAAAAATTACGGTGACCTTGGAAAGCGTTCTGGTATTTAAACGCTTAATTTTTCTTTAAATATTTTTGGCCGCGCCTTCGAATTCCTGCGTATTCCTGGTTATTAATTTTCGAATAAGACTTGATGTTTTTGACGTATTCAAATTAATGCAAAAAAGCGTGTGCAAGTTATTAAATGTTTTTATAGTAATAACACTTTAGAGAAACTATTAATTCTGACGTTTATAAATTATTTAAAATAAAATTGGTAAATCAAATTTTCCATACTATATATTCCTATTTAAAAATTTTTAGGTAAAATTAGAAAATATTGTTACATTGTCAAAAAAGACAATAATAAAAGGAAAATGGAAAAAATAATACTGGGTGTTTCATTGAAGATGTAGTTTGAGCTTATTTAAGAATTTATTATTCACATTCACCGTTTCGTTCGTAAAAATTTAGCGCCCAAGTACCTGGTTTTACCCAAAATACTTCGTTCGCCCTACTACCCCAATTAAGGACTTTATGGTATTAGATTTAATACTTTAACAATTAATAATAAATTATTAATAATTTATTATTAAATTAAATAAGTTTAAATATCCACGCTTTCGACGTACGGCAAAATTCAATACACCGAGCTTTCGGCCAAGGGCAAAATTAATCTAGTCATAAATTTCTTCGCTGTTTATGGATTGATTACCCCCCTGCAGCTGTGTGCCATTCATAAATACAATTTAGATCGCTGGTTTTGTTTCACGATTCCGCGCGCTACAGTATTTCAAAAAACATCAACTCCAAATTATGCAAATTTCAACTTGCTCCGATTAAAATTTTTTATTAAAATATTTTGTTTGAAATAATGTCAGAAACGTGTCCCTCAAGTTCGATGCATCTTCAATGAAACATAATAATAATATGAATAAGAATGAAAGTGAAACTATTGATATCTTATCATAAAAATTTTGAGGTTTTTTAAACTATTGCATTAAATACAATGTGATCGAAAATAAAATGATTCAGTGTAGGCAATATATAAAAGCACAATTACAATTAATTTCCTCAATTCTTTACTTCTATTTTAACTTTGATAGATTTTTCAAGTTATATTATTTTAATTCGAATTTCACTACTTTATAATTTAAGAAACGGTTTTAATTTGTAAAGAAATATTAATCTTCTTAGCCTTAACCTCCTTTAAGAAAATTCTATTATTATTTAAAATTCCTTTATCTTCAGAAAGAGCATGGAGTTTAATGAAATCGGAGATCCTCAGGATGGTTTAGTACATAAGCGTACTTGATAACTTAAATTGAAGGAAATTACGATTGTTGAAAGGTACTCAATCTTAAAGCAATTCTTAAAGTATTTTGTTGTAAACAGCTTTAAGTAAGTAATAACTTAAATTGAAGGAAATTACGAATATTGAAAGGTACTCAATCTTAAAGTAATTCTAAAACTAGCTTTCACTCTACAGGATGCTTCTTAATTCACCACCGAAATTTAATGGTTCACGCACGATCCCTAACTTTCTCTCTACCTATTCTTCGAACCGATTTTACAGTGATAAGATAATCAGAGTCCCATGATAATCTGGTTATAACCCTGTGGCGTATATGTATGTGTACATGGAGAAAGATAATACAAGGTTTAGTCATTTTTTTTTATTCTGTAACCATAAGACCAGCATTATCCCTCTTCCTTTCACTGTTTTTTTTTCTATTTATTATATTGGGAATCCCCAACTCCATCAACATTTCCTGATGTCAAAATTAACGTGAGTGTGTAGCAGTAGATGTTGTGGCCTAAACAAAAAAAATAAACATATTTATAGAAACGTCCGTAAAGATCTTATCATCGCAATAATTAAAGATGAACTCCGGCTTTGAATCAAACAGTTCTTACGTGTACACACATAAATACAGTCAAGCTGAAGAGATATTCGATAAGCGCACATAAAAAGCGTGTAAAACCGTGTATGTTCGTGTTGAAGGAAAAACATGCTCACATATTTTATCTCTGCAAGATATCTTTCTCCTGGCAGAGTATAACCGCAAACCAAATATTTAAATTTAATATACACACGCTTCGCGTAGGTCCAGGTTCACAAAGCAACTCCTCGTTTTAAAAATATGCCGACAATGATTTAAAACAAAATATTCGCTTTCCTCGTGCCTATATCGGACCCGTTAATTATTTTGCTTGGGTTAAGAGAAGCTGCAGGCGGCAGTTTGTCTGCTGTATCATATTGAAAGTGTGTGGTGTTTAGCTTTACATAACGCTTTAAATATAAATCGAGGTTTATACTGAACGGGAGATTAACGCGGCATGGTTGTTCATGATGCGAAACTTGTAAGAAATCAAATGTTTTTAAAATCAACTAATTTTTCATACATTTACATGTTTACAGAAGTCTAAGATTTATAAAGCTCATGGAAAATTGAAAAAAAAAGTAGCTGTTCGAAGATATTTAACACTACATTCTTTTAGTTCATAGGATTCTAACTGTATATACTTCTTTGAAATTTAATTATTTTGACGTGTACATCAAACATGTCTATTCCTAAGTCATTAAAAGAAAAAGAGCAAAAATTATTTGCTCGGAATTTGCAAATTTTTCTCTATACTAAAGCTGTTTTCATTTTCAGTAAAGTACTTTTGAAAAAGAAAATGGGGAGGTTGATTACCTTTGGTTGTGCTTTATTTATCTGGCTTAAAATCACATAATTTTCAATTATCTTTGAAATTAATATGTACATGAAATAACGATCACACTAATTAATGCATTCGAAATGTGTTCTCCTCTAATATAAAAACAATATTTATTTTTTCGATAATGAATAATTTTAATGTCCTTGGTTGTAACTTCAATGACCTATTGCATACCAGAATGTAAGTTGTTATTGATGTAACTTCAAGGACCTGGTGTTGTAACAAGCTAAGCAAAAACTCAATTATTTTAATTATCTGTTTGTACAGGTATCAAAAATTTGTTAATAAATAACCGGTATCGCAAAGCCATTCAACATGTGCGCTGCGTACAAATTATTTAAACGAAGTGCCTCGATATGACTACTAGGTATACAACAGACCATTCCGTGTGTTTACAATAACAAAACGCTCGTTACACAAACGTCATTGTAGACGAGGCAATTAAAGTAATTTAATATTTACTCGGTGCAGCGTGCGTATCTGTAGACGGAGATTTTTATTTCGGTCGCGGAATAATGTTTCAGCTGTCCGACGACGGCAAATCCGGAGCAAATGCGAGGATATTTGCCTAATTACGCACTGGTTTGGCATACTTCCATACTAGCCGAGCTCGGCATTAATAACGTATACAGGTGCTACAATGATTTATTCGACGACGTTTTAATTTTCACTACAAAATTAAAAACTGTATATTTTATCAAGCCACAAGCGCACACGCTTGCTTGAAAACTGAAAAGCAGCAGAGATAAATAAAATATTTTTCTTCTTTTCAAAAAAACTTTAAACTATTGTTTTGTGCCAAGAAAAAGACTATAAAAATGAATCATCCTAGAAATATGTCACATTGTTATCGTTCATAAGAAACAAATATTCAGATTTTGATTATATATTATAATTTAAATGATACCAAAGGAGTATAGATTTGAATTGAACTTTCTTTTATAGCAATAACAATAATAAGACAAAGTTAATGAAATTATATTCTTCAAAATAAAGTCCCTTCTTTAATATAAACTTACCATAACGATCAAGTAACTTGAAAATACCGACAGAGAAAAATTTTTTTGGTTGTCTGCAAAGTCAATTTGGCACCGCTTCTATTGCCTACTTATTTGATATAAATTTCTTGCGTCCCAGAAGAAAGAAATTAACTGTAATACTTTGAATTTATAGTTTTTCGGTCAATTAAAAAAAATCTGTTAAAATTGGACCGTAAATATTTCAAAATACCGTAACCATCATGTTGCTTGCTGACGGTATGGCTTTGAATTTCTCTGGCGATGGTGAATTTGAGTGTGTTTTCTGTGTTCGCGGTGCAACAGAACTAGGTACTTCACCGATAAACATGTTTGATACAGTTGTCAATATTCTGGATTCTGGATTGGTGAAGGGGGTGAATAAGAATTCACGTGCACTTTGGTTACAATTGGGCCCATTGTACTACCCCCATGTTCAGCAGTGTTTGACTGTCAGCGTTCTTCGAGCCAAGAACGTCCGACAGAGGGGCAATGCGAATTCCAGTCATGACAGGCCAGAACTCCCCTAACAAGGATCCTCTGATCGAGGCGAGTGCGGGGCAATTATAGCGGATATGCTTAGCTGTTTCTTCCTCTAAGTTACAACCTCTACAAATTGGGCTGTCTACTAAACCAATGCAGTGCATATGTTTGTTTATTTTGCAGAGTCCTGAAAGTACTCGTACGAGTAGACGTAGTCTTCTTCTAGGTAGTTGCAAACAGAATCGTGACGCTTTGAGCGAGGGGGCCGTTATAACCTTTTTCGCTTGGTGACACTTGGCTAGATTTACCCATCTGTCGATATGTCGGTCCTGGGATCTTTGTTTCAGTAAGGCATTAAATTGACTTGATGACGGTGCTATGGCCGGTTCAGGACCCCGAAAGGGCTGCCCCGAGCCCTGTCTAGCCAGTTCGTTGCCAAATGTTCCAGCGTGTCCTTTAACCCAAATGAGTTGCAGAGTGTTGTTTTTGGCCATTTGTTTTAATGTGCTGTGATATTGGAGTGTTATTTCTGAGGATATTTTGTTGCTGTTTAGGGCCAAGAGCGCCGCCCTACTACCGCTAGCTATCCTAATGATTTTATTCTAAACACCCCTAACCAGAATTGCTCTTGCACCTTCTATAAAAGCAACTAGCTCTGCTTGAAAAACAGTTGTCAGTTGGCCAAGTGCTATGCTCATGTGAAGGTCCAGGTCGTCCGAGAAAATTCCTGCGCCTGTTCCTTCCAAAATCTTAGATCCAACAGTGAGGATGGATATATCGGGTTTGGGTGCTTCTTCAGCGTTCAAAAGAATGTTGAAGTGCTTCTTGAATATATATGTAGGTGAGAGGGAGTCGACCACCGCCCCAAAAAGAGGAGTTTCTTGTAGAGCCTCCTCCAGGATGAGGTGATGTCTACCTCCGAGACCTTTATTATTCCACACCTTTTTTTGCCCGCAGCCTAAGGGCCGATCCCAGTGCCATCTCCTCCACATATTTATGGAAACAAAATAAAGTCTTCGGTATTTATCAATTATATAAATTATTAGATTATTATGAAGTAAATTTGAACATTGTTGATTGTTATCGATCAGAAATTTAAAAAGTCCAGGTCAAATCTATGCTCCTCTCGTATTTGTGTAAATACCAATTATAAAATGAAACCCTTTATGTTAACGAAGATGACCAGTACGGATTATTTACCAAACTGTGATTGTGACTATCACGATTGATGGAATGTGATGATTGATGATAGAATAGTGATCCTTATTGGAGCGAAATCTTTATGAGAATAATTTTAAGATCATTTTAAAAACATCAACAGAAAAAGAATGAGATTATAAAAGGAATTAATTGAGCTTCATATTTATCTGAGGAGACATATCAGGCCTTTTGAACAAGTGAAACAATATTTCAGCGTAATTAATTATGGCCATTTTAGCAGAATTATTTTGCAACATATTCCCAATAAGCAGGTAAACATATTATATTCAATATATTAATGGAACAAAATTACTTCTTTTAAATTTGGTTTTTTTACATAATATTAGGAAACAAGTAAGTTGTTGACTGTAAAATTTTCTACCAGAATTTTTTTTTAAAGTTATATTAATTTATAAATTTATGTACTGAAAAAGCAAAACCGTTGTGAAACGTATATACATTATATTTATCATTAAACGACTGTTAACTTGAAGAAATCTCTTTGAAGAAACAAAATAATATAAATGTTACCAGAAGTTGTAAGAAAACATCGAATGGATCATGTAATAGTTACATCTGCATAGATACAAACGAAAACAGAACAACTAATCATACGAGAGCGTCGTCTAAGCTGTCCCTTTTCGCACTATAGAACAAAGTATGGGTATGACCTTAGCAACTATTCGCAAGCTGTATAGTCGCCAATTCATTGTACGTACTTACTAGTTGATGTGATGCTCATATCATGACATCTTGTGTTAGAGTTTCGTTTGTTCTCATATGCCCCTTTCAGTGTCCAGTTTGAACTATCTCTGCCATCGAAGATTTTATTCTGTATATTTCGTTTCTTACTCAATGTGCGTGCATCGTACTTTCCGAATTCCACGTGATCACCAAAGTTAGGCAGCTAGATTCACATATTATCCGATATTAAGGATTTTGTATTTATTCTATTTTTACTGTTTCTTATGTTCTGACGTGAACTTATCCCAAGATGACTTTGCTTTGATTTTCCAGATATATGTATATGATGTTAACGCCCGCGAGTATCTTTGGATACGATCGATCGAAGAATGTGAGTCTTTCCTTTCACTAACAAAACAAACCAAAGATAATGATAGTAGTGATAGAAAAAGTTTTCGATACGCAAAGATCAATTAAATAAATTAAACAGAATATTTATTTCCAAACATATTTAAATCTTTGTTATTTTTAATAAACATTTTACGTAATTAATTTCGGAAAAATATTTTCTTTAACAATCTTTACTGTGCTGGAATGATTAAACATTAAATATTTATTATTCACTTATCGCAAAATGGGAAGCTTAAGTTCATTCTTTTTTGCAGTCGTGCACTTATCTGCCTCTTTACAGATGATTTAACGTGTAATCAACACAACATTGTTGCGAGAATAGCCTCTCGAGAGCACCTCTATAGCTGCGTTTAACTGCAAAGAATGTTTAATCTTTACCTGAAACTTTCTATTACTGGAAATAATAACAGTATTAAATTTTCAAGGTATAATGTTAATTTACTTATGGAGCTGTGAAAATGAATTTCGAAATTTTGATGTGAGCATAAAAATAACCATTAAAATGTATGAATTTATAAAGATAAGCGAATAGCAAGAAAATTTGGAAAATGTTATAAAATAAAATTTTTAATTTTATTCATCCAACAAAGTTTCAATTTGGTTTTATTTACGTCAATAAATTTATATTGTAAGTAAACATCAAAACGTTCAAATGTAAGAGTTGATTTATGTCATGAAATTATTGATTTTAACAAGACCTTAGTTAGTAAGGCACATAAAGTCTTCACAGTCAACTTGGAAGAATGCGCCGTAATAAATACATCTAGGAATACGAGTACATGTTGTAGATCTCGAATGTTGATAATGACATCCATAAATATCATTAACCGGCCGAGATAGAAGTTTATACATGTTTTAACAACTTATAACGCTGTAGCTAAAATGAAGATGCGTTTGGAGTCGGCTGAATTAGGAAACTTGTCGTTTTCAGCGTCGAATATGTTTAGAGGCGGTGCGTTTTTTTTCCTGCAATAAATACGGCCGAACGTCCGCGGTGACCTTCGAAAAAATTTTTCGGATATCTTCCACGGCTTATTTATGTGTTTGCCGACAAGCAGGAAAAAACCCGACAAGCAGGTTTCGCGTACGAAATTAGTAAAAACCATTTCAATAGTGCTACTGGAATATGCGGAATTACAAAAAAGTAATTACTTGGACAGATTAAAATGGTTGTATTTTATTTTATAATTATTTATATATTTTATGACACCTTCTCCGTCATTCGATACTTCTGATATTTAAAACTGCTTTACATAAAAGATTGCCTACTATTCTACGCCGACGTTTCAGTATTAATCAGTAATTTTTGAATAACAAACTCTTCTATTATCTTAACGGGACAAAGAGAGATGTGCAGTTTTAAATGTTAACTGTTGTGTAATCGCATTAGAAATAGAATTATTTTAGAAAATTAGGTAGCGATAAGGAAACAATTTATGCAAAGCATGTGATAATCCAGGATTTTCAAAGGAGAATTTATAAACAGACACTTCCCCAGCATTAAATACTCATTTATTTGTTGTGTTTTGTATTTTTCGATCAGCCCAATATTAATCACGATTTTTTTATCAAACTCGTATTGATGGTTTGAAATGTTAAATGTTGTATAATCATAATCACATTTAAAATGCAATAATTCTCTAGAATGTTTATTAATTACATTTGCTAAATAAAGTAGCGATAAATAAATGTTTAATTTTTTTTTTTTGAGAACGAAAATGAAAATACCTTGCGCAAAACATTGCGTTAATCCAAACACAATTCGAGAAATAATTAAATTTCATGATCATTACTCGTCTCTATATCTTTTTTCGTGACATTTAAATAAATGTAAATTGATTTATTATAATTTGAATTTTTATCTTGGCCCGATATTAATCACGAACTTTTAAACAAACTCGTTGATGAGATGTGGAAAAAGAGGCACGATTTCAAATGTTAAGTGTTGTATAATCAAATTTGAAATGCAATTATTTTATGAATGTTTAATACATTAAGTAGCAACAATTACACAATTTTAAACAGCCAGTTTAGAATTCCTCAGACACTGAAGATTATATTGCGAGACTTAGATTAATAGGATTTTGGTAATAACAGAATTCCCTGCTTTTATTTAACTTTATTCATTATAAGTAATTAAATATAATTATAATTTCCAGTTGAATTAATACAGTTATATACTTTTGTGTGAAGCACGACACAATAAATAAACGTGTATTTTTTTTAATTTCGTCCCTTCATGTTTTTATAATCTGAAGCCGACTAGAAATACTACAAACGTTTCTGAAAACTTGTAAACAATTCTAGAGTTGTACATACAAATAGGTCTCTCTTGTGTGAGTGGCCTTACATCAGAATGTATTAATAAGAAGTATTTTAACAAACTCTTGGTATTGATATAGATGAAGTTTAATTAATATTACCGATTATTACATTTGAAATAAAAACCATATTGTTTAAATATGTAAACTCTCAAATGAGATATAAAATTAAGATAACTCAAACTTCGAGACAAATAATTTGACATACGTCCAACTAGGTCGCAGCAAACGATGACTACACATTTCTTTGAATACGTATCACATAGTGCACATTTATGTATTAAAATTATTATTTTCAGTTAGCTTCTGGAGCTTCTGCAGATCGTATGAGATATATTATAATCATATTATATCAGTCAGTTTTCTAGTTGTATTCTAGAAATTTTTGCAAGATTGTATTAAGATTAAGACAGAAAACATTGCTCTTGTTGAAATAAAATGAAATGAAAAGCTCGTTCGCATTTGAAAAATTTACTTTCCTTTTTTTTTTTAACTATTCTGAACCGCCTTGAATTGTTGCATAGGTGAAAAAATTTTAAGAACTCGTTAACTGGAATGCATATGATCTAAACCGAATTTCCTCTTACACATTTACAAATCTATTACAATTCAGCAAAAAGTAGATCAATACTAACGTAAACAAATTTCCAAAATCTTCACTATTATTGGTTGCACTATTTTTTGTAAAAACATTTACTAAAAAGCACTAAATCTGATTTAAATATTAAAAAGTGTTATGGAAAAAGTTCGAATTATTAGTTTTTGTTCTACTTTTGTGATAAACAAATTAAGCGATCTTTTTCATTTTTACCCCAACATGACCAAAACAAATTTAGTATTTGTTTCTGATAGCGTTGAAGATTCACTGCTCTAGGACTAGAGCATTCTCAGAGTATTTCTATCTCCTATTATTTCATGAGGTTAATAAAAGATTAAAATGCTTTGAGAACGTTTTAGGCAGTGAATTGAAAACACTGTTAGTTACTTATTAAAAATTATTTTACATTTCTTAACTACTTAATTCTTTGCCCTTATACTGTCAAACGAAATTGAGTCTGAGTTCCCATTGTATGTCTTTCCTTCCATTTTCTTTTATCCTGCGTTGATTGTTACATTATTTCCCATTTCAACCCTGTTTGTTCGACCTCTCCTCTAATTCCAAAGCCTTTTTTGGCCTTCGTTTGCTGTTTTTCCCTTGCACTTGCTGCATACACTTTATGTGAATCTGTTGTACGGTATGCTGATATAAGTGTCCAAACTATCTTAGTTCTCCCACTATTATTTTTTCGCTTATGAGTTCTATCTGTAAGTTTTGTCTGAATGTTACATTCCTTATTTTATGTTTTTTTTGTAAAAACCGCATTTTCAATATATTTATACGTGATTTGTGTTTCTTTGTAGTGGTCCATGTTTTCGCTATTACACGTTGTTGTTGAACGATCTACTTTTTTGAGTATTTCTGTGTTTATATTTTTTGGTGCATTTGCCTTCCTAAAATATTCAACTTCATCATATTAAATATTTTTCTTGTTTTTCCTAGTCTTTCGTTTTTGTCTATTTTCCCATTATCTATGTTAATCTTCATGTTTATTTTTGACATTCTGGTCCACGACTTCTGGGAATCTACCACTATGACCACTTCATCTGCAATATCATCTTGGTAAGTTCAATTTGTTCCATTCTCCGGAATTCCACCTTTAAAGCTTCCATCTTTTCCTTTGCTTCTTTTATAGCTTCATCCACTACAACTGAAACAGAAGCGGGGTTAATAAACTTCTCTGTTTTACTCCGATATTCTTTTAATTCTTCATTATTATTTGTTCTCTTCTGTCTACTGCTCGTTTTTCTAATATTTTCTGTTTTCCCTCTCGATCGAAAACTTTTTCAATTCTTATGAAATAGACGTGTATGTCTCTAGTTTTCCAATGGGTTTTCTCATCATGAATCATAAATCTTGCGTACGCATCCTACTTTTAAAATCACATTGAGTATCCTGTTTCGGTTTTGTTCATTATCCTTTTCTCCATTATTCTGGTTAGAATCTTTCTTGGTAGACTTTAACATTATTCTCCTATAATAATTACTACAGATTTTCTTGCCTCCTTTCTTGTACATAATAGACATTATGATTCCTGAGTTGCATTCCTTGTTACTTTTGTACTCCTCATTATCTCAATTAATAATTCAGTTAATTTAACTTGAAAGCTTCCGCGGTGTTGTCTACAATTGAATTGGCTTCCGGTTGGAATCGCGTCTCGACTACTTCTACTGCCGACGATTTGTCCTTTATTGCAGAGGAACTTCCTTAGAGCTGCAGCTGGTGGTCAACTAACGAGAAGAAGCAGCTGCACCACTAGCACCAGTCCAGGTAGTTCTTCTGCAATGAAGAACGAAACGTCAACAATAGAGGCAATCGTGAAGTAGTTCCAATCAATTAACAATTCTTTTCCCCTTTCCTCATATAAACTGGTGCCAATAAAAACGCACCACTCAGACGGGGTCAAGTTACAACGTTAAAATTTTCACAGTTTATTTCTCTTAAATAAAGAAGCAATTGATTTCATTTTGGAAAGAAAAATAACAAAAATTAACGGAAAAAAATTAATAATGTGTGACGTCGCCACGGTTAGCAATACATTCCCTAACTCGCCGGGGCATGCTCCAAATAAGGTGATGGATATCTTTTTGAGGTATCTCATCTCAAGCTTGCTGTAGATGACGACGCAGCTCCTCCAAACTGTTAGATTGTTGAGGAATACGTCTTAAACGTCGACTCATGATATTCCACACATGTTCCCTGGGATTCAAATCCGGAGAACGAGCCGGCCAAGGAAGAACTTCTACCTCTGCTTGTTGCAGAAGGTTCCTACAAATTTGTGCGATATGGGGCGGACATAATCTTGCTGGAAATTTACTCCAGCATGTTAATTTATCAGAGGTAACAGAACGGGCCTTAAGATCTCGTCGATATATTGATGCGCATTTAATCTGCCTCTGATAAATACCAAAGGGGATCTGTACCCGATAGCTATGGAACCCCATATCATAACACCTGGTGTTACGCCGTCATGGCCTCGTATAGCAAACGCCACATTGCATTTCTCTCCACAGAACCTCACCATTACTCGACGATCATTGTGCCGCAGACAAAATCGAGATTCGTCACTGAATATGTCTTGATCCTATTGGATGATCCACTGTTGCCTTTCTCAACACCATTGAAGTCTGGCTGCCTTATGGAATTGTGTTAGTGGAAGGCGTCGACACGGCTGACAGGAGTTATGACCAAACGTTGCAATACGTCGGTAAATAGTTCGACTAGATACCCTTTGTCGAAGATCTCTTATTCGATCCACTCCAATTACAACTGAAGGGCGAAACATCTCTCTTATAGCCAGTTTATGGAGACGCCGATCTTCAAGTTCATTAGTTCTTCTAGGACGCTCACTTAATGGTCGACGGTGTTGCATGCCTTCCTCAGACCACGATGTCCATACTCGAAGTATCGCAGAATGGCTTCGATTTAAACGCCGTACTATTTCACTGAAGGACAAACCCGCTTCGTGCATGCCGACAATTCGCCCCCTTTCAAAGTCGGACAGTTGCTAAAAACGTTGTCTTCTGCCAATTCTAGGCATTATTAACGATCAACACTTTTGCTTTCGAAGAAAATAAAGATCATTTTGACACACCAGTTTAAAGAATTACCAATAAGAACAGCCTATTTTTTTAAGACGACTCTCACAAAAACCGAAGTTTTTTTTTTATATATCGATCTTGTAACTTGACCCCTTTTGGGTGGTGCGTTTTTATTGGCACGTAGTTTATTTTATAATTTTTTGGATTATGTTATCCTTTCCCGGTTCCTTTTCAGCTTTTAGCTTTGTTATGGCTTCTTCTAGATCCTCCTCTTGTTTTTTTTACTTGACTTTTTATTGTCTCTGTCAATTCATTTCGATTTCTTTGTTTTTGTTTCCATTTTTGTTATTCTGCAGTTCTCTCTTGCTGCTTCCAATATAATATTTTGAGTGACTCTCCTCTTTTTTTTTGTTCTTTGAATTTTCGATTTATTATTTCTTGATACTTGCTCTGAAATTCTGTTTCTTTAAAAGCCAGTCTTTTCATTTCTTGATAAACCATCTAACAGATAACTATTATCGAAACAAGTCAACCATTCATAAAAATGAAATTATTCGCTGGATAACTTTAACGGGAAAATGGAAAGGCCGAAAGTGTATCTTTTCCTTTTCATACCCATCTTTACTAGGAACAGTACACAGCAATATCAAGAAAGCAAAAAAAAAGGTTTCAATAATAGCATATAAGGTAAAAAAATTAAATACTTTTTGAAACTTCGAATACTTTTCTGTAGCTAAGAAACTAATTAGAATTTCTTGATAAATATAATGTATTTTTATTGTTATTCAAGAGCGTGCATATATTTTGAAAAACAACCAGAGTTCTATCTTTTCCTATAATTCTGCCACTTTTTACTTGTAAATTATTTCGTTATTCGGTGAGCTCGGTTAATAAGTAATAAACACGTCAGCCACAAGTCACATCCTATAATAAAGTAGTTAATATATATGTTAAGATCAGATTTGGGTCCCATTATAAATTCTAATGATTATTTATCTATTATTTGTATAATTTAATAAGAATGATAATATGAATTTACGGTTAATATATTAAACGTTTCTAACGCGCCAGCGCTGTGACAGGCGATTCAAATCCTCTAATTTAAAATTTGTGTCCAGATGGATCGCACCTATTTAATTCCAGATAACAATACCATAAACCTTGCTTTTTATTATCGGCACGTCAGAGCAGATGTGAAAAGCAAATCCGCCTTCGTTGTGAAACGCATTTTTCGTCTGCTAATTACTGTATTACAGAGGAAGGTTAGGAACGTCGTTAAGCACTCCGGCATTCTCGACAGGACGACAGAAAACGCTCTCCAAATCACTTGACTTTTGTTCTAAGAACTGCAAGAGCCGTGGATAATCAGACATGATTTTCACATTTAAGCTGTGGCCACCGAATGCCTCGCATTCCTCAGGTGGTAAATACGTTGTGTAAATGTTTGTTTACGAGCGTATTTACATCGATTATTTTTCGATTTTAAAGGCATTAATTTATTCCAATGGTTTTCACTCGCCCGTGTTTTGCCTGTCCAAATATTTGTCAATGTTCGTCATCAACTTTATGCAAGATTGAGTGAGTGCCTTGTTCCGAAACAGTTACATGTCACTTGAAAGAACGCGCATACCAAAAAGGACTTTCTCTTTTATGTGTGGTTCCACAGAAAGTTTTTCACTCTTTTTAATATTTTTTTTTTACCATAACGTGTAGGCGTTTGAAAACCCTTAAAATTATTTTTATAAGTAATACTTAAGTATTGTCTACAGGTCATTAAATACGTTTTACTATCTATAATCAATGTTTTGGATGCAATTTATTTGTTTGTCTTTTTTTTTAAAGTCCGGGTTACTTCAACACATCAGAGTCAGATTGAGAATATACATAAATAATCATCATAAACTACAAAAAAATTTTATTGACCTTCATTTTGCATTACCCTCACTAATTACTTTTCGTTTCATTTTCTCTAAAGACTGTACATTATTGACTCGGTTTTATAAACACAAGTTATCTTTGACCCCCCAAGTTATTACCATAACAGTTATTTTTATAATTATTACTAAACAAATACCGATAGGTAAAGTTAATGTTTAAAAAATAAATATCTTGATTATTAACGATGTTGCTTATTGGTTAATAATACTGGATAATATTTTAGAATACATTTTGGGCTATTTTATTAACGCGTCTTCCTTTCTTTTATGATTTTGATCATTGAAGTCTTTTCTTGAAATACAACCAAAGTAATCCTCCAATAACTGTCGTTACGCATCCGTTAAAAGTTAATAATTTTTTATGAGCTAATTAATTACACACGGGTAAGTTTACGAAACCTGAACCCATCTGATTTAATAGACTTTCGGTCGCATAATTTCATTCTAAGGTCAATAAAATATTTTCGATTCCTTCGTATAAACCACGACGTAAAATATTTTAATCGTGATCGTAAACCATCCGGGCCAGCTGCATATTGTAGGTATGTGGCCTATGGTCGCGTCTATGGTCCATTAAAAGATAATCACGTCACAATATAAAACAAACACGAGGTGTGTCTGAAGAGCAAGCAGGTATAATAAGTTGGAAATTAAAACATTACCCACCCGATAGGTCCGTAAATCATGATGCTAATGGGCGGGCAGCTCCGAGATTTGAGACCGGACCACCCGGTCCGGAACACGCCGCCAAAGTTCCTCCATAATGATTAGGACCACGAAGCTATATTATAAGTTTATTGTTTTTGTTGATGGGCGATATTTTCTTTCTCGGACGACCCGTCTTAAATTAACGGTCGCTGAAAGAGACGTCAGTTTTTGCTACAGTATACCTTTGGGCTGCTACCTTTGTTTTAGACCGGTCCAAATGTATTAGCACAAGCTAAAAGAGTTACGACAAAAAATAAAACTACACGCATTCTTCTTGAAAAGGTTTTTCAGTTGGTAAGCCCAAATAAAATTGTTTATCCTTACTTGATATTAAAAAGAAAATTAATTAAAGGCTCCTTTGAATTAAATCCAACTGGATAATAAATGCAAACAAAGTAAAAACTAATTCATGATTTCCTCAAGTTCATCCATCTTATAAAAGATTTTTAGTGTAAAAATGCAATTCCCGAAATAAATTTCCATTGGAACAAAAAAATGAATCGAAGCTGAAACTAAAATACAACCACAAGTTCGAAAAGAATTTCTTTCTTGTTACTTACGTTTTGTTACTATACATATTTTTTGATGTATGCGTCTGCGCTTCTGTGGCCCTCTGTACTTTAAATCAAAGAAAAAGCGTGACGTTAACTTATTACGGGCGGGTATGCTCGGCGAAGACCTTCTTCCAATAAGAAAAATCCGGGCAAAGAACACGAAATATAATTAGCACATCATCATGTCGTTCAACTCCCCAAGAAAGGAGCAGTCAAGAAGACATAATCCCTCACCTTTCTGATGTTGCTAATTGCTAAAATTAGAACACGTCCTTGCGTTACCAGGAAACTAAAAATACGCTGACACTCAACGTTATTTCCTTTGAGGCTCCTCTCGATGTGAAGTAACGACACGTCGAAATCGAAGAAGAATACTTTCGTAACGCATTCGGAAATAGAAACGGGGATGCACGTGATGGCAGGTAGGAATCCCGATGAGTTTCCGTTATTTTCGTGTTTCGGCCCATTGGGAAATATTCTGCGCGAACAGATGTTCCATGCGAGATCTATTTTTAATTTAAAATAGACGTCGTCCAAACAACCACGAGCAATTTCTTTTTTGTCTTCTCATCGTCGTGTGTGCGTTCAATAAACGCGTACGCTAGCTACTGTTTGTTGGTTTTGATTGTTTAATTACTTTACGCGAAATCTAATTTTATCCACCTAATTTAACCAATAGTGACATCGTGTTTTTTTCGAATAATAAACAATTTTCAGCGAAAGCAAAATAAATATACAAAAGACGTCGGACCTGCAGACTTAGCAGCAGCATATTTGAATTGCTGTTTTTGGAAATTTAAATTTTCAAAGTGTTATACCGAGAATTTTATTTACGCTTCTTCGCCAATTTAGGTTGTTTGGACGATGCTAATGTAAATTAGTTGCACAATTTTTGAATGTCCAATTTCGTAAAAAGATGATACGCAGTTCTATCCCTAGAATTTTGCTAATTCAGATTATGCATTCATAACTAAATGGAAATTTGTAACACATTTTCATGATTAAGCTATGAAATATTATTTATTTATGTTCTTTTGTGCAACAAAACAACAAACAAATTTCAAATATGAAACAGTGTTTAAAATATCGAATGATACACAACTTTGCATGTGTTTTTGGTCTTAGTTTATAGAAGACAAGAGTACTGATTTTTTTTAAATAAGTACCATGGAAAATTGATTGAATTAAATTAAAAATTAAAATGTTCCAATTCAAAATACATATTATTATTATTATTATTATGGTAGATACGTATTTCAACAGTGAAACTGTCATCTTTAATGCACACGAAATCTTTGGCTAGCATAACAGAAGGATATATATATCCTCCTCGCCAAATCTCCAATGGAAATGGATCATTGGTGGAATGGTTCGATGTCGTAACTAAATAAATAAACATACACTCCGCAAAAAATTTATCGCATCACTTATTTTTTGCAAAAGTTTTGGTAGTTTTATCAATATTCTATCAAAAAGTGAATTAAATACTTTCCCTGAACTATTTATATGGTTTGTTAGGAAAATATAGTTTACTTATCGTGATTTGTAAGTCGTAGTGGTAAGATTATGGTTCTATACAGATAAAGTAAAATAAAAACCCTAATTTACATTAGACAATTCTAAGACATAATTAGGATAATTATATGGATATTCGCAATCGTATTTCTCATTTGAGTAGCTACGAAGCTGTTAAATAAGAAAGCCCTAAGATAACAATACACTATAATGTGTTAAATGTCCAACTGTCTACAATATCAAAAACGATATAACAATTTAGGGAAATCGATTGATTGTAGTTTGTTAGACAATATTTAGAATGGATTACAAAGGACCTTTATTTTGTTTTCTAATGATTCCCAATATTGTTTGTTTTCTTTAGATTTTGAAAATGGTTCTCGTATAATTTGGGGTAGGCACCTTAATCAGGACTACATTAGAAGCCTTATGGAGTCTTTGCCAAGAAAATTTGAAGTTGTAAAACATGCTAAAGATGGAAATTCGCAGTTTTAAGAAAAATTCGGCTAATTTAATTTTCTGTTGTGACATTTTTAGTATGCAACATATATCCCTATGTTGCTTTTGGAAAATAATCATATGCATTGCAAAGGTACACTAGCTACGTAGTTACCTATGACGAAACAAAACGAGTTTCAGTAAAGTAATTTTAAGATTGATTTTATTAACTAAAACACAATAATAAATATTTGAAATGTCTTCCTTCAAGTTTTATACAATGTGCTAAAGTCCTCCAAAACATGCTTCAAATTTCTCAGCATCCAAATTTTTCGCAATTTAAGTAGCATCCAGAAAGGTGCCCAGTCTTCCTAAACTCCTCAAATTTTATTTCAAAGATTTTCTAATGGTTTTTGGATTTAAATCATGACATTTTATAACTGACAGCGACAGCACATTTGTTTTCTTCAAGATTGCTAGGAAATGGCTAGGAGCTTCCTTCCATAACCTGCAATGCATTAATTATGATAATTTTAAAAAGCAACATAGAGATATTTTACACTCTAAAATAATTGCGCTGTATATCTTTGTTAATAGGAAAAAAAAGGTTATTGCCGTAGAATATGGAATTTATATGGTGATTTTTTTATCTCATGAAAGTAAAAATATATTTTTGAATAGTTGGATAGATTGCATTTGTTATTTCTAACATAAACTAGCTGATGCGATAATTTTTGTGTGTAGTGTAAATAAATAAAATTATAGTCTAGGCCTAGTCATGCAATTTTTCAGTAATGTTGCCGATCAGCTTCAAACACAAATCAGGCGGTAGAAACTCGCCCACAAAATTTTCTCACAAATGTCCATACAACTGCAAATTCCATGTTCTTTTCACCCACCACACCAGAAGAAATTAAAACGATGATAAGGAATCTAAAAACGAAAAATACAACAGATTGTTACGATTTGAGTACCCGAACAATAAAGGAATTATCCGAAATTATTGCAGCACCTCTAGTAGATATAATAAATGGTTCATTTGAAACTGGTATATTCCCCAATTGTCTAAAAATCGCGAAGATTTTTCCAATATTCAAAAAAAGAGATCCAACAGCGGCCAATAGCTTTACTTCCGTCTTTCTCAAAATTTTTCGAAAAAGTAATGTCGCATCGTATAATTTCATTCTTTGAGGCTCACAAATATTTTTCTACGGAACAGTTTGGATTCAGACAGAACCTTAGTACCGTAGACGCAATTCGATCATTGTTATATAACATAATGCAAAACATGGAAAATAAAAGCTCTACCACGGCCTTATTTTGTGACCTTAGTAAGCCGTTTGACGTTATGCCTCGTTTTGAATTGTTTCACAAACTTGAACATTATGGAATCCGGGGCGTGGCTGATAAATTAATAAAATCGAAGACAATGAAATAACTAGCAACCTGAAAACCATTGAATCAGGAATCCAACAGGGGTCTGTTCTGGGGCCATTATTATTTATTATTTTCATCAATGACCTGCCTCAAGCATTTAATTGTCATGTCACACTTTATGCGAATGACACTACATTTACACTGAAAATACAGACTCCTCGGCTACATGGCAAGGAATAATAAATAATGGCATTCATTATATAAAGTTCTAGGAGTATATTTGGATACTCATTTAACATAGCAACCTCAAGTGGATAATGTGATTGCCAATGTCTCTAAAACGTTATATGTCTTAAGAAGAATCAAGAGAGACATAAATAAAGAAGCGGCGGTAATTGTCTATTATGCCCTTATCCATTCAAGGATTTCCTATGCTATAGAGGTTTGGGGTCACTCAGCATATACTGCAAAACTCTTCATTCTGCAAAAGAAGGCAATTCGCATACTGGAAGAAGTTACTACTGATACTCACTGTAAACCTTTTTTTTATACAAAATAATATATTTAGCCTGCCAGCTATATACATATATAAATAGTTAATATACACGAAAAAATATGAGTTCCCAAATCACCAGAGGAGATGTGCATGGTTGTAATTTAAGAATTAACGATAACTTAACACTAAAATCCTTCAGACTACAAACAACTGTTCTCATGCGTATAGGTCAAGTATTATATTCAACAAGTTACCACATTCCTGGAGAACTTTAAACTTTAGTCAATTTAAAATCAAAGTGAAATAATATCTAATTGAGAAGTGTCCTTACTCAGTAGAAGAATTTATCCAACAAGATATTGAACTTATTTAATTTTGTGACAAACTTCAGTGCTCTTTATTATATCGCGTCTAACCTAAGTTTCTATTTTTTATTTTATTTCATTATGTTAATTTTCTTTTGCATGCGTTGTTATTAGACATACCTAGATGTGTATCAGGTTATAATAATAAATTCAAATTCAAATTCCAATTTACTTCTGTCGATTCTTTAATTGGAGGCAGTAATGAAATGTGACCTCATACTTTAAGCAGTGACAAGCGGAAAGTAAAGGGTCGAAAACTATTCTAAGATAATTACGTATAAAAAAAAATTGTAAAAACACGTATGGCATGTAAACCATAAAGTAGCATTAATTGGAGAATTTAATAGCATTTACATTAAAAGTTGCATCGACAAATATACAATAAATAAATCTTCAAGGAAGTTACAATTATGTATATTTTCCTTTGTGAGAAAGTGAAACCAGCCTATAGCTAAAGAATGAAAAACTCGGCTTATTGTATGAAGCAATTAGGAGATTAAACATTTGAATTTATAGAACGACCTAAGCTAAATTTACAGTGTTGTAATAGTCAGCTTAAATAACACCAGAAAACATGTTAAATATTTTACATTAATTAATTATTCATCAATATCTATTTTGTCCCTTCAAAGTAATCCCCTTCAGATGTAATAACTTGTGCCAGCGCTGTTTCCAATCCTTAAAGCACTTCTGATATGCGCTTTTTGGTATGGCCTTCAACTCTTCAGCGATGCGGTCTTTATTTCCTCAATCGTGGCAAACCTCCGTCCTTTCATGGGTCTTTTCAGTTTTGGGAATAGGAGAAAGTCGCAGGGGGGCAAGTCCGGTGAATACGGTGCCTGAGGCATGATTACGGTGTTGTTTTTGGCCAAAAAATCACGAACAAGCAACGATGTGTGAGCAGGTGCATTATCGTGATGCAAAAGAAATGAATTGTTTTGTTACAAATACGCAAGTGGCGCATAACTTCAAGGTAATAAATATTCCTTGTTGACCATACGACCTTTTGGCAAGAACTCACGATGCACCACGCCATTGTAATCGAAGAAAACAGTGAGCAAAACCTTTACATTTGACCGAACTTGGCGTGCTTTTTTCGGTCTTGGCTCTTCTGGCTGCTTCCATTGGTATGATTGGGTTTTGGTTTCAACGTCATAACCATATACCCATGTTTCATCACCAGTTATGACCCTTTTGAGCAAATCTGGATCGTCGTTGACGTCATTCAAGAGCTCCTGAGCGATGCTCATGCGTCGGTTCCTTTGGTCACAATTTAGCAATTTCGGAACAAACTTCGCTGCCACACGTTTCATGCCCAAAACATCCGAAAAAATTGCATGACATGAGCCAACCGATAAGCCGACATCCTCAGCATCTTCTTCTGATTCGACGATTCTCCAGGACAATTTTATTCACTGCTTCAACGTGTTCATCGATTATTGACGTGCTGGGGCGTCCAGGGCGGGCATCGTCATTAACATATTCTCGGCCTTCAGAGAAGAGCTTGTACCACTTGCTCAAAGTAGACTCACTAAATGCCACAGTCAATATTTTAAATGCGTTGAAGCGCTTAATATTATTTTCTACACAAAATTTAATGCAGATTGTTTGATTCACTTTTTTCTGCAGCAAAAATCGCCAAGCACACGAAAACACGTCTAATTTAAAAATCACCTTTTTTGTTGAACAAACCTCGTATATAATAAAAAGAAGTCCTAGTACAGACCCTTGAGGAAAATAATCTACGTCATATTCAGATTAACAAACATTGCGAGATTTGACACAAAGTTTGAGTGCGTTGAACCAATTTAAGTCATTACCTCTAATGCCCAAGTTATATAATTTATCGTCAATAAAAATAAATAGTCTGAATTTCCTTGTTCAAAATTAAGTTAATTACAATTGTAATCGCGTCTGTTATAACGAGAGAGCGTTGTAAAACCTGAAGTTTTTCAAACCATAACTATGAATCAAAAATATTTTTACGGAATCTTGTATATTTAGTTTACAATTACTTATTCATACTCATTCAACACCTAGTAAATATCTTATTTAAGGCAAAATGCCTACTTCCGATATAAAATACCTAAAGCCTAGCCGCTCTCTGGTTATAACCGAGATTATATTTCTTTCGAATAATAGATTTTTTTTTATTATTATTATTTATCATCTTTATCTTTATATTATTATTATTTATCATCTTTACCTCACGATTTATTTCATGTACCTCGTGTAACTCTCCTTCGAAACACATAGAGCGCGTTTTTGTGGGACTTCGATTGTCAGTAATGGAATTCCGGAACGCATAATTTCAAATTACTATACTTAAGCTCGTATTCAAGATATACTTAAGGCGTAATTTGGTGTCATTATCCGAATGCACAAGATGGGGCGTTGAGATGCTATTAGGTGAAATAACCCCGAGTTACGGGGCAAGGATCCGAGTGAAACCAATTAGCCTACTATTCACATACTAACACAAAAGCCATAAATGTAAGTGCTTTGATAATTAAGTCGGACTTGTAACGCACAAATGTCTTAATGCGTCGATTATTTAGAAAAAAAAAACTGGATATAATCACCATAATTGACGGTAAATATCTGACGTGCTTTGATGTTTCATGGGATATTTGACGAATTGTTTTACGACATACGGATTGATATGAGGAAAGAAAAAGAACGTATCAAAGTCAATGTTTATAATGCGTACAATCCTCCAGAAGTATTCACCATAATTGTTTATACACAAAGAGAGCTTTTGGAGTTACGTACGTACATTTGTATGTCTGCGATTATATCTTTTAAGCACTGTTTTTTTTTGTTTTTTTTTAGCATAATTAATCCGATTCTTATCAGCTTAAGCTTGAAAAATTAATTATTAGTCACCGGTGGTAACCACAAATGCTTCTTGGAATAGCTTCTGCCATTGCGTGACTCGAATCTTGGACGTTTATCAAATTTGTCACTTAATTTTTTCTGCTGATGATTATTCACGATCATTATTCATCCAGTAATTACACGTATTGAATTTCAGGCATGTTAGTTGTAGATTATTTAAAACTAATTGCGTTTACGATACGCTTGTTTACATTTTAAGTATGTAGTGCATTGTGGTTTTGATCTTCTTATCCGGTTACATGACACATTTTATTTTATCGCCTGATAATTAAACTTTCTTGGTGACCGCAGAAAAAAAAGATCGGTTTTACATACGCAGTTACTCTAGGGAAGAAATCTCTTTAGTCTTTTCTTTTTTGATTGTATCTTACATACTTTTTTATGCGCCTAATCGAACTCTTTTCATCACTCTCGAAATTTATCGGAAAGTCGTACAGGCCAGGGAGATAAATTATTTTTAATGGTGATATGAATTATTAATTGTCCGGCGGAAGATAAATTATGGTCTCCTTAGAGTGAGTAGTATTTACTTCAAGGTTGACGAATTTCGGTTCAGCGATGAATGCTACATACTTTTCGAGCTTATCTGATCGTTGTTTTATTGCTGTAATATTTCATTTGCTCGTTCGCTCTTTAAAGCGCCATTAATGCGAAACTGACTAATGGAAGGAATAAATTTCATCGATAAATGAACCATAATTCGCTTGCGTTTCCAGTTTCAAGGAAAAGCACAATAACGAGCCGGCTTCGACTTTAATTATTCATTTATTCTTGACGTTCTCCATCTCTTTAAAATACTTGAATAATTTTTTTAAACATTAAAGGATTTAACGTCGTTAGCACATTTTGCAAATCTGAACTGCATTCTGAAATTTAAATTGTCATTATGAAGCACATTCCATAAATGAATGGAAGAAGATGAGATTTAA
Source organism: Serrognathus titanus (assembly GCA_039766575.1). Lineage (NCBI taxonomy): Eukaryota > Metazoa > Arthropoda > Insecta > Coleoptera > Lucanidae > Serrognathus > Serrognathus titanus. The sequence continues at coordinate 23,834,832 of CM077913.1, forward strand.
AACCCACCCTCAACAAAAAAGAAGAAGAAAGAAAAGGATGATCACGACATCATACAAGAAACGAGTTGTATACATCACCAGCAGTGTGCTGCATCATTCTTTTAACTAACTTTCGGCAAAACCCAATTCAATTTAAATATATTTTACTTGTATATTTCCAAATGCTCATTCCGTTACTTTTTAAATTTTCCATTTATAAGCTTTATAAATTTCGAGATCGTTTTTTTAAATTTAATTCGCATCTTACGTACAGCAAAATAGTGCATAGTTCTATCTTGAAGAATACCTGTATTTGGAGATATGGTGACGATCACAATTCATGTGACCTTTAGAAGAGATTTAGATCGTCGCGTGCTTCTCGTCTATTATTCCACAAAGAAAAGTCTACTTTACATTTTGCCACAGGTGATGAATTCCATCGCAAACCACTGATCACATTCTTCGGCTTATTTATGAAGACTGCCATTGAGTGTCATAAATGAATATTAAAAAGTCGTATTAAGAAATCATAAAGCGACGTGCCACAACGCATTAATTCCTAGCACGACATTCCTCTCCTTTGTTCCCTCGTTCTCATAACGAAATGCGATATAACATTGAAATTATTGCGAGATGTGTTCCTCGGCTTCTCATTTTTTTCCATTCCGCGCCATTAAATAATAACAACGAAGAAGTACCACGAAACAATCGCTTGGCTTAATGAGATTTGTGTACGTGAAAGTATCGCCGAGGAATATTTCGAGAAGATACACGGCTAAATTTCATGAATGCGTCGGTAATTTAAAAGTTAATTGCCGTCTTTTTTGTGCCGGGACTCTTAATGGTGACTATTGTATCTGCTTGCCCTTACAAGTGCTTTTAAGAAATTTAAGTATCTGAGAGTGAATTACAATGTCTCACACACGTCCTGCAAGAGCTTAATGCATGGAAGATACGCACTCTCTATGTTCGATTTCTTTTTTTTTTCTGTTTCTATATTTGTAATTACAATTATTTTAATATATAAATACTACAAAGTGCTATTCTAGAAAAGTTTATTTTAGTTTTTCAAGTTCATAGTTCTGTTACTAATTAATCTGGACCCTTAAATGCAAATTGTAGCGTATTAAACCGGCGCCTCCACCAATATATTGCTGTAGTTATAACCAACTGATCTCACTTACCACATTTGACGTTTTAACACAAGAAAAGTCATACAATGCTTCTTGTTGTCTCAAGTAATGGTCAATTCCAAGCGTGGAACTTTTTGAGTACTCATATAATGTGAACTGTATGTATTACTCTAGAGTTAAACATTATTCCATCCCGTTATTTCCTTTTCCTTCAGGTTAGGAAATAAATTATAACCGCGGAAGAGAATTGATATTTTGTTTTTAAACAAATAAAATATCGTGTATGTATATGTCTAATAGTCTTGGAGCTAGAAATGTTGAAACCTACGTAATTTTTAATGGAAAATTCGAGTTCCTCCCTGCTACAAAATCGGTCTCAATCACTGACGAATCCGATTGCATGTCTAACAAACAGATGGCGAAACCTCCCTTAAAATAGAAAAATAAACATTACAATATCAAAGATTTTTCTTTTTTAATTCAACATATATTGTTATTGTAATATTGGTAATATTGTAATCATATTGCCAGACTATTTTTAACTTTCTATGACCACGCATGATTGATGTAAAGTTGTAAGGATGCGCACCCACATTTACATTAGAATTTCAATTATGGTTTATTTTATATATTATTATATCTCCAAATATAGAATATATTTAGAATGATAGACAAAAGTTCGGCTGTTATTCTGTAAGCAGATCGTAAAAAGGACTTGTTTTATAATTACTGCGCTAAATACGTCAACATTGGCTTAACCACAGATATAACCCAACTTATCTATATCCAAAATGCTTCGTTAGACCAGTATTTTGCTTCAAAGTACTCGAAAAAAATAGGTAATTTTTCTTATAACAAAATAACGTTTGAATCAATTTGGTTAACATTTGACACGAGGGCCCATGGGAAGTTAATTGCATTTTTAGTTAGTTTTAGTAGTTTACAGTGGGTAACTAGTATGAAATACAGGATTATGATAACATAGACTTGCAATAACTTTTTTGAGGTAAGGAAGATAACTTGAATTAATTACTTTTTTGAAACGGGAATTCAATAAGAAACTTTCTCGTGTCTTTATAATTTTTGATATATCTTACGGTATAGTCACAAAATAGGAAAATCTAACTAGCTACAACGCTTCATATTAAAACCACCACTCTGTTGCAGAGTAGTGTCTCCTTTGTCTTGCTTATCATCAAACTGTTACAGAAATTGGTAGGCAGATTGTATGCTACCGATACCTTATGGTACTAATCCCTTCAATTATAAAATAGTATGACAGTTATGCATTTAATAGAACTTCAGAAAGGAATAACATTAGTGTCATTTTAACGAGAGGCCTTTCCCATTGCTTTGAAACCGTTGATCTCCCAATTCCTTCCTAAGTGGCCCAAAAAGATGATAACCGCAGGGTTAAAAGTGCTCTCCAATTATCTTCTTAAGTGGCCTAAATAGATGATAATCGCAAAGTGAGAAGTCCAGCCTACAGAAGGATGACTCCTTAGTGGTCCCAGAAAATAGTTACAAGTACCTTGCCGGCTAATAATCTGGTTCTCGCCTTTATTGGTGCTGGTTCAAGGCGTTTACGCCCCTCCAAACTGGTTCGTTTCTCTTCTAAGATGTAGTAGTGTAACCACGTTTCGTCATAAGCAGAAGCTCTCAGATGGAATTCAGTTTTCATCGGTATGACATGAGTAGAGGGTATCATATCATGATTAACTACGAACAACAGCCCGTCGCACTCCGTGTGGCTCATTGTTCCTTCCGTTGCGAATTATCGCTGTCAATTTGTTATCTTGCAAGCTTGTTATCAAGCTCATACAAATTTCTGCTCTTAATATATGTAAAAGGTAATTATAGAAGAAATTAAAAAATTGTCGCATCTGTACGGCACTGAATCACTTTGAGTGAAAATCAGAAACGCGCTGTTGAAACTTTTCTGCAAAACTCTTGTCATAAGTGACAATATGTACCAGTTGCTTACTCATTATACTCATTAGTGACTTAAGAGGTCGGAAATTAATTGCATAATATAGAATAGTGACAGATAGGCACTCTTTCATTTCTGATTATGATAACATGTGAATCTCGTACTTGCTTTTGCTGCTGCATAAAACAAATTCCGGTTTGTATTCGACTGACCTTCGTATATCACCAGAAATTAAAATGTGCAAAAAAATTTCTAAATTGGTTAAATTACAGATGCAATCGGTATTTATGGCAACAAAATTACGAAGCCAACCTTTATCTTTACAAGATGTTTACGCTATCTCACCGTAGGGATTCTCGATATATGTATTCTATTTCTGGACAAACTCTTCAACAATATTTTCGATAGAGACACTGTATAAATTTTAGTGGTCACTATTGTACTAATCACTTGTTTTGTCTTGATTATTTCAATATTAGATTTTGCCTAAATATATATAATATATCGTACTGCTCTCGTGTCGACTCTTTTTTGTATAAGTCTGTATCAGTTTTCTCTGTTCCACCTCTTTTTTCCTTGTTTTTATAAGTTATATATCCTTGTATATATTCTCCAATTCCTCTCTCTTTTCATCACTAAGATCACAATACTGTGTTGTCTTGATCATTTTTATAGTCACTAATTTTCGCTTCATTTTCATCATGTGTTACGTTCTTATTGGGATTTTTCCCATTGAGTAACCTCTTCAATTAAAGTAAAATAAAATAGTTCATCTTCATTCAATATAGCTGTTCTTATGAAAAGACTTACTTGGTGATGTACAATTAAATAATACGAGTTTTTAATTAAAAATTCATTGTGGTTGCCTTTGCGTATATCATCGCATTTAGAAATTTTTTAACCTTTACTCTATAATTAAAGGAGCAGTATATTTTCTGTGTTTGGAGTATCTTTTGAAATTGTAAGTCCTACAAATCCTTCAACAATTATGGCATACTTCCCAAGTTTCCTTTCAAATAAGTAGTTTCCCTTTGACCAAAAAAGTCATATTAATCCTCACCCACAAATAATTTGTCACACTGCTTGGTTGTGTGAAGAAAAGTGATAAAGGAAACCGGCAGATCGCTGAAGAAACGTGTAACTCCGCAAAGCGAAAGTCAGATTAACAGAGTATCGTACTTACACACGCCATAAAAGCAAGTGCTCGCCCATAACCGCCGAAGAATGGATAGTTTCTAAAGTGGCATGCGCTCTCTCTGTGTAAGTGCGTTTCGGCAAACACCTGCACGTTAACTTGCGGCCTTGGCCTCGCTACGTAAAGCCGATCCTGCCCCTCCGATTCATCAGGAATCCGTCGACGGTTGGCTTCTTACGATCTTTGACCACAAATTCCCCTGGTGGAGTTACGCACTTGACAGCGTACAGAAAGAACTGTCAAGAGAATACGTAGATTGCATGCGAGATTATTCAGTTTGCTAGACAGTATGAATCGTATCTATTTCTAATTTAATATGGTTGGAAGTAATAAGATAATTTTAACTTCGTTACTACACATGGTTTTCGTGCTACAACAACTTCAAGTTGTTTACATTCACTATGCAAAAGGTAGATTTCTTTCCGTATTTTCTTTTTTAAAATTTTCAGTCTCCCATTTCGTTCATGACTTGCCCATTGCTCCTTGCCAAGGAACTTTGTAAGATCATCCTGAAGAATTTTTAACTGATAGATATTACAAGTAAAATTAAACGTTTTAATTTTTGGAAGAAACCGATATATTTAAACGATTCCTTGTAACTGTGACCGTCTCGTCCTGTGACAATTTCCAAATATTCCCACCATCGTCTCTAGTATAATTGGTAGTTTCTTCTAATTGTTTTCTCCAACTAATTAAATTATGTAGCGTATGTATTATAAAAGTCGTTTGAGTACTTCAAAATACTACAAAACACTTATAGAAGTTTGCTGATAAAATAACAAACAAAATAATTAAACGCACTTTTAAGGCGATTCCCTTTATTAATGTATGAGTCAATCGTCAGTAAAGTTCGTATCCCTTCAAATGAATATTTAATTTATATATAAATTATGGAAATTTGCGAAGGTCAATAACAAAGATCATAATGAAAAGACGACTGCAAGAGAGCTCAAGGAGACTTGCCAAAATCAGATTACTAACGAGACCAAAGGTCAGGCTCAGGTTGAAGGAGTGTTTACCTGAGACTTGGTACATGTTATACTATAGTTTTCCCTACAGGCAAGCGGTTTGCCAGAAATATGCAATGGTACGAGCACTGACTTGCATATTTCTGGCAAACCGCTTGCTAGTAGGAAAAATTACAATATAGCATTTACCAATGCTCAGACAAACTCCTTCAACCTGAGCCTGACCAAAGAATATTCTGTTTCTGACAAGTCTCCTTAAGCTATCTTGCGGTCATCTTTTGATTATGATATTTACTACTGACCTTCGCAAATTTCCGTAATCGATTTAAACATAAATTAAGGAAAGGGTACGAACTCCACTAACCATGGATTCGTATAAGCATCTTGTTATAAAATCTAGTATAACCATCGTTGATCTCTTATCCAATACTAATTTCCGTGTAAAATATCGTAACAAAAACTAAATGTATAATAATTGTAAAACCTTATTGCAGTTTTACTGCTTTATTTACAAAGCGCCCTGTTCTATTTCTTACGCCTTTTCGTAACATTTTAAAATTACTCGTTTTATTTTGTCGGATATTATCAGTCACCCTGTGTAGAGTAGATTCCTTGTTTGTATAGTATACACATATTATTTTAGAGTTATGGTGATAATTAAGTTTTAAAGGAATTTTGATGGAATTTTTGTTTTCTTGTAAGGGAGTTGGTGCTGGGAGCTCCGAGTTTACAACATCACTTATGTTAATTTAATTGATTTATTTAAGAGTACCGTCGTTTTTCTATTATCTTTATTCTTTTCTATTGTGATAAAATAATAAAGTGTACCTAAGAGAACTATGATCATTAAGTTTTTATTTTTTCAGTTAAAATTATAAATTTTTCTGTAAATTAGTTTTGAGTATCTGAAGTAAATTGGTATTATGAATGTACATACATATTACGTGTTTTCCATTAGCATTTTATATTAACATGTACATAATTGGGTTATTAATTTGTTGATTGTATAATTGCAATGAACAACAAAATTTAAACAAAATATTATTTTAATTAAATTATGTATAAAGTTTCTTTAAAACTTTCTCTACAGACGAAAATAACATGGCTCTTAATTAGTCACTTAATTAAATGATCTTTTAATTAATAATTAATTAATGTAACGTGTGTCTCAAAAATTGGAGCCTGTGACCGGTAAGAAGTGTGTCAAATGTTAAGCGTACACAAAATGGGTGTAAATATTCTCCGTAATAAATTTTCAAAACCTAGGAAAACATGTAAATTTGTGTATTAATAATAACGAACATTTTCAACAACTTTTGTGAAATACATATTGAAAATATGTATTCTCGGATTTACTCGAGGGTTTATTTTTAACATTTATAATAACTTAAAAAGCTCATGTTTTCACAGTATTTTTTTAAAGTACTTTAGGTAGTTCATAGCCAACTACAATTACAAAACTTTTGGGACACACGTTACAATAAATTAATTAATTTTAAACAATTTTTCGGAAACTTGAAAATTCGTCAATTTAATTGCCCCTAAAAAACGTTTTCTATATCTTAAAATTAACTACACACAGCTTTCGTCCGAACTGCTTAAAAAATAGTTAAAATTAAGGCAAAAAAAATTATGAACTCTAAGAATTCGGTAAATAATTTCAAGAAATAATTTTGTTTCTTTTCATCTCAATTTTGTTTGTTTTTATTTATTTTTGGTATCCTCGTATCTTATCGTTTTCATTATAATAATGAATTCAGAAATTTTATTAATCTACTCTCTTCGATAACTTGACGATTTTAGATTAATGCATCGCAACTGTATCTGCAGAGATTAATGATTTATAATAATTAGTGCAATTAATTAATCACTTCTTTAAACAGTTAATTAATCATTTCTTTACACAGTCAATTAATCACTTCTTTTTGCACAAATAAAATTAGTGGCAAATTCTTTATCATATTATTTCGATAAGAAGTAAAACTTAAAGCTAACCAAACCCAAAATAATGTCAATAAAGTTTCGAATTACTTAATTTGACTGTGGTAAAGGTTAGATGTATTTATAAAATATGTAAGAAAGTGTAAGATAGAAAAGATTCCCGTACTACGTTACTTCACTTAACCTTCGATTTCATTTTATGGCTACAGTAAAAATGAGAACAAAAGAATAATTAATATTCTTGGAAAATGGAATATATAAATAAATAACAGATAAATAGTGTTCGTAAAAAATAAAACAAAGAACTTCTTTCCAATTTCCTTGAACTCCAAAACAGCGGCTAAGATTTTTTTTGTTTTTACTCAATTGATTTAACCTAGTCAAATGGAGGAAGAATTTCATTTTGATTTCTATCTATCGTTGAAGTAATTGTCTGGAAAAAGAGATTTTAATTTTTTTCGGAAAAAACCAATTGGAGTATGCAGGCGATGGTGAAGAATACCCAATGCGGTCGAGAATCGCGAGGTAAACGACCCCCATCTGATTGACCCAGCCGGACTTATGACCTTGAACGTAGCGATGACCTTGCGCGGGATGCCAACTTTACCACCCACACAATTACATAACCGTGGCGGACTGACCTAATTGTCGAGAGCCAATCGGAATCACTGAAATACCAAACCAAATGCACACAAATATAATTTATTGTTAGTTAACCGGACATTCTAGGAAATTTTTTATTCGTTTAAGTTGCCCTGAAATTTTTACTTTATTTTTAATCAAGGATTTTTTAATGTTGAAGCGAGAGCAACAATAACTACAACATTTTGAATGTACTCCTCAAGACATTCTATTGTTTACTTTAAGTCATTTTATTTTTAATGACGTAATTTATTACAATATCGTAAAAATAACAAACTTGTATTTTTAAAAGTGTTTCAGAAAGTTTTACAAATTTCATTATTAGTTGACCCGCTCAATAAAATAATGAATAGGTTCTGTATAACTTAAATTTCGTTAACACGTCGGCGTTGTGTTAGATAATTTTTATTTTTAAATCAATTAAATAGAATGGTGTGATAATTAACGATCTTCCACTCTTAATTAGCTAATTAGCAAGGAGAGTCAGCAATTTAAAGTTTCGTAACACGAAACGAGCGATTTTGCGAAATGCTCGCGGACAACCGAGAGCGCCTTTCTAAATGCTGTCCTGTGTTCGTTCAAATTGCATTTTTTGCCCTCCGGAAATCCTCTCGGTCAGAACAAATTGAAAAATCACGACTAATCAAAATCAAATCGACATTTTCGAATTGGTTCAACTCGTAATTATTTAATTGATTAGAAATTTCGCATTTGGAAGTTACATAAACGCAATTATTGACGCGTTTGTGCAGATTCAGATCTTACCTTGATTTTTTTTGCGCTGCATTCGGATTGAAATTAACGCCTTGTTAATTTTTTGCCTCGACTGCAGCACGTTTTTTTATCTTCGCTAACTGCGTAAATACTCCGTGATTTACATAAAATTACATATACAGCCGATATAATTGAGATTGATATCTCGGGAATCGTGTGAGCCTTTGTAATATTTAATTACGATACTTTACGTTAATGGTGATTGTCTCTCTTATCGCTGGTGGTCACTTCATTGCTATAAATCAACCTCGACTCACCATAAAATATGCTACCAAATTACACGCTACGATGAGTATTCGGACGAACCCCTGCTATGCGCTATGAGATCTGTGACGTTCGAGTAAAAGATAATGCGAGTAATTAAATTAGTGATGTTCTTCCCGATTCGATACTTCGAAACAAAATATTTCAGCAAAATATCGATCGTTCCATTTTTTACAACTTGGTGATCATTGACGACATTACGTGATATGATACGATCATAATTTTTTTGAATTTTTAATTAATATATTATTCTTTAGAATTTTTCACTTTTATTTCTTTCCGTTTTTCATTGGTTACATAAAACTTTAAACAGGAACATGTAAGTTAAGGAAATTATTAGTAATTAATTTGTTAATTAAATTAATAAAAAATGTGCAGAATTCGTCGTTGATATTCGATAATATCGATATGACGAACAAATAACATTCATTAAAAAAAATCGGTAAGAACACCACTAAATTAAATTCTTGATCCGATTTTTGTCGTCTCTCTCGCACGTTGCCTCTTACATTCGCCTTCCGTACCCGAATGCGGTGTCAGAACATCTCTATGCACACAACTTATACCGTGCCTTCAAATGAATTCCTGATTAAAGTAAGCTTCGATTTTATTATAAAGTTAGCGTTACGCAGTAAAAAAGTGAGATAACTACCAGCATCATATTATCTAATGATGTATAAATCTATAAAGTAAACGCAAAGTTCAGAGACTCGCTTAATTCACTTCAAAACAACACTAAGGCTTAAAGCAAATGCTGAAACTGCTGTCCTTCAGCTTGAATGCACAAATGTACCCTGCGCTTCATGTTTTCAAACACGTTTGCCAAGTATCATATTAGCACAGACAAATAATTGGACAACTGTCAGTGCTACACACCTTTAAGAGAACACACTTTGAATTCATATCCTACTTTAATTAGGAATAGTTCAAACCACGACCTACTAAAGTTCAGAAGACGATGTCTCTTATGTGGTCTGCGCAAATTATTAGTTCAAGCGTTTATCCGCTAGCGTCACGTATCCTTTCCCGGCCTCCGTAAACTGGTCAAATTCAAAACACGTTTGTGATTCGATGTACCTACTGCCTTTTGACAATAATGAACTCCTATGTCTATTACATAGCAAACTAAAAAACAAATCCTCTTATGGTCCCGATGTTCTTATTAAAAAAGGTCTTAACTTTCATTATCAGTCCTTTAAAATATCTGGTCAGCCTGTCATTTTCTGAGGGATCGTTCCCAGATGATCTAAAGCTGTGCCGGGTGATTCCGATAAGAAAGGTCCCGAAGGTAAACTCAATAGACAACAACTATCGTCCCATTGGGATTTCCTCCAACTTTAGCAAAATTTTTGAATATAGCTTCCTACACTGTCTATTACCTTACTTAGAGTCTCATAACATAATCGCTAATGTTCAACGTGGCTTCAGGCATGGTAAATCAAGCGAAACAGCTCTTTTTGCTTTTCATAAGTGTATTGAGGCGGGCGAGTGTCCTGTCGAGATATTTTGCGACATCAGCAAGGTATTTGACTGCGTCAATTATTCTATCCTGCTTTCTAATTTATACTCCTGTGGAATCAGAGGAATTGCTTTGGATTGGATTGGTTCCTTTTTAAACGGTGGACAACAGTTTGTTAACCTACCGAACTCCTTACCTGAGACTAAATCGGTCAAATCTAATTTAAGAGCCAATACATTAGGCGTTCCACAAGGGTCCTTTTAGGGCCCTATTTTATTTCTCTCATATGTAATCAATATTAATAACATGTCACCACAGGTTACCTTTACATTATGTGCGGACGACACTTGTGTGCGTATTTCCAATAAAGATGATTCCTGTCTCACATGTAATTCCGAATTAAAAAAAATTATCTTGCTAGTTCAACTCTCACTAATTAAAACTTAATTCGACTAAAACTCAATACGTCAGATTTCATAATCGCCAGAAATCATGTGACACCCTTTGAACGACTCTCCTCTATGCTATACGGACCCCATAAAATTCTTTGGTATAACTGTTGATACCTGTCTTACATGAAAACCTCATTATCAGAATTTAATCAAAAAATTTAATGCTATTTGTTTTCTATTCCATAACCTAAAACAATTGCTAAACCTGGAACCAGTTATTAAATCTATATCATGCGTTCGTTGCCTTCAGATTACGTTACGCCATTTGTCCATGGGGTTGCTCCCCCTCATCATCTGATATGTTTGTGGTAGAGAAGCGAATCATCAGAATTATCGCAGGTCGTGATTTATTTCGAGACTTTAAAATATTAACTTAACTAGTACTTTCATTTTTCACACGTCGCTTTACGTATATACTAATAAAAATAGTTTTGCTAAAATCCGCGATGTTCATAACGCCTTAACTAGACGAGTTAATAACTTTTAAATCCCTTTTTGTAAATACAACACCTCTTCCAATTCGCCGGCGCATATAGGACGAAAAATCTTTAACAGCCTACCAGATAACCTTAAACATATCGACAAGCTCCAAAATTTCAAAGCCAGCCTAAAGGCGCATTTTCTCACGAAGTCTTACTATTCTATACAAGAATTCTTTAGGTAATGATTTGTATTGCATTTCTCTTTCCTCTCGACGTGTATTGCAAATGTATGCTTCGCTAATATTAACTTAGTATTAGGACTGTTATGTGTGCAACTTAGTTTTAGGCTTAGTTTCTTGTAAGTAGCTCAATGGAGCTAAATCTGACTTTTCCTATATACATGTTGTTGTATCAAATGGAACAATAAAGTTATTATTATTATTATTTTATCAAAAAGACCAGAAACGGATATATATCCGAAACGTCATTTTCGATTGATGTCAAGCTCGCAGTTGTCAGTGTCAAGCGAGTAAAGTTGTATTTTGTTGCTCAATTATAGTTTTCTGGTAATTTTTTCTTTAGTTATTTATGATTTTCTTATTACTGTCATTTGAATTTTGTTTTCATTTAATTTTTGGGCATTTGGTTACTTAATTTTTATTCATAATAGTAAATAGCAATAGTAAACAATGAATAAACACGATGTTACAATGTGCAGAATGTGATCTGATTTTACTAGACCATTTAATTTCCATTGAATCTTAATTTAAGGAGAAAATGGCTTCAAATTTGATGTCTTTTTTTTATTTTGACAGATCAATAAGTACAATTACCTAAAAGCTCTCACATTGAGACAACAAACCTTACTATTCCTAATTGCGTCTTCAGATTTCTTCGTTTCCAGAGACCCCCCAAAAGAGAAACTTCTAAGGACCGTTTGCACCGAATACTTAAGCCGAGTTTAAATTTGCGTGACTTTCATAATATTACATTTGAAATTTCACAACATTGTGTAAGTCACATTCTAAGTGAGTTAAACCGAGTTAATGTGTTTGGTGCATACGGCCATTATATGTATATGTAATTCTTCAAAAATTACTAATGGTCACTTGTACCAAACACTTAAGCTGGGTTAAATTTAGGTGGTATTTATAATAGCTTAAATTGTTTGGTGTAAATTGTAATAAAACTTTGTTTAACAAACATCGCTTAAAATACGAACCGGTAATTTTCATACCATATACTTTGTCTTTATTTAAACTTGGCCCATGAAGAGTTTTAAAATTGTATTTGGGTGCTCAAAAACATTATTCTTTAATATTAATATTATTTAATAAAATACATCTTGGAAAAATTTATTCTACGCACATTTTTCAAAATAAGAAAGGATTCCTATTCTTCAAAGATTTATTTTATTAAAATTGGTTCTAGACTAGAAAATATATTTTCGCCAAGAAGTTAAAAATCATTTACTAATGTTACAAGACCACCTTATGTGCCGATTCATACAACTGTAAAAACTTTATTGCAGTGCAACGTTTCCTTCATCGGAAAACATTCAGAAACTGCTAAATCGCAGGATCTTGGGAGCCGCCTCGACTCCTTATTTTCATTAATCGATTATGAAAGTGTTGACTTAAAAACGACCACCCTCTCAATAACCGCGATAGTTCTTCTTACACAAAACCGGACATTTTTTCGCTGTAAAGAATCTGTTGTGAAACAATTACACTCACAGCTGAATTTGGTTTGTTGATAAAGCCAAGTACATCAACTACCGTCAACGGCATCGGCATCTTGAAAGCCTACGAAATTTACAATTACATACATCAAAGAAATTTTATAAATGGGATCAACACGTAATTCAATAAAGTACATTTTGCTTTAATGGAACGAGTTGTCCATTAAAGCGCCTACTCGATCCGTTTATGTATCACCATACACACAGTTCCGAAAGCAAACCGTCGCTCGCATAAATCAGCTTTTCCAATAAAAATGGAAATTTATGAAACGCTGCTAAACAGCAGCGCGGCGTCTTATTTTCTAAGGATTACTTGCGCTGCTGCTACGTTTACGTTACCGTGACCGGCAGTTCTAACACCCACCGTTCTCTATTGAATTGCCGTTAGAACGACTAAGACCTACACATCGCTGCTAAAAATATCCAACCGTTTGTTTTTGAGTCAGTATCCTTATTTTGTACTCGACATGAAAATAATGGTCGGTTAGTCATGTTGATTGTTCCGAATTTGACCTGATCGTTAATCTTTTATTGCGATTGATTCAGCCCGACGTAAAAATTTAGAAGAGACCATATTTAGACATCGCACTTACTTTGTTTTGAAAAACTATGATGCATTGAATTGTCTTACACAAGTGTTAACTTATTGGTAATTCTTTTCTTAGAATGAATCTGTAACAAGCGTTACAATCAAGGAATGATATCTTGGATAGGTACTTTATAATCCATTGTTCAGTGTTACTATTACTCTTTTTGGTGTTTGTAATAAAGAAATTACATTTAAAGTTTCGCAACTTTTTGATGCATTCTATATAATATTCCCCATATCCTCTTTACAAGCCTTTTATTTTCTAATGTTTAAAACATGCCTGCCATCATCATGCGATCTGTTATTCATTTCTTGCATTGTGAAGGAGTGATCATCATCAACTGTCATAGAATCAAGCTACAATATGAATACGCAAGTGTATGAATGGAGCAATGGATGATTTCCGTAGATAAATCTCCTCGACCTGGTCAAGTAAATCGTGTTAAGATGCAAGAGGAGTAATTTTGAAGGGCAAGGCACACACTCACGCACGTCTAAAGAACCATTTCGAGTCTTCCATCAGAAGCAAACGGCACGAATCTTTTGAGTACTGGGATTTTTTAGCAGCACAACATACATATACTATACGTTCAACGGTAGTAACCATCCAAGTTTTGAAGTTTGAGTGACTATCACATCCTCCTTGTTCCCCCGATCTCGCCTCAAGCGATTACCATGTCTCTGGTTCACTTAAAAAGGCATTAGGTTTGTCTTACTAAGTTTACTACGTTTTATTCGTGTGTAGGAAAGCTTTTAAAATCAAACCAATAAAATACATGTTAAGTTGTCATAGTGTTTCTATTTTGATTACCACTATATTTATAAAATATTATTATCACTTAATGTATACAATGATATTTATGTTATTGTTACAAATACGTCCAATGTAATCTAGCATTTTTAATTTATGGAACAGGTGTGCAAAGGTGCAGTCAGAAGAGGCGAAGGCGAACCTACAACGACGGCCTGGGAGTGTCTCCGATTATGACTTATTTAATTATCAAATAAAGAACAATGTGAATTCACAGGAAACGCGCCGTAAATCATAATATTAACAATAAAAAGAACGTGTGTCGTACATTATATCTGCGGTTGACATTTATTGAACCATTTGCCGTTTTATTCCGCAATGAAAACCTCACATCGCACTTTTATGGCTGATTCTTGCTCTGACCGCCGGTACACACCTGCACTTCGCTGGAAATCACCGGCAATTAATTACACACTAAATTTCAAACACGTGTTGAGACGTGACTTTAGTTTATTTCTGTCTTTGCAGAACGTGCATATCAAAAGAGAATTAAATATGTAAGATTAAGCTAAAGTCAATAAACTGTGCTCAGTTCAGTTTACTAAAAACTTGGAAGTACCTAAAAGTGTCACTCAAATACAAGTTAACGGCTAAGATTGACAAAAAAGCTTAGATTAATAATGTAAGGAAATTTATAACGTCAAATATATACGCATGAAAAATGAAGTTTTCAGAATAATGATGGTAACAATATACGACATGTAAATTGTAGCAATATTCCAGAATAGTTATAGTTCATGCAAGAACAAAAATATTCAATACCAGATGAAAATAGCAGTCGGTAAGTTTGTACTGTTAACAAAGACTTGGCTATATTTTGTTATTTTTGTCTAGAACTTTTGTGCGATATTTCAACTCCGTTATTGGAGTGCATAATTAAAAACCATTTCCAACAAATTTGTTTTCTTTATGAAGTTGATAGAATGAAAAAAAGATCATAATTTAAAATAATTCATATTTAAATTTTTGTTCAGTAACATTCTGAAATGAAGAAAGCATTTAGTCGAGCTTAAAGCATACTTGGCAAATCCTTACAAATGCTCCGTCGATGTCCTTGTGCTGATTAGACGTTTTTGTTACAGAGGGTATTAATCAAGAATGCAACAACGAAGGCCAACCGTTCGAAGTAAACCACATAGACAGCAGAAGGTGCTATTCTTGTAAGTGTAAAGTAAGTATAAAGTAGCTTATACTTGATGTGATGCTGTTCGCATGTTCAGTTACAAATTGTTTCAACAAGTACAAGCGTTTATTAATACCTGCATTCGTTTCACATTAACACAAATTTCACTATGTTTATAATTTTGAATTTATTCTTCATGCATCACAATCCTTTTGTTTTAATGATTTTTTTTAGAAACCTGTGTCTTATTTAAATAAATAAATAAATTTAAATCAATTAGAACACGCCAATTTACCAAATTTTATATGTGTACCCTATATATCAAAATTCAAATAAAAAAATAGAATATATATGACAAAAATCCTGGAGAACAAACGTCCTTGTAAAAGTTTAATTTTAGCTCGCTCTTTAAAATAGTCCTGAAAAAACTGACGGTTTCAAATAAACGAGTTTAGATAAAAGAACACAAGAGCGAATTAATTAAAACAACAATGTAATATTTATGTTCGCGGTAGTTTGTTGGAGTATTTAAATTGTATACACACTGTCGTAGTCAAAGGATCTCATTTTTCTAATAGAAACTCAGTGTATACTTATACACGTAATAAATAAGGAGTTATTTTAATCAAGCTTACTTATACTTAATTATCGTTTCACATGTATAGAATCAGTCAATTAGCACCTTGATTAATGATCATTTTTGAAAGAAAAAAGTCAGCTCACGTAGTATCATTCGTTTTCATTAGCATATTCGAGAAAATATAAAATTTTGTACCTACGCACACGGAAGATTACCCTGCTTAAATGAACGATGAATATTTGGCAATGTACAAAATCCGGTAATCCTGCTTGGATCTAAATTTGCATTGGCGAGTATAAAAACACGAATTTCTCAAGATGGAATCTGGGCAGTCATAAAACCAGTTGCAGTGTTCGTAAACAAAATTAATAATTCTTATAAAAGGAAACGGTATAGTATTACAGCGATTATGCGCAGAGAATGTGCGGAATGTGTGGAGGAATAGTCCACAAATGACGTCCATTTGTTATACAACCAAAACTAGCTTTTAGGAAGTCTATCGCATTTGTTCACTTGAATTAACTGAAATGCAATGTTCATTTCCGTGTAAACAGAAGAGTTTGCCTTAAAAACATATTTCGTTCACCTATTCTGATCAACCTGCAACATAAAAATCAGAATCAGAATATGACCTGGAGCGGGAATTATACCATTCTACATTAAAATTACATAATTATCATAACACAATTTAACTAACACAAAAATCATAAACAGTATATGAGAGACTGAAAGATTGAAAACACAAGGAGATTTTTATATTAAATATACCTCCATAAATAAATCAAAATAAATTTATATTCCATGCTTCAAGCTTAAAACATGTCGGGGAAGCATGTTTCTAAAGTTACTCGTACTGCCCGTTGTAGCTGCGATCAACTTACTGTTGTTATTGTATTCTCCTCGTTAAAATTCGCAAAACGCAGAAAATCCAGTTCGATATAAATCCGGATTATGAGAATTTAGAATTCTATTTCTCACATAAAACCCACGTGCACCAAGGAACGAAACCGAACACACCTATATAGAATTACTCAACCAGGTGTTAAGTACGTTACTAGCGAACTCCAATGAACAGTTACAATAAAATTAATACTTGAAATTGGAGATTCTATAAATAGTTTCGAAAATTATAAAAAAATAATTATCCAAATGTGTTTTAAATTTGTATAGGCAGTTTATTTTACGATTCAATTCTTTGTATCTCTTTTTGACATTTTATATAGATTCGCAAATACTGCTATATAGGTCTAGGTATAAAAAAAATTGTACATAATACAAGATATAATCAATTATTAATACCTGTAAGTTCTTCATCACATAAGAGAATTATTTCTGCAAATATCAATGGTCTAGCTCAAAAAAAAAACTAATCTATCAAAAGAGCGCATCGTCTTTGGTTCGAAAACTCTACTTGAAATTACACGCGTCAGCGGTTTTTATAAACATATCGTAAATCAATAAAGCTCCAGCAAAATTCAGGGTCACTCGGTCAATGTCGCTCATATACAATTCAATAATGGAAGAAATAAATAAATATCTACTCACATTGATTACTGAATTAATTAATTATAAGCCACTTATTACGTATTGTTAATACAATTTATAACTGCTGCTTGTAAAAGTGCTTTATTTACATCAATAAAGCTAATATTGTAATCTTCCATCATCTGTTTCAGTAGCTAATCGAAAATTATTATGTCATACTTTATAAACAAATAACGGAAAAGAAAGAAGTTTATCTATAAACGGTATTAGTAGAACAGAGATGACAACGTAAGAAACTGTCCAGGTTTTCGACTGTTTATATCCCTTAGAAAAATTATTAAGTAATTTTGTACTTGAATAATTATTGAATGAATGTAATGTGTCTGCTAAATATTTAACGAAACCAGAGTCAAGTTAATTTAATTTAGTCGTAAAAATCTCACATGTTCATTAACACGAATACGTAAACTCCTGCCAGCTTGGCCAATATATGTAGACTTCACAAGATTTACAAGTTAGTGATTAAATTCCGCTCCAAGCATATCTATCTAAAAGAATCTTTTTATTATTTCAAAATAAATAATCAAAAATTTCATTGAGCGTTATAAAAAAAGTGCAACCCCTCATATTGATTTTAAGTAACATTTGACTTTAGTACACAATAAGCCAAAGAAGGGAAAATAAATGTACATATTGGAAGGACGTAAAGATTCGAATGATAAGATGTGTATTTAAAAAAATATTGTAAGACGATACGTAATGGCCTAGAGTTAAGAATTCTAAATCCATTATTTTCTCGGTAAGTTTCCACTTTATATACAGCGTGATTTTTGAATAGATAAACAAAAAAATCTGACCAACGAAGAAACTTTCTTGAACGTAGGAAAAATGTTTAAAAAATTCTATCCTATAATTTATAATTAGACATTTACCCGAAATACATGTTAGGCCCATGCATAAGAAGAGAACCAAGAGCTTATATCTTTAAAAGCGTGCAATAAATGTTTGTGGTGGGGTTTATCTGGGCTAATTATAATTTGACAAATTAGCGTTATAGTTTGACTAAGCCTTTCATTAGAAGTGGGCGTTAATTCAGCAGAGAATCAGAGTCGTTCAATCGTTAAACTTGATCGTGAATTAAAAAGAACCAGATGCATACCTGATTAGATTTTCAAAGGTCTACAAAAGTGAAATACTTACATCATAGCGAACAATAATGTGCGACAGATAATTCCGTCTCTCTAAAAAATAACACACCGAACGCGCGTATTAAGTTTTGTTAGATTTGTACAAATTTGGATTAATAACTTCCTTTATAGAATTTGTTTCTCCTTGAAAGGCGCTCACAAAACGAAATTACAATAATTAACACAAAAGAGATTACGAATGTGTTTATTGATAATATTGTTTTAAATTCTGGTTGTCATCACCATTCATTTGTTATTAGTAAAGGTTATTATTATTAGTGAACAGAATTTAATATTTTGTTTGATTAAATATAAACGAAGCGGCAACGTATATTGCCTGTGAGAAATAAACCGAACAAAATGTAAAATTCTGTTCACTAATTATTAGTAAAACTTCAGCGACAAACCAAATAAACGAAATAAAGGAAACCGACTGATTAAAATGCAAGGGAAAAGTAACGTTTGAAACGATAACGAAATGCGTATGACGGACACGTTGCTTGTGGGAATAAATGTAACACAAAAAAAACTATAACCCACATATAGTCGCTCTGGGGATAATTTTCTATTAATTATTTCTGGAAAACTAAAATACATAAAAGCTTTTTTACTAATTTAGATATTATCATATGATTGTTGTAAACATAATTAATAAAATTTCTTGAGAATTATTGAAGTATATTTCTCATATGAAACGAAATATGGAAGACTTCGTGTATAATACCTGAGAAATTCCAGGCGCTATGTTTTTCGGTGATTATTCGGTGCCTATTCGCGCTATTTCTTTGAGCCATCCGGTAGCCAGTTTCATTTAGCTAATTAAATAATATCCCTAGAATTCTATAAGATTTCAATTTGATTAAAAGAAAGCTTCAGAAGAGAATCAAAGTTTATTAGATTTAAAAAAGGCGCCCCTCTTCACAGGAGATCAAAACCAGATGAATTGCGTTAAAGTCAAGTTACACGAAATTATAGATTTTCGAAAATTTTTAGAAAACTGGTGCCTAATAGAGATTTTTCCATGTTTAAACACTATGATATTTTAATTCTCCTTTTTAAGAACTATATCATAGAGAAAACTCCTTAATGATAAAAGTATATATTTACATTTAATTAGTTGAATCGAAACGAAGTGAATCTGTAAAAAATTACAGATTGACTTCGCTCTTCATTAATTTCAACCAATTTTTTTATTAATCTCCGCCACGGCAAAGCTATAATTGATTTTTCAACAAGAAAATAGATAAATAGTACCACATATTCTTTTTATTTTTGAAATTTTGAGTTATTCCAATGTTTCCAGTTCTAAATTAGGTATTTATTTATCCAAACTTTGACACTGTATGTTTTGCATGTTTCAAAAATTAACTTAAATTGACTTCTCTTTCTTGTGTGGTTTTTTCGTTTATTATCTATTACTAAGTGTTTTCCTTTAACGATTTGTTTACTAAAATTAAACTAACTACTGTTTTTTTTAAACAATTATAATTAAATGAAGTCTTGTTTGTTGTAAATCACCTATAATTATCAAATTCCCTTTCATAAGAAAAGGAAATCAGTTCTCGTCATCATCTACATACAATGCTTACTTTGTATTAATCAATAAGTGGATCTACCTATTGCAACAAGTAATCATAAAAAATTGTACAGATCTAACGGTACATGAAGCAGGAATCGTAATAATTCTCATTAGGAAGAATGTAAATGACTGCTACAGTTAACGATTTTACTGCAATTTTTGCTCATTTTTCTTAGTAGGAGCTATTACGTTTTATATGTCTTAAAACTAAAAAGGCGGAATCGATCCGGATGAATAAATTTTAGTGTCCGCTTCACTATCAAAAGTAGATTGTGCATTCCTAATAGCGCAGCATCTTATGAGTATTGATAAATTTACACCTGCAAACAGTATTTACTGATAACGTAAATAAATAATTAATGGCCTCGTCTGACGCAAAATCGTACGAGGAAGTAATTTTGAGGATTTTCCACTCGCCTATTCACCAAATGTTGAAAACCAATCCTTGCTTGACTAAAGCTGTTCAATTTCTGAAATGAAACGACATCCTGTTGGCGACAAAGCGAAGTTAAAAAGACGCACAGAATGCGCTTACGTAACTGTAATGCTAAGTTGAACATGTGTCAGATGATAGGGAAGAGAATACTTGTGCATTCATTTGCTAGATGCTTGTAATGGTTTTTTGGAGAGAACCGAACTGTGTTGCGCTTTTTTCTCCGGATTACTACAAATTAACGACGCTCGAAGATTAATTTGTTCCGAGAAATTTGCACGTGTACCGCCAGCATTAACTCATTAATTATCGACTAATTATCATATTACGTTTGATTACATCACTGCTCATCTCGGAATTGAAAACAGAGCTTAAAATTCGCATAACAATTTTGTAGATGCGTGGGTAAATTTAACGATTAAATAAGGAAGTTAGGTGTGCCTGCCATAAATACAATAAAATTGTCAAAAGCAAAATTTTTAGATTATTAAATTAAAAAATAAATGTATGGATTTGCTTTGGTGGCACTTTCTTTCTAATGATGACTTCAAACAACTAAAACAGTTGCGAACATTGCCTCATACATCTTCATAAAAAAGTGCCTTGAAGTTTGACCAACCAATCCACGCAATGTTAGTGAACTTCATATACATTCGCGCTAAAATCTACACGAGGACTTTAAATTACTTTTCAAAATACTCTGTATTTTAGATAGGAGAAAGGCTATAAAAAGCTACATCGAAACACCTGCAATTAAAAGCAGTAATGAGAACTGCATAGCAATAAGAGGAACGAACGAGTTTTTGAAATGAAACTAGAAGGAGCACCATAAAGAATGAATGTAAATAGAAGATATAATAAAGTGGATAAAATACAAGAAAACGGAAAGAGAGAAGAAGGAATTGTGATGTTCACTAAGAATCAGAAAAAATAAAGCAGAAGATCCTTTATGATACTGTGAAGATGCAGAAAACTGGAATATCAGGATCAGGATGAAGTTCTAGGAAAAAGAAGAGACGTTCCCTGGATATGTTTTGTGACTTCAAGCAGATCGTTCATATACGCGTTATTTATTTGCAATACGTTTGCGACGTGTCGTTTCACTTTAAGATGCTTGATTGTAGAGGTCTTACACGTCGAACATGTTTTCATATTAACCAAGACGAATTCTTAATTTGTTTACAACATTTGTCACACAAATGAACGAGGTTTTAATTAGTTTATGATATGTATCTGACCGGCCTAATTTATTCCCCGAAATCTTTCTTACATACCTACAATTACAATGCAAAATATTTGTCCATCATTTAAATTTCAATTACGGAATTATTTTTCTCGCATTCGCACATTTTTGTATTTTATCAAAATGATCTTAAGTTAATATTAACGATTATTTTAATACAATATGAATGACGATTAAATAACTTATTTTCATCAATGCTGTACAGGCTGGGCCATTTTTCATGGTATTACAAGGTCTCTCAATTATTTATAAGAATAGAAGAAAACTGGTTTCGCGACCTAATGCTACTTTTTCGAGAAAAACTCAACAGTGAAGACAAAAGTTAGCTAGCTACCTGGATTTTCGTTTTTCTTAAGTTGATTTTAATGACACTCATTTATAAGTCAACAATTTCAATTTTGCTGTAAGTTATTGTTAAATAAATCAAACATAAATAGTAAGGTATAGTTAAATAGTAAGGTATAGCTAAATAGTAAGGAATAGTTAAATAATTTACATAATAATTAGATTTAAGAAAAACTTTGCACACCCCAATTCTTGTTTTTAAATCTTCGGATATAAAAATGTTACCCTCTCTTCAAGCTTATAGATTACTCTTTTATAAAGAAGAATACGCAGATGAAATTTTTAATTCCAATAACTTCATCAATTTATCTGAAGAAAACACTTGATTAATTTTGTCGGTGATCGCGTTCCGTTGAAAATTTAATTATTTCACATATTTCCCCATTTCCCACGCTTTGTATCTTGGTCTCTGGGTCTTTCCGCACTCTCTAATTTTGGTCTCTCCTTTTTCCAAGTGGGACATTCAAAGACAGTATACTCCACGGAGTCCAACTCTGTATGACAATGTCTACAGTGGGTAGTGTATGTGTTTCTGTTTCTTTGTTTATCTGTTTATTTCTTTTTTGTATGATTATGTCATCTATTTAGCCATTTGTTTAGATTTGGAATCAGTCTCTTAGTCCATCCAGCTAACTATCATTCCTCTCACTTTTTTGCCACATTTTGTTACGCTATTCTCTTCTGTTCTTCACTGGCACAAAATGTTTTTGCTCTTTTGAGGGCCAACAGATCGGTCGGTATCATTCAAGCTACCCTTACCGCTATGTTTCTTTCACAAACTCTCAGTTTTGTCGCATATTTTTTTTTTTTGGTATCAAATACCGCACGCTTTTTGGTATCAAATACCGCACGATAACTTTAATTTCGCGACAAACGCCAAGATTGTTCATTTTTAACCTTTATCTTCTTTATCTTATCGGTGAGGTAAATAGTCGCTCTCATCAACGTCTCTTTTCTTGGCATGATTGACTTCAGCGCTATTGCTAGTGTCTGGGTTTTTTTTTGAGTGATCTGATCTACTCTACGTGGCTTCCAAAGTTTAGTCCTCGATCCATCATAACTCCAAAATACTTGACTGTTTTCGCATGTCTTATTTCTAGGTTTTTTAAGATGAAACTTAGGGCAATCCTTTTTACCTAGTAGCATCAAAGTTTTGTTTGTTTGTTTCGACTGCTAGTTGAAGCTTATTTTTCTCTACCAATTTTTTTTATCGTCTTGATGGCCTGACTTGTCCTATTTTCTGAATCCTCTACTTCTCACGCCCCAACTACCAGTGGTAGATTGTCTGCAAAGGCGACCATCTCTGCTCCCTCGGGCATTTTCGTTGTTAGAAGGTTGTTTTATGTCAAATTTCACAGATTCGGTGCCAAGACTGAGCTCTTGGTGTCTTGAAAATGACAAACTTACAATCAGTTATTTCCCTTTTCTTTAACACCTGGCTATTGTGACCAAGAGGCACATATTTCTGGTTTGGTTGAAATAAAATAATAAAGTGATAAGTACTACTATAACTTTCTAAAATTACACGTGTGGTATAAAGTAAAAAAAAATCTTTGAAAAGAATCGTCATACGATCCGTGTTTAAAAAAAAAATAGGTGAAATACAGTGACAGAGGTTGAAGAAGGGGTTTTAATATGAATGTAGATTTAAAAAAATATATAAAAAAATATGTAAAAAAAATACTTTCGCAAGCTTAAAAATTAGCATGAATGTAAAAATAGAACGTACCATTCATAACGCAATAAAACATAATTTTAATGTAATTCCAACGATGTTCCTCATAACACGAATCCACTTTATCTATTTTACGACGACAAATTTCAATTTTGTGAACGGTCTATCCTAAAAATGTCAACAGGATTATATTGTCTTTTTTATCTCCTAACATTTGTTCCTACATTTAAATAAATTATAATAAATTTCAATGCGTAGCTTTAATGCCCGGATTAATTCAAAGAGAATTGAACAGGTGGCCGTTATTAATGGCATTATAAATATTCGAAGCAGTTCCTAACATTTACTTTTACTTCTCCAACGCAATCAAATCGTCTTATGTATGTATTACGAGTTGAAGATAAATGCGATGGATCGATCCATGGTACCAAATTTTAAGTGCGTTAGTTATTATGGTATAAAGCAGAGCTAATCGATCTGGTTTTGAAAATGTGCTGGTTGCATTCCTCGTCCGCTAATTTCCATGGACCGAGTCGATGTTTCAGTTTCATATTAGCGGTGTTAACGTACGGGTAATGTTATACAAGAATCGTTAAGTCACTGTGGAATTACAAAAAAAAAGAACGTAATCGATCTTGTTTGATCCCGAATTTTTTACTGTGAATATTTTATATATTTTTTTAGGGTACCGCATTCCAGAAAGAGCAATGTATCTTCCTTACACTTCACACAAATCTTATTTATTGAAAATTGGACGACTTTACTAAATTAAATTCGATTATGTTACGGGCTAACTTGAAAGAATTCTTTCTTCAACTTGAACAAAATAGCGGTTTTCGCTTTAAAGTTATCAGGTCCGTCTGGTTAAGGATTGTCTAACACAAAATAATGATCCTAAATATGCTGTCAAAAGTGTCCACTAAATACCACTTAGCGCCTAATATTGATCAGCTTATCGGTTTGTCAACATGTCTCAACTATGCGCCTTGCATGGCTAATAAGGCGAGGACTTCATTTACATTAAAAATATTCTAAACCTCCGATTTCGGACTATCGGTTGCATATTATGTTACTTCGCTGGTTTATGAGGTATTTTCGTGGAACGAGAAATTTCAACTCTTCAGACCTAATGCCCGTTCACAAATCTTTAATTAAAACAAATATTCGTCGAAAAATTCTTGAATAATTGTTAGCATCTTTTATTCATGTAAAGCATGCAATCTAAAGAAAAGTAGTAACTGTAAATGAAGAACCATAATTAGATCAGTTTTCAATGTTTATGAATTCTTCCTGTCCGCTATACCAGAAGAATCTGCTTATAGATCGTAATTTTCAACAGGATCGGAATAAAACAATTCAGAAATTTAAATGAGCAAAAAAAGAACAGCAATCAACAGCGACCTTGTATGAATTAAATTATTTATTCTCCGGGCGAATTAATTGGGCGGAAAGCTATTCGAAACATCTCGCGGAAAGACGGAACAATAACCTCCGTTGGCGCAAATAGAATAAATAACTCGCCGGAGAAAAATAAATTTACTAACCGTAATAACGAGCTGGATGAATAACCTCTACTTCTAAAGAAAAAATCAAGTTCAGCGCTGTCGAAATTGCCTGTATATTAATAACGTGTTTTCGCCGGAGCAATAATAAACGCGGATGTCGCGAATATACTTCCGAGCATGATAAGGTGTTTCCCTATCTTTTGGATATTTCTACTTTGTAATATCCGTACATTGCATGTAATATAATTTTGATTGTTCATCTTATTGTCAAGTTTGAATGGTAATCTATTTTCAGTGAAATATTTGAGAAAATAGGGATCAGTTTACTTTAGGGGAATTTTGCGAAAAATAGTGAATTAATAAAGTTATCTAAATAAAACCCGATTTAAACCTCGTGCCTGGTTCTGCTTTTATAGAGGCTATCTATCCTCCTTCCTTACAGTCTTTTCTATCCTCTTACATTCATTTCTTTTAAATCTTCAATATTATCTATCTAACTTTTTCTTCACCTCCCTATTCTAATCTTGCCTGTTGGATTTTATTTTTTTATCTTTCCCTGGGAGTTATTGCTCCATTCATCCGGCACTTTAAAAGTCTCACTATTTCCTAAGTCCCAACACTATTCTGCATTGAGTCTAGGATTTTTTCTTCAACATCAAATGTATGATATATAACCAACCAACCAATTTGAAAAGTGCGAAGTAAAGCATGGTGATCATAATTACCCATCATTTATAAAGAACTTCGGTTATAAAGAACCTGTTTTGGCAATCACTTGAGGTTCGTTATAAATGGACATGAGTGTATTTTTAATTATTTAACGAACAATCTCCAAATCTACCACTTTATAAACTGTGATTTAAAAATACATCATCAATATGTGACATGATAAATAAAGATAGTTTTGATACTTTGATGAAAGTTTTCTGAATCGCTTATTATATGTCTTCTTACTTTATCGGCATTACCTTTTAAGATATTTTTTGAAATTCAGGTCTTTTTCTATAGCCTCCTACAACTAGTTTTTTGAAATCTCCTTCAATATTATCCATCCAACTCTTCCTTTACTTCCCTGTTCTAATCTTGCCTGTTAATTTGTTTATGATCTTTCCCTGGAAATGTTTTCTCCATTCCTCCTCATTACTTGAGTTAACCAAATGACTCCTCGGAATTTCAAAAATATTACTATTTTCTTGGTAGCATCGCTATTAGATTTTGCTTCAAAAACAAGAAAATTGCTTTAGTTTCACCAAACAGAAATTAATTAAGCAAAATCGTTATCTCGTAGTGTGATTTTTTCGCAGACGCGTTTCTTAAAACCTCGGTTGAAGACTTATCGGACTTTCTTCGAATAGATACAACGTAATTGGCGGTTTTTCTAGCAGCCGTGCTACAAAACCGGAAACGGCAATCATCAGGAAGCGCGCGCACCTTATCTAATTCGCGTGAGTCCCTGCATACGCAAATCATATCGTTTCTTAATTAACACCCGCTATCTATCTTTCTATTGAATTGCAGCTAATATAAAGGAATTTAAAAATAGCACATTTCCTTAACCAATCTTCCGAACGGCGGACATGCATATCTGCACTGAAACAGAATACTGATATGGAGTTACGCAACCGCTCGACGTGACCTTACTTCGTTTTACAATCATTGCTATAACGTTTTCATTTGAGTTTTGCTATGGGGAAGTGTTAATTTACACCTGTTAACGGAGACTCATTGGATTTACCCAAGGAAAATTATATTTTATTTCTCTAATTTGCACTGATATTAAGTAATTAAGGTAGATTCTTGACGGTGAAATTGTATAATAAATTATCTCAAACGGACACTGAAAAATTAAGGTCTTATTAATTCAAATCATTTAGCCATTCGTAATTAGGTTAGTAGTTTATACTATGTAGTTAAAAATTTCAAAAAAAGAAAATGTGATTTCGAGTGCAACTCTAGGCAGATATCTGAGTGTATTTAACGCTACCTAAAAAATATACGCGCTCTTAAAGTTACCGAATGACTTTATATTTATACGTATAAACATTTATACATCCGTCGTTTCAGGTTTTCGCTGAATAAACTTTCAGTTTTAACACCCGATAGGTATACATACAAAGTCAACGCAGACACCTGAGTTATTAGAGCTATTGCCCATCCAAACGTATCAACATTCCTCTAATTCATTATATTTTACGGGGGCCAGGTCTTAAAAATAGCAACGAGTGAAACTAATAACGTTTAGAAGAATTTAAGATTTTGAATCTGACGTGTAAAATCTTATGAAAAAAAAATCTATCTAATTACTTAGTTGAATCTGAAAATTATATCTAATCGGTTTGCGATGTTTTTATATAATTGTTTGGTTTGGTGTTAACGTGTTCATTTGGTTTGTATGAGTTAGGTTAGCGCTGCTCTAATCATTGAATTAGAGTTTTGTCGCAATGTGAGTAGGATTTCGTTTTAACAGTGATCTCTGATAATCTTTTTAACACCTGCTCCTTTACAGTATTTATAAATATTACGTCTTACAACAAAAAATGTTATGATAATTAAGGACGATGTCAATTAAATGTAATAGTTACTCAGGAATTATATAACTGTCAATTACTTCCATCGACACTAATTTAATGTAACTATTTGCTACCATTATCTATATTATCCATACTTTTCTATTGAATGCACTTCACTCCTGGAATGCGAATCTCTTATTAACTGGCTGTCGTTGTATAATTAATTTTTCAATATTTTGACAAAAGGAATTAGATCAGATCCGTGCGGTTTTCAAAAATTATTTCACTCCACAAACCTCACAAAACTATTTCCTTTTCTATATCCAATGTGGGAGGTATCTGGTATACTTTGTCAATTTGGTATTCGATTTGAATTCGTCATTGAATCAAACGTTAATCGAGTTTCTTTAAACGCTCTGTTCAAAGCTGATCCCTTTGCTGACTTATAGGATTCAGAGGATCTTTTTTTACCGTATTGCGCAAATCATCTGTATTTTTTTCCTTTTCGGGATAATTTTGATTATGTCATCTACATTGAATGCTGCTTTTCTTAAACTCATTCGATGCTCCATTGGCCATAAATGGTGTAACACTTTATCATCTGGCGTCTATTAAATTAAATCAAACTGCAAGAAGCCTCAACTGTCCATTAACACAAACGAAGCGAAATGCATGACAAGTTGAGAAGAATCCCTAAGATGTAATAAATTGGAGATAAACTGAAACTCAATAGAGCAAGTAGAGAACAAGGTTACAAGTGACCGTAAAACAAGAGGTACGTGCAGTCAGAATTAAAACAAATGTCTCCCCAATAAAATGAAAATGCATAGTCTTTTTTTTCTGATTACCATACACAAATAGGTGATAGGAATTCGATGATTGCTTGTCCGTCTACTCGTTACGGCGATTAGGTTAGGCGATAAGTGATTAGGCAGCCATTTAACTTTTTATTGGGGAGACATTACTTTTAATTCACAAATAATGAAAGCGGCGAGAATATCTTGATGCTTAAAAGATTTAACTTGAAAAAAGAAATTTGTTAATAGAACAAGACTCTGTAAAACAGTAATCAGACCGAGTTTGAAGGCCAGAGTAAATCCAACAAAGACCATGAAAATGACGAGAATTATCAAAATGAGAACATCGAGAATAAAACATTAAGAGACAGAATAAATAAAACATTAAGAGACAGAATAAGAAATAGGAGTTGGGGAAAAGATCTCAAGGACGACCACCTAAGAGATGGAGAGAATGTTGGACTTGCTCCTCAGAAAAACCATAGTTTATAATTTAAAACATCAAATTCAATTCAAATCCTAACCAGCTGAAGAAAGATTAAGAGTAAGAAGACGCCTTTAATTATATATATATTTAGTCTATCTTGAATTTTTGTTAAAAATCAAGTACTCAAGCTTTCAGCAATAATTCCAACGATAGATCCACAAGTTAAATCATGTTTACCTTTTAGGATAGTAATGACAGTAATTGGAATTTTGAAGTGTTTTGAAATGTTGAGCAACAATTGTATCATCTGCACAAATTAACCGAAAAATCACTTTGAAAAACATCAAAAAGGGGATAACCCAATCTTGAACTTCAAGCAAGGATCAAGCTGCCTCGTTATTCCAGATGGCTGCAATTTCATTCAAATTGAGAGCCGGTGAGCGAAATCAAACGACATCAAAAGTTTTTCAGTATAAATACCGGTGCAAAGCACGTCCGCGTCTTTCTTCAACTTTAAACGTGAAACTTTTTCTCAATTTGTAAATTTATAAATTTTGAAAAAAACTCTAGTATTAAAGAAAGAAAATTAAAGTGAACAAAACAAATGGAATCGTGAGTTATTTATTGTTTTATACGATTTATATCAATTTAAAATGAGTATTAAATAAGAGTTTACAATAATACCTAATAATTAAGTCTGCTTGATGTGAACACGCCACATCCTGGTTATTTTAAAATTAAAGAATTCGCTTACCTTTAAATAAAAGGAATTAATAAATAAAAATGGAAAGTTGCTGCTGTGTAAAGACATAATTTTATCCACTTAAAAGAATAATTATCAGATTATAACAAACAAGGGAGGGAGTGACATTTTAGTCGTGCAACTACAAGGTAGAGTAGAAAGAGAAAGTAGAAACAATTTCATTATGTGAATTATGTGGAAGGCCATATACCCTGAGGATTAAAAAAATGATTTTTTTAAAACGACACTTCAAAATTATCAACAATACATGACAATTACTGGGTTCCAATTAAGGGGTACACAAATAATACAGCAATATGTTCCAATAGAAGCCGCAGTAAATTTAAGCAGTTAACCACACTCACTCATCGAACGGCAACATGCAAATGGATTTGTGTGACGTTAATAATTAATTGTTAATTAGTTTTAGCGACATATTAAAAGATATTTCATTCCATAAATGCCAGGTAACATATCTACAAAAGTTTTTCCATCTAATGTGTTCCTTTCGTTTTTTCGCATGGTCACGTATATTCCTTACTTGATCAATAAACGCCAAATTAACATTTAACCTTGACATAATGTCAACAGGAAATCATTAAAGGGCGTTTTAAAAGTGGAATTTTTCAAGTAGGGCCAAACAAAGAAATCCAAAAGAGTTAGATTGCAAGATCGCGGAGGCCATATGTTTCTGCTAATTATCCGATCTTCAAAAAACTCTTAAAAGAAATTTAAAGTATCTCCAGCAGCATGGGCCTATGCACTATCCTGCTGGAAATATCCAAATTGCAACTCGTTATCATGCAGTGGATTAATAAATGGATGCAAAATCTTTCTAAGTGCTGTTAGTGTGCCATTAAAAAATATTGGACCTATCTTCTCCAACTTAAACCTATCTAAATATATATTGTTTGTAGATGGAGTAGGGCTTCAATGAAAATATGAGGGTTTTTTGTACTCCAGATTCTCATATTTTGGGAAGTAATGTATCCTGTTAAATAGAACCAAGCCTCATTGGAAAAGAAAGTCTTGTTCAACAAATCGTCATTGTCAATATTGTTTAAAAACCAATGAGAGTACCTTCACCTTGGTTCAAAATCTACTGGAAGCAATTCATGCACGGCAGTCAAACTATAAGAGAACATTTGCAAATCCTTTCTTAAAATAGTTCTGCAGATCTCGACAGAAAGATCAACTTGTTGTGACAGATGACGGATGGAAGTGCGAGGAGCATCAGCCATAACTTGTCTCACATTCTCAACTATCTCATTAGTTCTTACTTTAGGGCTACCTACGTTTTCTAGCCACACTGCCAGTTTCTCTGAATAGTCCTACAGAGTACTGAAGAAAGATTCACAAATTTGTGGTACAGAAATACAGTTTCTGGAAATGTTTCCTGAAATTCTGCAATACAATCAGGATTAGAATAGGTCCATTCGCCATTGATTTTTTGGGCGTTTCGATAATAGGATTCAACCATAAAATATTTTTCTTCCAATGTGAAAACCATTGTAAAATAAATCAATAAAACAATTTTTTTAAGTTAAGTTAAGTTGTCTGTTTTGGGAGGATCAAGTAAGGAACATACGTGAACATGCGAGAAAATTAGAGCAACACACTAGATGGGAAAACTTTTTGTACACATAAGTAAAAAAGAATTTTGAATGTTTCCTTTTGTTTAATTAATTGTAAAGTTTGAATGTAATACGTTATTTGTCTACATTTAACTTTTACGTAATTTGTATGCCGTTCATGAAATTTTACATCTCACGTTAGCTATTTTGATGTTGAATGTTGTACATATAGTTAATTTACATAACTTTTCAACTAGTTACTGAATTTTGTGCATATTCCTTCAATCACTTATGCAATATTTATTCATTCCCGGCGGGCGATTGATAATTAAGCAAACATTTCTTTTACGCTCGAAGGTCGAGCACATTTTTCTCACATACCTTGATATAAGTAACTAATAAATAGATCAGTAACACCTGAAGAAATTATAAATAAATGAACGGTGTCGATATCGACATCAATTTGGTCTCATGCTGGGCGGGATAAGTTCGCGGGGCACGGAGAAAGGGGGTCCGCGCGAAAGCCCCGGGGCAAGGCCTCTCTTCCGTGGACTCGAACGACGTCTAACTCTAGGATATCACACTGCGTCACGGTCAACGCCGACAAGTTCAACATTAAGCAGAACCGAAACAGCAAGACGCCGATTTTAAATAAATATTTTTGCTAAGCCGCTAAAACTGATCGTAAGTAAAAATTTAATTAGTAATAATTGCAAACTGCCGAGGCGAACTTTAGAACAGAGCCGAGATATCCTTCTTGTTCTTACACTTTACAACCGTTTTGTTAGTAAACAATGTTAATCGTGTTAACAACGAAAATGGAAATAATGGTCGGGCTATTCTTAAATTTTGTTCATCTACTAAAAGAAACTGTTCGCAACAATAAACAGTTCTTTTTTTTTCGTAGTTGGTTTGCTTTCATCATTACCCAGTAGTTTCAATTTAGTTTAAAAGAATACGAAGTATAGAATTTTTGATTTATTTATAAACGAAATATTGCAAATAATACAGAATTAATAACTGATTGGCCGAACGCGAGCGTTTACTTTTGGTTTTAAAAACAAATCAGACTAGAATAAATAAACACTAATAAATATGCTTTGTTTTGAATTTGCATACAACTGTTACAACTTACAATGTCATAAAGCTAATAATAACTTACCTTCGCTATTTTTGTACGGTAGTACGGTTGTTCCGTATAAACTAATAAATAATATCAAAGGTCTGGGCGCAGAAAGAAACGTCGTTTTAAAACTAACGCAACTTGGATTCAAAAATGAAATTAATACACGGAGGAGAAAAAATAGTATCATGTGATTGCTGAAACGAATAAGTATTTAAAAATTATCTAAAGACGTATTTTTTATTCGGTTATAAATTCTTGTATTTTAAGAGATGGCCGTCTGCATTTTTCACGGTGTTTGTGAACTATAAATATGTATATGTGTGATATCTCGACGCATTTCGCGTTGTTTTCGTTATTTTCTTTCTGTAAAATTCGTACTATTTATATTTTTGTAATCTCAGAATTATATGTGTATTCGGTTTCTTTTGAGCTTTAAGAGACTGTTGCAGAATTTTTTAAAATTAATTTCTATTGTGCTTGTAATCTTTCCTCTCCTGTTAGTCAAGTATACTTTTGTTTTCCTTTCTTTACTCAAAAATACCGTATTTGCGATGTAGAATTTTACATATTTTCATCTTTCGTTTTCCTTCTTTTTATTTTTCTAACTCTTTTTTTTAACTTACAATCAGAAAGCGGATGACTTTAGGATTTACCTGAGAAATTGAAATTATTAACGGAATATTTAAAAATTACTTTAATTTATTTGTAGTCTGGGACCAAATAAACTCTCAATCCAACACTGTTCATAATATCAAAGGACGTTGTGTCATCCGCAATTGCGTAAACCAATTTGTTTTTGAGAAATTAAACCAAACAGTATAAAATAACAAATATTACGTAACTAACGGGTTGCTTCATTTATCAAATTTCGTTGTTACTTAGTAAATCGAAAAAAAAATTTTTTTCGAGAATCTATCAAAAAGAGCTCCTTGCAGCACTACCAATCTTTGTTTGAAAGTCTTCGACTTGTCGACTCTGTTAACAGTAATTTCTTGATAAGTGATAAGTTAAAGAAACATTGATTTAGATTTATGTTTGTCTTTCATGAGCTTGATATAGAAATAACTAGTAGTAGTGTTCGATAAGTGCACACAAAAGTATACATAGCTTTTAGAAATGTGAGTATATTTTACAATCTCTCGTTAAATTTGCTGCATTCTTTTAACCTTACAAGGAAGCTTTCGAGGAGAAAACAATAATATAATCATATTAACAACTGAAAAGGTAAAATAGATCGGAGCAAATAAATCAACTTGATGAAATTAAAGCATCTAGATAGTTGGGAACAGTAGTAACAATAGGTAATTTACTGTCTATTTAATATGTAACCTATTCTAATCAAAATACTACAAAATGTATATGATGTTGAAGTGAAGACAAAACAATAATTAAATATTACGCAAACAACGCTAACTAGTAGTTAAAATAATAATCAAACCACAGTATTCTTAAGAAGGTACTTGTAACTAGAATATCGGGAAATACAAATGGCAGCTCTATCATTAACTTAAAATTTGTTTTTAAGCGCCATTTCGATATTACATAGTTGAATTAAAAATACTTTAGTATTTTGAATTTGTTAGAAAAAGTCATAAGACCTATTCCTGTTAAAGTGAAGAAATATAATGTTAAAAAAAATTAAAAAGTAACTAGCCTTAATAATTTATATTTTTTTTTAATAAAACACGTAATAATTTCAAGTTGTTTGAAGAAAATATAATCCACCTGCACATACAACTGCTTACGTGAATTGAATTGAATTAATAAATGTATGGTGAATTACAGTTTCCGATATGCACACGTGCAATTCAAATATCACGGGAAATCACCACCTAATTTAAGATAAATCCTTTATATTTTGAAGAAAAAGCAGCATGTTACTCAGAATAGAATTTCTTTTTATGTTCACACAGTTTACAAACACATGGGCTGAGCAAAAAAAATGACTGTAGGGGAAAGTAGAATAAAATCGCATACTTAAGTTTTATTTTTATTTTTATTTTTTTAAGATTGTAAGGGTTTATGCAGAGTGAAATAATCGGGGATATGTGGCGAATAGTTGTTTATTAATTATGAAAAGAAAATATTAATTCTAGTAAAATAACTTCATAGCAAAAAAAATATATTGTTTGCTGAAAAGTATTTTGTCGATTCTGCCCCACCCTTTGAGGCAAAACCGTATAGTGCATGGTAGTAAAACTGCTAGAACAAATGATCATATCGAGAAGCATTTATTACATATGTAAAGATCCAAATCTTGGTCTGCTATAACATTTGTAACACTGGCGACATTGCACCCAACCTTCATTGGTCTTAGATTTGGAAAACGCTTTCTTGCAAATTCCACAAAGAGGATCATCGTTGTCACTAAAGTCACTTTCTGAGTCGCTTGATGGAATATATTTTTTCTGTACTGGCTTTTTTGGCTTTGTGGTTTTAAACTGAAGTTCTCTCTTTGCTGAATTTGCCCTGAAATTTTTTGTTGTTCCACCAAATTCGTTCTTGTATGGTGTTGACATCAAAATAGATGCTTTTCCTCTCTTCCGTTTGGTTTCCTTTCGAATACCCTTTGGGATGGGGCAAATATTGTGAGGTTGAACTTTGAAACTAGTATTTTGAACAGCTATGGAGTGAAATGTACATTTCGTTTACTGTAGTCTCCTTACTTACAGATGTGTTATTTGTACTGTTAACATTTGAGTTCGTATTTGAAGGTGGAATCTAGTGAACTTGATCAACGTGTTCTATTACTGAAGTTATCACTAACGGCCTTAGAATTGTCTCGTTTTGTCTTAGCAGGATTTTGGCGATCTGTGACTTCAGACGAGGCAAAATCTGTATCTGGAAAAACGATTTCGTTAAGAGGCCAGATTCCACATTTAGCAAAAGCTTTGATAGCCGTTTCCATATTTGCTGCTTTTGCATACAGGACCAAATAATCTTCCAATCTGGAATTCTGTAACAACTCGACCTGGATTTGTCCTTAACCAACTTTTAATTTCCTATAAAGAAAAAGATTTGGTTAGCTTGCCGTCACTACCTACATCAATTCACTAAAAACTAAATACTAACTTGGCTATAATACACGCTTAAAGGTGCCATGAAACCCACATCTAAAGGTTGCAGGCGGTGACTGCAGTGAGGTGGAAAAAAAACGAGGACCACATGATTTTCACGAGCTAGACTAATTGCATTAAGATTTTTAGTGTGGGACGCGTGTCCATCAAGTAATAACAAGACGGGGTCTTCAGCAGACGGCTTCGTATGTTTAATAAAATGTTGCACCCACCGTACAAATATTTCGCTTTGCATGCAACCACTTTTGTGACAAGAAGCAATTGTCCCATGCAGTACCTTCATTCGTTATCTTGGAAAAATCAGAAGAGAAGAAATGTAAATACCAGCTGCCGAAAAACAAATCTCTGCGGTTACAAGTTTACCACGCTTAGCGGATGAAATGCTTCCAACTTGCCTTCTGCCTCTTCTTGCAATAATTTTCGATTGACTTTTAGCAACGGTAGTCATTCCCGTTTCATCGCAATTGTAAATACGTGTTGGGGAAAAATTGTAACGATCATATACTGTGGTTAAGCAATTAAAAAATCTTTGAACGGATGTTCTATTGAAGCCCATTGCTCGGGCAGCAGATGTGGCTTCAGGAGTCCGAAGGGATAATTCAGGATGCCATTGTCGGAAACCCCGTACCCAATCCATATCGGCTTCTTGGGTTCCATTATTAAAGTTATGTGCATTAACTGCTATGGGTTTAATTAAACTCGATTACATTTAAAAAAATATTTATATCGACGCAAACAATAATTTACGACAGGTAATCTCGTTGCTTTAAAAAATAACACGCAGAACGCACGTATTGAATTTTGTTAGACTTTGTACAAATTTGGATTAATAATAACTCGTCTTTTACAATAGATTTTGTTTCTCTTTGTACGGCTCACATAAAACGAAATTATAATAATAAACACACCAAACAGATTACGAACTTTTTATTGATTATAATGTTTTAAATTCTGGTTGTCATCACCTTTACTTCGTTATTAGCAAAGTCTGTTTTTATTAAAACATCAGCGATAAACCGAATAAACGAAGCAAAGGAAAAATAACGTTTAAAATAGACCAAAAAACAATGTCGAAATATTTATGACGGGCAAGTTGGTTGGGAAAATAAATTTTCCTTACAGTACAATTTAAATTAAAACTAAAGAAAAATACTAGGAATTCTTAACACGAAGATTTGAATTATTTTCATGTTGTAATAATTTATTTGTTTATCTAACAGACAAAGCAGGTGTTGTACGAAATAATTTACTTCAGGTAATTTTCTGTGATGAAATCAATTCGGTTTGAAGGTCAAGTTCACGTCCGACGCCATGCCATAAGAATTATAAACCCATAAAATATTTTTATGGCTATTTATTTCGTTCATGTGCTGCAAAGACGAATTGTCATTTTGAGGAATACTTTTTTATTAATCATTTCTCAAAAACTATACAGAATTTTATTAACGTTTTTCCCATACTTGGTTACCGTTTCTTTTCTTTTCGTATTTTTTTTTCTTAGTCAGTCACCCTATATCAACGCGGAATTTTTCTTTTGTTACAACTCTGCTAATTACTTATCTCAACTATGTATATGCTTTCTAATACTTTCACAATCAATCGTTTGCAATCATTTTATTTTTTACTACATTGCCTACATAAATATTTTTTGAAGTATTATTTTTAAAACTTTTTTAGGCTAAGAAAAAAAGTTTTAAAGCTAGCAAAAAAATTCATTAAAATACTTAGGAAACTAAGTGGTGTCATATATTTCATAATGAGAAATAAATTAAAAACTAAAAAAAAGAAAAGCAGAGACACTCCATCATCAACCAAGAAAAACCAATATAAAACTTTACGGGATAATTAACTCGTTAAATCATAAAAATAAATATGCCACCATCAAAATTTATGCAGCACATAAAGATCGAGGATAAATGTTTTGATTTCATAAAGTGTAAATGTTAAATTAATTGCCCCTGTGTTGAGGACGATTAGGGCGGCAGTAAAAAACGAGAGGAGCCTTTTTTTAATGGCGAATCAACAATTAAGTTTGAGTGGCTCTTAATTCACCAGAAATAAAAACGCTAAATTTTTATTTTACCACCGAGTTTTACGAGATTCTCGTCGGTCGGGTTTACATGACAAATTCGACCAATTAATTCTTATTGCGACATTAAGTTAAAACTCTCATCCAATTAATGTTTTCTGTTTTTCTTTATTTATTTCATTGCTAGTAAAATTTACGCTTTCTTCTGACGTATAAAACGATATTTATAAGGAGTGTAATCTTCAAATTGAGTTTGGGCTATCGCATGCATGCCACCTGGTGTTGTCTTTCAACTGACCATAAACGTTGATCTTTATGTAAATATTCCGTTGTTCTAGTTTCGATGATTAATGATCGTTGCGTAACAATTTAATGACGTTTAGATTTAATCCGGAGACATTTTAAATCCATTAGGTGGACATACATCCACGTTCATATCTATGTAGGTATGCACGAGCGTGTGTGAACGAAAAGATTCGTGGAATACTTTTTTTATTTCATTGTTTATGATGGTCCGCAATATATATTTATTATGCTTGTTTCACTTTTCAAAAAGTATTTCAAAAATTCTGATAGTTTGAGAACTTGTGTTTTTATTATTCGTAATTATAAAATATTGTTTTGTTTCGGATTTTACTGAGATCCATCTAATAATTAAAATCGTGTTCGTGCACTTCTAAAACATCAGGTGAGTATTGAGGTACCCAAACTTTCGCAGAAAGTAAACAAGGCTCGTTTGGCAGTTCCAAAGTGCAGAATTGCTCTTAAT
This sequence comes from Serrognathus titanus, assembly GCA_039766575.1. Classification (NCBI taxonomy): domain Eukaryota; kingdom Metazoa; phylum Arthropoda; class Insecta; order Coleoptera; family Lucanidae; genus Serrognathus; species Serrognathus titanus. The sequence continues at coordinate 23,873,338 of CM077913.1, forward strand.
AAAAAACCCACTTAGCGTTGCATTATCGCCCGCAGAAATCACCTAATGTTAAATCAACATCGAAACCTTTTCGCAGCATAAAAAAACTGACGGCTGTTTGTTTTACGCATTCGCGCGTCATTATCGCTTGTTTGCTCCGTATCAGAAACGTATCATCACGAACTTATAAATAATACTGAATGATTTTTTTCATTCCTCGGTGTTATTGACCCTGCGCCATCTTCACGCAGAAAAAAAAGCGAAAAAATATCTTACGTAGCGTAATTTCAAATTAGAAATTCATTAAATAGTTAATATCGAATAAAACTTTCACAATTTCTCACCATAAATTTTATATTTATAAAATTATCATCTGATAATTTAATACCATCGATAGTGACACAAACTGCATTAATTATCTAGAGACAAACGTTTTTTTTTATTTATTTGCTCTTATTTATGCAATGTCAAATTTAAAAAAAAAACAAAAACATTTTTAATCTAATGAGTGTTTAAAATATGTCGTTAACATACGATATAAAAGTAATGAATCCAACGTGGAGTTATAAGAAACTCCATAATTTACGTCATATTCAGAACAATAAGTATTTTTTACACACATTTTCCGAGTTACTAAATATAATTCTGTTCAACTTATGAGTTTACAAAATCTTACTGCATATCAAGGAAATCAGAAAAAAATCCCTACCAAACAAGACTGGGTGTCTCAAAACCTATGTCTTTAATTGAAACCACAGATAGTAGTCAAAGAAAGAAGCAAAATTTTGTCATATAATAATAGGGAAAAAGTAAATAATAACTCCGGTAAAAATCAGTTTTCGTTTCCTAAGAAATTATTTTAGTAACGCTGGTTGCCGATTTAAATGGATTTAAATGTCTCAGCTGTGCAGAATTGGTGTTTTTGTGGCTATTAAATAAAAACGTATTCACGCGCGCTACCGGGAGGTTTCCTAAGACAATTGCAATTATCATTATATATTATATTACTCTTTATTTATGCTTATTTATTCAAAGTAAAATTTAAAAGCAAACTGAATTCATAGCACAATTATGCATTTCAGTTTTATTTGTTTCATCTTCACGACAGTACATCAACCTTAACACTGTAATAATAATAAGACGAAAGTAAATGTTTACTAAAAATGTTGATAAATATTAATTAAATCCAAGAAATGAGTGGCTCAATTAGTTTTCGTAAAGAAAATTTGATTCTGGTTTAAAATAATTTGGAATTATCAAAAACTTTACCCACATTCGCCTTGGCGATTTATTAGTAACAATTGCACTGTCATAAAATAAAATTCAGCTGGCTCAGTTTCGTTTCTCGTACTTTATTGTTTGTTTTTATTATTATTATCATGCTGTCATATATTCACAGATGCTTACATTAAGGAGAGGATTAGAATGAAAGACTGAATAGTAGTTTTTCAGAAAATTCAGTCCGAGCGAGTGCTGACTGAGGTTAAAACAAATTTTTAAAAACGTAATAGACTTAGTATTATTTATCAAATTTACGTAGCCTGCAGTTTGTTTTGTGTTAGTTTAATTCTTGTAAATATCTGTGTACACAACTTTGAAATAATTTTCCAATTGTAACAAATAACTGGATTACGACGTGCTGAATTATGTGTTAATACCGCAGGACAATATTTTGAACATTTATTATAATTACAAATATCAGTGCCAAGAACAAGAAGTGAACTTTACTAAAATTCTAAACAACAAAGGAACTGCACGCGCTTGTGCTAGTTTTTCATTTACCGTTCAGATCTCTTATAATGAGATACCTACAAATTTAATTAAAGGCATAGGTTGTGAGACACCCTGTATGAAAAAAAGATATACATATCCATTTGAGAAAAAATTGCCATCGTTTGACAGAACAATTTACACTAAAACAAAGTGAAGTTCTTATCAATTAATAATATTTATGGATAAATTTTGTATGATTTTTCACTTACTCAAATTGGACTCTAATGTCCGTATTCATAGTGCTTCCTTGAAGTTTCCTTCAATGTGAGAACTCTTAGAATGGAATTTTAGTAAGGCAGGTGCATTATGACAGTACCCATTCTAAGGGGTCCCTTATTGAAGGAAGCCTCAAGGAAGCATTATGATTACGGACATGAATAACAGAGTTATGCCTTGAATTTTTTTATCTCACTCCCGATATTAAGCTGCATTTCTAGAAAGTTCATCTAGCACTCTCGAATATAGTGGAAAGTTTCGGAACACGAAAACAAAGAAAAAAATTGCATTACTTGATCCAAGTCATTTCGCCATACTCTTTTATTATGAATGAAGTTGAGTAAGGTAATTTCGTCGTTTTAAAAAATCTCACACCGAACGCACTTATTGCAATTTGTTAGACTTTCTACAAATTTATAAATAGTTTGGCTTTTGTAATAAAATTTGTTTCCCATTGAACGGCGCACAAAACAAAATAGTAATAATTAACCAACCAAACAGATTATGAATATGTTTACTGATTATATTGTTTTAAATTCTGGTAAACATCAACATTTCTTTGTTATTAGCAAAGTGTTTTTATTCGAACATCAGACATAAAAAACAACATAAAAAAACCTACTGATTAAAATGCAAGGGAAGAGCAACGCGTAATACGGGACCACAAAAATATGCCGAAACATTTATGACGGACACGTTGCTTGTAGGAATAAACTTTATTTACAATGCGATTATTTGTTTACCTGACAAAGCAAGAGTTCAAAGTGTTGTCCTTATTTTGTACGGAATAATTTATTTCAAATAATTTGCATGCATTTGTCAAGTAAATATTTTAAAGTACGTATTTCAGCATATTTCACGTTAATTTCTTTAAAGGTCAAATTCACGCCGAACCCTGTAACAATCATAGAACTGTAAAACACTTTTATGATTAGATCTATTTAGTTCAGCTGCTATCCTTTCTCAACCAGGTATACATTGTCGTTTGGGGCTAACTTTTATGTTATGGAAAACTAAAATACACAACATTTTTCCTATATTCTGTAATGTTTATTTTTTCACCATTTTGTTCTTTGTCGGTTTGTTGAAGATTCACCTGTATATTGAAGAATCGATAAAAACATAAACCTTTGACCTGAAAAACTATTTTCATTCATAACAATTTCTAAAGTATTTTACTCCTCATTTAGGATATACAGGGTGATTGAAATTCGAGGGCCAGCATGGGGATCTCGCTTATTATAAGAGATAGAGAATCGGTTAAATGGAAGCAAAGTTGCCAAATATCATGCTCATTAATAATACGTTAAGAAATTTGAAATATCTTAAACGGTTTCTTCACAATCGGAAAAAAACTAAAAATTGCGATTTTCGAAAATCGAATATAACTTCTTTATTTATGATTTTTTTCAAAATCTGTGAAAACATTCCTGAAGCCACTTTTTCTGCTTGATTGAATGCCGAGCGTACTTTATTTCTGGAGCGATTCGTTTTTGTTTTTTCAAAGCCAACTTCATTTTTTCTTATGGGCGCGATTTTTGTTGTTTAGACAGGTAGATACCACATTTCTTTCTGAATTCATTGGTATGCCACACTTACTATTTTGTTTTAATTTTCATTGAGAAATTTTGAAAAAACTGAAAGTGCTCAGCGGTATTTAGAAACTTATCCAGAGAGAATTCAACCAAGTATTAGATATTTTTCCAAGTTGGATAACAACTTAGTTCAGTATGGTGCATTTGAAAAGCCAAGAAGAAAGTACGGAAGCAAAATTTCTGCAGAAAATAAAGAAAACATATTAGCAGCAGTAAGGCGTTTCAAAATGTACCATTTTGAATGAAATTGTTATCCAACTTGGAAAAATATCTAATACTTTGTTGAATTCTCTCCGGTATTATTAATGAGCTTGATATTTGGCAACTTTGCTTCCATTTAACCGATTCTCTATCTCTTATAATAAGCGAGATCCCCATGCTGGCCCTCGAATTTCAATCACCCTGTATAAATAAAATAGTTTCTCTGCTGAAGTGTTATAGAAGGCGCACAGAATTTATAACTTTATATTTATAAATAAATCTATAACGCGTCAACGTATCATAAATAAGGTCATTACTGGTATTTAGTTTCAATCTCAAATGTCCATGAATGCCATCCTTGCATTTAATTAAATCCCAAGAAGGAGCGCCTTTATCAATGAGTCGATTGAATAAAACGAATATCCTACAAACAAACAATAATTAAAATAAAATGATTCGACAAAATATTTGTTTGAATATCAGTTACGCTGTCATTATTTATATAATTATTTAAATCAAATAGCTAACTAATGTCAAAAATTGCCTATTGTCCTTGGGTTTTATAATCTAAACATTCAGATTGTTTCAGAATATTTTTTAAAAATAGAAATCATTCTTTTTAGTTTTAAAAATGGTATGTACTGAATCATGTTTCTAAAAAATAAGAATAAAACAAAATGAAATTCAAGCGTACTTAAATTAAAAATCAGTTTGGTTTTATTTCAGCATTTTTTCTAATTATTGTACAAGCTCTCGCGTAAGTTTCCGTAAGTAATAATAAATATGAATAATTTTTTTCTTCTTTTTTTAAGAAAAAAACTTAGATATGACAATGTAAAAATCTAATCGTGCGCAAATCATTTATTAAAAATTATAATTATCCGTAATTAATTGTAATTGGAATCTAATGAATTGTTTAGAATATCTGATGCATTGTGTTATAAATTTATGCAAAAATTTAGCCTTTGGCGATGTATTATTAATTTCTATGAATCACATTGAATTCCATTTTTTTTATTATGCGAAACCGCCTTTTATTCAATTACATACATTTCATACAGGTTTTTAAATTCTCATTAATTATAGAATGCAAATGAAAAATAACATGTTTATAAAAATGTATTTCTTTTCAGAATGGTTTCGTACAATGTGATATAGATTGCCCTAGAAAAGATGGCTGCTATTTGTTCGAAGAAAAGTCAAAAGACGGCTGTTGTGATATATGCAAAGGTATTTCTAATCATATTAGGATTGTTAACAACGTCATTATATCACTGGTGTTCTGCTTTGGTGCCATCACTATTCTGAAAATCTAATTGTGTTTAAATTATTTGACAGTGATGCATCAAATTAGATTTTGCAACCTTATTAATTATCCTTTATTTATTCGGTCAAGTCTTTCACATCTTTAAGAATTCCTATATTTTTTTGTCAGGTTGTATGTATAAAGGAATCTATCATCCAAGTTACACGGAATGGAAGGATCCAACAGAACCTTGCAAGATCTTCAGATGTGATGCTAGTATTATAACTCAAACGGAAGTACAATGTTACACCCCATGTTCAAATCCGATACCACCGGGACGAGGAGAATGTTGCCCGACATGTCCAGGTAAGTCGAAGGAATTTTTCCAAGCCTCGAGAGACAAATCGCAGGTTTCTAAGCAATTTCATAAGCGAGTAGAAATTCATCGGCGTGAATATGCAGTATTGACATGCAGAGTAATAAATAACCTCAATAATCATTAGTAACGAAATTATTTATCTCGGATAGCCGTTGCAGGTGTCCGAGAAATAATTCGAGCCAATTTCGACGTCCTTCATCGATAACGTTCGAGGTACGAGTCGTAAATTAAACGCGTTTAATAATCCCATTTGAAATGTAGAAAAAAACCTGTTCGCGTGCTCTTAGCCCGTCTTTGTACGTGTAAAATATGATCGAAACTTTCACCCAACGAATTCTTTTTTTTAATGTAGGTAGATACGTGTATCCTATCACTTTAACGTAATTGAGTGATTCCAGTATTTAAACATGAGGTCATTTCATGTCATTAAAATTTTTGAAATTTATTAAGAGGCAAAGGAAGTGAAACTTTTGATTATATTTAATATAAATAAAAAAAGTTCAAAATCTTATTCAATAAATTTTAAAGAATAAATTAAGTAAATTTAAGTTTGTTTTCAAATTTTATTTTTTATTTTCCAGAATGTAAAATTCACGGGCAAATACCTTCAGCCAATAGATACGTAACTACAGGCGATCCTTGCCTAACTTGTCACTGTAACGGTGGCAGGATGACTTGTTCAAAAAAAGCTTGTCCCGTGCTGAACTGCCCCAGAGATAAAATCATCCAAGTGCCCGGCGAATGCTGTCCGAAATGTAAGGAGACGAAACACCACTTCAACCCGCCCAAAGGATGCCTGACCTTTGTCCATGACCAAGTGGCGAAGAAAGAAGGTGAAAAATTCATCTTTGACAAATGCACGACTTGCACTTGCAAGAACGGCACCTCAGTTTGTCATCGGAAATCTTGTCCAATATTGGATTGCTCGCTGAGGTTTCAGAAGATGAGCAACGATAGCTGCTGCAGAGAATGCGACGAATCATACGATACGCAAGCCAGTTCGACTCAATGTAGCTACGAAGACAAGTACTACGAGGTCCGTTCGCATCTTCTACTTTTCCATCACAAAATTAATCAATACCTCCTTAATAAATTTTAGGATGGAGAAACATGGCAAATGAGTGAATGTAGCACGTGCAGGTGTCAGAAGGGAATACCGAGCTGTATCATGCAGAACTGTAATGTTAAATTACCTTGTCCAGCTGGATCTCATTTTGTCCATCAGCGTGGCGAATGTTGTGGAAAATGCATGGAAAGTAAGTAATACTTTCCTTTATCTCACCAATAGATTCAATAAATTAATGGGTTATTTTCTCACGATTTGCAGGTGAAGGTGTTTGTATGGTGTTTGGTGATCCCCATTACAAAACATTCGATGGGCACATGTATACGTTCCGAGCAGAAGGAAAATATCAGCTCATCTCCGACTGTCACCGCCATACATTTTCCATACGAGTTACCAACGCATTTCAGAGTAAAACCAAAACATCGGCAATAACCAAGAGGGTGTCAATCAAGATCGCAGACACTCGGATAATATTAGGTCAAAGACTAAGGACGAGGGTCAATGGTGAAAAAATCGGTTTCCCCTATACAAAACCAAAGGTTGACATCAAGAAGGTCGGCGAAAATGTAATGGTAACCCTACTGAACGACGTGAAGATTCTCTGGAACGGAAAAAGCTTCTTGGAAGTCACTGTTCCTCCCAAATTCAAAAAGAAGTTGTGCGGACTGTGCGGAAATTTCAACTCCAACGCCCAGGATGATTTAAAGATGAGGAAAGGCCCCGTCGTTTCCGAATCCAAAATTGCCAAGTTTGCGACGTCTTGGTGTGTCAGTAAAAAGTGCGCGGATTTTCGAGTTGCGCAGTGTCCGAGGAAGAGGAAGAATTTTGAGAGGAAGGCTTGTGAATACCTGTCCAACTCGGATTTATTTAACGCCTGCAACACCAAACTGAATTACAAAAAGTTCTACAAAGCCTGCATGATGGACATGTGTGATTGTCCAAGTGGGAAGTGCTACTGTGAAAGCCTGATGGCCTACGCTCAGGAATGCAAAAGATTAGGAGTAGACATCGATGGATGGCGAGACCAAACCCATTGTTCTGGGAATGATGTAAGGAGGCCGAAAATTCACGTGAAAAATAGAAAATTCAGTATGGAAAATTTATGGCAACAGTATAGGAACAGGACGCGGATACCGGAACGAGGAAATTTTACCATACCTCTTCTGGAGAACCAATACTAGTCATCAACAGTATTTACCAAGTCACGGAAGCGGTGACGGACTTTATGGTATAGTACATGTAAATATTAAAAGAAAGTATTACGTTGCAAATGTTATGTAATTGACTACTTATTTTTCCCGATTGACGCGTTCAAACTGTAACCAGAGAGGAAAGCATACGTTTCAGAGTAAAATGGCGAAAATCTTTAAATGGAAATGAAGTCTAAATTATACCTAATACTTCAATTAATCAATGTATGTTATGATTAGTTCAGTATTTTTCCGGAACATTACTAAATTATTTTCATATCGTAAAAGTACTCTTACGATTTTAAGTGATTTCCTAAAAAAAATTTACGCCATTAACACCTTTAGATTCAATTCTTTTCAGCTTCTTGAAATAATGATGAAAACAAAATTTAAATTTTGGTCTACATTAACTCTGCTCATTTAAACACGCATTTATACCGGAATCATCATTTATTTGTTTTTAAATCTCATGTAGGAGTCATATATAGTGTTAGCACATCAGTGATTCGGAAAAATGGGCAGTATCCACCGAAACTGATTACACTGAGCGATATACTGAAGAATTTTGTGTATGGTTACCTTGCAGCATTAAACTTTGCTTCAAGCTGAGCTTAAAAGAAAACTGAAACGTCCTTTTTTAGTTGAGGCGTCCGGGTGTAAAACATGTTAAGAGGCAGATACCAGAGACTACAAAAACGCTATAACTCAATTCATCTCTATAGGACTAAGTATATGTAATGAAAATAAATAATGTTGTCTAAAGTTGATTTGTGGGTGGTATTGCAAGCGTTCCTGTGCTCTCTTAAAAATGTTTTGTCTACTACTTAACATGTTTTACATCCGGACGTCTCAATTATTGAATTATATATGTTAAGATTCAGTTCTTTGTTAAGCAACTTTCAAAGCCAATCCTGGCGAATTAATCCAAGCATTCGTAACTAAACCAACTAAAAATTATGTAATTTAGAAGCACTGGTTACTAGCTTTAGAATTTCGATTAATTAAAGTGGCAAACGAAATGCGTATTATCGTGGCATTTAAATAATAATTATTTAGAGAATAATTACGTGACAGTATGTCCCAAACGTTTTGGTTGTGAGTATTCAACTGAAAGATATTTTACACTTTAATAAATCTTCTATTTTCATTGATTTTTCAATAATACGTTAAGAATTACTTCTTTTTGATGATTATTTAAAATTTTTACATGTATTTCATTTCTATTCTAAATTATACAGATTTTTCAAATAAATATTCAAATAAGGATGTAAAAATTAAGTAAGTTTATTTCATAGAGAAAAAAGTGAAGAATTTATATTATAATTAACGGATAACATTTTTTGTACAATTTGAGAGACTCAAATATGGGACACACTGTGTGTATAATTATTCAGGCAATGTAAATATCATATTTTTGCCATTTTAATGTTGACTTTAAATACTTAGATAGCACTTTCCAACATTCTCCTATTAACACATAATAAATGTCGTGTTATTGCCTCAAAAGGTTATTTGCTTATATTTAATGAATCTCCACCAAAGATGCTAATGTATTTTGTTGTCTCTACTAAGAATTAATTAAAATAATGTTTGAATTGTTCTTCTCGAACAATTGTTTTGTACATACGTTTTAGTATATGATTTAAAAATATACAGGATCATTCACGTAATTCTTTGATTAAAAAAATGTCCAGGAAGAATTTTAAATCTAAATTAAAAACTTACAGATATTTAAAAAAAAATTATTTGAACACTTATTACACTCTAAACATCTTCCTTGAAAATTTTTAATGCATGGTTTCCGTGAATAACCCTATATATTATACATATATATATTATATAAAGATCTCCAGTTTTGCATTTAGTAAAATCTGTTAAAAAGGAATTTTTAATTAAAATAGTTCCTAGTTTATTATACATACATATTACGTAGAGAGAATTTTGTGAATATTACGTGTTTAATTATGTAAATGTATAAAGCTGTTTGTTTTATTACTGTACTTCTACTTAAAACATGCGTTAGAAGAATAGGTGAGAGAATAGATTTACGATTTTTGTTTTTTTTTAATTATTGTACAGTTTTGTCGATTCCGGGCTTGCTCATAACGAAATGTTTTAGTAGAACCTATATGTGTACGTTATTTATTGACTTTTGCAGTTTATTAATTAATTAATTTAAGAATACGTGTACATAGTTAAATTATATACGTATACTACTAAATTATACAATGATGAAAACAATGTATAATTAATGATGATAATAAATGTGAATAATGCACTTAAAATATAACCAGAGGAAAGCATACGAATGTGAAACGTACCTATATTCAAATTATTAAAATACGTACGTATATTTACCTAAATACTGTCAGTGAAATAAAATTTCGATTTTGAAAATTCAATGATCGTTTTCATATTCCCCCTTACAAACCAAACAAAGATTGCATACAAGAATCTTCATCAATCTTCATTTATGATAGTTCAATCAATAGATGGCGAATCAAATATGAGAAGTGAAAACTAACAGGTATTTAAAAATTGAAAGTAGAAAATAATTTCTCAGGAAAAATTCTGTAGGAGATTCACTTTTTCCATCCCGACTTTTTAATCTTGTTAATTCACTTGCAAAAAATTGAAATATCTAAAAGTAAACATTAATGTTTACATGAAAGAGTGAGAGAGAGGATAAGAATAAATCTTTCTTATTAATATAGAACAGTTAGTAGTTAATACTTGGCAATTACTTGGGTAATGACAGGAAATTGCTTGGATAATTCTGGAAAACTACTCAATAATTCCAAGGGCAATAACAAGTATTAAGTAAGTAGTTATTACAAGAAAGTTTGCACGTAATACAAGAAATTACTGTAACATAATACAGAAAGTGTTTTATTACAAATACGGGGGTCTTTAAAATACGTTAGCCACAGATTCCTAGGCTTAAGATAAGACGATTTGATCCAACTTATCCATATCCAAAAGTGCTTCGCTAAGTAAGTATTCTGTGTCAAAGTTCTTGAAAAAAAAATTAATATAAAAGAAGGTTTAAATCAATTTAAATATTTGGAACGAGGATCCATCGAAAAACAAGTCATTTTCTGTTGATTTGAAGTGGGCCGTTGCGAATAATTTTCAATTGTCCAATTTCGAAGTCATCATTATAGATCCAGAAGATCTGCATCATTATAGATCCAGAAAATCTGCAATTCACTCTTGCCATTATTTTTGGTTACTAAAAGCTCTCAATAACTTACCATCGCTCGAGAAAGTATTCACGGCACTCCGTAATGTAACATAAGCAAGACAAGTTATAAAAATCAAAAATTTCTCTCATTACGCCCTAATTCAAACCATTGAAAACTCAAATGTATAGATAATTGAAAACTAGCAAAAGAATTAATTTTGAATTTATGCAATTATTTTTGTTCTTATGGACAATTAATGGCGTAACGTAACGATTAATAGAATACTCCTTGAAGAAACGCCCAAGTTGCCTTGTCCATTTTATATATGTATCTAGGAATCAATGAGAGCAAATAGCGCAGATAACTGAAAATTGAAATGTATGAAGTCCGAAAAGCATTAGGTTCTAAGCACGCCTCGAATGGCATTAAGCAATTAGTCCACCGTAGCACAGAGCAGAGGACAATACCGGTCAATTTATTTTTGAAGTAATTAGAGCGTTAATATGCAATTTTATTATTTGCCTAACCGCAATTATTACTTTCTTTTATTATTTCCAATAGGAATTTATTATAATTTTTCACTCTTTAAAGAAGGAATGTACGAGGGCTGTCCGATATTAAAGGTACAAGCCAAAATTTCACTAACATACATATTTGTAGAAAATATTTAATACATTCTATAAAAAACTACCTACTTTTGTTTATTTCTCGACATATTCTCCATAAAGATAGAGACATTTATCCCAGCGTGACAGTAGCTTGAACCCTTCGCGATAGTGTTGCCTGTCAAGTCGATTAAAGTAGTCCACAACTGTGTCTTGCAATTCCTGTTGATTCGCAAAGCGTTTCCCCGCCAAAAATTTCTTTAGGGGTCCGAATAAATAAAAATCGGAGGGAACCAAATCGAGACTATATGGCGGATGTTGGAGGACCTCCCACTTTCGCTGTGTCAACCACTCCTTTGATTTGAAGTGTGCGGTCTTACGCCATCGTGCAAAAGTTTAACTGCTTGTCGTAACCGTCCTGGCCTTTTCCTTCTAATGGCTATATGCAATTTCTGGAGAGTTTCACAGCATCTGTCGCTGTTAATGGTTGTGCGCAATTCAAGGAATTCACAGAGCAATAGGCCTTCATTATCCCAGAACACGGTAGCCATGGTTTTGCGAGCAAAGGTTGAGTTTTGAATTGTTTGTGAACTGGGGAATCTGGATGTTTCCACATCATGGACTGTTGTTTCGACTCTGGGATGAACTCATAAACCCAGGTTTCATCTCCGGTAATGATGCTTTCAATGAAAGAATCCCCTTCCTGTTGGTATCGGGTGAGATGTTGAAGTGACGCACTCATTCGATTGGTTTTGTGGTTCTCGGAGAGCATTTTCGGCACCCAGCGAGACAAAACTTTGCGAAAGTTTAGGTCGCATATGATTTCATGGACACAACTCTTAGGAATGCCAGTCATTTCCGCAATTTCACGAACCTTAATGCGACGATCTTCCCTAATCAAACCTTCAGCAATTGAGCAGTGTTCATCTGTGTGTGAGGTCCTTGGTCTGCCTCTGTTCTTCTCCGGATCATCAATCAAGTCCGTTCGTATTTTTTAAAATTTTTTTGCACCAAACGCTGCCTTCTTTTCGGCTGAAGACCTTCGGGCCATAAACGCCCTCTAACCTTCGATGAATTTCGCTCTAGTTAACTCCTTCGGCTTGCAAAAATCGGATAACTACACGCACTTCATACTTGGAATACTCTGTGACTACATACGGCATGTTTGTTTGCTTCTCGTAAGCTAGTAAATTGAATCTTATACACAACAACGCTCCAGATTCTACTACCACGTTTCAACCTGTCTAGACATGCATATGACGGCAATATTTCGCTTGCGGTATTTGTTTCACAAGCCACTTATACCTTTCAAATCGGACTGCCCTCGTAGATAGTAATTTGTTTAAAAATAAATATTGTAAATGTTCTTGCTCCACAGTGTCGCGCTGAAAAATGTAAGCATAGTACACTCATTAACAATACAAGAAAACAGTATTTTCAAAATATTATAACAAATACTTCAAATCTTTGCAAGACGACATGGAATATAATAATGAATTTTCAAATACCAAACTATCTCCAAAAAATATTGTTCTAAATATTGCTGATACTAAAGTTTTCGATCCCCAATTGATCTCTGAGGAATTCAAGAACTTTTTTGGTAATGTACCTCTGGCGATATTCAAAAAAACATTCCTGTGGCAACTTGTGATGCTAAATCCAGTAGTATGGTTTTATTGCCCGTTTCGACTGATGAGATTCTAGCAGCTTTACATAAATTAAAAAATAAATTCTCCTCTGCGCAAGATGAGATTCCAGTATTTCTACTCAAGAGTAGCTGACATAATAGTGGAACCATTAACTGATATCATGAATACCTCCTTTTCCGAAGGAATCTTTCCTGCATATCTAAAAGCTTCTCGTATATGTCCCGTTTATAAAGGAAAAGATAGTAAGCTTCTTGAAATCTATCGGCCCAAAACACCGGCTTCTTCATTCTCGAAAGTATTCGAATACGTTATGTTAGACAAACTCTTATCATTTTTAACTAAGTACAGTATTTTATCCGACGATATCCGCTCTCATAGATCAATCCTCACTGCAGTCTTCTCATTCTATATACATATAATACTTTAACGAAATACTTAATTCGTGGTGATTGTCCAGTGAGAATTTTCCACGACCTTAGTCGCGCATATGATTGTGTGCAACAGGACTTACATATTAAAAAAATTACACAATACTGGCATCAGAGGCGTAATCTCCAGTTAGTTTTCTTTATATCTTGCAGTTTGTTGAAATCATACATTGTGATACAGATGGAATCCCCAACAAATTTAGATCTAACTTAGTTTCAACCACGGTCGGTATACGTAGGAATCCATACTCGGCCCTATTCTCTTCTTATTAATCATTAATGATCTGCCCGATTTTCTTCCAGGTTTTAATCTGACATTGTATGCTGACGACACTTCAATATTGATAACTAAGAAACCACTTGAAACCACAGCTGACTTTGTGCTTCAGAACTTAACCCAGTGGTTTTCTTTGAATAAGCTTTTCTTAAATTATTCCAAATCATGTTTTCTTCAATTTCATGACACTCAGAATCATTCTTTATCTACTTTAAATATTAATACTAATAATACGCCGTTAAAACAAGCTGAAGTAACAAAATTTTTAGGAATTCTTATAGACGAAACCTTACACTGGAACACACACTGTGCTAAATTAGTTTCACTTTTAAACTGTGTTTGCTTTCAAATTGGATTTATAAGGAATGTTCTGACTAGACAAGAACTTTTTTCATGTTTAAAGTTATTTTAACCTTGTTTCAAGTTTCAAGTTACGTGAAGACTAACCATTCGTAAATTTTACGACTTTCAGCTTCAGTCCAACTTAGGCTCATAATGCTTCATTTCTAACAATGGCAAATATGGCAAATATACCACAACTGTATTTTATAAGCTTTATTAAAGCATTTTAGCCAATACAATTCTAAAAAATTATTTATTAGAGAACATTTCGTACAAGTAATAGCGCGATGTTTCGCGCAGAACGGTCGTTTGCAGGCGTTGCAACCGTTAGTGGTCATACTCCTACTCATACATCTACACATTCGGAATGGGCAGCGACCACGGAAACCAGAAACTGTTCTCAATAGTAACGTAAGAGCTGCTTTATATATGTTTTTACAATTGTTGATAAGCCCATCCCACAAATTTCTTATTGCTGTAAGAGGATCCATCTCTTTTCTGGCTGCTTTTGTAGTCCTGTCATCAAATCGGAGGCAATTTATAAGAAATTTGAATTTTTCGCGGCTCAATGTAGCTTTGTACGTTGTACCACATAAACTACTTTCAAATAGTTCCTGAGTATTTAGGTGATTGGTTTTTCAGTGTAGCTGAGAAATATAATAATCCTAAAAGCGCTTTGATTTCAACGGAATTCGTCAAAGAGGTACTTGCTTTTTCTTGAGTGTAATTTGCTGCTCTTACTTGTATCTCACTATTAGTTTGAGTAACAATTACGTCCAACATTGTATCTGTTATAAATAATGAAAAAGCATCAAGGGGATCTGTAGCATTTCGAGCAAAATCCTTCGGTCCTTGGACTATATGGAGTTCTTGACGTTTTCCCACATACTGGTGACTAGCGATGCCCATTTTTGCTTTTGAGTGACACTTGAGTACGACGTGATTGTTGTATTCGTGAATAATCTAAGTCATCTTCTTTTTGTGAAGTTCCCTGTTCTTGGTTTTGTAAAAAATTTATAATAGTATCATCTTCAGATTGAGTGTGGACGTCATTTGAATAAATCATTTACCGCTTCTGTTACAGATTGAGATCTTCTTGCACATGACTTTTTTTCAGTGTTTACCTGTTTTCTCTTCTTGCTAGGACGCGGTGGCAAATCATCGTCACTATTATCTCTATCATCTGATTGAACATATTCACTATCTGAATCTCCATGTGATTCATATTCTACGACATCATTTTCAGAATCGCTACAGTCACTTTCTGTGTCATAAAAATCAGATGCATTCAGTATTTTCTCGACTCCTCCTGAGTCAAAGCTTTATTTTTGCTATTTTTGGCCATTCTATAAATAAATTGCAACCCTAGTAACGAATAAATAAAATAGTTTGGAAACACTACTACCTGTGAAAAATATGTCACCTGGAGTCTAACCTATCGTAAAATTTACGAATAGAGTGGCAAATCAGGGTAAACCGAAAGTCACTTGCTTGTAACTTATTTCGTTTAGATTTAATAGACAGTTATGATTTGCTTTTTGTTTTTTGTTTATTTTCTTGAAAATTAACTTTTAAGTTTCAATTACTTCTTTGCAAGCGCACAATAAAAAATGTTACTATTACTCAAAGAGATTATTCTACTAGATATTTATTAATAGTTATGCACACTAAAAGTAATTTTTTGACCACTAATTATGAATAAATTACTTCTAATTTCTGGTGTTTTAACGACTTGAGTAGCTGTAGTTTGGGAATGTTTTAATTTTGCTTATTCTTAAGAGATCTATTGAAATAAAAATTAGTACATTTAATTTGAAAAACTTGTATGCTGTGTATGTGAAAATAATTTATTAAAATAGAACTAATATAAACGATAACTCTTACACAAATTACTTTCCTTTGTAATATATAATGTGTAATTTGTATAAATAAGGAGCTACTGAAGAAATCTAGATGCACATTTGAAACGAACATAATAAAAAATAACAAAATTATTCTGCAACTAGCCAACATTAAAATATCACGTTTTTCAAAGTAAAAATGATGGAATATGAATTGAAATATCATAACTTTGAAAATTCTGAATAATTAATATACAAATAAATACAAAACCTGTGAACTTTATTCATTTTTCTCTTATTATTAATATCATAAATAGGATAAAAAATCAAAAACAGAAGTCAGATCATTGTTTACCTCACTATCTAGGAAACTTCCATAAAAGGGTTTGAACGACAAAGTAATATCAAACCCTACGTTTTATTTACTAATTAATATTGTTCACAAAAGCTTCACTGAAAAAAGAAACTTTCTTATTGGACAACCCTATAGTATTATACTCAATGCTGACAAAAGATGAAGATATTGCATAAGAACCAGAGAGCGACCAGTTTACAAGATGTTGAATGAATGTGAATAAATAAATATAAAACAAATATTCAAGATTTCGTAAATATAATTTTCATTCAGTGGTTATGGTTTGAATGGTTATAAGTAAAACCTAAGATCACCCCCTCTCAGATTGGAACGATGGATGACTAAAATTAGAAAAAGAATGAAGTGTAAAAACTACTCAAAAATATCTAAGAGGAAAACTGCTTATTGTGAAAAGAAAGTTTCAGATGTGTAAGTTAAAACACGCCATAGTTAAATTGACATTTGTAAAATTCCTAATACATCTAAAGCAGAATAGTGCGAATTTAAAATAACATAAAATTTATTAAGCCCAATCCATTTAGAAATATTTCACACATTTAAATAATTTTACTTTTAATAAATTTTTCAAAATTTAAGTAAAAAAAAATTAATTTAAATGAAGTCAAAAAAATAGTCATTCTTCATTACATTTATTTTATATTCACAAATACATACGTAGATTAGAAATTATGATAAAACTTTATTCACATACGCATTTAAATGTAACAATAAATTTATTGCCTCTCATTTTCGTAAAATAACGATCAACGAACGCACTTTCGCCTTGGTGCGTCCGTCATATTGTTAATATTTGCTTAATCTTCTTTTTTCTTAAAAAAAATCTTTTAGTTATTTTTTTTGTTCATTTTGTGATTTTTAGGTGCGAATATTAACAGTGACTTTACAATCAAAGATATAAACGAAACCATAACAGTTATTTACCTACTTTAAGCGATTTGACTAAGATCACAAACATTTGTATAAATATACGCTTACACAGAGGTGAAATAAATTACAACAGAATGTAGATAATAACTATTAGGAAAGAAAAAGTAAATATACACAAAAATATTGTATGTTTACTTTATAACTTTCCCAACTAAAGTTTAACACCAAACAGATAAACAAGAAGTTATCCCTAAGTTTTGTACACATGAAATCAGCATTTTCCCTACTACAATTAAACATCTTATTTCTATAAACATTTTTCATCTATAAATGTAATAATAAATATAAACTTCTTAACGTACAAATACTGTCTTGTTTCATACGTCGAATACATCGACCAAGTTTGAACAAAAATATATACTTATTTTATATTCACCCGCTTATAGTAGCTTATAAAATCTGTATTCGAAGAGACGAACATTTAGAAAATCATAATAACCGTCTATTTAAAAGTTCACTATACGAGACAACATTTAAAAAGAGAACAGTTTAGCATATGACTACGTTAGATTTTATTACGGTAACACACTCTAAATACCGTGTGGTCATAAAATATTGGACTATTCTAAGAAAAATGCAAAAATGTCAAATCTCGGAAATTAAAAGAAATTATATTGATAAGATTTGCAATATATAATACAAATTTATAAACACACGGTACTTGGAAAAGTATGTTCTGGTTAATATGTAATCGAAGATTAAAATATCATTTTTTACATAAAGATGTCTATTGCAAGAAAAGAATATAAAAGGACGAACTATTTAAGTAAATAAGTAGTAAATAACGTAGCAAGAAGTGGACTAAAAAATATTGTCTATTTTAAAATGAAAAGAAATACAAATTACTCAGGAATAATATCATCACAAAAGTCATTTAAGATATAAAAAAATATTTATATGATATTTGTCTTGAAAACATAGATAATTTAATTCTTCGATATATAGAGTTAAATGAGTTGAATCTTTTTGAAAGCCATCACTAAAAATTTGTTCTTTGCACTTTCACAACCATCTAGAAATGATTAAGCATATAGAAGATAGAAAGGCGATCGCACGTCCACTTACGCACACTTATATACTAAAACTAAACAAAGAGACCTGGTATATAGAGATAATCAGTATACGAGGGGCATTCCGCAATATTTCGTTTTTATTTTTAATGTGATAGTAATACAACAAAATTAAAATATTGAATTTTTGCCTCTTACGAAAACAGAATAATCGTTAAAGATTACATTGATTAACGCCCCTGGTATACACATACTTATAAAGCTTTTAAACATTACTTACAAAAATCACATTTTGATATGTTAAAGATATTTTTGCTTAATTTGATATGTTCTTTGCAGCCTTTTGCTTTCACTTTTGTTACTTTTTAATTTTAACTACAATTGCCTGGCGCAATTCTAATTTAAAGGTGTTTCCCTTCCGTCTTACATTGTATCCTATTCTTCGGGGACCTGGGCAGAAATACTTCGGGTTATGATTTCGTATCGGAAAAGAGATTATAGGAAATATGCGGTTTACCTACTTGGTTCATTAATAAATTTAATTAACAATATCATAAAAAACTATTGCTTTAAGTTATTAATATAGATATAATATCTTTCGGATTCCTTTCCTTTTATAATTAGTAAATTCTTTTACCGGAAAGATTTTGTAAGTTTTGCCCAAAAAAATACAAAATTTTTCTCGGTGAAATTAAATGATTTTTGCTTCCGTGTTTCTGTGGTGCATTTATATTTACCGTAATTAAAATCTAATAAACAATTTAAAAATATAGTGTACACTGTTGTTCATTTAGGAACATTTTCATTACTTTTTTATTTTAATCAAAATTAATAATAAAAGAAATGTCAAATTTATTTATGCACAGTGTGACATTAACATTGACTGTTTAAAATTATCGCTAAACTAACATTAAGTTATTTTTATTTTGGCAACATGCAATTTATTAACGTTTAAACAAAAAGAACTGTATTATTAAGTAAACTGTGTGTCCATAATCAGATTCACTGAAAATATATTGTATTTAAATATCTACTTGTTGTAAATAGATATGTTACAACACTGTTTGTACATTAGAACACCATGAATCTTTCACACCTAATTAGGGTCGGACCTAAAAGCTCAAGGAGAAGGAAAACTAACTCTTCGTACATTAGAACATCATGAATCTTTCACACCTAATTAAGGTCGAACCTAAAAGCTCAAGGAGAAGGAAAACTAACAAGAAAATCTAGAATTAGAATTACCGTATAATTCTTTTAACCGTTTTTGAATTGTTACTTTCCAGGTCTCATTTTACTAGATCGATCAGTTTGTTTTTGGATGCATTTTTTTATCTCCTCCATCCTCACTTACCACTGTAGTGGTGGTGTAGTGTATACCCAAGGAAAATGTAAAAAAAGAGAATAGTAAGAAAAAAGCAGAAGTATCGTTTTTCAATATTAATAATAAAGCAAAACGTAAAATCAGGGAAACAGACGTAGGAAATGGAGAGAAACTTCGGTAATGTTATGGAACGTCATGTACCACAGCTTGCTGAAGACAAAATTACCTCGAGATGTAGAAATAACCATCTTCGCGGATATCTTGGCGATCGTAATGACGGCGAAAACTACGAAAGAGAAAATCTAGCATATGAAGCGACAAAAAGAATAGAAGTATGGGTACACAGGAGTTTTCAGTAGAGAAATCAGAAGGCAGGAAGAAAGAAATAAGGAGAAGTACAAATAAAATAGGCAATCGTGAGATCGAATTGATTCAAGTAATAAAATCCTTATGAGTAATTCTTTCGTTTTTGGAGAGCCCATAAATTACGTGACCCAGAAAGCATACAAAAGCGCCAGAATCATACCAAATGAAAAATGAGAATCAGAAAATAAAAAGTGGATGATAGCTTCAGTAGTGACATCTTATATGCAGCGTCGGCATGGGAGAAAGCATGTAAAATAAAGAAATACGTTAGCATACTAACGAAGTGCTAGAGAGTTATGGCATTAAGAGTAGCGAGGTGCTACAGGACGGTTTCTATAGAGTCATATTGGCCTAAAGCCTAAATGATACTGATTTCCGAATATGTTTTCATTCTGCTGATAACTTCAGGTAATTTTTTTTAATTTCTACTTTGAACAATACAAGTATATGTTCTTTACATTCTTAAATTTGCCGTGATGGGTATTTCAGTAGTTCAGAAATATATTTTTTGGCAAGTAATCTACTTATTCATCATTTCTGCTACTTCATTATGCATTCCCAAGTATACAATGTTAGCTAGCTTTTTGAAATCTTTGAACTTATTTGCAGTTTAATATTTATAGCACATGTATCGCTCACAGTAACTAACTATGTATCTTATACCTTTTCTTTTTGCACTGTAATTTTTGTTTTTAAGAAAGAGTCAGCATAAACGCATCGTGAAGTCTTTTCCAGGGAGATTCAGTAGAACTTCCTCAAATTAATGTCTTATATTTATGCAAGGCAATCACAAATAAATCATTTTATATGAATCACTTTTACTGTCTTTATGACTGACACTGTGGATTCTTAGGGTCCAAAAAATATAAACAATTATATGCTTAACTATTAAAATGACAACATTGACATATTAATAATGAACAACAGTGTAACCAACTTACTTGATTTTATAATTTTCAGTGTCTTGTCACAACTTCAAAATTTTATTAATTTTTTAATTCATTTTATAATTATAAATAGTATAACACTCGCCCTCGGTTCGTGTATAAACTTCAGACTTGTGAAGTATAGCCATTATGTGCGAGTCTTGAGAGACTCTTCCTATTATTTTTTTTACTACAAAAATTATTTAACTTTGTTCATTTAACAACGTCATTCTGACTATCTTGATGCCTATTCAATTGAAATACCTTTGATTTCTTTAATTAAAAATATAATTACTTCATGTGATATTAAAAGACCGGTGTGCTGATACATAACAAAAATATTACTTAAGAGTCGTAGATGATAAATAAAAAAAATATTTGATTTAAATAAAACCCTCACAAAATTAACAATATCCAAATAAATAAGAAATACTGAAAATAAAATACGAACATATTATATTTTGCCACAAATTTAATGTTTTCCATAACTCGCTGGAAACAAACAAGTTCAAATTACAAACAAACGCTTCTCCTTTTGAACACAAAGAAATAAGACATCAAGAACGAAAACGTTTTAAACGCCACTCAACGTCAAGAAAAGAACAGGCGGAGCGTTTCACGCAAAATTTGGATTTGATTTGCGTGAATGTAGTTTGTCGCTACGCTCGAAAAAGAAGATTAAAAATCAACCTTCTGATTCACCCCGAGCGAATCGAATGCATATGTGCTCGCATTCATGACGACAAATTGGATTTTGATTACCCGACAACAAGATGGGAAAGAACGTTTTTCCCTTAAGTCGTCTAGAAATCTAATTTTGATATAAAATGAAATAAATGCACCACATGACACCGTAGATATTTAACAACCTCCAATATGGATTACCGACTTTATAAGAAATAAAATAAGGCACGATCAATATGATCTAACAGAATACCGGGTCTACAATTTGCTTAAAATTTACGACCAGCACGTAAAGATCCGTGCCGTTTCAAGTACTTCTCTTATTTTTTTGTAATTTCCTTAATCGTTTTGTACAATTTTATTAGTAGGGTTGCATGTATGTACATTTTGATATGTATCGTTTCAATGTGATATGTATGTATAGATATGCGTTATCACCTAAAATACAATAAATTAGCGTTTACAAATTAAAATTTAAACTACGATATTTGAGCAACGATGTGCACTTGTGTGCAGATTACATCTCACTATCATGTTGACTATGTTTTAACACAATACAGTGGTTTTTAACTGCATCGGTTAAATCGGAAGCCAAATAGTCTCAAGCTTAAAATCATTGTTAGTTTTTTAATATTTTCCTCTATAAAAGTACAGCGTTTCAGAAACATCTGATCGAATCGTCTTCACCGTACGTCTTCATTTATTAACACGTTATAATCCATTACACATTTGGGATTAATTCAACTGCCAATAACTATAGAACTAAAGAAAATATGTTAGTGTTTTTGTTCAAATCAAACTTAATTTAAAATACAGTGTGTTACTGAAGCTGAGTTACAAATCAATTAATAAAAAATTTTTACAAAACCATTTGAGCGACGATAGATGTGTTTTTTTAATTTTTGTTAGTTAAAGCAAATATATCTATATCTAATAATATTTAATAGTAACATGTATAGACGAGTACTATAATTTAGATTGTTAAAATTGATAGTAGAAATGCAAATAATTAATAATATAAAATGGATCACGTGCAATACCAAAGACTCGGTAAGCTCGATACTATATTATTAGAATGTTAAAAACAATGTGATTTGTTTAAATAACTCAAACACAAGTATTTTACATTACTCGAAACTTTTGCAGATGCATAGATCCTATGTCATATGTATATTTTAAAGTCATCTCTTATCATTTACCAATGTTCCTTGACCTGGGTATCTAAAACTATCCAGAAACGTTTTTATTACTGGATATTAGAGTCACCGATATAACATTTTTTAACCCATATAAGCAATAGTATTCAAACAAAGTCTGCCCCTTTCTTAAACTGCAGTTTAGTAACACCCTGTATTATAGTAGTACACTTTAATAGTACTATAGTATTTAAAAAAAAACACAAATTGCCGAGCACATATAACATAAAATTACGGATAGATCTAAGTTGTGTTCGTATATTTTTACTTAAAATGCTCTTGTATTATATTTTTATCTTTGTAACTATCCCAACATTTTAACATAACTGCTTCACGCTTTTGTCATATTAATTATTATTGGCCTTGAACTCTATCACTTAGTTACGGTAATTTCATCACTAATCACTTTGGTTGCCGTTGATGACACTCATCAACACTAAGTGATGACGAGTAAAAGCTGTTATGTCAACCGAACGCAGCCAATACATTCCCGATTTGATTAGCAGTACGGCATTAAAGAATAATTTAAATTCCCAATTCTTTTACAATTTGTTTTAATATGTTATTTAATAGTATACACTTCATGTAAAATTTGTACTTAATTATAAATGCATTTTGTAAAAAAGAAGTCAACATTCTTTCGGTATTTATGCACAAGAGAAAACCTCGTAATCAGATCAGCTTACAATTTTATATGCGAAACTTGACCATCAATGAACATCAATAATTGTGTTTTACGAACACTAAGAAAAAAATTGGAAAAATTGAAGGTTACTTTGGAGAAGTAAAATAGAAACATCAATTAAAATTAATTTTAAAAAAAGACAAAACATAATAATTTTAAACTGATCACTGTTATGGATTTTTAGATTTGCGAAAACTATTAAAATTTACTTAAATTATAGTTTATATTCTTGATATATACGTATAAACTATTAAATCTTCACATTTTCAACTACAATTGCATTTTTTTTTAATAAAAATACAAATGACGAGTAATTGTGACGACTAAGACAATTTCTTTTAATTCTTTTACACACATACCTTCTATTTTCTAGCGATTATTTTTACCTATTTAAATTTACATTTACATCTTTTAAAACCTTCCAATTTTCGAAATTATTATTAATATTTAGTTATTAATTAACAAATATATACATGTAACAAGCCGTACACGCTTTTAATTTATTTAAAATTTGTTTGACCAAACCATACTAAGATTAAAATTTTTAACAATAGTACAACTACTATAAAAAGTATTATAAAAAAATAAATGCACAAAACTATTTTCCTACGAAATTTCGACGAAAAAGTCACCAGTCCAGATTTTGCTTATAATTATCTGTGATCTTTCTTTCATGTTGGAATCTTTACCTCTTCTCTTTATAATTAATCTAGTTATAAATACTACGTATATGAATGGTGTAGATTGATAATCAATAAAGTATTCACTTGACTTGCCGTTAAGTGTTAAGAATTGTTTCAGTTTTGAAAAACCTCTTCCACACCTTCCATTCTTTTGCTTGTTTTCTGGCCCAAGGCCATGAAACGCTTCGGTGACCCAATATGTGGCTTATTTGTTCATTCCAAGTTTTTTTCGGCCTCTCTATACTTTTTTGTGCTCTCATATTGCTTCAACCTCCAATCTTTCTCTGATTATTTCATCCCCAATCCTGTAACCCTTTCCATTTACCTCAACGCCTTCATTACAATCGTTTTTACTTTAGACTTAAATTTTTCAGTGAGGACTCACTTCACTTTCATAGATTGGGATGAGACCTATCACAGTGTTATATATTTTCAATTTTGTCTTTTGTTTATTTAATGATTTCTCAATTGTTGAAGAAATTTGGTTGAAGAACATGAAACAATATTATAGTTACTTGTATTCTATTGCTGATGACAATATCTATGTTTTCACAGCTATCCATAATTGATCTCCAAGTATTTTATTTCTTTATTATTTTGTTTTTTCATAATAACCTGTACTTTATCAATATTTATTTAAAAGTTCTCTTTTTCTCTGGTTTTCATCATTATTTCAGTTTTTACTTTATTTATTTGTATTCCAAACTCTTTATGGATATTCACCCATGCATCTATCGTTTTCCGTTCAGGACAAGATCACATGGATATTCTTCAACTACAATTTTTGAGTTATCTAGTGCGACTTGTGATTCATTTTATTACTCTGTTTACTCTTCTTGCCATTTAATCTATTACAATTATGAATAGCAGTGGGCAAGGAATTCTGTCTTGGGTGACTCCATTTAATGTAGTAGAGTGTTCCGTATATTTTACTTTCGTTCTTATTGTGTTGTTCCTTTTGGTATAAAGACTTAATAGCATTTTGTAGGTTCTCATTTACTCCGCTTTTTCTAAAATAGTCCATATCCATTTAGTTGGCAGAGTATCAACTGCCAAAACATTTTAATCTCAAATGTTCTTAATCTAGAAAAACCATCACTTTTAATTCCTTGACATTCTGAGGATGACTTTAGATTGAATTACTTGAAGAAAGTAGTATATTATGACATATATTATATGCAAACAATATTTTCTTTCATTAATTAGATTGCTAAAATGGAATGAATGAATGTGATAATAATAAGTAGAGATGTTCTTTTTCATATTTGGAAGAATAGCAAATATTGAAGTGCAATCCTCTACCTGAGCAGTTATCAAAAATTTCTGCAAACCACTTTGTTAAATGTTATGGGTAAGGATATGTGCAGGCCCATTGCTATCCCGAATTCTTTAGAAACGGTTACTTTATCGTCAGAAACCTATTCTACAACTCATTTAACAATTTTCTTCATGCTAAAATGTCGGCCTATTGAATAATAGACATCCAAATTTATCGTCCCTTGGTATTTGATCAACCATCATACATCTTTTTAAAACAGTACTAAAAATGTTTGAAATGACTAGTCTGCGTCAATTTAATTTCAATAACTTTCATGTTTTCATGTTCCATAAAATTATTTGATACTCGTGAAACATACAATTTTAATTTTAAACACACACTGTAATTGAATGCAGACGAATTTGTTTATTCAACCAATAGCCATTTTTCATTTACACTTTTACTTGAAAATGTTGAAATGTATGTTACTGTTTATTATTCTTGTTATATACACATCTTTTGAACAATTAGCTACTAACAATTATAATACTTTACTTATGTAGATTCTCATTTTTTCAATAACTTTTCCAGAGTATAATTTTTTTGTTTGTAACGATTTCTTCCTTCAAGATCTGAGAAGCTGGCAAAATGAGCAGAAAAACGTTGAATCAAATGCATATAGGTTGAAATAAGTTTTGCTGTTAAAGCTTTTCTCTTTGCAATTTTGAATAACTCGATTGCAACATTAATAGTTTTCCTAATAAATAAAATTTATTTTTCTTAAATCAACTATTTGCCCTTATAAATTTTATATCTGCATTATATAAGTTATTTGCAGAATATCTGCTTGAAAATATAAGATTAAAATCATAAAGGCAAATATTAAGATTAAAACAGTAAAGAAAATTAGCCTGTGTCTGAAGAAATTTAAACAGAAAAAGCGTGATCTGACTCACAAAGTTTTCTTTTGTGCGAATGTCATCTCTAATTCCGCGTTCGCATTTTACACCCACCCACCCTTACTCTTACCTTATAAATATAAAAGCACAGCCGTAATAGTATTCGTACGAAGTAACGCGAATTTCTCTCGCAACACCTACGCACAATTTGTGCGTTAATTTAAGCATAATTCCCAAAATATTTTTAAGCTTAAGTCTTTAAGGCTCCACTTGCTTTTGTAAATTGAACGTTTCGCCTTCAGCATTGAGAATCACCACGTGAAATTTATGTCGCTGTCAAAATCCGGGGGAATGATAAATTTCTAGAGCGAAGCATCGAAAAAATCGCTATAAATTTCAAACACGACAACTTTATTCGAAAGCAGAAAATAACTACATCATACTTTGGTACCGCTTTAAAACTTTAGCGTGACATTATACTTTAAAATCAAAACGATCGATCCGTCAAGTTTCATTCAGCAGGTATCATCCAGCGCGAGTGTTTTCAATGCTGAAGTTTTATGTTATGTAGATACGACCCGGTTTATAACAAAATTTGCGCTAATATTATTATTGATTTGAGAACTAAAAAGTTTTTATTCTTCCGGCCATCCGAGATCTTCGCCGATCAATTCGTAAAACTTCTGATTATGCTCACCGTAGTATCGCCTTAATTTAGCTACGATCATGGGATCCACACGAGGATGTCGCCTACCTTTAGTTTCCCTTAAACATCTATCGGATGTCTCGTTTCTCAAACAATAGAATCCCTTCGTTTCGTTAAAATAAAAGTTATGATTCCCTATTCTCGGATCTAAACCTAAGAATTTCTCTATCTTCTGAAGTTGTGGAACGGGATCTTCTATTAATAAATCGCCGTTGACTACGAGAATCTGTTCCCTGGAGAATACTTCCAACCATCTGTGTACGTAGCTGTGATAGACTGAGATGGCCAGCGGTCTGTACGCCTCGTTTATGGAGCCGTTGGGGAATAGAGAGAGCTGTTCGAAGGATCTGGGTGGTTGGTTTGGTCCTGATGCCGGGGACGCCGGGGATGCCGTCGCGGCATGGGCTCGCAACTGGGTGTAATCGGAAATTGCTCTGGTGACGGGCTCTCGGACGATTAACAATAATTTTATGCTGGCATTCATTGCTCGAATTCGCTCTGGAACCTTAAAACATAAATATTAATGCAGTTTCAGTTCAATAAATTCTCTTAGGCAACACTTACAGTGATCAAAATCAGCAAACATTTTAAATTATATTTTTCCTATACATTAGAGACCTAATAGTATTAATAGTTGGAGAAAGAATAAATAACATACACTCAGTATACATAATACAATCTAAAGTTACTTAGACTTAGATAGGGTATGACAATCCTAATTTTGTCATTGAATGACTTAGCCAAATTTTAGCGTCGTATTCTACTCTTCAAATTAATGATAAAAATTCTTAAAAACATTATCCTCAAATTATTCTTTAAAAAGTTATGATCACTTGAAATTTAAAAAACGTTAAAGTGTGAAAATGTTTTTTTATATATTTTTTAAAAGCAGCATGCCTTGAATATTTGATAGAATAATAAGTGGCATTAGTAAGTGACATTACGTTCAGAAGATTTGCTATAATTTTTTTAAAGTCTGCATTTTGCATAAATACAGTAACGTAGAAATGCGAGATCTATTTTATTTATGGACGAGCGAACGGAAATTCGTTAGAAGCTGTTTTTTTTTATTGAACACCCTATGTGTTATTGCACCATCAAATAGCTCACTACGAGTGGATGAGATTAATATAGAGTTTTACTGGTCTAAAGTTTATAGTTATTTTAAATATATGGCTTTGAATTTTGGTAGACACAACAATAAAGCCACAATCTTCCGCTCACAAACTGTTGGTGCACCTTTCACAATTATTTGGTGGTCAAAAATTATTTGTACTAATAGTTCTTTGTTTGTAATCAATGTATTTATCAAAATATTAAGAGAATAGTCTTTTCTTGGGAAGATTATTTATTTATTTTTACTTTGCAAGAAACATTAGTCTGTTAAGTACAATAATACATAAAAAAATCAATACAAATGATAGAAAAAAAAAGGTGAATAAGAAATAATGTGAATCAGAAAAGAAACGATTAAGTAACGCCAGTATTAAGCGCTAAAAAACAGAATACGATAGAGAGATTTAAATAAATAAAAAGCCGGAGGTCGGGCCCGCTGCTAAGATGTCGTTCGCCCTTGTGCAAAGCATATTTCGGCGCCCTTGAAAATTCTGGACAAATTATTCCTTTACCTTTTTACTCAAAGTGTACAGGAGAAAAAATATTTAATTTAAAACATTTTTTAACATTTAATTTTATGGTACAACCTGGTTTCCTGAATCAACAGTGACAATTCCGCCAAAAAAAAAAACTCATTACAGAATGAATGTCACAGATTACGCGAAAAGTATTTTAAAAATTATGGAAACTATTATATAATTAATTAAAAATGTACCCAAAAAACATATTACGTGTGTGTAGAGTATTTACAATATAATTTAAATTAAAATTAAAACAAAACTAGAAATTTTTAACACGGAGCTATGAATTGTTTTCGTGTAGTGCTTAATTTATTTACGTATCAAAGCAAGTGTACAAATTGGGGCCATTTTATCCTTATTTTGTAAAATTTGCTTCAGGTGATTTGCATGCGTTTGTCAATAAATATTTTGAAGCTCGTATTTCAGCTGATCATATCAATTCCGTTTAAAGGTCAAGTTGAAGTCCAACGCCGTAACAATCATAAAACTTTAAAACATTTTTATTACTGTTACTCTTTCTTAATCACTATGTTATCATAGTTTTGGGTATAAGTACATATGCCAGTATATACTGGCAGGCAAAAGAAACTTGGCAAGAATGACATTGAAAGTGGGCAATGTTGAGGTGGTATCCTCCAAACAGGTGAAATATCGAGGCGCATTTATTGACAGAGACTGGAGGATGACTGCACATGTTCGAGAAACTGTCACGAAGACTTACAAAGCCTACATGGCACTCGCCAATTGATGCCAAAAAGAGGAAATTGCTTGCGTCGGTAGTCTCCTCGATCATGTTAGATGCGGCCCCAATATGAGAGAATGCGTTGAAATACGCACACCAAGTCCCAATGTTGGAGAAGGTGAACAGGCTGGCCGCTCTCACGGTTGCGTCTGCATACAGGACGGTTTCAACCGAAGCCGTCCTTGTAATTGCCCGAATTCCCCCCATTAAACTGCAGATCACGGAAAGGAAAAAAGATTTATGAGGAAGGACACGGCGCGCGCAAAGACCTTGGTCAGGAAACAACTATTACGTGAATGGCAACAGAGGTGGGATACATATAACGGATGGGTCAAGGTCTTCATTAAAGACGTCGAGAAATGGTGGGGAAAGAAGGTAGAAAGCGACTACTAAATACGTAACGCAGGCGCTGACCGGACACGGGGCGTACGAGAAGTACATGAGGGAGTACAAAAAGACAGAGTCAGCAGGGTGCTGGTACTGCGAAGAGGAGGAACGACACAGCAGAACACACGCTATTCGAATGCCCAAGATGGAAAGGGACACGCATGAGACTCCAGCTGTAGATGGACGTGACGATCGCAAAGACGAACATGGCAGACGAAATAGAGAGAGAGGAAGGGCAAACGGAAGCGATTTTCGGGATGCTGAGGGAGATAATGAAAAATAACAGGCGACAGGGATGAAATGTATAAAAGCAAAAGGCTGTAACGAGGGTGAAGAAGAGGATGGTAAGAAGGAATACGGAAGGAAGAGGATGGTAGAGAAGAGGAAGGAAGGAAGAGGATAGGACAGAAGAGGAAAGAAGGAAGAGGATGGAGAGACGATATGTGCAGGGGACGAAATGCCGAGAGGCGGTACCCCTGAAAGAAGAAAGGAGTTTAGTTGGCAGGCACCCCTGTAGAAATGCAGAGGTGAATCCCACACGCCTCCGGGATTGATGTATCCGGAGGTGTCTTTTGAAGATTCTCTAAACCTCTATAAAAAATGGTAAAAGTACATAACTTTTTTAACAGTATTTCCATACACTCTGTATCGCTTCTATTCGTGGTTTCTTCTTTGGCGAAACAATTGTCAGTCACCCTGATATACTTATTTATCTACATGATGATATGATAATAATTCTGAAATAAAGTTTACAAACAAGATGCTTTTGAATAATTATTTTTGCTACGTTTTAATCTCAAAGCAATTATGTAATATTTAAATAATTACAAACAATTTGGTGCCCCTCTGATTGGGCGCCCTTGTACGTTGCACAATCTGCATAACGGGCAGTGAAAGACATGGCGAAGGTAAATCGAAAAGAATATGTCATATTTTGGAAGTTCAGATGCTTCAAGAGTACCTACAGGGTAATTCTTGAACAGACTAACAAAAAATACTGACGAAAGCAGAGACTTCCCAAGACGTGGGAGAAATGAAAAAAAAAATTTACACATTACGAAAGCGAGCAACAGACATTTATGACTTTACGCAGAGAATCAGAGTCATTCAATCTTAAAACTTGACCGTGAACTAATAATTTGCACAGCTGAAATGTACAAATGTATTAACTGCTATAAGACTAATTAAAATCAATTACGTTTTGAAAAGTGTGCCAAAGTGAAATATTTACATTGAATACTAATTTAAGACAGGTAATTCCGTCGCTTTAAAAAACAACACAGCGAACGCACTTATTGAATTTTGATCGGTTCTGTACTAATCTGTGTTGATAATTCGTCTTTACTAATAAAACAATTTGTTTCTCACTAAACGACGCAGTCGCATACAAAATGAAATTATTATAAGGCGCTACATCTTGCTTTGAAATAACGTTGTATGAGGCCACCAAGCGTGCTTTCAAAGCATATTGAAAGTTTTAAAAAAAATTTTTGCTATAAATATAATGTCTTAAATTCTTGTTGTCATCACCATTTCTTTGTTATTAGCAAAGTCTATTATTATTAAAGCATCAGCAAAAAAACTGACTGATTAAAATGCAAGGGAAAGATCTAATAATATGTATTGAGCCGTAAAAAGATGCCGAAACGTTTATGACGGACATGTTGCTTTTGAGAATAAACTTTATTTTACAGTTTTTACTTGTAAAAGCAGGTGATCAGAGTAGGGCCGTTGTTATCCTTATAATGTAAGGAATATTGATATACAATTTATACGAAATAATTTCATTCATTTGTCAAGTAAATATTTTGGAGTTCGTATTTTAGCTGATCGCATTACATTCATTTAAAAGTTCACGCCCGACGCCGCGCCGTAAGAATTCATCTGCTGCTCTTTCTTAACCATCGACGTATCTGTCACTTTGGTTATAATTATTCATTAATTATTACTCTTATTCTTATTTTCTTTGTTCGTATTTTCGTAAATTCTTTAAAAAAGTTATACAAAACAAGAATTTCTAAAACTTAAGAAACGCGAAACGGCCAAAAAACTGCACTCAAGAAACTGATAAATCAAATAGTATTTCTAAAGCGAAGTAAATAAAACTTCTACCAACAAAACTATTACGAACTACTTGGTGTTTGTAAAATAAAATAATGCTCTCACATACCGCGTGTTGAGCACTGTTATTCTTATAAATTTATCAGACAAAAGAATTGCTTTATCTGCTATTGTGCAAATAAATAATTCTGCACGCAATAGAAACAAACAGAAATGTATAAATCAAACTGGTAGAACTATTCCAATTGTTTTATTATTATTATACTTGAAACATGCTTCTCCTCAACCTTTAAATCAACCGGGTTTTATTTCAGTAACAGTATATTCGCTTGTTCTTACACATTGCATTCAGTGTAAATAATATTCTAGAAAAAAAGAGAAAAGCAAACAATATAATACGAAATTTAGTATTCCGAATATTGTAATCAAAATAAAACATGAGCAATGAGTGAATAATGTCGGCGCCTGCGGGTATTATATTGCAGAAAATAAAGCTCGATTTCGGCCTAATTTTATGCCCGTTGCCAGTAGATACTGTTTCTATAAACAACGAAATCGAGAACTCAATTATCCTTTTGAACCGTTGAGGTCACAAAATCCACCATCTCATTTTCGTTTGATTTTGAACTCTGTGCGCACACACAAATAACAAACGCTTGGAAATATCATGTAGACATGATTTGAAAATTTTAATATAGATGTTTCCATTCAAACATAAAATTATATCGAAATGTGTAGAAAATAAAATAAATAAAATATAATGTTATTCATAGATGTGATTAAATCTAATTTTTTGTGATCTTCGGAATGGTTTTTTTTAACAGTAATTTTATTTCTTTCTATTTATTAATATCGAGAAAATTTCGCTGAATTTATTGGAAACAAAGAAAATTGTCAATCTGCAAGGAAATGCAGTTTATTCGAAAGTTACTGACAAAAGAAGGCAATGATTTGTTAAAGAATGCTTGCTGTGTATGCGGAAGATGTTATTTTCAAGTCAAATTTTGGTCTAAACTTTTTCGATAGGACACCAAATCAATTAACGAAGACCAAAGTCCGGACGACCCGTAGAGCTGGTCAGAAAAGAAATTTCTCAAAAAAGTTTGGCGAGTTGAAAAGGGGCAGAAAATTTCTTTCTCGAATTATCACTGGAGATGAGACCTAGGAATATTACTGGGACCCTCCCACTAAACAGGTTCGCATGCAATGGGTTCATAGAGGCTCTCCACCAAGAAACAATCCAAAACATAATTTTCTGGAAAAAAATTAATGGTAACAGTTTTCTGGGATGCTTATTGAGTACATGTCAGGGGGTTTAATTTATATGTAGAGACCAATGGAAACACAATTCAAAATTGGAGGAAAAACGCCCTACTTTTTAAGGCAAACAAAATTCAACAGATAATCAATGACTGTGTTTTCAGAGAGGTGAGGCATCCATTCACCTTATAGCTCTGACCTAGTTCCTTTAAACTTCTTTTTAAAACTTAAAAAAGCATCTCGGTGGTATGTACTTAAGAAGCTCTGGAACAATATTTTCCAATGTTGCCGAAGGAATTTCTTTTTTGAGGGTATGGTATAATTGAAAAAAAAACATTGAATAAGTATATAAATAAGTGTGGAAGGGAGTTATCTAGTAAAATAGAAGGTTGTTAATGTGATGACGTGTTTTTATAGGTCGTTAGGTTGATAACATAAAAATACGCCTTGCGATTTCTAAATGCACATTCTAATCCAATTTTTAAAGGAATTTCACATTTAGCAGGATATTATATTTTTCACAATTCAAATTCTTAAAGACAATTTAATAATGTTCATGTTCCAAATTAATAAATTCTCATTCCACTTAAAAGCAGCGGAGAGGAAATTATAACAATACTAACGCAATAATTTATATACACAAATAACTTTCTAAAATAATAGCGTTTTTCATTATCTCTAAATGTCTGCATCCCAGTGCGAATAGCAGGCAATAAAGTCTATGAATATAACGCACAGGAAACGATACAAAATCCCGAATTCGCGTTGGCGAAGGGACGATCAAAAATCCATTGCAAAAACAACTATCATCTTCCTGTCGAACAGGCATTCAAATCGCGATCTATAATTTATATTAATGGCACCTCCTCCATTGTTTCAACCAAAAGCGTCAAGTTTGTAACAGAGAAAAGGATCAATTCAAATTTAAGTGAAGTAAAAAAGAACTAGAATTAATTTCCCTAAGAACAACAATAAAATCTTCTAATTTGAAACGTTAAAAATTAAATCTACCAATAAAACCATATCACAATAGAAATTATTCATAAAATTTCAGATCTTAGATTAGATCTTAGTGATCGGAAATGGAAAAAGAACTTGGACAAACGGGGTTTGTTGAGGTAAACAGAGCTTCTAAACCTAATCTATAAGTTAAATATTATACGTTTATCTCAGAACACAATTCAAATAACATGTGTACAAAAAGTTTTCCCATTTAGTGTGTTGTTCTCATTTTCTCGCATGTTCACGTATGTTCCTTACTTGATCCGTACACTAAACAGACAAGTAAACAAACATAACTTGAAAAAAAATCGTCTTTTGATATGAAGGTTTTCACATTGGAAGATGTGATGGTTGAATTCTATTTTCGAAACTCTCAAAAAATCAATGGCGAATTTTGTTCCTGATTGTACAGGGTGGGCCAAATTCGACACTTTTAATAGGAAACACCTATTTTTAGACCTCGGTCGCTGGAGCTCGATTTTTAAGACAAAGTTAATGGTGAAAACCGCATTTCGATATCTTGTACCGCTTAGGAGCTACAGGACGTTTCTCAAAATTTTACGATTTCTAAAAACCTTCATAATATTCCTTTTGATAATGAGGAGTTGAATATTTATTTTGCTAATATTGCCGAAAATATTGTAGTAAATTTACCTGTTTCAATGGAATCAGACAATAATCCGTATAGTGCAGGTACAGCTCTGGATCGTTCGTTTTTCATGCAACCTACAACTACTACTGAAATTAGTAACATAATCAGAGTACTTAAAAACTCAAACTCGAAAGACTTTTACGGCATTAACAGTAAACATCTAAAAAATATATGTGAACTTATAAGTCCTATATTATGTCATTTATACAATTTATGTTTTGAGCAGGGTACCTTTCCAAGAGCTTTTAAAGTATCAGTGGTCGTTCCTATACTAAAGAAGGGTAATCCAGAAGAAAAAAATAATTATCGACCGATATCTCTTGTGCCAATTTTAGGAAAGATTTTGGAAATTTTAGTTAAAAATAGGCTATTAAAATTTTTAGATAAATTTAATGTACTTAACAAAAATCAATATGGTTTTAGGCCTAGACATAGTTGCGTTCAGGCAGTTGAAGCGCTCGTGAGGCACATAATAGAGGGTTTTGAAGAAGGTAAACATACAGCAATAGTTGCCTGTGACTTAACAAAAGCCTTCGACTGTGTTCGGCACGAACTATTAATAAAAAAATTACCATATTGCGGTATACGCGGTACGGCGCTAAACTTTTTTAGAAATTATTTACTAAATAGAAGTCAATCTACCAAAATTAATGGCATACTATCAGGAGGAGTGCTTATCAAATACGGTGTCCCTCAAGGATCTGTGTTGGGACCGGTTCTCTTTTTGTTGTACGTAAATGACCTAAGTAAGTTCATGGAGCCTATGCATTCTATACTTTACGCCGACGACACAAATTTATTTTGTTCTGATAACAACATGGACGTCCTGTTAGATAAGATACAATTTATGAAAGAAAACGCAGAGCAATGGTTCGTAAGAAATTCGCTTAGTCTGAATAACAGCAAAACCCAATCTATGATTTTCTCAACAAATCATATTAAAACATCAAATAGCACTATTAAATTTTTAGGCATAATATTAAATGATAATTTGACATGGTGTGCACATATTAAATCCATTAGCTCCAAGTTATCTTCCGCAATATTTGTACTAAGGCAATTGTCAAATCTAATCTCCCTAGAACACAGTAAAATGGCATACTACGCCTTATTTCACCCACATGTTCTTTATGGTGTACGGCTTTGGGGTGCATCAACGGACTCAATTATAATATTTCGTTTGCAAAAATTGGCAGTAAGAGCTATGTGTAAACTAAAGTACGACGCCCATTGTAAAAAATACTTTATACAGTTGGGTATTCAAACAGTCCCTGCTGTTTTTGTTTATAATACCTTAGTGTATATCCACGAAAATAGGAACAACTTTGCTACTGTAAATGAAAATCATACGTATCCCACTCGATTTGGAAATCTTTTAAAACAGTCGAGAATAAAATTAACAAAATCAAGAAAGAATACTATTAATTTGAACTTATACAACTCACTTCCATCCAGCATGAAAGGCTATACTTTGACAAAATTTAAAAATACTCTATATGATAAACTTAAGTTGTTGGCACCATATTCTATAGAGGAGTTTTTACAAAATTCCGCAACTTTAGTGTAAATCAGCAAGTCACGTCTTGATTGTGTGTTTGGTACAAAATCTGATCTGCTTATGCATAACTTGGTTTTATATATTTATTTTATAATGTTTTAAATATAGTTTTAAAATGTTTAATGTTTACTTTTCACCATATTTTTATTGTTATAGGATATTGAAATCTTCTTGACTTGCCATAAACATTACTTTATGTTATTGTACTAGACGTAACGCAAATAATAATAATAATGGCTAATAATAATGGCTAATAAAAGTTATCTATCTATCTATCATAACTTTTTTGTTTATGAAAATTTTTGATTTCTGTGGAAACTCCTTTAAGGCACTTTTTCATGCAGAATTCATTGTTTTAAATTATCTTTTTCTAAACTGCTCAATATTTGAGATATTAGCAAGAAGTTTGATTTTTTATATAGAACATCCTATATATTTTTAAGTTTTTGAAAGGAGTATAAAATTTCATTCATATAAATATAATACACTTGATATTTTATTCAAACAGTTTGTGAAATAAAGAGTTTCAAAGTTTTAATTAAAAATTATATTGTTTATTTTATTGAAGTAGGCTATGGATGATTATAACTAAGCGATTTAAGTTTTTGTAACTTCCTGGTAGGCCGCTGTCAAAATTTGACACAATCTCTTACAGTATTTGCAATTCTCTTGAATTTTACTATCTGTATAAAGTAGACTTAGGGAGATAATTAAACTTGTACGAAAACTACGAGAAATACGACATATTATAATATTTATACGAACTCAAGACTTCATAAAGTGCCCTTAACTTGTAAGTGTATGTGTGTACTGAAGATGACAGCGTCGCTGCCGAAATACGTATTTACGGATACAATCTATTTTGATTTATATTTACTTTTTTGATTTGTTATTTCTAAACCACTGTCTTCTTTACTAATATTAAATGTTAAAGTGTTTTATAGAAATTGGCGAACATTCAGAAGCAGCGATTAATCTTTATCATGAGTGGCATCCTGAAAGATGAGATATATTCTTGAGATTTAAAAACAATTAATAAATTTTTAGTCATTTAAACTGATAAAAACTAAAAATTATTAATCTCAAAACGGAAATAAAGAATTAGAGAAGATCATAATTTTGGGAGAAATTGAAAATGACCGACGCCAACAAACATCTTAGCAAGAACTTCTGCAATACGAATTTTAAAGAAACAAAGATTCTGATCTTATTGAATAAGAAAAATACATCACTACCAATCCTTGAATTGATGATGTCAGCTCAAACCATAACAAAACGAAATCGTTTATGTTTAGTACAAAATGGCCGACAATTTGATACTTTATGTAATTTTTGCGCAATTTCGATTACATTAGTATTTATTCGTTATAACTTCGTTATATTTATTAAAAATAAAGTAATATTTTTTCATGGCTCATTGAATCTTTAAAAAATATTTGGCTATCATCATCCACAGCCTACTTGATTGCTGCAATAACCATCAAAATTTTAATTAAAACATGAAAACTCTACAACTCAAAAATCTTTTCAATAAAATATCAAGTGTTTTATATTTTTGTAAATAGAATTTTATGCTCTTTTCAGAAATGTAAAAATATATAGGGCGTTCCATATAAGAAAACAAAAATCGAGCTAATATCTCAAATATTGAGCACTTTGGAAAAAATAACTTGGAGCAATGAATTCTGTATGAAAAAGTGCCTTAAAGAAATCGTAGAATTTTGAAAACGCCCTGTAGCTCCTAAACGGTACAAAATATCGAAACGCGGTCTTCACCATTAATTTTGTCTTAAAAATCGAGCTCCAGGGACCGAGGTCAGTTTTTGTCTAACTCTTCTAAAAATAGGAGTTTCCTATTAAAAGTGTCACCCTGTACAGGAAAAATTTCCAGAAATTGTATTTCTGTACCACAAATTTGTTAATCAACTTCGCTACTCTGTAGGACCAATCAAAGAAACTGGCAGTGTGGCTAGGTATCTGGTAAGCCTAAAGTAACAACTGATGAGGTAGTTGAAAATATGAGACAAATTATGACTGTTCCTCGCACTTCCATCCGTCACCTGTCACAAAAAGTTGATCTTCCTGTCGGGACCTGCAGAACTATTCTAAGAAAAGACTTGCAAATGCAAATCGTTTAACTGCCGTGCATGAATTGCTTCCAGCAGATTTTGAACCAAGGCGAAGATATTGTCATTGGTTTTTAAACAATATTGTCAATGACTATTTCTTGGACAAGACTTTCTTTTTCGATGAGGCCTGGTTTCAATTAACAGGATACATTCATTCCCAAAATATAAAGATCTGGAGCACAGGAAACCCTCATATATTCATTAAAGCTCCACTCCATCCACAAAAAATTGGTGTTTGGATAGATTTAAGTCGAAGAAGATTGATAGGTTCAATATTTTTTAATGGCACACTAACAGCACTTAGATATCGGGAAGAGATTTTGCATCCACTTATTAATCAACTGCATGATGACGAGTTGCAATTTAAATATTTCCAGCAGAATGGTGTAACGGTCCATGCTGCTGGAAATACTTTAAATTTCCTTCTAGAGTTTTTTGGAGATCGAATAATTAGCAGAAATGTGGCAAACATATGGCCTTCGCGATCTTGCGATCTAACTCCTTTCGATTTCTTTGTGTGGCCCTACTTGAGAAATCCCATTTTTGAAATGCCCGTTAGTGATTAACAGGAACCCAAAGAATCATCGAAAAGTGTGATGAAATAAACAATTCTCCCCGCAATTTGCAAAATTTTGTTAATGGATGTCGCAGAAGAGTTAGAAAATGCCTCGAAGGAGACGGAGGCCATTTTGAATATCCATTGTGAATTCCCGTTCAACATTATTTTCAATGTTTTATTTTGTTTGGTTTCAAATACGTAATAAATCATAATTATTGGTTATGATTTTCTGTTGACGTTATGTCAAGATTAAATGTCAATTTGTCGCTTAATGATCAAGTAAGGAACATACGTGAACAAGCGAAAAAATAAGAGCAACTTTTTGTACACAAGTTATTAGTTTTAAGGTTCCATTATTTAGTACCTTATTATTTGGTTCACAAAATTAAGGTAAATTTTAAATTGAAAATGTCAACTTGTAAGACATGAAATTATACATATTTCAAGGCAGATCTGAAATTTTATGAATTACATGTTAAAACCGTATCTTTTAAAAGTGATTATATGTGTATTATGTATGAGGGCTATCCGGAAATTAACTTCCGTTTTCATGTTGCGCGAAATGGAAGGAACAGTGTGAGTTTGTGCAGCAATACAACAGTACGTTTTCAGCAGTACACTGTGGAATCAGTAAATTAACCTCTTTTTGAAAAAAAAAAAATCGGTGACCTAGTATCAAAATTTTCATTTAGTACATCTACATGTACGTACTAAGAAGTCAACAAAGGTACCTTTTTCCTGTACTAGAATTCGAAATAAATTAAACGGTTTTGCAATTCTTTAAGCATCATCATTAAGGGTGGTAAGTGCTAAGAAGTACAGAAAGTAGAGGAAGACATTGCTTGTCTTTCGTTCTTTGTAATGATTTTTTATAATTAGTAAACATCTCCTAGAAGCAAAATTGTTTTACCTCTTCAATCATTTAGAACGGCAGTCGCCGATG
Organism: Serrognathus titanus; assembly: GCA_039766575.1. Lineage (NCBI taxonomy): Eukaryota > Metazoa > Arthropoda > Insecta > Coleoptera > Lucanidae > Serrognathus > Serrognathus titanus. The sequence goes on from CM077913.1 coordinate 23,913,280, forward strand.
GCACGTTCACTTCATTAAGCTTAAATCTTGCCTTTGCCAAATGGAAAACTGACGTGCTTATTATCTTCTTTTTGTTTTCTACGGACAGTTACATTACCCAGACACGATTGATGTGATGCACGTTAAATATGATAATGCAGGTGCATTAGAGCGCATTAATAATGAAGCAAAGATTGGACAATGTACTACATTGTGCTGCTATAATAATTTACTAATTGTGTAGTTAATTGTTAACTGTAATGACGGCAGTACATTGTTTAATGAAGGTTGTTTTAGCTTCATTCATGCAGATGAACTTATTTATAAATTTTCTTCATTAAATTTATTTTAAACAAAATTTAATTCCCAAATTTTATTAATAAATACGTTGAATTTGATTAAGGAAAGCCAACCGTTCAAGATTTCTATTATTTTTAATAAGTTATACATTATATTAATAACTAGTTTAACTAATTTAATTGTTCTTTGCTCACCAAATGTTGATACTAGATAGGGATACACAAAAAGAAATGGTAACTTGGAACTCTGACAAAATCGCACGTTATTCATCGATTGTCAATTCGTTATGTTAATAGCAATACTCGTATTGTGTGTTGGTAATTTTCGCAAGTTTTATTCAGTTTTGTAACCGAGGAGCTCTAATTAATTACGATCAAAATCTTCAAGTCGAATCAAGCTATAACTATCGAACGTGTTCCTAAACAGATGTAGGTATTTTTGGAAGGTCAAGCGAATTAGTTCGCTTTGCGATAACGTTTTATTTAGAATTCTTTTGTATTTAAAGTAAACAAATTTCACAATATGAATTTCTTACAAGAAGACAATTTCATAAAAAAAATTCTTTAAACCTGAAGATATTCAAATAAAATTTCGTTAACTTTAAGACTTGAAGAATTAATTCTTCGTTAAATAGATATAGTTGATTAACCGAAAATGTAGAAATTTATTTTAGAAAACGGTAAGCGGAACTGAAGAATTATATTTTCAAAAAGAAAAATTTAAAAAGTTTCCTGAATAACATTAACGACAAAATAAAGTAGTTGCGCGCTAAGTTCTAATAAGAGGCAAAAGTCTTCACGTAGCAAATTAGACTTTATTTTCCAAGTTTAAAAAATTACAGGCAGCCTCGCAACACTCCTGAAGACGTAAAACAGCCGGCGGTTGAGTAATTGCGAGATTTTCCAGCGTATGAAATATTAAAGCGTCCGCCTGCATACCTGCATTAAATTATTCAACAAGTTCAAAATAAAATCCATTTCAGAAGCAATAAATCCCGCCGACGACGCGACGGCGAATAACTTTTAATAAGAAACGCTGAAATTATGTCGCGGCGTTCTTTTTTGTCGCTGTCTCACTGACGTGGTTCCGTACACGAAAACGTTCATGTTCGGTAAGTCGTTGAATAATATTAAAGTAAATGGCAAATAGCGGCTGCATAAATATTTGGAAATATTTTTGCGTTTGTGGGGGGAATTAATTTCGAATTTTCGTGCGATCGATATGTAAACGTCAACGTGGTCAACGAACCAGTGCGGAAAAAATTATAGTCCAATTTTACAGTCAATATTTATGTAGTGGAAAAACGATTTAATCATTTAAAACAGTTTGTTGTCGTTTCACAAACTTTTAGAGTCAAACAGACTATATTTTAAACGTTATCGCCTGAATAGGGTTGCAATTACATTAGTGTAGATATACAGACGTAATTTTTTTTAATGATGCTATGATACTAGTGTTATTTTTCTCAATTTGTATTTGCATCATTTTTATTGCAAATTTACATTTTTTTAGTATTTTCAGTGAGAGTAATTTGCATTTATAAAATGAACCATCATTTGTACTAATAATAACTTAATTATGTTATCAATACAAATCAATAGTGAGTTACTTTAAATGTCATACACAAACAATCTGCATTGTTTAGAGGGTGCCTAGTTTTATAAGTGTTCGTTTCCCTTATAACGTTACAGCTTCTTAAATAAACGTACAGGGTACAATAGTTCCATGTATTAATACTGAAAGTTCCTCATCACATAAGAAAATTATTTCTGCATATATTAATAGTCTAAGTCAAAAATTTAAAAAAAACTGACTTGAGAGCGCATCCTCTTTTGGTTCAAAATAATTTTTGCTCGATCATGTGATATACATATGTTGCGTCTGCGGTTTTTATAAACTCATCGTAAAATAATAGTTCCAGCGAAATTCACGGTCACTGGGTCAATAAACAATTCGAGAACGGAAGCAAATTCTAAATATGCACTCCCATTGATTACTGAATTAATAAATTATAAGTGAATTTTTACGTATTGGTAATACAGCTTATAACAGCTGCTTATAAAAGCTGTCTAATTAGATAAATCGACAATAATTACATAATGATATTCTATAGTTTGGAAACAACGCAATGTGACTTAATTTGTTAATTAATTGTAAAAATAAATGTATATTATTCTTAGTTAGTTTATATTACGTTGCATTAAATACAATCAATGCATTTATTAATTGCTTTGAATGAATACATGTTAATCTGCAGGATCTGTCGAAATTTTATTATTTGTATAGACTGAACGTAATAAAGTAATAAAATCATAAATTAAGGGATGATGAATATCGGCGTACCTACTCTTTTTTTAATAATGAATGCGATTTTTATTGAATTATTATCTATGGTTTATTTATTGTTAGGTATAATTCATGATTACAGTTTTAATTTCTTTCTTTAAGTTAATTAATTAATTAAATAAATTAATATTATTATACAAGAATTATTTTATGAAAAGTATGCATTTCTATTACTTAAAATTTAAATACTAATAAAAAATTAGAATGTAAGTGTTCCATATAATTTTTTATTACTTAATAATAATATTTATTGTCAGTCTTCGATTTACAAGTAATATCGATAACGTCATTATCATCTAAACAATATGTTAATATTGAAATGTTTACGTAGTTTATGAATAATGTTTTATAAAATAAGACATGTATAAATATAACATAAAACATATTTAATACAGCAAATACAATGAAATTATTAAAATTTATAAGCCAGAAATTCTTCAAGAGAGTAGAAAGTCTCATCCCACGTCACAAATTTTAATTTTATTTCTTATTAAGATTTGAAAATTTTACTGCAGTATAATAATGTGATTTAATTGCGGTCCGTGCTGTGGTAAATGTATTAGGTTGTGTTCGGCAATTGTAAAGTTAATGCTTTTTCACATGGGATGGCATGTAGTACAGTGATGGAACAGTTGGAAGCTCCAAACGCTCGAAGAGTGATCTACAGGAACTTGTCCTAGGGACTCTCGACGTGGTTCAAATGATTCTTTTTTGGGTTACAAATACTTCTGCAACATGAGAAGAATTTCCCCAATATAAATATACCATAGATATAGACGAAATTCAATATGACCGTAGTATAGAAACTTTAAAATGTGTGATAATTTCCTGATAAGAAAGCAATAAGAATTAAGTTTTTTAATTAAATAGAAACAATACTTAGACTTTTTAATTTATTTTCGAATTTTAGGCATAATAATATTGCATTATCTTCAGAATTAAGAGTAAAATTGTGGAAGTCCATAGATAAATTCGAGTGATCTATAGTAAGTACCCCTGGAATAGTACATTAAGTTGATTTTTGAAATATTTAGCTCTGGGCCATTTATGGGGCATGCATCATCTCATCTCAAACGAATTAAAAAAGATTAGTAATAAAACAAAATTTAAATCACAATTTTAAAAAAATGCTTCAATACGTACATTATATAATTTCTGAATTTTTTCCTGTGATAATTTTAGGTTTGTAATTTTTTGTTAACGTCTTGAATATACATATAACTATTATTCTCTTCTAATTCTCTTCTACTGGACAAAGTTAATCACATCATTATAAATGATTTACAGAATAAAGACTGCTGCTACTAATATTACTACTACACCACGATTTCATCTTAGTAATTATATACGTTGCTTCTGATACTAAATCCACGCCTTATGAATTCGACTAGACCACTAATGTCCGCATAACAGAAAATATCACCTTGGAGTTCTGCAGGCAAATCATTAATATATATTACGGAGAATGATGATAAACCTGACAATAACGTTAAAGTCCGGGTAATGACGTTAATGACCTAATGCGACGGTTATTAACGTTACTTACTGGGAAATATCGTTAATAAAAGCACTCAAGTGATGGTGCGCTAAAAAAAAAGGTAACTTACCTTTTATACAGGTTGATTCAAAAGGACTACACCACCACTTGGATGGTTGTTAGTACCTTTTATTTGTCCTCAAAAATGTAAAGAAAAAGAAAAAGAAAATCCTAGTTGCTAATGCATAAACCAATACTAATTTACGGTCAACAACGACAAAACTCGGACGTTGTCGTTTATTATATTTTGACATGAGAATAATTAACAACATTATCTTTTACTATTGGGAATTGACGTTAAAATCTGGATATTAACGTAAATTACCATAAGAATCGGTCAATAACAAAACCACCCGGTCATTAACGTGATCACCCTGTTAACGTCATTCTCCGCAACATATACAGTAAATAAAAAAGGATCTAATATGCTTCTCTGTGGTATTCCACTTTTATTTAACCTTTTTTTGAGATCTGTTACCGGCTCAATTAACAATGCGATCTATTGTTCAAATAACTCTCCAACTAATCCAATGTACTACCACGCACTCCATAAGCATCTATGAAGGCCAAGCTGAATTTATTGAGAATAAAAAACATTAAACAAAATATCTTCTAGGATTTTATTTTTAATATACTCGAAGTAATTCCCTTCAGCAATGACACACTTGACCAATCTTTCTTTTCATTTTTCAAAAGTTTCCAACCAATCATCTTTCAGAATACCTTCAAAATAAGCGTGAGCTGCGGTATCATCCTCTTTTTTTAACGAAAACTTTCTACCCCGCAAATTCCTTTTAAGCCCAAAAACTAGCCAAAAGTCGCACTTTGCTAAATCAGGTGAATACGGCGGATGTTCTATTACTTTTATATTTTTTTTCAGCCAAAAACTGGAGAGTTAAAGCTACCGTATGAGACGAAGCTTTATCATGGTGCAACATAATTCCCTTGTCTGGAACTCTACTGAACACTACCATTTAGCTGTAACTGTCTTTTGTCCATCTGGCTTAATTGCCTTTACTAAGTCCGTACTTCTGAAGAATACCGCATACATAACTTTTCTCTGTTCGCTGCTTCTTGGTCACTGTTGGAGTTTTCTCATCTTAGTGAATCCATACACGACTCTCTTGGCGGGTGGGTATGTCGGAAAAGGGAATGTAAGTTTTGTCACTTGTTGCTGTTTTAGAAAAAATTTGGTGTCCGCCATATTTAAGAAATTTAAAATTTTATGGCAAATTCTTACACGCTCTGCTTTTTGGAAGTCAGAAAGGTGATGCAGCACAAAACGACTAATCACTTTTTTTTTAAATGCAGGTGATCGTGTATAATTGTTCTAACAAGTGAGGATCCAATCTTGAGTTGATGCTCTATTACTGCATAAATGGCCTTATTGTCCTCTTCAATTAATTTTTTTAATAGCAGCAACATTTTTGTCGGTAACAGCTGTGGGAGGACACCCTACTCCTTTTTGATGCTGAACAGAATTCCTTTCGCGTTCAAATTCCTTATGCCATCAATAAATTGTAGCCAAGGAAGATGCTTCTTCACTAAAAGCACTTGGATTCTAACGATCGTAACTTCAACAACTAAACTTCAAATGACAGATAAAGAGTTGCTCTAAATAACACTGTATGCTTTGTTTTTCACGGCCTTTTTTTTTATTCTCAATAGATTCAGCTTTACCCTCGTAATTTAAGCAGGAATGTTAAATGATTGACAGTATCAAATACCTTTGTTAAATCAAAAGAAATACCGATAGCTCTTTTATATAGTTCCATACCCTTGAAAATGCTATTTAATGCACCACCCTTTCCTAAATCCAAACTGAGAGTTGCTTAATAAGTTATTTTTGTCAATAAACTGCGAAAGCCGAAGTAACATAATTTTTTCAATTATTTTATGTATCACTACTGCGCTAACGTTTATTGTATTACTGCTCATTAATATTAGTCTAGAAAGTAGATTTATAAGCATTATAAGCACAATAAAATGTGGGCTTAAAGAAGCTTAATATTTTATGGAAAAAGCTTTATTTTAACAAGAAAAAAACTTTAAAAATAAAATAAAAGACATGTAAAAACAACTCATACACATGTTTTGAATAACATAGTTAAAATGTTTATTCTCCTTCACTGCAACAATAAATAATCAAATTTAGTTGTAAGTGATTTATTGTTAGGTTCATTCTTCGATGACTTAAGATATTTTTTTGTAGCACATGTTGAAGTGTGCTTTGTTTCACTCAAAATAGTAGATAAAGTAGCACTTTAACCGCAACCCATAGTACTGAGTTTTTAAAGTGTACTTAATAATATTGAGTGATTTTTAAAATTTTTGATCTACACTTACCATGAAATTTGGACGGCATGTCTTCAATTCCATTGCTTAATTGAAAAAAAAAACAATTGCACTTCTTGTGATTATTTTACAGTAAATCTGAGACATGCCCCCAAAGTTCATGGCAAGAGTTGATCAAAAATTTTAAAAAATCACTCGAAATAATTTCTAATTGGTTTTTCTTATTTTTAACTTTTATAACTGTTTTAGAGAAAATCAAATTTTATACAGAACGATAGAATGATCGACTTTAGAAAAATAATTCTTCCGCTCGTCGAGAAAATTTAATTTTATCATCTTAAATAACAATAATAATAATAATAAGGTTTTTATTATCAATGAATATATATACGAAGTTACAATACAAGAGAAGATAATTCCGAGGCGAAGTTGAGCTAAATGGTGTTCTTACACTTAACCTCTACACACTAACTAAAACTAGATATAACAATACTATAATGAAACAATGATCGATGCGAATAAAAAATAAGAACATTAAATCGTAATATTTTGCAAAAAACATTTTAATTTTTGTTTGAATTGCTCAGCGCTCAGTAATTTAAGATATGCAGGAAGACTATTATATAACCTTGCAGCATTGTAGAAAAACGACCGTTCAAATATTGAAGCAGAATGTTTGGGCAACAGTAGCATGTACTAATTGCTTGCGCGTATCGACAATACTGATATCTTGAGAAAGTAACAATATTTTATGTAAATAGGGTGGAGACTTGGTTACCAATAATTTGTGAGTTAAATTTAATAAATGTAAACGCCAACGCTTTTTTAAAATCAACCAGCCAGCCTCTTCCAGCCTATGTGACACATGATCCCATCGCCTTAAACCGTATTCAAATCGGACGCAAATATTTTGAACAACTTGTAATCGGTTTGCATCACGAGAAGTTAATGCTGGTCCATAAACCATGTCGCAAAAACTGACTTTAGGCAATATTAATGCATCAGTCAACATCAACCTTAATTTCGTGTCTAAAACGTCCTTATTCATAAACAATTTTTTTAGAATACAGTAGGATCCTTGCAAAAGTGAGCTGGCGTGCTTTCCAAATCTTAAATTCGTGTCAATTACTAGACCTAAGTTTTTACTTTTTGACACCAATTGCAAAACATCACCATTGATTGTAACTTTTATGTAATCCAACGTCAGCTGTTTTATTTTATCTGGACCAAATAGCATGACGAATGATTTTTTAGAATTTAGATGCAAACCATGAACCTGAGAGACTTTAATTAATTGACGAATATCAGCATTAATTTTTTCCATTTCATCAGCTGTTTCACTAAAATAAAATTATTTGTATAATTGGGTATCGTCAGCATACTGATGAATTTCGCAATGTTGAATGAAACTGTCAAAATCCGCTGTATATAATAAAAACAGTAAGGAGCCTAAAATTGAGCTCTGCGGCACTCCTCTTATAATAGGTAATAATTCTGAAGAAGAATTGTTTAGCACAACTCTTTGCTGCCGATCAGTCAAGAAACTACCTATGAAACTAACAACTATAGGATCAAACCCATAATATCTTAATTTCAAAAGCAAAATTTTATGATGTAGCATATGAAACGCTTTACTATAATCAAGTAACGTAAGGACCGTCAATTTACCCATATCTCTTGACTATATTATGTCGTCTGTAACTTTTAATAAAACGGTAGCTGTACTATAACCCGATCTGAAACCCGATTGGCACAGGGGGATTATATCATGTTGATTTAAAAAAGTCGTGACTTGCGAAGCTATAATTTTTTCTAAAATTTTTTATAACAGTGGTAAAATGCTAATGGGCCTTAGTTGAGACGCGTTAGTAGGCATAGATACTTTAGGTAAAGGATAAATGTCAGCAATTTTCCAGCATGATGGAAATATAGATGTAGCTATAGCAAAATTGAATATGTAAGTGAGGTGATCAGTTATAAAAGGCAAAACCAAGTCAATCACCATAACCGATATTTTGTCGTGTCCAATTGATTTAGATTTTAAAGATCGAAAAAAATTTTTCCACCGTGTCAGACGTTACAAACTTAAGTGTAAACGTTTCATCTCGCGAATCAGGTGGTATTTTGTATTTACTTAGTATTTCAGAATGAATGTCAATTGGAATTTCAGTAGTCGATTCTGAAAAATGCTTGTTTAACTCATTTGCAGTGATAAAATTAATATCAGCTGCATGACGAATATTATGACAAATATTAAGATTTCGAAGAGTTTTCCACATAGAACTAGAATTATTATTGCGAAATTGGTATTGAATGTAAGCTTTCTTTTCACGACGTATGGCGCCTGTGATATAGTTATGTAATTGCTTATAGTGAAACCAGTCATTGGAAGACCTAGATCGTTTAAATTTGGAATAAGCATTATTTCGAAATTTAATCATACCTTTAATGGTGTCCGTCAGGAGCAAACGGTTTACTTATTTTTATAGTTTTATACGGAGCATGGACATCGTAGACAGATTGAATACTACAATTGAGATAATTGACCATATTATTAACATCAGTTAATTTAAAAACCTCATCGCAATCAATGTTTGAAACGTCTAGTTTAAAGTTATGATCATTAAAATATTTAAAATTTCTATAAACAAGAACACGTGATTTTTCCCTAGGTTTAGGATACATTAAATTACAAGTTACCAGACTGTGATCCGCGATTCCATGTAAAGGAACAACATCGGCATTGGTCATCACCTCAGAATTAGAACCTATAATAACGTCTAATAATGTTTGAGGAATATTAGTTATTCGAGTAGGTATATCAATGAGTTGACTAAAGTTATAGGCCTGCAAAAATTCATTAAAAACATTGACATTTTATAAAAACCTATTTCAAATTTGAGAAAATTCACTATTATGTTTATCGATAACAAATCAAAAACTTTAAAAAGTAATAAAAAATGAAAACTTGCAAAAAGCAGAAAACATGCGAATAAAATTAAATAAAATAATTAAAATATGCAAATAACTGACAAAATAAAAAATTAAGCATAAAAAGAATATGCGTAACATAATATCAAATTCTGAATTAGTTACAGAGTATGAAAAGTTTAGTGTTGCTATTATCCCTCACTAAAAGCATAAAAGCTAGAAATCCGTACCTACTCTAATTATTACACATAATAGTAAACTTCACTGAGCTGGGGCATTTAAATCATAAAGTACTTCTCAAGTGTTTCTTGTAAAAAGTAAACGTAATGTTTTTCCTGGTTATCATTGAATTGATCCTTTGCCCTATACGTATGCCATAACTTCGCCTCTTTTCTTGCCTATTAATAGTGGTTATAGTAAATGAAGCTGATTCGATTACATACTGTATATGTTCATTGGAACGTTCTTGATGAACTGGGTCCCCCTAATACGAGTTGAAATTTGGCAGCATATTTTGTGAACAGCCTATATAAGTGTAACTAAATTATCCCCGGTAAGAACATAATTCCCCAATTCTTTATTCTTTTCATTTCAAACTAAATTTTGTTTAACATTAGCTTTTAAAGTCCTCTGCTTTATTCTTTGAAGTTTTAAAACTTTTCAGCGTCTTTGCCATTTTTCATTTGAATTTATAACTTTTTTATAGTCTTCAATTTCTCGGTTCGGCTAATTCGTAATCTACTTTTGTCGCACAAACTTTCCACTCCCTTTCGCTTTATAATTTTTTAATTTCACATAGATACAGCTGTAAGTATTAAGCATTTGCGAACTCATTATACTTTGATTAAGATATTTCTAGCCACAATGAGAAAACTATGATCGCGCGGACAACTTGTAGCACAGATAAAAGAAGCAAAGAAATCGCGTTCCCGCTGCACTTCCGTATTGTGTAAAGTAATGAAGTCTTATAGCAGAACTCCCGCTGTATAGGTACTGCAGTGCAGAGAAGGAGAGGAAATATGCGGCATAAAATATCGGTACTCATCTATAATAATTTGCCCGTTGAGTGCATTTTATGCAGCTCTTAAACTCGGGTTAATTTAAAATTGGAACATCCCCCACGCTTTAATATTGGACTTTGGAGTAGTTAAAGTTTGATGGTGTTTTACTGCACACAATTTAAATTTAATTTAACTTGACACATAAGCCGATGGATTCTCAGAAGAAGTAAATATATGCATGTTGCGTATTTTACAAAAACCCTAAGACCAGCATCAAAATTTAAAATATTTTATACATCAAGCCTCTGAATGTTATCTTATCAAAAATATAAAAAATCAAGCTCGCCATAATTATCATGGGACATACAAGAAGATTTTACTTTAGAGGATGGCTAATACAAGTACTTGAGATAAAATAACAGAGAATGGAACTCTTGAATCAAGCAATAAAGGTCAATAACACCTACGATGAATGAAAAAATTAAATCAAAGAAAATAGAGAGTAGACAAAATTTATCCATTTTTTATTTTTTTGTATTTTAAAGCACTTTTCCTTTGAATTTTTAACTTCACTTTTCGTCATTGCTTTTTGTTAACATTGAATCGTAAATTTTCATTAAAAGCAATTATGAAGAAGCTGATAAAAATAGTTGAATAATTTTGTCTTTAACATTTTAATTTTTAAACTGGCCCAGTAACTTTTCTGATAATTTTTTCTCCAACTTCTTTTTCGTTATATTTTTCTTATACTTACAACTTGATATTATTTTTAAATGAACCTCTCCAAAATCCTCAAATTCGTTTTAGCAACCCCTTTTCATTGTAAGCAATGAAAGTAACTAAAAAAAAGGGTCGAGCTTATTTTAATGCGTCATCAGCGAAAATTTTACGATCCGCCTTCACAAGAAATTATTTTAATACCTTTCGGAATCCAATCGTAAAACGCGTCGCGTCCCATAAAAGTAAGATGTCCCTTCATAATGCGCCGCCTTTTATTTTCCAAATTAAAATACTCTCATTTTGAATTTGTGAAAATGGTCCCGTAAGCCGCATCAACGACTCGGGGTTAATTACGGCGAATAATTTTTGGCCAGGCAATATTTCAACTCACCTCTGGTGTTACGAAATAACTGGGGCTCTTTTCTATGGTAATTTGACCGTCGTAGGAGTGCGGCATTTTCATTCTATACCACTCGAGCCCCTTGTTGTAGTTCTCGTCCCTGTCAAAGAAGTGAACTTCCCCGGCGGCCTTTTGAATCATAGGATGTAGATAAAGCATTTCTAGGAGGGCTCTTGTCCCGCATTTCCGCACGCCGATGATGATCGCCTGCGGTAATCGTCTGGCAGCCGTTGGATAAAGTCGTCGAGATAGGAGAAGAATAGGTGGTCTTGAGTGTTCAACACTAGCGGACTGAAGACTGTGCACTGCGCTATCGTAGATCATGTGGAAAGTTAGGAATAAGGAAAGGAGCATCACGGCTAGGATTGCCACAGCCATTTTAGGTCTTGATACACCGACGACTAAAATGCAGTCAGATGGATCTCCTTCAACCGACCGCATTGCAGCTCGTGGTAACCACCTAAAACAAGTATATATAATTATTAAGAATTACAAACACAAAACCCACAAATAATAAAGGAAATGACTAGTCAATACATTTATGAAAAAAGAATCTCCCATATAATAATAATAATAATAGGGTCTTTATTAGTAATGACAATTCAAAAATTTAAACCCAAAAATAAGTAAATGGAGGCGAAGTTCAGCTAAAGCTGCTCTCCCACTTAACCTCTGACCTAACACTAAAATTACAACTACAACTAATTATATTAAAAAGTTCAAACTTAAGTTGCGTTCAAATTATTTTTTATTAAACAAAGTTTAACCTGGACTTTGAAATGTTCAAGGTTCAACAATTTAACAGAAGATGGCAAAGAATTGTATAATTTGGATGCATTATATGTGAAAGACCTTTCAAAGAAGGAAGAGCTATGTTTAGGTACTAATAACATATCCGTGTTTCTTGTATTAAAAGTATGCACGTCTTTTAGTTTTACTAATTTTGCAAGTAAGTACTGTGGTGTGCCACTCAGAAATAATTTATGAACCATACTCAACATATGCAATTGCCAGCGGCACTTTAAATTTAACCAAACAGCTTCCTGCGTTTTTAGAGATATGTGGTCCCACCGTCTAAGACCATAAGCCAATCGGATACAATTATTTTGTATTACCTGCAATCGTGTAGCATCGCGTGCAGTTAAAGCAGGTCCATAAACAATGTCACAGTAAGATATTTTTGAAAGTATTAAACTGTCTGTAAGTAATAGTTTCAGTGATGTATCTAAAAAGTCTTTATTAGCATAAAGGTTTTTTAAAATCCTATACGAGCTTTGAATTAATGAAGTTTTATACTTTCTAAAGCTAAGATCAGAATCTATTATGAGTCCCAGATTTCTACAATCATTTACTATAGACAGAGTGTTGTCGTTAATAATAACTCTTATGTGATTGAATGCCAACTGTCTAACTTTTTCAGGACCAAATAGCATTACAAACGATTTCTTAGAATTGAGATGTAAACTATGAACCTCTGACACTTTGATAAGCATTGATTTTTTCAACGCCTTCGATTATTTCGGGGAAATAGAAAGATTTATATAATTGGATGTCGTCTGCATATTGATGAAAATTACAGTTTTTAATGAAAGTGTTAAAATCGGAAGTGTATAGTAAAAATAGCAGTATGGAACCTTGTGGAACGCCCTGTTTCAGAGTTTAATGGATTAGACAAAATATTGTTTAATACAACTATCTGTGATTTATCATTTAAGAAACTAGCTATAAAATTTGTCGACGTGATATCAAAGCCTAAATACATTAGTTTTCTAAGTAAAATTTCGTGTCGCAAGGTATCAAATGCTTTACTATAATCAAGCGTAGTAAGAACCGTCAGCTTCCCCACATCCTTAGCGTATATTATGTAATCTGTGACTTTAAGTAGAGCAGTAGTTGTGCTATAACCAGCTCTGAAACCAGACTGATTGTCAGGTAGCAAATTATTTTCATTTATAAATGCTTTTATTTGAGAAGCTACAATTTTTTCTAAAATTTTAGATAACAGCGGGAGGATACTGATGGGTCTTAAATGCGATACATTTGTGGGACTGGGCACTTTTGCTAATGGAGATACGTGAGCAATTTTCCAACTAGTTGGGAATTTAGGAGTAACTATAGCAAGTTCATTATGTGTATAATTTGATGAATCACAAATGGTATCACTAAATCCATCATTTTTAGGGACATTTTATCATGGCCAACCGATTTAGATTTTATGCCGTGAAAAATTTCAACGATTTCAGAAGAAGCAAATTTGAAGAAAAAGTTGTCATTGTGCTGTGGCCTTGACCTGGGGAGATGAGTGAGTCAGACGGACAGTTGACCTGGGGCAAGCATATGAGTTACACGTTATTTTTGTATTTACATTTAATTAAGAATAAATCGTTTAAGTTGAAAGTAGTTCAAGTTGTGTGTGTTATCCATACAAAACATGGTGTCAGGTACGTGCTAAAAAGTAAAAAATTTTGAAAAACGTGTTTCTTGTGACTGATTTGATTAAAGTGAATTGGATTTGTCGCGCTATAAAACATGTTGCGGGACGAAGAACGTGATGCTTCGAACAGTACTGACTTGAAATTATCATTTCCGTGTAATGTGCCACCCCCCGGAACATTTTCTTTTGTTAATGAAGAATGGCCTAAATGGATTCGCAGATATGATCGTTTTGCTCTCGCTTCGGGTTTAAATGAAAAATCGGAGGACATGCAAATTAATTGTTTAATTTTATACATGGGTGCAAAAGCCGAAGATATTTTCGATAGTTTTCAATTATCTAGAGAAGCGTCAAGTAATTATAAAAGTGTTTTAAAAAAATTTGAAGAACACTTTATACAGAAACGCAATATAATTTATGAACGCGCGATGTTTAATAAACGAGTGCAAAAAATAGACGAACCAGTTGATGATTTTATAACAGACTTATTTAAATTAGCTAAGACATGTGAATTTAAGGATTTAGAAAGTGAATTGATACGCGATCGTATAGTTGTCGGTATAAATAATGCAAAATTATCCGGAATGTTGCAGTTGGATAAAGACTTAAATTTAGATAAAGCAATTCTCGTGTGCCGTCAACATGAGACAGTTAAAAAACAACAAGTTGAAATGCGTGATAATCGTGACGAACTTGTAGATGTGAACGAAATTAAACAAAATAAAAAGAAAAAACCTTTCAACGCGTTCAAATCAAAAAAATTAGCGGATGGTCCGAAAACTTTTAATAAAAAGAAATGTTATTGGTGCAACAGTGATGATATTCACGGAAAAGAAAGATGTCCAGCTGTAAATAAGCGTTGTAATAAATGTAAAAAAATCGGACACTTCTCAGTAGTATGCAAAACAAATATTATTAGAGAAATATCGGAAAATCAGTTAGAAGATGAATTGTTTATCGGGTCGATATCGAAAAATGACTTGCCTTGGCGTACGAAAATTGCAATTAATGGCGTGAGAACTTGGTTTAAGATCGATAGTGGAGCGGATGTTACTGTTATACCAAAATTTTTATACGATAAATTGTCTCGAGAGTCGCTTTCATCAAGCGGTGTAAAATTTCGTGGACCGACGAATTCACGGATCAATATGTTAGGAAAATTTTTGGCGGAAATATCTTGGAAAGAAACAACATCTAAACAAGAGATTTTTGTGTCGGCTGAGGTGAAAGAAGCCCTTTTAGGGCGTCCTGCCATTGCATCTCTAAATATTTTGAAATGGGTCAACTCAATTGAAAAGCGAGGAGAACAATTCGAAACACTTATTGTTAGAAAATTTCCAAAACTTTTTAAGGGTCTAGGAAAATTTAATAGAGAATATTCGATTGCGATTGATGAGTCAGTCAAACCCTTCGCTATCTCTGTGCCAAGAAGAATTCCATTGACGTTAAAAGATAAGGTTAAAATCGAATTAGATAGAATGGTGCAAGAAGGTGTGATTACTCCAATTTCTGAGCCTTGTGACTGGTGTGCAGGGATGGTAGTGGTGCCAAAGAAAGATTTCAATAAGATTCGCATTTGTGTCGATTATACTCATCTCAATAAGGCTGTTCGCAGAGAAAAATTTTCACTGCCGTCGATTGACGAAACTCTGGGACAGTTGGGCAATGCTAAATATTTCACAAAGCTGGATGCTTCATCCGGATTTTGGCAAGTACCATTATCAAGTCATTCAAAGAAACTCACAACATTTATTACGCCGTTTGGTCGTTACTTTTTCAATAGACTTCCTTTCGGAATTACTTCTGCGCCAGAGAAATTTCAGAAAATAATGTTCGAAACTTTAGAGGGACTGACAGGTGTTGTGTGCCAAATGGACGATATTTTAGTGTTCGGGAAAACCGAAAAGGACCATGACATTAATTTAAATAACGTGTTAAAAAAATTAGAAACTGCGGGTTTAACCCTAAATTCTAGTAAATGCAAATGGAAAGTTCGGGAAGTTGACTTTTTGGGACATATTTTGAATGAAAAAGGTATAAAAGCGGACAACAGGAAAATAGAAGCTATTTTAAAATTGCAACCACCGTCAAATATTTCAGAACTCAGAAGTTTTCTTGGCGTGATCAATTTTCACACAAAGTTCATTCCAAAGCTTGCTTCTATCTCGAGACCTATAAGAGAATTGTTAGAGAAAAGTAGAGAATGGTTTTGGGATGTGAAACAGCAGAGATCATTCGAAGAAATAAAAGAATTATTAGCGAAATCTCCAATTTTGGCTTTATTCGATCCAAATTTAGATTCAAGAATTTCGGCAGATTCTTCATCTTATGGACTGGGTGCGGTCTTACAGCAAAAACATCAAGGTGGTATTTGGAAAACAGTTGCCTATGCTTCAAGATCATTGAGTAAACAAGAACAGCGTTATGCTCAAATTGAAAAGGAAGCATTAGCTTTGACTTGGGCCTGTGAAAAATTTTCTAAATTTGTATTTGGGAAAAATTTTGTTTTGCAAACCGACCATAAACCCCTGGTGCCGTTACTCTCACTTAAACCTTTGGATGAGTTATCGGCAAGGTTACAGCGTTTTCGTATGCGTCTTTTAAAATTCGATTACAATATCGAATATGTCCCTGGAAAGTTGTTTTATTTACCTGATATGCTCTCACGACAAACGTTGAATGAGAAAGCTTCAGAAAAAGACATTCTGTTACAAGAAGATGTGGAAGCTTTTGTAAATTTAACTATATCTTCAATTAATGTATCGGATGAAAAATTGGAAAAAATTCGACAGGAACAGATGAGGGATGAAGATTGTTTGAAAATAGTAAGATATATAAAAAGTTCCTGGCCAATTTCAGATGATAAAGTAAACGCATATGCTAGGTACAAGAGTGATTACAGTATTCATCAAGGTATCTTATTAAAAGGTTCACAAATTGTTATACCTAAAAGTTTAAGAAATGATATACTGGAAAGGATTCACGCGGGACACTTGGGCATTGTGAAATGTCAAAGATTGGCTAAAACTTCGGTGTGGTGGCCAAACATAAATATGGCAATTGAAAGGCTAGTTAGCAATTGTACGGTGTGTATTGAGAACAGAAGTAATAAGGTGGAACCAATGTATTACGACAAAAACAGGATTAACAGACCTTGGAAAATAGTTGGAGCTGATCTTTTTACTTTGAAGGGTAAACAATATGTACTAATTCAGGATTATTTTTCAAAATACCTCGAAATTCAACAGTTAACCGATACAACTGCATCAAGCGTTATAAAATTTGCAAAATCAGTTTTCGCAAGGCATGGCGTTCCCGAAATTTTTAGAAGTGACAATGGTCCGCAGTTCAAAAATGAACAATTTAAAATGTTTTCGAAGGTGTATGGGTTCACACACACGACCAGTAGTCCCAGATTACCGAGAAGCAATGGGCTTGCAGAATCTGGGGTTAAAACTGCTAAGGCAATTATGCTAAAATCTGAAGATCCATATTTAGGACTCCTTAACTACCGGACTGCGAAATTAGAGTGTGGATTCAGTCCAGCAGAATTGTGTATGGGTCGAAGTCTAAGGACTACTATTCCTATCGTGTCGGAAACTCTCAAACCTAATTGGAAACACTTCAAAACGATGACCGAAGCTCAAGAACGACTCAAATCTAGTCAAGCGGAAAATTATAATAGAAGGCACAAAGCTCGACCTCTGCCCTCTTTACCTCAAGGAGAAGAAGTGTGGATAACCGACTTGAAACGTTACGGAGTTGTGGATAGAGAGTCTGGAGAACCTAGGTCGTACTGGGTGAGGACTAATCAAGGCGAAGTTAGAAGAAACAGATGTTCCTTAATTCCATCTACTATTCTTTCGGGGAAAGAAGCTCCTATCGATGGTGTTGCCGTCGCTTCGGGAAAAGAAGCTCCTAAGCCTCCTACCGATATCGTCGTCGTCGCCAACGGAAATGCCGATGCTGAAATAGAAGGCGTTGAGGGAATGAAATTAAGAAGCGGTTTTGTAAAATAATTTTTTGTTTATTACTTGGGATAAGTCTTTTTGTTTTTTGTTATAGCATTTTATTCTTGTTGAGAAAAGGGGATGTGCTGTGGCCTTGACCTGGGGAGATGAGTGAGTCAGACGGACAGTTGACCTGGGGCAAGCATATGAGTTACACGTTATTTTTGTATTTACATTTAATTAAGAATAAATCGTTTAAGTTGAAAGTAGTTCAAGTTGTGTGTGTTATCCATACAAAACAGTCATCAGAGAGTGTCTTATCATATTTACATAACAATTCTGCATTTATAGTCACTATTTGGAATACACTGCACGAAACAATCATTCAGTTCATTTGCTTCGATAAAATTTATGGGGGGATGACTACACTTTTTATTATGAATGTTGAATTGGTGCAACGTGTTCCAAAAATTACTGGAGTTCTTAAGTCGCATTTGGTGCTGTATATAAGCTTTCTTTTCACGTCGCATAGATGCTGTAACATAATTACACATTCCAATCAGTTTCCCTTTTAGTCCTCTTAAATTTCAACAGCGCGTTATTCCTAATCCGAATCATAATTTTTATTGTATCAGTAAGCCAGGGAACAAATACTTTAGTTATCTTAATTGTTGTATACAGGGAGCATGTCTATCAAATAATTGTTGGGTGTTATAGTTAAAATAGTTCACCATGTCATCTACATCAGTAAATCTATAAATTTCATTCCAATCGATACTCATTAAATCAGCTTTAAAGTCTACATAACAAAAATTTTTAAAATTTCTGTACGTATGAAGCCGGGATTCCTTCTTGGGTTTACTATAAATTAAATTACATTTCACCAAATGATGATCAGATACCTCGTGTAATGCAATAACATCAACATTAGTTACAATATTAAGATCGGAGGTAATAATAACCTCCAACAATGTCTGCATGAATTTTGTAATGCATGTAGGTTCATTAACTAGCTGCTTCAAATTATACGCTTGTAAAAATTCATTGAAAGCTACATTTTTAGTCATTGATAATAAATCGATATTAAAATCACCTACAAAGAAAAATTCATGATACGCAGGTAGCATTATAGAAAGAGCGTTCTCTAATTCATCTAGAGCAGGGATGAGCAACACGCGGCCCGTTAAACATGTTTATGCGGCCCGCCAAGCATTTCTAAAATTGAATATATTTTATCGACTTTATTCTAATGTTTATTATAAATAAAGTTTTGTAAATTATTAATAAGTGTTACTTTATGTGCGGCCCGCCAAAAAATTTTAAAATTTAAATTGGCCCGTTGATTAAAAAGGTTGCTCACCCCTGATCTGAGCGTTACTTAATTTGGAAGTCGGTGGCCTAAAAACTACACCAAAAGCTATTTTCTTACCTTCTATAACTAAAGAAATCCATAGTTGTTCTAAATGTAGTTGTGTGATTTCTAGTTTTATTAATTCACATCTGAATATTTCCTTCACATATATTAATACTCCCCCTCCTCTAGTGCTGCGATCATTTCGAAAAAGTTGATATCTTGGGAGTACCACACAGTCATCAGTAATAAGAGATGATAACCAGGTTTCTGATAAACCGATTATGTCATATGAATTTTCAATAATATGATCCTTGAACACATCAAAGCCAGTAAAAACAGATCTTATATTTAAATGAGCAAAACTTAAGTTAGTACACATGTGAAAGCATGCTGCACATAACAGTTTACATACAAGCAATCAAGTGGAAAACAATTAGAACGAAATAGTAAATAATCTTGATATGTACAGATTAAGTTTAAAATAACTGTTGACAAAAAATTGTATCCAAAAAATGCCCTCAAACGCAACAATAGTTAAATAAAGAAATTAACAAAGTCGAGTTAAATTATTTAATAATATTATCTTTCACAGTAACGAAGCTATGTATATATTACGCCCTAGCTACAGAATTATTTAATCTAAAATGATCATGTGGTTTATTAATCCAAACTGAAGCATAACATTCAGGAGGTAAACATTTAATAATAATTACTTAAGTAAACCGGCAGAACTAACAATAGTAAGACGTAAAGAAATTAGCCATTAAACTTAAATGTAACACTAACATAGGAAAAACACGAAAATCGGACACATAGGTTCCATTCAGAATCTACCATCTATCAGATTTTCACAGTTTCGATGTCCGAGTACTTCGTAATTTTCTTTACATCCGTACTTGTGTTCATGCAGATTACTCCATCCTGCGTCCATTCTTTTTTCATTCCGAATTTATTAATTGCTGCTTTTAATAACTCAAATCTGCTTTTTGTTAAATCCTCTTTGATGATGTATTTAGTACCTTTAAGGAGTTTTTATTTCTGAAGACGAAGTCTCGGTCCTTGTAGGATGCAAATTTTATTATAATGGGACGCTTTTTGGATAGTGTCTTTTTGCCCACCATTGACATCTTTCTATTTTCATAGCGCTAAAATCCCTTGAAATTTTTTCGGACAACAGTTCAACTACCTTGTATTCTACATTTTCATTGGCTGTTTCTGGTATACCCCATAGACGCAGACAATCTCGGCGTGAATATTGTTCTAAATTATCCAACTGAACGCTTACTTCTTGCTTCTTTAGATCATCTAATTCCGCCTTTAATACATAAATTTGCGATTCCAGTTCAGCTATCTCATCGTTCATTTTATTTAAAATTATTTCAGACACTTTTGTCACAATTTCTTTAATAAACGTTTTATTTGTGCAGATTTCATTGGTTGTTTTTTGAATGAGTTTTGTTAACTCCTCCGTTTCCGACCTAGTGGATGGCATATTTACACAAATACAGAAAAATCTGGTTATTAGCACTTTACACAATAAGATTAGATATTAATAAGTCGATTAACCGTAATTTAATTTAATTGTAGCTAGAACACAAAACTGTGTCTACACTCGAAGACAGTTCATACTCGAATAATAATAATAATAATTTTGTGTAATGTTAAGTAAATCTCTCAGAATGAACTTGAAAACGTTCCACACTTCAATCAAAATCACTAATTTTTAAATTTATTAAATTTTCTTACATTATGTTTCAAAGCTACTAATTTTCTTTAGCCGTTATTTCAAGTGTGATGAATTTTGTAACAATGTTGCAAATGCACGCTGTCATTAGTTACATTATGTGCCATTAAGAGATGCCAATTAATTAATTAAAGCCCTCTAAATCGCAACGTCGGTGTAGCACTGTTAATAATTTAAGGCCCATAATTATTTATGAAGTCAAAATGGCAACGTTTCGATAATCCATTCACTTAATTACTACCTGATGAAGTGCGTGCGTTTCCCAAATCGGCTTGTACTAATACAAGTTTCAACTGAGTTTGAGAATTCTTTATTTCCGCTTTCATCCCAAATTACATATTAACAACAATTTTTGATAATTAATTTTAAATTTCTAGTTCCAAGAAATTATTTGGTTGTACCTTAAATTTTAAATTGTGATTTTCAAATTGTCTCAACCTTTCAAATGATATTTCCAATTTACTTCTTGCAAAAGAGAACTATCTTATGAATATTTATTCTGAAACTGTAGTGAGTTTCTCTCAAAGACGCAAACACATAATAATTAGACTGTAAAAGCGCGCACATTGTCGATCATGTATTTATTTAGAGTAAGTTCATAGACGCTCTACTAATTGGCGTCGGCGACTTTTTAGCCCTGTTGGATGCGCCGTCTTAACTTGCAGGAGATAATTAAAGGGTTGGATGTCAGTAATTAGTGCATTTATCTTGTCCTGGGTATCCGTTCCCAGCAAACTTCATGCATTTAGTTGCAAAACTGTCTCCATTGTGCAGTTCGCAAGCGAAGGGAACCTCACTTAAAATATCGTCGGAAGTTTAGATGCAAACAAAATGAGAAGGGAGTTGTTTTATATGAATGAGCTCTCTCTTTTGTTAAGCCCTAATAGTTTACGTTTCCAGCAGTTGTTTTATGCACTCAAACTTCACGACAAATGGGATTTATTGAGAATGACTTAACATATTTATTTCGTTGTCACAGATTATTTTCTCCTCAATACAGTTTACACAAGGAACATGGAAAGTAATGATTTCTTTTATCAAGAGAGTCTACCAATAGTAAACCTTCATATCCCAAAACACAAATGCCGCAAATCACATTCCTGGCTGACAAATAGTTTTTGCTTTGTTCATATTTTTTCCAAATCTGTATTTCCATCCACTACTTTTCAAAACTTGCCAAAGTTTCTAGCCGAAAAAGTATAATATACTTTACGAAGTGGCCCTAATAGATAATTTAGATAATTTAGATGAAATATATAATATATTATACAGGATGATTCTTGAATAAGCCGACATCACAGAGAAAAATTTTAGAGTGACAGTGTTTGGTATTGTTATAGTGGTTGGCATGAAATTAGAAAATTTCAATTTAAAATGTTTCCAAAGTGTTTATGTTTGTAGTTAATTTAATATTTAACAGATACCTACAGATATTTTTTTTAATTTAATATGAAACTTTTCGTAATATATTCACCGAAGAAAAAAAATTGTACGTAAAACACCTGATATAACAGAGTTAACAGTACGTGGTAAATGTTAGTTTTAAGCTATTAAATTAATACCCTCTTCATGTAATTGTGTTTGCGAATATTATCTTCATTTTTTCTTAATGCCAAATTTGAATTTAGTAAAAATAACCTTAAAAGTAGATGTGAGAGCCACTATAAACAAAGCATACATTATTTGGGTCTCTTTTGCCAACAACTGAAAATTTTATATTAATTAGAAATACCATTCTGTCATGCAGTTATTCCTATTAGTGTTAAATAGTATTAATAATGTTAAAAAAATTTGTTCAGACGACAAAGAGAAACCGCTATTTTGCAATGGTTTACCAGGAAGAAATTGGTATCATCGAACATTTACATCCGGCATTCAGAACTTCAGAAACTCTGATCCATGCAAGCGATTGTATAACTATTATTATTATTATTATTGCTATACACTCCACAACTATCGCCAATTAAGGAGCATGTCTCTAAAATCAAATTGTCTGCCTACTGAAGAATTATTTAAAATAGTCAGTGGCTGTATTTTTCATATCATTGACGGAACAAACATTAATGTCAACCTTGTCCGAGATTTCGTTAAGAAGACTTGTCATTATATAAATTGGTGATCGTTTTAGTAAATTGGTACGGGATTTAGTACACTTTAGGACATATTTTGATCTGGTATTTACTGGTACTCTAAAATTAATTTGTGACAATAGAAATTCTTCTTCACATTGACTAATGCGGAAACAATTCTCCTGGTCTCTAAACTATCATAATTGAAACCTTGTAATAGTTCATTATAGCTGGTAGATGAAGGGAAAACACTAGTCCCCTTAAAGATCATGTATTTTAAAAATCTTTTTTGAATATTTTCCAACAGATTTTTCTGATAAGTGTAATATGGAAACCATACCAAGGAGGCGTACTCAAGGACTGATCTCACCATTCCGAAATACAATGTTTCCAGGTGATTAGTAAAATCACGACAAGTACGAATTATAAATCCTAACATTTTTAGATCTCTGCCAATATGTAACTCAAAAGTGAATTTACCATCAAATGACACCCCTAAATTCTTGAAACTAGATACCCTTTTCACTGAGGTTGACATGAGTCGATAGTCGAAAAAACCACGTTCCTTCTTCTGGTTTACGAGACCATATTACATTTATTTACATTGATTCTTAGTTTATTAAGTTTGCACCATTGTTCAAACCTGTCAAGTTGGTCTTGTAAGAATTGACAGTCATCTCTAGTCTCTATGGATTTAAATATTTTTGCATCATCAGCGAACAATAAAATTTCGCTATTGATCACATCGGGTAAATCGTAATCGAAATTCAAAAACAACAAGGGGCCGAGATTCGAAGCCTGAGATACACCCGAAGATGGTACATACGGAGACGATTGAAAACCGTTAATAACTACAAATGATTACCTATTCCTCAAATAACACTCCATTAATACGACTATCTTTTCAGAAAAGCCCAATGTTAACAATTTCCGAAGGAGAATTTCGTGATCTACGCAGTCAAAAGCTTTTTCAGTCTGTATATATGACATCAACTTGCCCTGCTTTGTCCAAATGTTTGGCTAGAAACTGGAAGCAATGACAAAGTTAGTAACCGTAGACCTGCCTGCTCTAAATCCATGCTGACGGGGACTAATAAGATTCTTAACGGCCGAATACATATTTGAATAAATAACCATTTCAAACACTTTTGCAAAATTATTAAGAATTGCTACTGAACGATAATTACTAATATTAGACACGTCGCCCTTTTTATGAATAGGAATAATTTTCGACTGTTTCCAAATGTCCGGAAAGATTGCAGTTTTGAGACATAAATTAAAAATTAGGCAACTGAAAATGATATTCGAAATTGATTCAAAATTATAGAACACGAATTGGAAAACAATTATTTATTTTAAGCACATTTTATTAGACAAAAGCAAACAAAAGTAACAGATCACTTGCCTGAAAATGACAATAAAAAGAGGCTTCGACAAGCTATGCATCTCAAACAATTGTAAGTAAAGTAAACGAAGGTAAAGAAACTTTTAATACCACAGATACTGAATCTTGTAATATCTCTTAAATTTGCACTGTTCTGAATCTCCAAAAAAAAAGAAACAAATGGACTATTAAACGAATGTCATTCATAATTTACTCCTGAAAAAATGGAGAAACTTGCTGAACGAAGGCTGAGGAAAAGATTTTGACCGAAAGACGGAAGCAAGGAAGAAGAGAAGCAAGAGATAAAAAAGACAATAGGACCAAAATGCAAACCAAAGAAAAAGGCAGTTTCACCTAAAAATGAAAATTAGGAAAATTTTACTGAAAACTCGGATTCTTCAAAAGTACACAAAGAAGAGAAAATGAAAAAAAAAATTTCGAAAGCTGTAAGAGAAATGTTTCTGTAATTAAATATTAATTATTTTATTTGTCGTATTTTCTTGCTTTGTTTTATGAACTGTTAGATTAATTGCCAGTAGCTATATACATGGAGTCCCAACCACTATTAGTAAACTACCAACTACTATCATTTTTATGTCTCCCTCTATATCTTCCAATTTTATTTATCAAATATAAAACAAAACAATTCAATTAGCAATAGTGGTCAAGCATAAGTTATACGCTCTCTTTTACTTCCGTAAATTTTTGAATTAAACAATATTGGTCGAATTGAGCGAATCCAAACCAACAGAAATATAGAAAAGGTGCCAACTACTGTCAGTTGTAAAAAGTAGCGTTACCAACGAACTGTAATTGCATACGAAAGAACGGCGAATACAGTGCCCCCAACTATAATTTAAGGTATTTGTTATGACAGCTCAGGTCAAAGCGACCAATTAAATGATGAAAATTGTTTATGTCTAACGTTATTTGCTGACAAGTTCATAGTTTAATCCACAGACTGAATTGTAAACGAATTTTTTGTTGAGTAATTTCCACATGCAGAAAATGCCCGCTGCTTGTTCGGCAATAACTTGCAGCGAGAGAAAAAAAAACGCGAATATTTCGTTTTACAATTAAGGAATATACTGGTTCAGATGTAAAATAAAAATTAACAAAAACAATTTTTGAAAGGCGATAAGAGTAATAAACTGCAATTTAACAAATAAATAGAGTAATACTTAAACAAACATTCGGTGTATTGTCAACTATTGATAATAAGTTCAATAAAATTCGTTTGTTTACAATAAAAACCTACCTTTTGCACTGACAGTTGACCTCAACTGTCATGGCGCCCATTTGTCACAGTTTTGAAGCATCTTATAGCCGTTCTATGATTTACTATTATAGTTCGTTGAGCGTTACCATTTAAAATGTTTTAAATGTGTTATAATTTTTCAAAATATAAATGATGAATGCAACAAGAAAATACAAATTTTCGGAATGCGTGTAAACAATTACTCAGAACCAGACAAAACAATTGGAAAACTAAAGCATTTCCCAATTTGATTCGAAGAAAGAAACGATCTGCACCAATAAAATTTAATCAAAATCGATAATAAAGAAAAATCCACATTTTTTGAAAAATACTGTATATTTTGAAACCAGAAAAAAGTGATATTCCATTTTAGCTAACGATATATAGAGTATTTCATTTAAAAAATCAAAAATTGTATTCTTTTTTTCACTTTGCGATGCGCTATTGACTTTTGTGATAATAAGATGATAATAATAATAATAAGATAAAATGTAGAAAACTCTGCAAGTTTTCTTTGTTCTAACTTCTAAAATAAAGCCTATAGATAGGTTCCAAAATATGAAAAGGAACCAGCATGAATGTATATGTTTCACTTAAATTGTACTCCTAATAAATAAATTACAAAAACAAACCTTACTTAGGCTATGAAGTAATGTTGTATGCAATAAAACCAAACATCAAAAAGTAATTGATTAATAAAAAAAATAATTCAATAAAAAAAAACAATTTAGAAGAATCAATCAAATGCAAATTTCATTGGCCGTTGCAAATTTATAAATTATCACAATGGCCCAAGATTGTCTTCATGAATAACTTAAATATCAAATTTAAATTTAGTATGTTCCCCTAACAGTTTAATAAATCATCCAAACGTTGCCAATTAATCATATCCTAAATTTATCCGAGATACTTATTGTTTGAATTATGACATACATTTAATAAATATTCAAATCTCTGGCAAATCTTTGGAGTTTGTCCAACAAAATCGTTCTTATTAAGATTCTATTTATTTTAATGTGTTCAATAATAATAATAAAATTACTAATAATAAATAATCATCACCTGTCAAGATATAAGAAATGTTCAAGATTTAATAATTAATTAATTAATATCTGTTTATATACGTGCTTACCGATAAAAAGTACGTATGTACTATTAGAGACAGCACATCACAAATACTGTCGCATTTTTTCTTTCGAATCGCGCTCGACTTCCTCTTTAAGATAAGCCATTTATCTAAGGGTGGCCATTGCCAGTTGTTAATTTCGGTGACAATTAGAACCAGATAACGAAATCATACTTACAGGATGTCGAAGTGCGGTGGTCGCACGCAACTTTTCCGTGCATCGGACTTCGTCGGGCTCATTTTAAACGCTTTTGGTCTGTGTCCATTTGTTCTGTAACAAACCAAAGAAATAAATGATTATTAAGGCAACCCTCAAAGTTATAAAATATTCATTTCTGACGTAAACACCCAAATGTCGACGAACTTAAGCTAATAGAAGCTCACGTGAATGGACTGAATATTAAAGAGCTAAAAGAAAGGGAAACTATTTCATTAGCTTTATGCATGCTGAAATGTTTCCTCAAAGATATTATAAATCTAGCTCGCGGTGCTCTTTTCTGGATTCCCACCAGCTCACATCCAGCAACAGATTGCTGATATCCCTCTAGATTATGTTCGCTAAAATTCCAGTAATGTATTCTGGAGTGATGCCAGATCGCATTTCCATTGTTTGTTTCCAAATATTTCCGCTTTGATTAACGGAGGGCCGAGCCGCAAATTGTTGCTGCAAGCAATTTTCGCGTTAATAAAGTGCAAACGGTAATTAATTAAAAAAAGCAGCTCCTCGTCGGCAAAAAAAATAATTGAAATTTATTCCGCAAGAGATTGAGTCGATGTTATTCTGTGCAAATTGGATTCTTAAACTGCCTCAACTTGTGTATTTAGTTGGCTAAGGGTTCATCTTTTTCAGTTCAAGTTATTTGAAAGTAATCCGTAGAAGTTTAGAAGCAAATTTGTACAGAATGATTTAATTCATCATCGTCTGTAGACATATTGATTCAGAAAACAAAAGGCCAGGAATTTTATTAGGAAAAAAAATAAGAAAGTGAGGGCAGTTATTAACGGTTTTGTTCTCTTAATTAACAAAAATAATTTAGGTAACTTAATAATAAAGAAAGAACGAGGTGATGGAAAGCGGAAATACGGAAAGAAGTAACAAACATGCATATACAAAATACATATAAAACTAGTTCAAAACAAAATAGAATATCACAGAATAAAGGATACAGTTAAAACAATGGTAAAAGAGGCAAAACGGAAAGAAATAGAAAGTTTTGGAATAAAATAACTTGGAGGCAAGAAAAAAGAAATTAGAAGTATAAAAGAAAAAATAAAGAATTAAAAGTACAAATTAATAAACATTGGAAACATGGAGAGAATATTTTGCCGATAATCTTTCCAAACATTTACGGCGTAGTACTCTTCCCCTTTTTCCAAAGTTTTAATAATAATCACCTATTATCGGAAGAAAATCACACAAGATCCGAAAGTGGAGACTAAATTAGTTGGGAAGAATTGGAAGATGGTTTGAGGAAAATCAGAGTAGAAAAGGCGTATGGAAGTGATAAACTTCACCCCGAAATAATTAAATGGTTAGGAGATGATGGTAAAAAGAAATAATGAGGGATGTATGAGAAACAACACAATACCAAGGATTAAAAAAAAAAACTTTAATACCAGTAACAAAAAAAGTAGATGAATCAGAATCTGGTAATTACAGAGCCATATTCCTATCCATGGTAGCTTTTAAATTATATACCAGAATGTTAGTGAAAATAATAACTCAAGTTGTGGAAGAGAAATAAAAAAATACTACTAGTAGTAGCATTTTGAAAAGGAAGGCAGGCCACCATATTTATACCTTGAAATTTAATTATGAAAAAGACAGAAACTAAGGAACAGTGTTACGTAATGTTCATAAATCTTAAAGCGCCTTTCAATTCCATTGTGAACTATAATATAGGAGTACACGGAGGAATTGAAAATACCGAAGAAACTTATACAGATATCAACCAATACACAGAGAGGTAACCGGTAGAGTTCAGTTAAATGTTAAGAAATCTGTGGAATTTGAAATGAAAAAAGGGTAAAAAACAAGGGGTTCTCTTTTGTTGAAGAAGAGGTGCAAAAGCTGCAGGGTACACGAATCTG
Organism: Serrognathus titanus; assembly: GCA_039766575.1. Lineage (NCBI taxonomy): Eukaryota > Metazoa > Arthropoda > Insecta > Coleoptera > Lucanidae > Serrognathus > Serrognathus titanus. Next base: position 23,942,199 of record CM077913.1, read on the forward strand.
GTGCAGACAAAAGGAATCCTACATGCTGACGATATAGTTTTAGTGGCGAATTTACAAACAAAAATGCAAATATTAATAGATTTTTGTTGTCGAGTTAGAAAACAGTAAAATAGAAATTAGCGCAAACAAGTTTAAAGGAATGACATGGAATAGAAAAGAAAAACAAATGCCCCTAAATGTAAATAACTAAACTTACTACCAACATATTGCTATGTTATTCGTAATTGACAAATGCATTTGTTTATAGGTATTTCAATAACATACATATTTGTCTATAAACATGAGATTCCTTTAAAGAAGAGATGTAATCTTTTTCTTTTGTTTTAAATAAAATTAAAATAAATCTACGAACTCTTTTGGGTCCTTTGCACGTTGATAGATAATTACTTATGTTACAAATAACTAAAATAATACCGCTGTTCAAATTAAAATTCTTTATTAACAATTTCAGTTTATACAACAAAAGTGATTATTTGTTTAGAATTTAATATAAACTGTAAAGGATCATTTGTTTACTGATTATTTGTTTAAATGAATTTAATATAAACTAGGTTCCTGTAAAGGGTCATTTGTTTACACATAAATCACAAAGCAGTTTAAAACAATTGAAGGCATAATTATTAAAGTTAATTAAAAGAGCTCTACATTGTTTATTTACAATAAAATTAATAACGGTTTTACACACACCTAACTAATATTTAACGAACACTCACTGCCATAATTTTATTTATTCGCAAGCTTTCTGCATTAATTATTTAATTAATTAAAACGCATATATTTTCTTAGACTGCCCAAATTTTAACGTTCCTGTATTTATAAAGTGTGTCAAAAAAAAACTTGAACCACGTCATGCAAAGATGTAATGGAAAGACAATTTTTTGTGACAACGCGAATTTAAATTTAATGTAAAAAAAAATAATTTTCAATCATTCGTCTCTCACATTCTTACTTGGCCTTAAATGAATTTCCATGTAATTCTGATTCTAGTTATCAAACAAATGAAACCGTACATGTTATTAAATCGGCCAAAATAGACTTGCACCTGGTCTAAGAGTTTCATTCGGAGGTAGTACCTTCAAAGAACTGTAAAACCTCTACAATGTTTTGAGACCGATGAGTGTATGTCAGACTAGTACTGACGATTGTATCTTTTCAATCAGTCCCCTCATGTTTGTTTTTCTTAACAAAAATTGTGTTTCAGTAATAGCAACATATATGTTGCAATACCTTGGGATTATAATTTTCTTTTAAAATATTATTAATACATCAAAATCATAAATATAAAAAACTCAACAAACTCAATCTTCCAAACTAAAATAACGTAGCAATATGAATAAATGGTAGTAATCTTTACGAATGATAAAAAATAGAATTAGAAATTCCAAGCAGATCAAAGGCCATTAGGATATACGATGCGTTACATTATACAGGCTTTGGTGAGAAGGAAATTTAAAAGGAAACCAAGTTACGAAAATAGAAAGCAAAATAAATGTGGCTGAGATGAAACAGTTGAGAAGTAAAAGGTATAATAGATATAGAGTTTGATAACGTACGTTATAACATGAAATCAGGGCCTGTACAGGGTGGGCCAAATTCGACACTTTTAATAGGAAACTCCTATTTTTAGAAGAGTTAGACAAAAACTGACCTCGGTCCCTGGAGCTCGATTTTTAAGATAAAATTAATGGTGAAGACCGCGTTTCGATATCTTGTACCGTTTAGGAGCTACAGGGCGTTTTTCAAAATTCCACGATTTTTAAAAACCTTCATAACTTTTTTGTTTATGAAAATTTTTGATTTCTGTAAAGACTTCTTTAAGGCACTTTTTCATGCAGAATTCATTGCTCCAAGTTATTTTTTTCGAAAGTGCTCAATATTTGAGATATTAGCTAGAACTTTGATTATTTTTATATGGAACACCCTATATATTTTTACATTTCTGAAAAGAGCATAAAATTCTATTTATAAAAATATAAAACATTTGATATTTTATTCAAACAGTTTGTGAAATATAGAGTTTAAAAGTTTTAATCAAAAATTTAATTATTTTTACAACATTAAAGTAGGCTATGGATGACGATAACTAAGCGATTTAAGTTTTTGTAACTTCCTGGTAGGCCGCTGTCAAAATTTGACACAATCTCTTACAGTACTTGCTTTTCTCTTGAATTTTACTATCTCTATAAAATAGACTTAAAGAGATAATTAAACTTTTAGGAAAACTACGAGAAATACGACATGTTATAATATACAACTCAAGACTTCATGAAGTGCCTTTAACTTGTAAGTGAATGTTTGTACTGACGATGACAGCATAGCTGCTGAAATACGTATCTACGGATACAATCTATTTCGATTTATATTTAAGGATATAAACTTCTTTGATTTATATTTACTTTCTTGATTTGTTATTTCTAAACCACTGTCTTCTTTACTAATATTAAATGTTAAAGTGTTTTATAGAAATTGGTGAAAATTCAGAAGCAGCGATTAATTTTTACCATGAGTGGTATCCTGAAAGATGACGATCCTTCAGAGATATATTCTTGAGATTTAAAAACAATTTAATAAATTTTTAATCATTTAAACTGATAAAAACTAAAAATTATGAATCTCAAAACGGAAATAAGGAATTAGAGGAGATCATAGTTTTGGGAGAAATTGAAAATGACCGACGCAAGTTGGAGCAAACATCTTAGCAAGAACGTCTTCATTACGAATTTTAAAGAAACAAAGATTCTGACCTTATTGAATAAGAAAAATGCATCACTACCAGTCCTTGAATTGGTGATGTCAGCTCAAACCATAACAAATCATTTATGTTCAGTACAAAATGGCCGACAATTTGATACTTTATGTAATTTTTGTGCAATTTCGATTACATTAGTATTTATTCATTATAACTTCGTTATATTTATTAAAAATAAAGTAATATTTTTTCATGGCTCAATAAATCTTTAAAAAATATTTAGCTACCATCATCCACAGCCTACTTGAATGCTGCAATAACCATCAAAATTTTAATTAAAACATGAAAGCTCTACTGCTCAAGAATCTTTTGAATAAAATATCAAGTGTTTTATATTTTTATAAATAGAATTTTATGCTCTTTTCAGAAATGTAAAAATATATAGGCTGTTCCATATAAAAAATCAAAGTTCTTGCCAATATCTCAAAAATTGAGCACTTTGGAAAAAAATAACTTAGAGCAATGAATTCTGCATGAAAAAGTGCCTTAAAGAAGTCTTTACAGAAATCAAAAATTTTCATAAACAAAAAAGTTATGAAGGTTTTTAGAAATTGTAGAATTTTGAAAAACGTCCTGTAGCTCCTAAACGGTACAAGATATCGAAACGCGGTTTTCACCATTAATTTTGTCTTAAAAATCGAGCTGCAGGGACCGAGGTCAGTTTTTGTCTAACTCGTCTAAAAATAGGAGTTTCCTATTAAAAGTGTCGAATTTGGCCCACCCTGTACGTACTGCCAGTAGTAAACTGAGAGAGCATTTTATTATAAATCCAAACATGTCAAACAGAAAAGCTGCTGAGAAATTAAAGTTTAGAATTGGACCTGTGGTCAGGGAGAGAAATTAGATTGGTATTCGATCACGCGAGAGACAGGAAGTTACCAGGATGATATCGAAAAGGAAAAATCCAACTGCAGGAAACTTTCCAAGAAAGCAGTTGGAGGTGATTTCTTCTTTGCCATGAATGATGAAGTTGTATGGCAATAAATTCCAGCGAATTGGCTTCTAATGGCCATGATTCCATTGCGTTCCAGATTATTCAGCGCCTATAAATACTAAAATTATTCAAAAATCTAAATTTCCTGGCATCACTTTGGCAAAATTTCCTGTCAAAGTGAATAGCAGACCATTGCCCAAGATGGACAGATCTCGCCTACTTTTGTGATAAAGTGCATCAAAGTTAATCTGAATGGCGAAATTTATCGGAATTAGTGTTTGAAACAAATTCTGATCAGTAAACCAGGAACACACCTTAGATTGGACATGGACATATAAAGTGAGATTATGTTGCATCGAATAGATAGGATGTATGTAAGAAGGGTGATTAAAGCGAAAGGAGGAGAAGCAGGAGAAGAAGGGGAAGACCACGGAACACCTGAATAAAATAGAAAAACTGGACTGGAAAAGGAGAGACACTGGTGCAGATGAAGGAACTAGTGATGGATGGGAAATCTCGGAAAAATGGGTGGATGATTCAAAGATAAAGAGATCCGACGCATTGAGTTAAAAAAGAAAATGGAGAACACATTTTGAATGCATAAAGATGCGTATTAACACAGTTACTTCGGACAGCTGGATCAAAGTGTTGAATCTAATTAATTAAATTTTAATTAATTAATCGGATTAATTAATAGCGATTTTTGAGTAATAACGCTTTCTTATGGTCTTGCGTTTACTATCTTTTCTCTCAGAAATTGCATGGTAACATATAATGCTCTCAGCAACTATTTTTTCTCTTTGAGATCTTATCGCACATTTATATGAATTTATCCAAAAGTTTCAAATTTTGCAATTTTAATTTTGCAAGATTACCTTGATTTTCTTCCAAAAATCTGTTGAGGTTCTGATATTTTCGATAGAGATATTTTGAATAGGATCGCCCACATACGTTCCTGCTAATTTCGTGAATTCTATTTAGTGAATATTAAAAATTCGCGTAATTTGAATTTTGCAATTTCCTATCGTTCTTACATTTTCTTACCTTCTATTGGCTTTATTTTGTTTTTTTTTATTTGTTATCTTTTTCATTTTAAATTTTTTAGTCAGGTTGCCATGCAATCTGTTTACGTTTTCTCTAGCTATTTCTTGAATTAATTTAATCAATTTCTAATATAGTTTTTAATTTTGAAATTTTCTCATTTCTCTTTTATTTTTAAACTGTTTTCTATTTCAATTCAGCTTATTTTAGTCATATTACCAACGACATCAATCTAACGTTGCTATGATTTGAATTTAGATTAAAATTTTGCCTAATTCGAAATCTTCTTCTTATAATTTTATTTTATCAGAAAGCTCTTCTTGTATTTTTTAATTCGTTCTCTATTTTTAGCAGATAGATTGCTATTTATCTAGGTTTTCGGAAATGAGTTTAATAAAACCACATCGAAATCTTCCATGATTAGATTTATGCAATTCTAGTTTCATTTCTTTTTAATTTTTTCGCTTGTTTCTGTATTTGTAATCTATTATCATTCCTGTACAGGCTGTTATTACAAATTCGAACCTCACCGTTGGCATCTCAACAACGGTAAGAGGCACGAAGTCGGTTAAATTAGGGCAAAGTTTCATAATTGGCGCTGATCAATAATCCGTTTTAAAAAAATTTCTACGATTTGTAATTTTTGAAATATTTCTAAAACAACGTAGTTTTCTCTTTTCTTTTTTTATTATTGTAGAAATTACAACAAAATTAATACATTCCACAAACACTTTTATGAGCTCTTTACGATGATATTAAATTTTACTTCGTCTCGTTCTGACCATCATCAACTTCATTTTTTCTTATGGCCGCCACATTGGACTTTAACACCATTAGATAGATCAACTTTTTCTGATGGTTTTCCATATATCACACATCCTTATTTAATAAAGTAAAGCAGGTGTAAATGTAAGAAACTGTTGAAAATAACATGCAAAGAAAAATGTGGTGTGCTGTGAAGAAAACTCTCATTCCTTCTTGTAGATTTAAAAATTTATTATGGTAACAATAACAATTTTTACGATTTTTACTTTTATTCATGAATTTATTAATTTTTATCAATGATCGTTCAAATGGATTACTAATACCAAATATATCCATCATCTTGTGAATTAATTTTGCAGAATTCACGTAAAAATTTTACCTGTGGTTTTCGATTGGTTTCTTCTCATTCTCGTGTTTCTATTTTAACATGTCATAATAAACCCGATCACTTTTGCCTCAATATTAGCACATTGGTCATCCTTTTCACCCCGAGCGATACACTTGCGTGACTGATTAATCCAAATTTTTCTTTCGCGTTTGCACGCCGATCCACCTTAATCATCGTCGAAAAATAAGATATTCACGGAAGTAATTTGCATGTTAAGACGGAACGTAATTGGTCTTTCTGTTTTTCTTGTGTGCATGATGAATGTAGTGACGTTTCTCATTTTTATTTGTGAAAAAATTTCAGAATACAAATTAGACGCGCAGTTTTATTACGTTTTCATCAAAATTCTTAACTTCTGTTTAATCGATACATTAATTTCTCATAATCTTTTAAAAAAAGGCAATCTACGAGTAAATTTCAGATGCGCAGATTAAATTATTTGCAATCTACGCAGCTTATACACCCCGTAAACATGTAAATTGAAATGCAGATGCATTTATATACATATTCATCTGATGTAAATATGACTTTGACTAAATTAGTATTCAGTAAACCACTCGTTTGTCACCCTAAGATTCAGATAACACTTTTAATCATTTACGGGCCTTCGAAATCCAATTCGGTTAATTCCAAAAATAAATACCTCCAACGCGCCATCGCCATTTAGTTTAATTTGTAAGACAAATAAGATAAACCGTTATTTGTTGTCCACCGTGTTCAGATTTGACGGTGTATGCTTCGATCTGGTATCCGATAATATTAATTCAGAATTTACATGACAATTTGGATTTGAGAACGGAGGCGGCCTCGTTAAATATCATCCCGCGCATATTCATCCGGTTCCGATAATTTACATTTCAAATGTCGCATAAGCTCTGGTTAATTATTGGGCATGTTTGCGTGACCGTGACTTTCGGGTGAGCTTTCGTTTGCGAGAGACGAATTAGCTCTAAAACGCTCATTGTTTACTCCCGGCGACGATAAATCGCTCGTATTTGTTGATTAAATATTTGCCCGCGAATATACATTTTTCAGGTTTGCGTAAAAAAACTTTTAAAATATAGATCAGTTTAGTTGGGGGTTGGCTTTTTACGTATGTTGTATAATTTATAATATTAGAAATTTGAGAAAATGTACTCGTGCAGGTTGTATTAAAGTAACGCCAGTGGTTTGCAGTTCGATTCAGAAAATCGAAACAAATCGAAATGAAAGAACGACTAAAGTTTCGATGTCTTCGTCAGCAAATTATTCAAAAAAAAGAAAAGAACTAAATTGATTTATATACTTACTTACATTAGAAATGTTACACCTAGAAGGAATAATTTTTTGGACTTGATTTTTTAACAACTTTGTCAAACTTTTATCTTTGACAGTTCTTGCAACAACAAAGTTTTATCTCTTTATGAGAAGAAAACAGTTTCTGAAAGCTGATTAGTACAGATATTTTAAGTTCTTGTGCCTCCGTCTACTTGTGTTAAGCATAACAAAATGCCTAGAGCCCGTGGACATCAACAATATCACCATCTTAGCGATTTTGACAGGGGTAGAATTATTGCCTATCGAGATGTTGGTTTGTCCTATCGCGAAATTGCCCACCGCAATGACTGTAATGGGTGTGTGTCGGGTGTGGACAGAAGAAGAAGAAGAAGACCAACTGGTCAACCAAGGCGTACTACAGAGCGTCAAGATCGGCGCTTGAGACAACTAGTTCTGTGAGACGGTTTTGCTACTACGCGCCAAATCGGTGACCAATGGTTTGGAGAAGAAGGTAGACCTGTTAGTACGCGAACCCTATATCGCCCCATTCGAACCTTTGGACTTGTTTCATACTGACCACATTTAGTGCTTCCTTTGACGGTGGAACACCGTCGTCAACGTTTGGACTGGTGCAGAGGATGGCAGCATTGGGAGGCAGAATGGCATAATATCGTATTCAGCGACGAATCGCGAATCTGTCTGGGCATGCACGATGGCTGTAGAAGGGTAAGACGCCGCCGTGGAGAGCAACGTGATATTGAGTTTGCTGTTGAAAGGCATGTACACAGGACTATTGGAGTAATGGTTTGGGGGGCTATTGCCTATGGTAGCCGATCACCTCTTTTGTTTATTCGAGGCAGCATGTGGATGACGTCCTACAGCCCACTTTATTGTCGTCCATACGTCATTTTTCAACAAGACAACGCAAGTCCTCATATTGCTCGTCGAACTATGAATTTTCTCCAAGAAGCTGGCGTTAATGTTTTGCCGGATTTAAATCCAATTGAACATGTGTGAGATATGATCGGGAGAAGACTGTTCACTTCGCACCATCCTCCACAGACTTGGCACAGTTAATCCACGAAGTTTAAGTTTCTTGGAACGAAATGCCTCAAGCAGACATCGACCACCACATGCCTAGACGTGTACAGGAGTTTACTCAGCTACGGAGTCGTTAAACACATTATTAACACATTATCAATTTTTTCCGTATTATATGTTATTTCTTGCAAATTTTATCGTTATTGATGTAAGACTACCACATTGTCAAAAAATTATTCCTTCTAGGTGTAACACTTTAAATGTCACCGAGTATATTTACAACAAAATTTATTTACAGCATTATAGTATAATTAATTTTTACAAGCAATGTTTATGTGGGTTTCCTCCTCCTTGATGTAAAGAATGGTAGGAAATAACATGGAAATAGGGCGACCCACAGTCACATGGTTTACGTGTAAGATATTTTTGAAACTAAAACTTTCTTGATAGGTGGATTAGAGAGGCAGCCTCATACCATAACCTCCTAGATCATCCATATAAACCTTTTAGATTCTTTTTTTGAGGGGGGGGGGGTTACTAAGGTTTACTTCAAACCTCATGTCGATGCTGAAAATGTCGTAGTTTTTATTCACGCTCACGAAGGCATACTTCCATGTTGCATCATGCTAATGTTTGCATTGAAGTAGGGGGAAACGTTTTTGGATATCTCTTACAAAAATTAGATTACTGTTATAATTCTTTTAGTCTTTCATTTCAATTTGTTTCGATTTCCCTAAACCATGGGCAATAATTGTGAGCATTCTGTATTTTGAGTTCGTTTGTTAACTTGTTCACGATATGGTAATATGAGTAGTGGGCAAAAAGATAAAGAAGCAGATGAATGCTATAAGCGGTCAAAATTACTATTTCGCTGCAATAAGAACTCCGACTGTACCGATAAATATGATTAGCGTAACAAAACGGAACAAATTTGTTGGAAAGTTTGAAAAAATTATGCTTTATTGCCAAATAATTCCAGACTCTACAACGATAATAAAGCAGCAAGTAGCCGGGAATAACCGATATAAAGTAAATCTCATAAAATGTTATGATAAACCGTGCTCCGGGAAAGTACAATTTTGCCCGTCTCTAGTGAAAGTTGAATAATAATGAACTCAAATAAAAGATGTCAATGAAATGCAGTGAATGTTTAATATGGGTGGAAAATGGGCAAGTTCTAACAGAAGAAGTTTCGCACCTTATCGACCTTGATTTGGCGACATGCAAAAGTGCCGCGCACAAAATTAGTCACTACTACTTTTGAAACGATGAAAAGAGGTACACCATATTGAAAGAAGGGATAACGAAAAAAGCTAATTTTTTCGTTAAAGTTAATTTAAGTATTTGTGCAATACTTCAAATAGTTTCTAGATACGTTCAAATCATCCTATGTTTAAAGTTTAATTACGTCTCTTCATATCCCCTCATTCCGATCATCCTCTTAAAAAAAAGCATTAGGATCCATACTAATTGTACCCAATGATTTTTAAATTTTTTATGAACTCTTGCTATGAAATTTCAAACGTAATTAAACGGTGACTTAAACTTATATTTACAAACAAAATGGTTTTAACACAAGAGCAGAGGATTTTCATAATTGAATCTTACTTTTCGTAATAGAGTACAAGAAAATGGTAAATGGATATACAGGCTCCAAGCTTGCGTTGATAAGTTTTTTGAAAAATTTCCTGCGGTTATCGATATTCAAAATTTACGTGTAATCATTGCAAACACTGTTGCAGGATTTAGAAGTACAGGTAGTGTTGAATGCAAAAGAAGATCTTCTCTTAGAACTGCAGATACTGTTGAAGTAAGACAGCGTGTGGATGATGGACCTTGAAAATCCATAATCAATTATCCCAAAAAATAAGCTTATCATACAGTACCTGTCAAAAATTCTGAAGAAACACTTGCATATACATCCATATAAATTGCAAGTCGTCCATGAGCTTTTACTAGCAAATTACCAGAGATGAACTTTTTATTGCCTTTGGTTTGTTCAGCATCTTATGGATAACGATGATTTACTGGATTGGATATTCTATTCAGACGAAGCGTGGTTTTATTTTTCTGGATAAGTCAATTTACAGAATTTTAGGTTTGCAGAAGCACCTTTACACCAAATAAAGTTTGGAGTATGGATTGCTGATTAATTGGCCCGACATTTTTTCAGGAAACTTAACTGCTGAACGATACAGGAACAACATCTTAATTGTCTTCATAAATCAATTATTAGACGACGAGTTACAGCATGGATATTTCTACCACGTTCTCCTGATTTAACATCCTTGGATTTTATTTTTTTTATTAGAAAAACAGTTTTTAAAACCTCCTGTTCATAACGTTCAAGACCATAAATTTATGCTTGCAGGATGAAGGCATCCATTTTCAGCAACTTGTCTAATTACATCTTTGAGTTTTCTGACCGTTTAAAAACGACACTATTCGAGCTGCAAATTTGTAAGCCAGGAATTCCTAAATTCACGGACACACACTCACTCAATTTGTTTCAACAGTCTGTTTAAGTGGACGTGAGTGCGTTCGACAAACATTTTAAAGCTGTTTTTACAAGTTAGAGTTCAATAGCTGTCAGTGTAACAAACGTCAAGAAACGTACAGAAAACTAAGGGTTGCCGTCTAAATTTCACAGCAAGTGTTGATAAAAAGTTTAAAAAATTACTCGGACGAGATTGCCTACACTACAAATTTTAAATTGTAATTTCTACTTCGGTATACACATTGAAGTGACTTTTATTACGCTCCTTAAGCCAGAATTCTTGAATTAAGTCCCCTGTTGGTTCCCTATATTTGCAGACATATCATGAAAGTGAAGAGTTTGTGGAAAATGTGGCATTAGTTCGCCAGTTAAAAGATATGAGAGAATGTTGGGCACATGAGCAAATATACAATTAAGTTAATGGTTAAGAATTTACTGTACTCTCAACTTGAAATAAGGCTGTTTCCATTTCTTTACTTGTAAGAGTTACTTATCTATTGAATACGATTAAGATGAACATTCTGAGTTCCTTCCTTCCAAGTACCCTCAAAGTGAGACGGATATGAAGGATAAATTGCGATTCAATGAAGATATTTAACACAGACCCTGGAATGTTCCACATTATTGAATCGAGACTACAGGATAATTAGGGGTTGTAGTATTACATATTATACTTATCCCAATAGAAATCACACCTGAATGCTTTCAGCCCTGCAGTGCGCCAGCAATGAGAAAGAGGACAAATAAAACTAATCACAGTAGTGTCTCGTGTTCTGGCAATATTTAAACAAAAAAAAGTCATCCAAAACTTTTAGTTTCGACTCAGCTCACGTTTGTGCGATTTATTTAGTTCGTCTCGAATCTGCTTATCATGTTAGATGAAAAAATTAAACGAAACTTGATCCAAAATCTTATAAAAATGGAAGAAAACATTGTACTAAAATAAATAATTTCAAATAGAAACGGTGGAAATAAGTGTTTGCTTCCATAAAGTTATAAAGTCTCATATATTTTCAATTAATTCAATTAAATTTGACAACTTTCCGATCAAACTATTTAAATGCTATAGGTAAATAAAGTTACCTTTCACGTATTTGAAGCATTTTCTTCATTATTGAAATTTATCAAAAAATGTTCAATATATTGAAAAATCAAAAATCAAAAAATCATTCAAGATAAATAATATTGACAGGTTTTTCAGGAGATACATTATTTATCCTGAAGAAGCTGTCAACGTAGAACGAAACGTCGACTTTTAAATTGGTTTTGCAACAGTCCGGTCAATTACAGTTACAAATTTTGTGATATTTTTACATATTGTTTCAAACATGGAAAATTTTTTTCGATCTACTCTCGTGTGAAAGTTTAAATTACGTCATGTTTGATCAAATAATATCTCCAATAGATCTTAATTGAAAGATAAACTAATTTACTGAAACTTTGGATACAACTATATACATTTTCCTATTTATGTAACAAATATTCAGATTTCTTTCATAATCAGTCAATTTATTAGGAATTGGAGATGAATATTAAATGAATATGAAGTCCATTTTTAATTATTACAGAAAATTACATTTTTACTTTGTTAGGTTATAATTTTTTTTTATTATTACATATTAATTTTAATAATCTTTGTAATCGGAAAGACGCGTTTCCTTTTGCACTACACACTTTATATACATACCGACTGCTTCACTGAAACTTGAAAAGAAAAGCGAAACTAAATAGAGATAATAATTACAGAAGATATTTTCTTGACGGAAATCCATTATAGTGTACATCAATTAATAAATGAAAAACGCAGTGAAAAACTCTTAGATTTTTGATGTATCCCCTGATGATGGCGAAAAGCCGAAACTAGTAGGGTTATACAATTTGCTGTGTAAATTAAACTTGGACTAAAATATTCATTTATAGAAGATATGTTTGTTCGCTATGCAAACCTATTTCGTTATAAAATCTGGCTACAGGACTAAGCAAATAAAGGACAAAACGTGGAATAATTGCTTATATGATTTTAATTAAGAACGCTATATACTTATATTGCACTTACAAATACTCATTATTCATAACACTTTCACTTTTTCAGTGTTTACATTCGTATAATATAATTTTTACTTTGCCTTTACACTTATCCAAATTCTGTAATTCAGTTATTTATTTATTTCATAAAAACCTTTTTTTTTCGTAAGATGATGAGGAAATTGTAAAGGAGCCCAAGAGCTTTTGCTCAAACTTCCCTCTGTCGTAAAAAAATGCTCGAAGATTCCTCAGATAATTCCCTGTCAGTGCGTAAAAGTAAAAAATAATTTCCTGGCCCTAGGCCGTGTCTGAAGCAGTCATTAAAAATTCTGTCACGATTTCGATAATGTCGCGGGCGTTCAATGAAAACAGAGACGAGTAGATGCGGCGTTGAGAAAACTGATTTGAAACGATACTAAAAAATAATAAAAAAAAGCGATTTGTAAAAGATGAGGACATGAATTTATTGCTGTCTCAATAGTCAATCTATATTGAAATTTGACATAAGTTTATTTATTTTAATTTATTGAATAAATTTTTTGTTATAGATTCATTTTTAGAATTAATAAGAATATTGATAATTTGTAATTAATAAGAATATTGATAATTTGTAATGATTGCACTTTGGCAGCGTTCTCAAAATTATTATTATTTAACTTAAAGTTAAAATTTATTTGATAAATTTCAAGAGATTAAAAACTACTATGATCATAGATATTGGCGTCTTCATAAGTTAGATAATGGCACAAGAATGTGTTTAAAGCAACTTTTTCTTTCCCTCGAAATTAAAATCTATACAACATCGTTGTTTTGACGAGCAAGAATGTTTTAAAAATTAAAAATCCTTGATTATGTTCAATAATTTTAAAACTTTTTCTTCCTCTTAAATGCCTATTAATTTCCATAATATTATTCTAATACTTCTCATGTTGCTCATAATAAACAATGTTACAAGCAACCCATACATTAGATCATGGCTTATACTTGCAAATTTTATAATGTTCCAAGAAACGCATTCATACATATGTATAACGGTTGTTATTGATGAACAATTACCAAAAATTGCAAGAAATAACCTCCGACATTGCATTATTTAATATTTGACCTTCAAACATGCACCACACAAATTTTCCTATTATCCTCTACAAAATAAACTCGTGGCTTTTGTCGTGAATGCACGCAAACAGGATTTTTTATTATTATTTCAGGTCATACCCAACCAAACGCCGGACGCGGACGGTCCCTGATGCAAAGACCAAACGCAAATAATTTCAGCTTGCTGTCAGGGCTTCGTGTAATCCTTTAACACGCTATAATCTGTATTATTACTTTGACGTGCGCCATCTGAGCTTAAATTAAATATCACGTTGATTCCAGTTAAAAACACAACGTAACTTATGAATTCATGGGACGTTTTGTTCAAATCCTGTATTTGTTCGAAACAACATCTTGTGGATAACGATAACAAATCTCTGGACAAATAACTTATTATACTTTTAAGCATGCAGAGGATGGATTAAGAAGATGTGTTGCAACTTTGCAGACACTTCTGCAATTCGAGATTATCTCCGAGAAAAATAGAAAAGAATTTCTCTCATATTTAGATCTTGTTTCCCTTTGTATTATCTTAAGTAATATCTCTTATTTACTTATTTAATACAAAAGGGAATTTGAAAAATTTGTAATTTGCATAAATTAAATATTGCATTGATTATGGTTAAAAAGAATCACAGAAATTCACAACGCCTCCACCAATGTTTCGTGTCTCTTCAGGGATTCGAATTGAAGGTTTCGTGTCTCTTCAGGGATTCGAATTGAAGGACATATTTCTTGCCAAAGTTTGAGATACTTTGAGTCCGAAAATGATGGAAATTATTGAATGCCTTCTTCTCTGGTAAGAAGATTTTAAGACCGAAAAGGAAAGCCTACTTCTTCCCAACGCCCTTTATTAACTCCGGTTCGATGAAGAGGTAGTAATCCCATTATCCCATTTCCTTTTGGCCACAGTTAGATCAAGCCGAAAATTTATTTGAACCAGCAGGCAATAGTTACTAGATCTCCAGGAACGGAAAGTTTTAATGATATAAATCCTGAAGATTTTCAACAAATACTTAAAAGCGATTATTGGGGCATATTTGGTGGCAATGGCACCCGAAATAAACAAAATTAATTTAAAGGTGAACAAGGTTTAATTTAATTTCTTTTTCTAATATTTAGAAGTAGTGTTTGGGCCACAAATAGGGTGTGGAGAACACATTCTATTATTTCAACTGCTTTTAATTCAATTTAAATTTAGATACAATTTACTGCACTATTAAAATTGTTCAGGAAATTGGACCGAATCTTGAATAATAGGGTGGTCTAGAAAGGGCATTTTTGAGTATTCCTACTTTCAGATAAAAGTATGGCATATGTATATGGTAGATCTAAAATGTTCTAAACATTCAAAAACTGAGCCACGAATTAAAATGCCTGAGAATTTATATTACGTTAAGCTGAAACAATTAGGTAGAAATACTATATTTTTGCAAAAGTAAAAGTGAAGTGTCAAATTAAACTGCCGAGCAATTCCTGAATGAAACCCACGCACATAACGGAAACTGAACAATCCCACTTAGCCCGCCTACGACCTTCCACTAACGATTTACCCCCACGTGCCCTGAACCAATATTCATTTTAAAAAGGTACATTCATTCATGGCGCCTTCCTAATAATAATAATAATAATGGCGGGACGCAAATTTGCATATTATACCGTCGCATAAATTCATTTGCAAAACATGAATGAGAGGCCGAAATTAATTTTGCACGTATTACTCAGTTCCCAGGATGGAATTTACTATGCATCACGCTAAAGTGTAATGAAAAGGCGTGGATGGTATGCTACGAATTACCGTGAGTTTTATGGTTCCTGGAAAAGACATATGAAATAATGACGACCACTAGTATGAGACCGGTATTCACCTTGATCTAAATTCTTGACATTGCATTGTAACTGAGCAGTGAGCTCTCAGATTTTATATTCCTTCTAGTAACTTAACCCGTTTTTCTACTCTATTTCATTTGGTTTCTATTATGAGGTGATTCTTAAACAGATGTACTTTGCATTTACTACGAAGACAATATAATTAAGAAACTAGATTTTACACGGTTTTCAATCTGCCCTTGAAAATATATTGTGAATACATATAACCAACAAGAACAATAACTCCTTCATCAAAATACTATACTGCGGATATACGAGGGTGTATTTTTATGTTATCTACCTTGCCATGAAACAAACCTCGGTTATATTCCGGGACGATTGCTCAAATTGCAAAATTTTTGCAAAGTACCTCGTTATGCACACTTATAATGATAGTGCCAACTTTTTAACCTTGATTTCGGAATGAAAATATGTTACAGAACGCAATTCAATGGTTACTTACCAACATAAAAAAAATTACCGATCCCAACAGCTCATATAACTAAATAAATACATAAACTAGTAATATAAACTGTAGCAGTTGCTTGAATACTTTCTATAAAAAGTGAAATGTTGCAACTTACCCCTGTTGTAAGAAGCCCTATCCTCTGCTAAGATATTTCCTCGCGGAAGAGTGACAATGGCACACCAATTATTGAAAACTAGCTGTGACATTTAGAAGTACATGTCCGAAATTGTGTTTAATTTGTGCGGTTTATAGAGATTTGGAAAGGTTTATTTCTTAGTAAGATAAATAAAATCAAGATGGAACATCGGAATGTCATAAAATTCCTGACAAAAGATGGCACAAAAATTGTTTATGAAAGAGTGGTTGCTACGTATGGGGAAGATGCACCATCTTATTTTCAAGTTAAATTTCGCTTTACACTCTCTAGGCTAGGTAGAGAATCAATTAAAGATGACCCAAAGTCCAGATGACCCTTGGAAATTCGAACTAAAGAGTGCGAAAATTTGGTACTGTAAGGTCGGCGTTAAAGGTATCTGCAATTGCCAATAAAGTCTGTATATTCGAAAAACTGTCCTGAAAATGTAACGTTACGATTTGAGTACGAAAAACGTATTTGAGTTCCAAGACACCCAGATAGCTTTCACCTGACCAAAACTGATAAGAAATAAATTTCTCAAAAAAGTTTGATCGCGTTGGAAAGGAACAGATATTTTCTTTCTCAAATTATCACTAGAGATGAGGCTTGGATATATTACTAGAACCCTTCCACTAAACCATGCAGTGGGTTTATAAGGCTCTCTATCACCAAAAAAAAAACAAAACACAATTTTCTGAAAAAAAGACGATGGCAACAATTTTCTGGGATGCTGAAGAAATCTTGCTTATTGAGTATATGCTGAGGGAGTCTAACATAAATGGCGAGGCCAATGGAAATACAATTCAAAATTTGAAAACCTTGTGGAGGAAAAATGTCCATTTTCTTATTCGCAGAAAAAATTATTGCTGCACAATTGTCGGGTTCAGGAGGCAAGCACATTCCACCAGATGACTGTAGGTTCATAGAATTAAGGCATCCACCTTATACTCCTGATCTCACTTCATCAGACTTTTTTTATTCAAAGACTTAAAAGACATCTTGCATTTTATGAACCACTTAAAGAAGCTGACGAACAATATTTGGTAAGAATTGCCGAAGGATTTTTTTCCGAGCATATGGAACAGTTGGAAGAAAGATGAAATAAGTGTATAAGTGTTGAAAGAAGTTACGTAAACAAACAAAAATTATTGTGATGCATGTTTTTTTTTTCATTACTAGGTAGATAACATAAAAATATGCCCTCGAATAGTAATATAAATTTATTATGAGGAAAAACAACTAAGTGTTAAAAATTCACTTAGGAAACTTATATTTTTTACTTCATTTTGTTTTAATTGTAAGGTGTTTAATAGATACAGGGTACGGCAATGACTTTAGAGGTCAAAAAAATGGCATAGTAAAATGCAATTACAATATTTATTATATAATTCATAAATACTTATCGAAAAGTAGTTTTTTTTTCTCTTAATTTTGAAAACAATAGACTGTAAAACGGATCGCCACATAACGTCAACATTTTCTGCGGTTTTAACGCTTCGTGGTCTTATGAGTGATTGCCTCTCTAGCGCCAAACCCGTGGCTTTAAAATTCTAAACTCAAAGCAATACAGTTTTCCTATCCGGAATAGGAGCAAGTCGACCGAGCCCAAAATGTCTACGAGAAGCTCTCTCTTTGTCGCGATGACAGATTCGTGGGTTTATGATAAACGTTTCTACTGTGAATGCAGGATGCATGCCCGTCCAAACCACGATGAAAACTAAACGTCAAGGTACTCGTTTCCGAAGTAGTCCATTACGATCAATTTCGCATCACTAGTGATGGACCTGTAGCTAAGGACAATTCAGGAGGCTTTTCTTGCCACTCCTGTACGTTGAAACTAATATGTTTCACTTTTATTAACGCGTGATGTATATTTAAATAATATTGATTCCTTGAGAAGTTTCCTCGCTAGTGAATGAAACATGCGAAACCGTTAATATATAAATCCTTTCACCCCACAAACCATAATTTCATCTACTATTCCCTTTGTCGTAAGTAATAGGTGAAATTATTAATCTCTACATCCACAATCATTCTCAAAGTGATATACAGTGTGTGCCCAAATTTACATAACGTATGGTCGTTTTTTCTATTTTAGTTTTTTTTTCATTGATTTTGTAGAAAAGTTTTGCTTGCTTCTAAACTTTTCATTACTGCATTAGTGTTTACTAATTAGATTATCTTAGAATAGTTCTGATTTTTTGTTGAAAAGAATTTATTCATTGTAAAAATACCTACGTAATTAAAATTAATAATTAATTTTTGGGTTGCTTTTAGGATTCGGAAGTAGTAAATGAAGTCAAATACTAAATTTGAAACTACACGTAGTTTTTATATTTACTATGTCTTTATTATCTTGAATAAACTACGTTAAAAGTTACATCATTTTTTATCTTACTTGTATTGTTATTTCTTTGGCGGATTCTATTCTAAAACTGAATTAAACAAGTTTAAACATTAATTATGTTGCTTAAGGTCCAATTTTATAAGTGCAAGTTAAATTTACTCTGAAGTTTAATGCTTTAGTAACATTTGTATTTAAAATTGTTACTAAGGTATTAAAAGTCCCCAAATAAAATTTATTTATACCAGATGATTGATTCAAAGAATAGTAATAATGTATTGCTTCTTCGATGTTTCTATACACATTTACTACATCAAAAGCTACGTGGAATGTAGTTTTTGTAGAAAATACTTGTTACGTGTAACTTTCTGAACACTGGTTGCTTATAATTTCGTTTACTCTTCGTCTTGGTTTTTCCATAGAAGCAAGCAAAACTTTTCTACAAAATAATCTTCAGGAAACGAAAATGAAAAGCACTAGTTCTCGTCTTATGCATGAGCGTATAGTACATTTCACTTAACTTTAATTAATTATAAATTGTTGTATAAAAATTTTTAGAACATTTTTTTAATGTTCTGGTAAGTCGTCAGTATTTTATGTCGGTCTCTATTCAAGAATGTAATGTAATTTTTAAGTAAATAAAATTCAATCCGTGTTTGTTTACTTACTTATAGATTAGACTACATTTTATTAACAATATTAGCAAAATTGTCAATTATTCTTAAGGATATGTTTCTTTAATAAAATATTTCCCCTTCAAATCAATTTTGTTGTACATAACTTCTGTAAAAAGAATTTTCGCAAAATCCAAAAGTATTAAAGTCAACGAACTCCTCCCGAAGCCTCAGCCATTCAATATTTACAGGCCTGAAAAATTAATGCGCCTGTAAATCTGACGTTTCCGACGATAATTCCAGATTGGCAGGATATAGGTATCGCCAACGCATAATTCAAACGATATGTCATGTCACCGACAACAAGATGCCATTTACATCAAAACATTATGACGGTAATATTTCAGGCAACCCGACGTTCCTTGTTTCGTTTACTGCGCATCTGTTGTCTGTAATTCACGAAAGCAGATCAAATCAAAGATAGGTTGATTTAATTTATTTCAGGGGGCGGAATATGTTAAGGTCCTTTCTCTCCAAGAGCACGAGTATAACTTATACATTTTCACAAAATAGGAACAGTGATTTTATCTAAATTATTTAAAATTGAAAATATTGACGATGCGATAGAAATTTAGCTGCAGTTTCTAATAGAATTACAGCATGTTTCTAATAGAATTCTATTATAAAGAAAGTGTAAATGCATAGGTAAATATTTAAGTTGTGAAAATTTGAGGGGCCTAGTTTCAAAGTGTACAATCTCCAATGTCATTTAAAAAACTAACATTAAAAAAAATTAATTTTAACACATAGAAGATAAGGTTTTGTTTACTTAAAGAAATTAGCTATTAAAAAGATATAAAAAAAAAAGGAATAGAGCTGCACGTGAAAGTAACAAATGGAGATTGCTCCCTTTGAAACAAGGCTCCTCATTTGTATAACAGCCGATTAAAAACAAAACAAAAAGGAAATGAAATATCTATCAGGACAATCATCCTAATTGTCCATTCCTAACATGTCTAACATACTTTAACTTATGAGTTATGAGTTAAAGATAAATGTATGTACAGTTTCAGGAAAATATTTTTAGTAAATTATTCCTGCGTGAAAAACTTTTTTTATGATGCGTGATTCGAAAATGATTTCATAATTTCGTGTGTGATTAACGAACGACCACTTTGTTTCCTGTTCAGTTATGTCAGGCGTGGAGCACAATTTACTTTTCGAAAATTCGTTACGTGACAATACGCGGATGATTATATCTTATAATTGATTTCCCCGTGTGAGCTGTCATGCAGGACGGCCAATTATCCAAGGCCAAATCGATAACGTGGAGTACACCTTTACTACGGACGCTTCGAAATGCCCTGACGTCACCGCTACCTGACGCTGCCCATAAATTATCCATTACTCCACAGCGACGGCGGGCGCCTCGTACAATCTGCGCCGAGGATAAAATTCAAAAGGTTACCTAGACAAAAAGAACTTCCTCCTACAATAAACTATTTATGTGGCTAATGAGGGCATTATTTATGGCGTCGCTTCTTTTCCGCTTATCGGCCTCCCTTTGCGGCACGGCGGCGGTTTGTTTCTTTTTCGGGTAATTAATTGTGTCATGTGAAGTTAAGGAGTTTTGTCCTAAAAATACCCGAAAAGATCGAAAGGAAAAGCAAGTTTAGGGTAGAACATAAAAAACGAACAAGTAACGTTACAACACCTAAGAGTGCCTTTGTCTATAAATTTTAAATACAGAGCATACGCTGTCTCGGAAACAATGGACAATGCCATAGCGGCGACATACAGGCGTATCTAAAATGCGTGGATATAACCACAGATTCGTGGACATAAAACGAATTAGATTTTCGTTTATGTAAGCAAATATCATCTCTTCGTAGAATCAAATTCAAATAGGGCAATCATATTTTTAACCCTAGCGGTGTACTGAAAATCTAACTCTTCCCTTATTTAAAACTTCGATGATACAATCGTAAAGAAAAAGTTCTTTCCAGCGGATCAAGTAAACGTGCTATAATTAGCGAAAGCTCGGACACAGACAAAAGTAACCTATCGATTACGTTAATAGTTCATTCTACTGGATTACATTTCAAAAATTTATACATCTGCTGTAAGACCTTATCTAAGGAAAGTATGAATTTCTTCGTCATTTGCTAGCAACACACGAATTAACACTTTTTGGCTAAAATTCTGAAACTTTCGAAACTTATTCAGAATAGGCTTGTGATTACCGGAAAAATAATTTTTAAAATCTCACTGATAAAATATGGTGCTTTTCAAGAGGTTGAGATTAAAATAACAGGGGGAAATTCAAACATTTCGGATTTATATATAATTTAGCCTTTAAATCAAGAAAAAAATAGTAGAAAAATCCATTTAATGAAATAGGATGTTTTTTAGAGGATGAAAGTTGAAATAAGAGTAAAATTTTAACATTTCGAGTACATGTAAGCTTTCTACTCGTCTTCTAAATAAACAAAAGAATATTAAAAAAGAATCTTTTATGACAACCCAAAAGAAAACTTAATAAAGATCCAGAAAATTCCACACTCGAAATAAGACTCAGCATCGAATGAAAGTGTGGTTCATAACATGTTTTAGTTTTTATTATTGAGTTCAATAATCACTTTCATAGTCACTTTGTGCTTTACTCGAATCACTTTCGACTTCAGATGAGATTGAGTATTCATTTGTTCGTCGTGAGACGTCGATGTGCCTGGTATTTCTGGGGCAACAGAACTTCTGCAGAAAGGCTAGTCTTTCTTCTTAACGAAGGTAGTCGTAAGCTTGTTATGAAAGGATCCGAGGAAACCAAAAGCAAGTGCAACAAATCTTCATTAGTCAAAATTCTTGAATATTTTCTAGTGTTTTCCCTTCTATAATGCTTGAGGTCTTTATTCCTTGATTCTTGTGCCTCCACTGACAATTTCCCTATGAGTAGAATGGCATGAGTAATAACTTCTGCACCATGAAACAGCACTTTGTGCACGCTAGCTGGTATATAGTACCATGGAGACTCTTCCGTGTATAAAGCAAATGTTTCTTTGCAATATTTTTCGAACGTCGATGCATCAATTTTGAAATCCGGTGATGCTTCACCTAATTGCACTTAATCCACTACGAGACCCATCAGTTCCCAGAATTTTTTTTGAATTTCTGTTTTTCGGACGTTTAATTTTTCCATGTTGTTTCCTCTCGCTTGTCATTTCTTAAAATTCAAGCGATAAGATATATGAAGGAGGCATTCAAATATGCATGCAACGTGGATAGTTCAAGTCGATAAGTAGTCATACCTGGCTTTATTCGTATAATTTGGTCCAATTTTTTCATCTGTTTTGGAGTAGCTCCACAAATGTAGCACTTTTGAGCAGAGCTCGTGGATGTTGCAGAATTACAAAATTTCCCATCAATCATGGTCAACAATAATTCATGACGGATTTTTATTTATTTATCTTCGTTTAAGTTTAAATCAGTTTTTTCTAAGTTTGAAATCTTATCTTCTATATACGCGATTTCTTTTCGAGACAAAGCAGATGTTTCTTTAGCGAACATTATATTTATCGGTCTACAATATCTCACTGATGATGACATGGATTTTCCTAAACAATGGTATTTTTTTGTAACAGTACCAAAGGTAAATAGACTACTTTTACATATAGGTAGGATGGTGTCACCTATAAATTTAATGTAAAATAATATTCAAATGTTGTTTTTGAAGAGATTCAATGCATTACACAAAATATAATTAAAGTAATTTTTTTCTTTGGACGCCTTAAAAATGGTGATCGCTCTTATTTAAGTTAAATTTATAGTGCGATCCCCAAACAAATGATTAGTAATAATTGTAATTTCTTAGTACTATTTCGTCAATATTGTACAAATTTGAGGTACATGTACTGTTCGATCCAGAATTATTTAGATAAGGGGAGGTTATGAAAAATAAAATCAGAATTTTAGCTTGACTGATACAATTAACCTATTAATCACCTGTCAAAACTGAAACGTCAAGATACTTTTGACTACAGTAGAAAAATCTCCTAAATCTTCTAATTGAGAACATAAGGGTTTATTAAAACTATTTAATATGATAATGTCCAATTTGAAATGCCTCGGGATTGCTTGTTGACCAATGTCTACAGTGTTTGAGAGCGTTTAAATAACTAACAGATTTGACAGGAGTCCGAAAGCAAATGTCAAACTAATCAAGCTAAGACTCTGATTTAATTTTTCAGAGCCTCTCTTTAACTAAATAATTTTGGATTGCACAGTATGACAATCATGCTAGCGCAGATATGACTTTTGATCAATTTCGTGATATCAGTTATACTTTTTTTCTAAGAACTTGAAACTGACTTTTAAATGTAAATAAGTAAGTTAAGGGCCGGTTTATTCACTTTGAATTAACTTTATCTTCTGATTTATTGTCATAGTAGTAATTGTACAAGTAATTGTTACCATGGGAATAAACTGAAGGTTAAAGTTACTTGAAAGTGAATAAACAAGGCCTAAGTTGTCTTATTTTGAGCCCAAAAGCGAGAGATTATGCATTTTAAAGACACGCTATACAGATGAGAAGCTGATTTTTCTTAAAAAAAAATAAAAAAAGATAGTACAGTTCTCAACCTAAATGAATTTAAATATTTAATCGATCAAGAACAGAGGATGCATTATTATTTCTTTACTTTAATCTAATTTTAAGGCTTTTAAGGATTAACTGAAAGACTGGCTCAAAATTAAAATAAAAAAATAAATATGAGAATGAAAAAATGAAGAAAGCAAAACGTCGCTTATTTAAAAAAGAAAAAGATTATCTCAACATAGATGTAACTGTCTGAAACTAATTTATTACAATAATAAATACTGAAAATAAATGACAAATTGACCCAGAACGAGAAACAATCGACGAAATACAGATCGAATGAAAACAAAACATAACTGTTTAGAAAAAAAATCAGTGAAACGGGAACTGAAAACGACAATCAATTTGAAAAATAAACAAATTTAGTTTAGAGAAAAAGGAATTAGTTTAATACCGTGCAAACGAACGAAGTGACTAAGTATTATATCAATGGAAATCAATATTGATTGATTGAACAAAATTTTTGGAGGCGGGCACCTTCAAGAAGATTGGGGGCCCGCCTCCAAAAATTTTCAAAAATGATTAAATAGGGTAATTCTACTATATATATCGGTAATATTTAAAGAAACGAAAATGAATTCGAATTTTTTCTTAATGATTTTTTTTTTATAATTTTAAAGGATTTATCTAATAACATATGTTTCTCCCACGAGCTTCTATGACTGCAGTCATCTGTCTTCCCTTTTTTTCTAACGCCAGTATGGATAATTTTTTGAAGCAAAGTCTGCCTCTCTTCAATTAAAGCAATTCTCACTTCTTCTCTGTTTTAGACAGCTGGAATTCTTAATCTAGGTAAGTCATATGACTAGCATTTCCTCAACATGTTCCATCAGATTCAGATCCGGACAACATTCTGGGCAAATCATTTTTCTTATACCCATTCCAAGCATTAAGACGAAATCTTCCCCGAACGTGGGGCGAAAGGTACAATCCCTTGTCTTGCAATTCTATGCGTCCCCCTAAACAAATGCTGCCTGCACACTATAACTAAATTTTCACTGCACTTCGTAAACTGGCATTACTATAAAGTTTTTTTACATCTCAAAAACAGATACAGTTGAAACACCATTGCTAGTTCTTTAATATACTCTGACATCTCGTATATTACATATCTCAAGAAATTAAAATGTAAATGTAATATAAAGCGAATCCAAGTGCCACTGACATTGCTATTCCGGTAAATAAAATTAATTACTCAATTAATTGAAAAACAAATGCAATTTAGACTCGTCCGCCGCCATTCAAATAGAGTTTCGCGTTGAATTTAAACCACCGCGGTTTATACGGTTCCCAAATCGTAAAATTTAATTTCACATCAAGCTTGTTTGCGAATATCACGTAGAATTGGTGTCGTAAAGCCAAAACATTCAGTGTGAGCTATTGCGAATGCGACGGGTTTATCTCAATAGAAGTCTTAACTATACTGCACTCATTCCAGGCAATAAATGCTGCACTCCGCAGAACGCAACGATTAAATAATATTCCTGAGGGACGCGATAAAAATTCGAGAGAAAAATTACAGCGACGCTGATACGTATCTCCCCGAGGAAAATCAATTAAAGATCATATCTTCGCGTAAACCCCAAAGGGAAGGATTCTTATCGCCAATCAATTAGTCCTAATGAAATATTAATCTGGGGCCTGCCGGCTTATTTTCGTTTTAGGGCCGGGTGTCGTTAGTAACGCGGGCCTTGTATCTCCGTTTCAGTGGGTCAAACGCTGAATAAAATTTTAATTAAGTTTAAATTAAAAGCGGGATCCGGATGAGATTTTTTCGTATTCTGTTTATTCGCCTTGGTTTCCGACATTCATCATCGGGGGAGGCGTACGCATCGTCCTTCGTGTTCCCGTACAAAGTAGAACGAAATTTTCATTTTTCCAACATAATTTAATGTTCACGCGAAAGACGCAGGACGAGAAACATGGAAGTCTAATTCGCACAGACAAAACAAGCCATCCATGTATACTACAAGATTAAAGCAAAAAAAAAAAACTGTTATGATAAATTTGTACAAATAATGTTCGCATTGATGCATAAATACAACGCTAGGGAGAGGTGACTTGTATTGAACTGTTATGATAAACATGTATAGTTTCGTATTGATGCATAAATATAATGCTAGGGAGAGGAGGCTTGTATTGAAAGGTACAATTCAATTTACACACTAGCCCCTTTATTCTGTAACTTATAATGACATCCCTAAATAACGACAGTCGTTAAGTAACATATTTTGACCAATCAGTACAATACAATACAACGCGTTTCTATGTACTGATTGGTCAAAATATGTCACTTAGTGATGTCGTTGTAAGTTACAAAATGAGAGGGTTAGTAAACGAATAAAATATATTGCCTTCTGTGACAACACTGATATATATCATACGTAAATCACTATATGCAGCGCGCGATTGTAAGAAAAGGAAGAAATAGAGCAGATATGTAATAAAGAAAAAGAATGCAACAACTGATCTCAAAGTTCAAAGCAGTTCACGTTATTAAACAATGACCCAGTTGTATTTTTCATAAATAAAAAAGGGCCCAAATAATATATTCGCCTGGAATCCCACCCTACTTTTTGTGGTCAATGTCTGTAATTCATTGGATTCATTATTCAAAAGAAAATATAATTATCTCTAAAGCAAATATTTATTAAAAACTCTATTATTTTTCTCTTATCTCGAAATGAAATTCGGTTTCTCATTCGTATATATACGAACCGAATTTTTTTTACGAAAAGTTTGAGCGAAGTTTAAACCTGTCCTTTTCACAATTTGTTAGCATTTAATTCTTAATTTTCTCCGTCACACTTAATTTTTTCTTGATTTTCATTCTTTCCACGTTTGCAATTATTAAAAACAATTTATTTTAAATAACAAAACACCTCGTCGAGCGAAATATTTACTTTTAATTTAGATGTTGCAAATTGAATGCACGAGCAGTTTATTAAAAGCAAATATCGAGTGCTCATTTGATTTAATAAAAACTCTGATAATCTAGGCATTTACTATAACAGGTAAGGTCCAGTTTCATAATGGAATTTAAGACTTTAAAATTAAAATCACATTCATGTGTCAAACAAATGTGAAAACACATTTGTTTTTACATCTGAAGTGAATTTAAATTTAAAGTCTCCTTTAAATTAGATTATGAAACTGGCCCTAATTCTTATTGCATTTATAAAGTGAAAATTCCCAATCCAGATGATTCAAATTCTAAAGCGATCATAATTCATAAAACAAATACAATGAATTAAATTGAATTAATACTCAGTTTGAATTAGAGATATTTCATGAGTCATGAGATGAGCCATACGACCCACTCTCTTTTCTTCATATATTTTATTACTTAATTCTATTAACGCGTCCTAGATACTGGGAAAACATTTTAAACATGTTCCGTCAAACTCTTATACTCAGATTTATCTCAGAACATTGTCCATTTTGGAATATATTCTTCAAATTTAAAAATAGGTATTATTATAACAGATTTCATTGTTCTAATGAAAGTGTATACAGGATCATTCATAAAACATGTAACAATTAATATCTCAGTAAGTACATACAGCTTGAGTGAAGCAAGTAGGTTGGTGACGCGTGCCTCGCGTCGACCGGCCTTGTCTCGCATTGGGAAGCGAAACGATGAGCGCGTATTTAATAATTTTATTTTAACTAGGATTTCAATAATTCTTGTTACAATATTGTTATAATTGCTGCAATACATTTGCATAACGCAATTATTATTGTTCGTAATTAAACAATACTTCCATAAACATTACAGAAATTAATAAATGAAAAATCTTCTCTGATAATGTTAAATTAAAAAGAATTCACAAAGATAATATAAAAACATAATAAAAGATTCTCTTGTAAGAGAAAAACGATTTCTCAAATTGAATGAAAGATTTTATAGAATGAAGATAAAAATAAAATAAACTTAAAGTAATTCTGGTCAAGAAATAATAAATATATTAAATATCTTTCAAAATTTTTATTAATTCTGCAGATGGTTGTAGCAGAAGAAATTGGACGAATCTTCTTTGAATAAATTAATTCGTTAATACCCCTTTATAATTTGTACTTTCTCAGGTACACTATAATTCATACTGAATTTTTGTACTGAAGAAAAATAAAGAACAATTAAAATAAATATTATATTATGATAAAAAATATATATTTGTAGCTCAAAAACAACTCTAAAACCTGTACGCTTCGAACTGGAGGCGGGAACTGATATACGCTAGCGCAAGAACCCTCTCTACTCCTACACGACTTCGTCCGAATTTACTTCTATCCACCTAATTGTAAAATTCAACCTGTATATACAAGTGTTATCTGTGTGGTTGTTATACATTTTCATTATAGAATATTGACTTTATTAAATGACATCAGTTACTTTTTGCCTGTTTCATGTATGTAGAAAGTGTAACTCTAATTTATTTTTATTAAAAATATTCTTTTAAACAGTGCATATTTTATATAGACGTGCATATATGTACATCTGCGGAATCATAAAGCGGGACAGTATAATGTCAGTTTAAATGTTACTTCTTAATTCTAGTAACTATATGATAACTTAGAAATCTTTGTGATTCATAAATAATATAAAATGGTAAAAATCTTATCGTATAAATGAGAAAAAGAAATAAACATTATCGAAATAATACAAAATTTTGCTATAGGATTTGTCCCGTTTTATGATTCCGCAGCTCTACGTGCTATATGTAAGTGTAAGTATTAAATATTGACATTTATGTTTCTACCAAAGAAGTGTTCACACCACGAAGGGAAAAAATATCATATGTTCTGTTCTGTTCTTGGAGGAAAAGTAATGCGGCCCTTTAAAATACATAAAACTTGCAAATTCTCTTTTTCTTAAAAAGTTGCACGGAACAAGATTTTACGAATTTTTATTTCAGAGTTAGCTGAACTCCAAAAATAAACCTGTTCGCTGACCTGGCAGTATTACCATTATCAAGATAAACAATTTAATTAGCTTAACATGTTTTCCCCCTTAGTATCATCCCATCACTGGGTCAAATAATCAACAAAGATAGAACAGGAAATCAACTGAGAAAACATGAAATATTTCTATAATTTTTTCAATGTCAATCGTAATTTGTTTTAGAAAATGTTTCAATTTTGGTGAAACGAAGTAGTAAAAAAAACTTTATATTAAAACAAATGAAACTTCGGAGTTAATTCTGAAGTTTCAATAAAATAAAAGATCAAACCTATCAGGTAAACGCATTTGCTTTGAGAGAAAATTTTAATTTTTTTTTAAATATTTATGTAATAATGCAACAAATGGGTTCCAATATATGTTAAAATAAGTGCAGTTAATTTTTGTAGTACTCATTAATCCAAGCATAATTCTCGCTTTAATGATTTTAAATGAACACATCATTTAATCCACAGTATTTAAATATTTATTATATAACTAATTTCGTCCGCTGCCGTTATTTACCTCTATTTAAATTTATTAGGGCTGCTAAAATCAATAGTTCATAAAAATGTATTCCCTAAAAATAAATAAGCGTTATTTCCAGATCGAAATACAGTCGCGGATAAAGAAAAAATGGACGCTTTTTCTGACGTCATTTTATAATATAAAACGTTTGCTTTGTGATTGTAATTATGAGCTGAGTCCTACTAAGCTCTTTAATGTAGAAAAAAAAACAAGTTTATATTGAGCAATAGTATTTTTAATGTACTTACGTTTGTTAGCTCGTTCTGTACAATACTATTCTTTTTCATATAATAACATCACGAGTAAGAACTACAGCAAACTCTTTGGTATAGAGTATAACACAGTATTTGAAACTCATAAAGTACTTCATGTGCTATGACAGTCACAATGATATGGCGATTGGCAACGCTTAATAATCTTAATGACTTTACAATCGATTTAATAGGTTTCAAATATTCTGAAAATTATAAAGTTCAAAACTAAAGCGTGAAGAAGAAAATAAATCAATAATTAGTAAAAATTAACTAAAATTGTGTAACTGGCAATAAGAAAGTGTTAGGAAAGAGTTTATACATGTATTTCGGCCTTGTTGGGCCTCGTCAGAACTCTGAACCTTAAAAAAATTTGGTTTACTGAAAAATTTAGAAAAACTTACCCCTTTTTTGAGTTTCTAAAATCCCAAAAACAAGAACCAGAATAAATGATAAAAATATGAAAATCTTTTGCAAAGTATACAGAGAAAGCGATTGCATTCTCTAGTAAAATCACAAAAGTGACATTTTTAAAATATTTAAAATATTTGTTTGATGTTACTAAGGCAACAAATTGACGATTATAAAATCAAGTTTTCTGGCAAGAAAACTTGATTTAATAATTAGTAACATCATAAAATATTTTAAAATCCATCACACGTTGTACTAACATTGTTATATCAACTAATTTATTTACGACTCTTACATAAAATACATACATACATACATTATTTATTTATTTATACATAAAAAATGTATTATTTATGTACGTAACTGTAGAATATAATCTCTTTGATAATTCACCAGTATTTTATGAATTATAAAACACTGATCAGTCATTACACCGCTGTTTTACTTTCACATTAAGTCATCATTCTTGATGTTGCTAAACCCAATTTCAGTTTTGTAGTTGCTTTTGCACGCCATTACTAAATTAATTCTAAAGGCCGAATTCAAAACCACAACGTTACGCCAGGTAATCCTCATCGCATTTGAAACTCACGTCTCACTCACTTTAGGAAGAGTAAGAGTTTTATTTATTTCTCCTTCATTAGGCACTGTACAGGGTGACTGTGATAGTTGTAGAAAGCTTGAAACCTGTAATATATCACCATAAATGGTAACGATTGAACTTACTGAACTTATTGAACTAAATCGTGATACGAATAGTTTTATGCTTACCTTCTCTTGTTCTGGATTATTACAGGATACACCAGATTCGAATGAATTTCAATCCAAATAAATCAAAAAGTAGGAAGATTCAAGGGGAGAAGGAGATTACCAATCAGGATTGACATTTCACAAACAGTGGGAATTAATCCATTTGCAAGAGAACATCCACCTTTGAATGTAAACGCTAAGATTGCGTTTGTATCACGATTTTGTTAACGAAAGAAAACTGCTAATAATGCGTTGTTTAACGTTAGTCACGCAATTGTTCGTAATTTAAAAGTATCTTGATGCAGGGGGTAGTCATTTTACGCAAATGCTTTAACTTTTTAAAACTAAATTGTATTTCTTGCTTTGGTGTTTTAATTTCAAATTAAGTTTCGTTAGAATAGAAACGTCAAAAGTGACTGAAGGAATGTTTGTTCACTAAATGCACACATGCGTGGTTGGTTTCATTGTCAACTCTAATTCACTTTCATTTGATCACTTCTGATATTTTGTAAATACCGTTTTTTAAACACATACTTAATGTTGATTTCAAGATTTCTTGTTCAAACATTTCTTCAAGTTTTGCGGTCTACAGTAATACGTTCTTTTAGAGTTAAACATAATATCACATCTGGATGTCATAATCAAGTAGTTTTGATAAATTTAAATCTGGATTTTAGAAATATAGCTTATTCCATGTTTCAAAGCACAAATTACTCTCATGACAATATTGCGAATTTTGAAAATGATTTGAAAACAGTTGACTGGTTTGCAGTACCAACTGCAAAAATTTAAGTAAAGCATTTGATTGCTTCTACAATCTATTCTCATTTTATTTTAATAAAATTTTTTTTATAAAAACCGCAAAACGCAAATGTAAAAATTCTAACAAAAATTGGGTTAATACATCGGTAAAGAATTCTAGTGATAAACATTACAATTTATATATTCTGAAAAATAAGCATCCCTCCCTTAATGACAGTTATAAGTCAGCTAAAAGGAAACATGATACTCTCGTTCGATTCACTAAAAGAGAATATTATCAAAACAAAATTTTCTTATCCGATAATCCAACTCGAATGGTTTGGAAAATAATTTCTACATTTAGCAACAACATAAAAAGACGTCGAAATGTTCCACTTGTTGCTAATAATGTTGACATAGATGATCCCCGCGAGATCGTTTGCCATTTCAATGAATACTTTAAAGATGCTCCTTTGAACATTTCAAACAAAATTGATGATTTCAGTGACCCTCTAGATGATCGGCCGAGTTATCATTTTAAGTCTCCTTCTGCTTCGTTATTTTTAAATCCCTATACCGAAAATGAACTGCTCAAACTTGTTATAAATAGAATAAAAAGTAAATGGTCTTGTGGTCCAGATGGCATTCCACTAATTCTTATTAAATTAGTCTGCTCCACAACATTATCTCCTTTATGTGCCCTTATTAACTTGTCTTTTGAAACTGGCGATTTTTCTTCTGTACTGAAATCTAGCAAAGTTCTAAGTGTATTTAAAAAAGGTAATCCTCGACAACTACAGGCCAATATCTGTCACGTCACCTTTATCCAAAATATTTGAATACGCATTTTAGATCGCTTAGTTTCGTTTCTTAACAAGCATAGTATTCTTAGTAATGATCAACATGGGTTTATTACTGGTAGGAGTACCAATACAGCGATTCATTCGTTCTATGATTGTGTTATAAATTATATAGAAGCTTATAAATGCCCTACTAGAATTTTTGTGAGCTTTCGATTGCGTAGATCATGACATATTATTTGGGAAGCTCGCTTTATGTGGTTTGAGAGGTATTTCCCTTGACTGGATTAAATCTTTTCTAGGCTTTCGTTCATAGTATGTTAGTATGAACTTCAAAGAGTGTGACCCTGTAAAAATTTATAATTCTAATCATGCAGAAATTAATATTGGTGTTCCGCAGGGAACTGTCCTAGGCCCCATCTTGTTTTCGCTGTTTATTAATGATATATCCTCTGTTGATCCTGAAGTGAATTTTTCGGTATATGCTGATGATACTACCGCAGTTTTGTCATTTGTTCAATTGGCTTTGGTAACTTTTCTTAAACTTATCTCGCTCTAGACTTAAATATGACTTGTTCCGCACAATGTAATTTTTGTTTATTTAACTAAATAAATTGATTGATTAATATATTCCCTGTTATAATCAAGTACAAGTAAAAAATTGTTTGATAATTGAAATTGTGAAATATTTCCTGACAAGTCGCGTAAAATATCACTGAACATAAATTATCTCAAACAATTGATCCAATGCCTCATTAAATATCTTGAAAGACATCTTAATAAACTATTCATCTAATACATCAATGAACATTTGGTGACATCTCCTGATAAACAATTCATCTAACGCCTTGGCAAATACCTCAATAAACAATTCATCTAACATCCAGGAAACTCGCATCACTACAATTTACAAAAAGAGATGAATATCTTATAGTTAGTCTCATATTTTTAAAAAAGTTCAGTTGTTTTCGAAGAACTTTTGTTTAAAACTTCCTCAATATTAATTTTGACGAGCTCTCGACTTTCGTTTTGTTTAACATCAGTTAAAATATATGAAAATTGTATGTCTTTATCGGAAATATCTTCAAGAGACAAGAACAACGTTAGTTAATTGTAGTATTTGTTGTATTTTTTCTCATGGAGATTTTAATGCGCTTAACACGCATATTTTACTAACTAATCGACAATTTCATTTATGAAATAAATTTTCTTGATATCGCTTCACAAAAATTTTAATTTCCAATTGTTGGAACGTTTAAACTAATGTATAGTAATACAGAGTATTACTACACACGAATTATTTATTAATTGTGCACCATCTTCAAATTACCACGCGAAATATGTGTCGCGAGCATATAATACAGAGTGGAACAAAATGGTTCTCATCTAGTTACTTTTTTGCTTTAAAGCAGTACCATAACACCAAAATATACATCGTGCCTCACTTCGAAAGAAACTTAAAACCTAGTCTATTTCAAAAGACGTAAATCACTTTGTTTGGCCGGATATTTCAGGTAGGCACGGTATTTCAGTAATGGATTAATTTTAATCTTTAGTTTATTTCCATAGTAACAAAGTTGAACTATAACTGAAATACCGGGCCTTACAGTTTAATTTTAATCTCAGTTTATTCCCACAGATACAAAAATTTTTATAATTGTTACTATGGGAATAAACTGAAGATTAAAGTTAAACTATGACTCAAATACAGGGCCTTAATTATTTCATACGAAATTTTATGTTTATGAGAAATACTTGTCATTTCTTTCAATTATATTGTTTGTTAATTGTAATGCTTATCTTTTTATTTATTTGTACTTATTATTTATACTAAATTAAATGATTTCCTTCTCGTCACTAGAAAATATTTCCGTTAATTGATGTACACTACATTACTCCAAAAGATTTGTTAATAATTTTGTAAATTTCTTAAATACTTAATTGATTACGCCTTCTGAGGATATCTGAACAATGCTTCCTTGTACAATGGTTTTTCGAAACCTTCAAACTCTGACTTGTACTCTACGAGCGCCATTCAAAAGTTTTTTGAAGAAAAACAATGTAACTTACATATGTCCATCTTGATTGTGTAACACTTCGTTGGCTAAATCTGAAGATTTGTCTGTGTATACCGATATAAGGTTTTTATGTACGTTTATTTATAGAAAAAATTTTACTTCATATCAAAAATAGGTATACCCACATATGAGCTTTAATAATATTTCAAAATTGACGTGGATTTAATGATATATTACGTAAAACACCGAATATATAAAACAGTACTGGTATTATGAGGCAATTACATCATTTCCATTTGAAGGTCATTAATAATACGTCTCGACTAAACTGCAATGCATGAAGAAATCCAATTCGATTATTCCAAAAATAAATTCTTCGCGTTTTAAAGTGACATACCGCCTATAATTTTGCGCAGGGAACCCCCCGCCGGTTTTAATGTCAATCGAAACCGTTTGTGACGTTACTTTTATTGATCACAATTTAATATTAAGTACGTCACGTCCTCCATTCAACCCTGCGTTCTTATAATAAACGTTTTGCATGCAACATAATCTTTTTATTACGTTTCTGGGAACGAACGTGCCTGATAATTTGTGAAATAAAAAGGAAGGTATTGCGCCGAGCTTACGTCACACGCTAAATAAGGAAAATGGAAAATTCACCGTGACAATCTTCTTTCTTGCCCTTCGATAAATCAGTGCTGAGTTGTGATTTAAAATAATGATGTCTTTGCACGGTTTTAAATTATATTTTATCGTTCTGAAAACGTGTGGAAAACGAATCATGTTAAAAACAATTAATATTAATTAACGACAGCCGCAATCTTTTCTAAAAATCGTAAGAAGAAAAAAACTATAACGAACTTTATAGTCCTCATTTTTAAAGTACACATACAATTAATCGACATCGACCAACATCTTGAAAAACATAAAGATAATAATTCAATACACTCTAGTGTCGGTTAGTGAATCGTGATGCGAATTATGGATCTCCTGATTCGATGCAAGTGAGCCGCAACACTGAACATGAACCTTAACCGAAAATATCCGAAGTCGCGACTATGCAACAGCATTTAAGCTTGTTAAGGTGACACTTTGCTAAGATAAGCTAGACTTCGGCTAAATCTGAAGATTCGTCTGTGTATACGGGTATAAGAATTTTATGAACGCTTATTCATACAGGGAGTTCTTCAATTTGATACAAAAAAATTAATGGCGTATATGGTACGAAATATTCTTACAAATGCATCTAAATTAAAAGGAAAAAAAAATAAAAAAATTCATATCGACATCCGGAAATTCCGTGTGAAATGTTTAGAACCCCTGGACGCAACAGATGGTGACCTTCACTCACAATAAGTGTTCACAGTCCCCCCCCCCTGCGCGTGACGTAAATATAGGTCGGCTCGACGAAGCAGTGATTCACATGCGTTACGGAAATGGTTCTGTTGTCGAAGTTTTTTTCCAGTGGGATGGTGCTCCACCGCATTATTCTACAAATGTTCGTAACTGGCTTAACCAAAGATTTGCAAATCGCTGGGTAGGCAGACGTGGAACGATCGCCAAGTCTCTACTTTTTCCTTTGAGGCCACTTAAAGTCAGTGATTTATAAGACCACAAAAGTAATTGACTTGCGTCAACGAATTATTAACGAATCTAGAAACATTCCAAGATTCAAAACGTTTCAAAACGAAGGCAGGAATTTGAAAACCGACTTTACAGCTGCACGGAGACCAACGGAGCTCGATTTGAGAAGTTCTTGTCAATGTTGTTTTTGTTTTGGTTGTTTATTCTGTAATAAAATGTCACTAAAATACTGTTATTTAAAACGCCTAGCGAGATGTTTAAAGATTTAGTACTAAAGTGTTGATTTTTCAATTTGTACTTAAATTTTTCTAAAAGATAAGTACATTGGCGCATTCTTTGGAGGATAAGTTTCATTTGAGCTACCACGAGGGTCATACCATTAAAAAAAATTTGGAGGGTATTCGTGGGGACACGGTGGTAAACGTCAAAAGTGTGATTCAAAAGTCAAAACATACCCCTCTTAGAATAAAAACATTTTTGAATTATTTCAGGTGAATCGATTCATTTACGTTGTTTATCATCATATAGTGTAAATGCATTGGTTGACTTCTACTTCTTCATCAGAAGATGATGAAGAAGGTGATATTATGCTCATCTTTCTTCCAAGTAATGTGTATCAAATTAGAATTTGTTACTTCAGATTTATGGTAAGTATTGAAACAAATGTTACTTTAATATCTAATCTCGCTCTTGGTAGATATTTTTTTAACCTATATATGCCTAAAAGTTATTGCAAATTATTTCTATTTTTTTCAATATTTTTTGTTTTAAAGGACATCAAGGAATATGATAAAACAGTTTTCATAGATATATTTATTAAATATACAAATGTATTTAAGTAACCTGTGTATAGTCCATTAGGAAAATACCTTACTATTTACCTATTTAGATTGAAAATTTACAAAGTATTTAAAATGAACACCGATATCACATTTGACGCAACATGTAGTCGTTTTTTAATTGCAAAAAGCACATCGTGTTTGTTCACTTGTGATACAACTAGGTGATCTAAGAGATCATATCGTATTTCACAAAGAGACGAACTTAATAGTCTTTCTTTTTGATTTGACCATGATTTTTTGTGGTGTTCTAAAATTGTAGTAGCTACGCTTCTTCAAATTGTTAATAGATTTAAGTTTTCTCCATTACATCGATGAATTTACCAAGCATTATCATGTCATGTCTACACAATGTGTAATATGAGAGAAATACCCCTTTTTTCCTCTTACTGCCACCCTATATTGTGAAATATTTTGATCACTGCCATCTACTCCTCCCATAAATTGATTACACGTATTGACCACATGAAGTTGATCTACATAGACAAATTTCTTTTTTCGTTGGGAATATCGTATTTACTTCTTCGGCGTACACTAGATTTTTTAAATGTCCCCACAGATAAAAATCTAATGGATTAAGGTCTAATATTTTCTAATATTTAAATTTACATCCTCTAGGAATTCCGGCAAATTAATTTGCAAGAAACGTAAATACACCATTTCGTCCTAGCGATTACGTAAAACAAATAGACCGATTAAAGTGCCGTTTAACATATCTAGACACAGATTGACCGAAAAGCGTTGTTGAAAACTACGGCGCCGCATTGCATAAGGATTTTTTCTGCCCACACTACATCCTTGTAAACACTGATTCGTCGTAACGCTGTGCATACAAATGTCTTTATTATAAATCTTACAGCGTGTCGGAGAAGTTTACTAAATAGCGGCTTCACTTAAACTGAAGTAGAAAATACCCGACAGCCGAAATTTGAAGCTTTTGAAATAGTTACCGCAAAATTTTCAGTAAGAAACTAAGAAACAATCTTCAAACAACGAAACATTGCCTAAGAGCCAAGATTGAGAAAATCTTGAATTAGCTTCCAGTACAGGAGTGCGAAGAACTTAAAATCTATGTCCAAGCGTATTATAAACGTTATAAAAGTAAAAGGAGACATAACTTCATGTTAAATGTTAAGCGTTTCTGTAAATTTATATAACATTTTAAAATTCGAACATTTAGTTGTCATTCCGTGTTCATTTTTGTTAAGAACTGCACATTTCATTCATTTTATTTGTAATTAAGCGTTAAAAATATATCCAAATTAATGTATTATTTGTTGTGAAAAAGTAAATATTCGAACTTATAATTGTTAGAGCTCATACTACGATTTATGCATACCACCCAAAGAATCGATTTAGTAACGTTGCATCGATTCATTGACATTGAATCGAATCTGTAAATAGAGATAATAATAAATTCGTATCACTGAATTGTTACGTTACGTTACCACTTCATTTGCATTTAACCGAATAAAGTAAAAAATTCCCATTCTTAATAATGACTAAAAATAGAATTTAAAATATGTACAACCAACAGCCACCATTTAGTGATAATTTCTGCTTCGGTGTATGGTTCATATTTCACAAAAAGGAAACTTACAAGTCGCGGTGATTAATGTGTTATACTCACTTTTAATATCAAACGTGTTAAACACTTTATAAGATTATAATTGCCGGCTTTCAAGCTCGTACTTGTGATTAAATTCCACAACAAGCAGTAATTATTTCTTGATAATAACTCTAATACAAGTTTCTATTTTTAGAGGCGCTTTTTATATACCTAATCGCACGAAAAATGTTTACCCCGCAAAGGCATAAAAGCCCTTTGATGTAGGCATAAAGGTAATTACAAACATAATTCGAAAAAGGGGTCCTTTTAAAGTGAAACTCGCGTTTTATGCGCGGCCTTTACAATATACTTAACAGCACACTCCAAAGCCATCCATAAAATTGGTTAACGATAATATAAACAGTTTGGCTTGACAACCCTTTAAAAAACGCGGAAATACAAGCGTAATTGATATATTTCCACTCCCTTATTTCTGCGCGCCAGGTAAAAGCGACGCGAACATGAATATTGTTTTTTCTTTTATATTTTTCGGGAACAAATATCTCTTCGGGGTGTAATTTTAAGAGCATGCAGACTATCACTGTGAAATTGAAGCAACACATATGTGCATTATCTACGCAAACGAGAAGTTCCTGAAAAATTCAAAACCAAGGAGAATCCTTGGAATTAAAAAAGAAATCAATTTACATTTGAGTTCTACTAGTCAGTTAAATTTTGAGGTGCAAACTGTATTTTAAAACTTATGTTGTTAATTAACTCTGCATAAGTTAATGAACTTTCTTATGGTATAATTTATAAATAAACATAAAATTATGTCTCTATTACAAGTCAGTCATCAGTTGTTTAACGAGCGCGCAATACTAAACTAAGAACGTGCAATTACCGAAAGCACCTTTATTACCTTGAGAGCTTCCGAGGACATCGTCCAGTGTTTTTCTTAGCTTCCGGGTTAAGTCCAATTGGCCGCGCGCCAAGAAAGCAATTTACACCACCCCTCTGTTTACGAAGCCATCTTCGCGAAAATAACAACCGCGTGAGCTGAGTGTGTACTAAAAACCAGAAACACCCCCTGGTACGTTAATTGTAAACGAAGGTCCATTCAAGCGTTTGGATGTGATGCATAAATTAAAACCGGGCTTATCGAAAGCAATACGTCATTTACGGGTACGGATAAATACACAATAAATTACGACGTGAACGTGACAGCGTTTTTATTTTGATTTGGGATTTTTGAAAATGTCAAAAGTTGAATGAAAATTCAAGCCGTTTTCTTTTAGCTTTTGCCTCATACACAGTTAACACATTTTCATTCAAAATTTTTGTATGTGTCGTAAGTTTCGTTTTGATTTGCTGTCTGCAGAGCTCCGCATATACAGGGTGACTATTAATTTACCCAACAAAAATGAACCACTAAAAAAAGCGATGGCCAAGAGCACGGGAAAAATATTTTAAAAATTCTTCTGCTTTAATTTTTGAGAAATAATTAATCAAAAATTAGCCCCAAAATGACTATGCGCTCCTGGTTAAAAAATAGAGGAGCAAATGAACGAAATAAATACCCTCATAAAGTTTATTTATAGTTTTATTTTACGGCGACGCGGCGTGATATCGTGAACTTGACCTTTAAGTGGAATTTCCCTCAACTTCGTTTTTAAGCCAACGGCCGATGCCGCAAAATACGAACTAAATACGAATATAATACACAAAGAATAACACGAGTCCCACTTTGAACACCTGCTTTGACAGGTAAACAAATAAACCACTAAAACGAAAAACAATTCAAATCGTTGTTAAGAATTTCTAGTTTTTTTCCTTAGTATTAATTTAAATTGTATCGTAAATAAAGTCTACTCCCACAAGCAATGTGTGGAATTATTAACAAAAATCCAATAAAAGTATAACAAATGCAAGACGCACTTCCTACCTTTGGTTTTTAGCGCACTTATTCGCATTATTTCTTCAGCTGGTTAAAGCTGTGTACAGACTTGAGCAAAAACGGTAATTTCCTCGTCGCGCATTTGAAAAAATTGAAGTGTTCGCCGTTGAACCAGTTGATCAAAGTCGGCAGTAAACAAATGTAGATCAACTATTACATCCTCACTGAGCACCGACCGCATTCGGGTAGAGCTGAGATCCTACATCGCGAGGCATGTTGTCTTGCACGCACTTTATCAGGTCTATTATGAATGGTCAAGTTTTACAAACTTGTCTGAGTAAATATCATAAAATGTTTATGACAGACGTACGCTGTGAATTTGGCGTTTTAATCTAAAAATACCTACTTTTTTCGGAAATTTGTAATTAATCAATTACAAAACTGTTCTATAGAATTTTGTATAAATTTTCTCGTAATCTATGACATTCACTTACATACGTGATTTGATCCAAAATTGTACGCTCTCGGATATTACGGACCTTTTGTTGACCCCGCGATTACCAGATCTTAGTGATTCTTTTTGTGGATGATTCAGCTGGTACATCGCTTCTTTTAGTGGTTCGATTTTGCCGGGTTAATTAACAGTCACCCTGTATACAACGACTTAGACATGGCTTAGCGAATGAATGAAGAAATGTATTGTATATCCTCTATTTTATAAAATATATCATTTCTTTTCGTCAAGTTTCAAAAGAAAAGAGAAATGTAAAAGATGATCAATGAAGAAATTAAAATTGAACTGTAAAAAGACGGTAATCCATACAGAAATTTGTTTATGATAAATAGAATGCATTTATAAACAAAACCTGATGACCTCTCTGGAATCTGAAGCGTACCAACATGACTCATAAACTTCTGCATTTGTTTGGAAAACGTATGTTCTGAGTTGCAATGTGATTCAACCTGCAAATTTTGGTAGAGGTTAATCTGAGTTTTTCTATTTTCGAACCATTTAAGAGACGACTGTAGTCATGAAAAAACATCACACAGCGAGAAGATGTGTAACCGTAAACTCATCGACGGAAATAACATTAAAATATATCTTACAATAAGTGTGATCGTAACAAGTTCCAAATTACAATTCTCTCTCTGCATCCAATACGTTACGTTATTAAAAAGTAACAATTGCTTTATTTAACGTAAAGAATCCCGTTTCTCCTCTTGATAAAATTATTTTGAGTTTGTTTTGTATTGTTTCATTTTGAATATACAGGGTGTTTTTTAACTTCATGCAAACAATAAAACCAGTATTTTTATTACATAATACGTATTCGGAGAAATTTGCTGATGTCAGCATCGGCTGTTTAAGTGAGTCAGTTCTCAGCTGCACTTCGTCGCGTTGAAAATATGGCCGAATTTTCCAATACAATTCTTGTGGACATGATTTTAATTTACGGCGAATGTGGTCAAAATGCGCTGGCTGCAAGACATTTGTATGCACAGTGTTACGACGAATCAGTGTTTACAAGGGATGCATATATGGGCAGAAGAAAATCCTCATGCAACGCGGCGCCGTAGTTTTCAACAACGCTTCTCGATCAATCTGTGAGCAGGTGTGTTAAACGGCACTTTAATCGGTCCATTTGTTTTATCTAATCGCTTGATTTTGATCTGTGGGGACATTTAAAAAATCTAGTGTACGCCGAAGAAGTAAATACAATAAACGAACTCAACGCACGCATTAACGCAGCAGTGGAAAATATTCGACAACAGAACCATTTCCGTAACGCATGTGAATCATTGCTTCATCGAGCCGACCTATGTTTACGTCTCACCCAGGAGGGAGGGGGGGGACTGCGAACACTTATTGTGAGTGAAGGTCACCGTCCATTGCGTCCAGCTGTTCTAAACATTTCACAGGGAATTGCCGGATGTCGGTATGAATTTTTTTATTTTTTTTTTCTTTTAATTTTGATGCATTCATGAGAATATCTCTTACCACATACGCCATTAATTTTTTTGTATCAACTTGAAGAACACTCTGTGTATTCTTTTCTTTTTATTTTCTGCTAAGATTTTTATAAAAGAAAGAAAATATTAAAAGAGAATTAATTTCAACAATCTCGAAAAATATATGTAGTAGTAGGCAAGGAATAAAATGTCATTCCATATAAAAATGGCTTTGAGAGCAATTTCTGGCTATTTAAAACTCACACCAGAAACGTACGTACGTACGTACAGAAATTACGACTTGGGTCTTTTATGGTTTGACTAAAATTTCTAGTAAAGAGCGAAAATAAGAGGTGAAAATGGTTTATTTCTGTGTAAAAATGTTTGTAAAGTTTGAATGAAGCCATAGATTTTAGGCGTAAAAATAGAATAATTCGCTCACTCTCGTGGTAGTATCTAAAAGAGAGAAGTATCTCGACGAGGTCTTCTAAACTAATAAATTCAAACCCTTTTCATTTATCTTTAAACCCCCGTTTCTTACAGAACGTTTTCATACATTCCTGGATAGATTTTTGATAACAAAGAAAAAATATTAAGAAATAATTACAAATTATATTTAAAACAAAAACTCACAAAATGACATAAAACCTTTGATCTAGGTATCGCCATTTTGATATGTTATTTTATAAAACCTTGAAGTGCAGGTAACACTTTAAAAGGACGCCAAATCGTTAATAAATCACACGGAAAAATAAAATCAGGAAAGCTCTCTTGGTCTGACAAGATGGAATATCGATTGACGGTTTAAATGTGTCAATGTAAATGTGTTCCCAAGACCAAGCTTCCCTTACACAATCGCTTTATATTTTCTTAACCCTTAAAATCTATAAGCAAAAGCTCTTGCATAAAAAGTACCCATTTGTTTCTATTTAATTTCAAATTTTTTTCAATTAAAAAATAATTTAAAGTAAATGAATTATATTTACCTAGCAATCAAAAAATATTGTATCTTCATTTCTTTCTTTGTTTCTTATTTAATGGTTGCCTCTAATTATGAATTAAATTTATCATGATTCTCTCTGATATTAGCGGCGCTAACTTGAAAGCTTCTTAAGCTTTCCATCAAGTTGTATTTCGAAGAAAACAAAAAAAAAAGTTAAACAAGACTTGAATTCCGTTCTTGAAACAAAACCGCACGGCAAAGCATAAATATGAAATACGAGCTATTCTCCGGACGGTAATTAAAACTTCCGGAAGGAGTTTTTTAAATAAATTAAGCGATCAGCTCGACGGTTACGGTCCAACAATTATATTTTATTGCAGTTTTACGGCAGTAGCCAAATACTTTTAAT
Source organism: Serrognathus titanus (assembly GCA_039766575.1). Lineage (NCBI taxonomy): Eukaryota > Metazoa > Arthropoda > Insecta > Coleoptera > Lucanidae > Serrognathus > Serrognathus titanus. The sequence continues at coordinate 23,985,686 of CM077913.1, forward strand.
GACTATTAACGTTGCACGTGAGATGGAGAGTTTATAGAGTGGAGAATTGCTGTCTCCTGTTAAGTGCAGTTTGAAAAGCGCTGCTCAGAGTTAACAAATATTTGTGCTCGCACTTTTCAGGAGGAAGTCGTGATTAATTTAGGCATCTCGTCGGAAACGAAGCATGACGATTTCCAGCTGAGATTTAAAACAAAAAGAGGAATTGAACGAAGTAAGTCTCTCGATATTTAAAGGGGCGATTTTGATTTCCTTCACTTGAAAAAGCAAGGAAGACTTTCTTTGATTCCAATCAGTTCTCTTCGTTCTTAAAAACTGTACCTATAGATACGTTCCTCCATCAAGATGTATGTACATGACATTTAATTTTTAATTGTAAGCAATATTTTAGTGATAGTGCCCCTATATGTTGAATCGACTATCGTAAATAACCGATATGTGTAAAAGATATCATCTGTACGACAACGTTATGCAGATACGAGAGTCGTTCTATTGTAAAACTTGACCGTTAACCAATAATACACACCTGCACAGTTGACGATCAATGCGTCCTCCATGTATTAACTGCTACGAGATTAATAATAATTAAGATGAATTACGTTTTCAAAGGTGTACAAAGGTGAAATACTTACATAGAACCTAACAGTAATTTACGATAAGGTAATTCCATCGTTTTAAAAAGTAGCATACCGAAAGCACGTATTGAATTTTGTTAGACTTTGTATAATACCTAATAAAATTTATTTCTCATTGAACGGCACACACAAAACGAAATTATGTTAAAAAACCAAACAGGTTTACTGATAACAATTTGTTTGTTATTAGCAAAGTCTATTATTATTAAACTCAATTAACGAAATAAAGAAAACCGACTGATTCAAATGCAAGGAAAGGGTAACACAATAATAATGGGTAATAAAAAGATGCCGAAATGTTTATGATGGACACGTTATTTGTGGGAATAAATTTTTTTTACGATACAATTAAAATTAAAGAACCACGAAGATTTTAATTGTTTTCGTGTTGTAGTAGTTTGTTCCTTTCCTTGTTAAAGCAGGTGTTCAAAATGGGGCCGTTGTTATTCTTATCTTATATAATAATTTACTTCAAGCGATTTGCATGCATTTGTCAAGAAAATATTTTTAAGTTCGTATTTCATCATCATCATAACAAACATAAAACTATAAAATATTTTTATGACTGTGTTTATTTCGTTCATCTGCTACTCTTTCTTTATTTCTGGAAAACTAAAATACATTGTTCCCATGTTCTGTGATGTCTATTCTTTCATCATTTTTTCTTTATCGGTTTATTCAAGAATCACCCTGTAATGTAATTTCGCAGATTAAATGCAAAGTGAATAGAAGCAATTTATAATTTGATTTGCTAATGTACTCTGCTCAAGCTTCACGTAAAATCCTAGTTGTAAACAATTTGCACTTTATTCATCTTGTTGATAAGAAATCAATCATTTTAAAAGATTGATATTCATAAAATATTCAAAGGAACTGAGCTATTCAGTCGAGTAAATTTTCGTCGAGATCCTTTCTAGAATATTGCTTCCCGTGTAAACAAATGTTAAAATTGAATAAATTACGAATGCTCCTCTTTTGTGAGCTCGCATGGATCCAGGTCGGTGCATAGCATGACTTTACCCTGGCCGAGGTCATGTCGACCCAGAGACCTTGACTCTCTCGACGCCGCTACACTACGCTACCCCTCGCGTCTCGACGCTCTGACGTCACCCCACGTCGCCCCGGTAAGCGTAAAATCCGGTCAAATCCTCGCCAGTTGTTGATATCACTCAACAGACGAAAATATCTGCCTTTGAAATATTATCCTTTTACGAGGCTTTTTGTTATCTTTTAAACGTCTCCTCTAGTTACGTAACGTTTCATTTAATCATCTCGCAAAATGTGTTCAGGCTAAAATAAACCCGGCTTCAAAAATATTATTTACTTGGATTGTGTAACTTGGCCGAAGACGAATAAAGCAATTATCACGATTGTGTAACAGTTACGGCGAGCTAAATTTCCGTGGGTCAAGGTCGATCCTAATCCGGTGAAAAACACACAGGTGTGGCGTCGAAGTAACACACAATGAAAGACGAAGATGGAACTTGCGACGCAGAACCGTTAATGACAATAAATATTTGCGTTCATTATAACTGGGTAAGCACGAACGGGTGCGTTTCCGTTCGATCTCCGTCCGGAACTCCTCTGGAAAATATCCCCCTTTCTGGAGTGTAATTTTGCACGAGGCAAATATACATGTCAAGGGAAATAAGAAAGCAGGCGACCTTGAAAATGCTGCACACGGGTAAACTATTTTCGTCTGGGCCAATTTAAGTCGGCATTTTCGTGAGGTAAATTATTTCCGCAGGAATCGATAACTTCGTTTAACTGAAACCAACGACGACAGATTATCTCTCGTGTTTACTTGAGGTTAGTTCTACGTTTTCCTTAGCGTTATTATTATCTATTAACAATTTTGTTGCAAGTCGGTTTTGATTGCAGTGGATTCCTCGAGCATCCTCTGTACAGCTGTTTCGGCCATATTTAGAGCTTTGTCAGCAGAAGCCTAGCTCGAGAATTCCACTGCAAACCAAAACGACATGTCCTAGTTATTCGCAAATGCGATGTAATGGTAATGAAAAGTTTAGATCACGACATTGTGCGAGTACTTTTTGACCTAATATTGTATCAATCCTAATATTGTCAATCCTAATGCACTCTTAGGTCAAAAAGCGATCGCAGAATGTCGCAATCTAAACTTTTCGTATCTATTAACGTATCCCACAGTAAGGGTGAACATTTTGCTGATAAGTAGAAAATAATATGTGCAAAAATTAATGAAAAGAAAACATAAAAGGAAGACATGACAAGGATAATGAGGAATGCTAAGTATGTAGAAGCAAAGGTATTGTAATTAGAAAAAAGCTGCCTCTGAGGTGGTTTAAGGAAAAGGGTAGAAGGGAATTGTGCGAAAGATATAAAGGACGTAATGATAAAAAAATATATGCAGAAATTAATGAGTAAAATTGAAGAAAGTATAAAAATGTGAGAGAGCTATTAAAGATAAGAAGGAGGAGAATTACACAGAAAAAATTAGACTAACTTAAGAGTGTGGAGAGAAGAGGAGATTCCAAACAAATGGAACACGGAATTAATAATTTATCTACCAGAAAAAATAAGACATGGCAAATTAAATATTATAGAGAAGTACGAGAACAAGAAACTCGTTACTTCAAACTTGAAGGTTTGCAACACGTTATTATTACTACCTTCATTAGAACAACTTAATAAAATATGAACCACGTCGCGATATTTTTAACAGATATTAATTATAGCTAATTGAATTTAGGAGTACATGCTAAATGAAGAAGAAGAAAAAAACCTTCTAATACCTAATCGACAAAGAGAACTACTGCATTAACTCGATCTTGATTTACAAATCTCAACATGAAACGCGAAATGTGCATTATCCTTTCGAACACTGCGATTTAATCTGCAGTACGCGGACGAACAGGTCTATCTATTACCATCTTCTTCGCCTTGACAACACATAGATCTTCCAGTCTTTATCATCGTTTTGCTTTTGTAATGGGAAGTGTTTCATAATTTTCCAGTTTGCGAGCGCAGTAACGACTTGGAGATATGCCTATGGCAGCGATTTTTCTTCTGAAGTAACCTTAATGGAAACGAGTTTTTTAAAACCTATTTCCAGATAATTTTTTCTATTAAATTTCGAATGTTATTATGAAAGGATATGTTAATTAAGAAAACAGTAAACATATTGTCTTGACAACTGCGTGGGCTGCTATGTTCTTAAATATTCTGAAATTTATTACAAAAAATTTCAAAAATTAAAATTAGACTTACATACTCTGTGTTTAAAATAATTACTTCACTATGAGATAATTTGATTTAAAAAGTTAAAAACAACGTACGACATGCAGTCCGGACAGCGTTGGAATAAAGCGTCCAGGAAATGAACTCCAAATTCAGCGTTCGCGTGATTCATAACGACATGTTAATAGTTCCAGTATTTTCTGTTATTATGGCAGTTTCGGTTCATTAATGCCGCGAATATCGATCAAATTCCTACACTTGTCATCAAACAAGCTTAATAAAGCCTAATTACCATGTAATTCTCGACGTTGCACATACATACATAATAAATACCGCCGCCTCCGCCAGTTTTTCTCTACGTCAGCGCGAAGAAGAGATTCCACACATAAATATTTACATGCAGCAGAAACTTCGTGTATAATATTTCATAATTGATGCAAAAAAATCATTTGCATATCTGCGTTCTGCACGAGGCGGCATAAATATTAATACTTTGTTCCCGTGTTGCTTTAACTTTTTACACGTCCGCCGCCCGTTACACGAAATAAATCCCGACGAGTATCAATCAATTTGCATTTTTAAAGGCGCAGACGTGCTGCAGAAAAATTATTTTTAACTGTCAACAAATTTAACAGACAAAAAAGCGTCGCAAATTAAATTGAACGTTGTGCTGGAAAAAAGCCGCCTGATATTAAATATTAATAAATCGCAGGAGAATTTGTTTCGAGCCAGAAAATTGAATTAAAAAAGTCACAAATATGATAGATTATAATAATCATAATTTAATAATGTTTGGTCACTTTATTTGAAGTCTTACTTTCTTGTTATCCGTACAACCAAAAATGTCATCGTCACACATGTGTGGAAATATTGATACAAACTTAGGTGCAAACCTTCGCACACGCAAAACTGATTCGCTTTGACAAATTGCATATGATCTTAAACATTTGCACATGTCTATGCGAATGCCCTCCTACACTTGTGAGTTTGCAAATGTTTGCGCATAACATTTAGAAAATTATGGCACAGTTAAGTTAACAATTCGTATAATTTTAATTATTTTTATTACTTAAAAATTAAAATTTAATGCTTTAATGTCCACAATCACTTAACACAATAGAAATGCAAGGATAACGAGCTTCAACACTTGTCTAACAAATAACACTTGAATAACTTAAACGTTCTAATAATTTTTAGATTCGCTTTCGAAATAATAACTGATTCAAACAGCGCACTGATCCTCGCTTTTACAGTACATATCCTTTCCTTCTCGAATTTTCCAGCGAACGCCTGTAACTAACTAGTCCAAAAGCAAATCATCGGTGACGTAACAATATCTATTGCGCATATAGTTTTTAGGAATCAAATCAGCTAGTAACGAAATAATGGCAAGAATAATGAGAGCAAATAGGACAACTAAGTTTACCTTACCTTTTACAACGGCAAGAAATCGGAATTCTGCAGAGAAAAATTATTTCAAATTGCCAAAGAAATTAAGTACCCGTCGCAAAGGATTAAAACGAAGTTTTAATTAAAGGACTCTCTCTCTATCTTAGTGTTTTCCGTTCAAGGCGGAAAGGAAATATTAAGTTACTCAGATAAAATTCGAACCGCGACTTAAAACAATAAAAGTCTGCATAGGCGTTACGTGGAAAGTTTTAAATCTTATCACCACTCTGAATACCCTTAAATCAGCAAGTTAGAAAAATTTCTTCTTTTTCAGAAAGTGAAGACGAGTTATGATTACGTTACGTGGGCGAAGGCTATTTCTCACTTACAAGCTTCGAGCGGGAAAAAAATATTTAAATTTGATTGGTTCATTATGTCAGACCCACAATACTACGGTTCGGGGAAAAATCAGTTCGGTCTGAGTTTACATCTTAGTCTCAGGTGAAACATCAAATAATTTCTCCAGAATTTCAAATTGAAATTCAAATTCACCGTATTTCCTTTAGACATGTTGTATATTTGTAGGAAATATCAAGAAACTTAAACTAAAACCAATACACTGTTTGAATTCGTTAATGCGGAAAAAATTCTTTCTGTGAGTGTTTTTAGTATTCATATAAAAAAATTAAGTCGTAAGCGAAACCTCTAAATTAAAACGGAAATATCCCAAAAATTAGGATTACAGAAAGATAAACAAACTCAACGTTTGATAAGTTAAAAAATCGAAAGCCTTAAATGTGGTCTGAGTTCCCTTTTCTTCTCTCTTCGAATATCATTAAAGTAACAAGTGTACAAAAAGTTTTTAGTGTGTTGCTCTCGTTTTTTCGCATGTTCATGTATGATCCTTACATGATCCATACCCTAAACAGACAAGTAAGCAAACATAACTTTAAAAAAGTTGTTTTATTGATTTGATTTTACAATGATTTTCACAATGGAAAAAATCTTTTATGGTTGAATCCTACTTTCGAAATGCCCAAAAAGTCAATGGTGAAGAGACCTATTCTATTCCTGATTGTATTGCAGAATTTCAGGAAAAATTTCCAGTATTTCAGTACCACAAATTTGTTAATCAACTTCAATACTTTGTAGGATTATTCAGAGAAACTGGCAGTGTGACTAGAAAACAGGGATCAAGAAGTCCTAAAGTAAGAACTGATGAGGTAGTTGAAAATGCGAGACAAATTATGACTGATGCTCCTCGCACTTCCATCTGACACCAGGGACAAGTTGATCTTTCTGTTGGGATCTGCAGAACTATTCTAAGAAGAGACTTGCTAATGCTCCCTTATCATTTGACTGCCGTGCATGAATTGCTTCCAGTAGATTTTGAACCAAGGCGAAGATACTGTCATTAAACAATATCGACAATGACGATTTGTTGACAAAACTTTCTTTTCCGATGGGGCCTGGTTCCATTTAACAGAATACATTCATTCCCAAAACTGGTGTTTGAATAGGTTTAAGTCGGAAAATATTGATAGATCCAATATTTTTTAAAGGCACACTAACAGCACTTAGATATCAGGAAAAGATTTTGCATCTATTTATTAATCAACTGCATGATGACGAGTTGCAATTTGGATATTTCGAGCAGTATGGTGCAACGGCCAATGCTGCTGGAGATACTTTAAATTTCCTTCAAGAATTTTTTGGAGATCACATAATTAGCAGAAATATGGTAAACATATGGCCTCTGCGATCTTGCGATCTAACTCCTTTGGATTTCTTTGTTTGGTGCTACTTGAAAAATTCCATTTTTAAAATGTCCGTTAATGATTTACAGGAACTTCCCCAAAGAATCTTCGAAAAGTGTGATGAAATAAACAATTCTCCCCACATTTTGCAAATTGTTATAAATGGATGTCGCAGAAGAGTTAGAAAATGCCTCGAAGAAGACGGAGGCCATTTTCAACATCTGTTGTAAATTCACGTTCAACTTTATTTTCAATGTTTTATTTTCAAATACGTAATAAATCGTAGTTATTGGTTATGGTTTTCTGTTAACTTTATGTCAAGGTTAAGTGTCAATTTGGCGTTTACTGATCAATTAAGGAACATACGTGAACATGCGAAAAAATGAGAGCAACACACTAGATGGGAAAACTTTTTGTACACATGCTATATGTTTCTAGTGGTTAGCATTAGTATTTAGTAACAATATGCTGAAGAATAATTGTACATATTCTTTTATTTAAAATATATGTAAAAAAATTGTACTTGTTTTAGTAATTGCACGTATATGGCGAAAATTTTAATCAAAAAGAAAAAATAAGACCGGTCTTAAAGGTTTGAAGAATGCAAATATATCTGCTAGGAATGGGTGGTTAAGAGATAATATGAACTATTCTTTTCTTTCGAATTTATCAATTTAAAAAGCATGTCAAGGTACTTATCTCTCCTAGATATCACCTCCTCTCCTCACACTTTTACTAAAGTTTTAATCAAACCATAAAAGCCCAATTCTCAATTACTTTATTTGTAGGTTTCTGGTTTGAGTTTTAAGTAGCCAAATATTGCTCTTAATACCCCCTTTTATATGGAATGAAATTTTAGCCGTTGCCCGCACTATATATATTTTTCTGGATTGTCGAAATTATACTACTTCTTATCTTTTTGCTTTTTTTCTTTTATAAGAATAAAAAAATAAAAAAGAAAAAAAATACCTATTCAATATGTCCCAGATAACTTTTACAATTGTTTCTTAAGATTGGGAAATTATAAACTATTTTGAAATTTAAAAAAAATCCATATAGTTCAAGGGTTATACCAAGAAAACCAAAATTTTCAAATTTAGTCTTTTTACAATAACTTCTTTATTGTAATCGCTACGATTTTGTTATTTGTATTTCTTAAATCACTTTTTTATGCAGAATTTCAATGTCCTTTGAGATTTTTGTTTTCAATTTCATTTTTCCTTATGGACCGTCGAGTATGCTCTGGAATAATTAATAAAATTTATTATATTTACATAGTTAAGAATAAAATTTGTTTGTAAATACATAAGACTGAATAATTGCAACGGCTAATTCTAAAATTTCTTATTTTAATTAAAAATTATGAAAATTGTAAAAAAATAACCAAATTTTTTAAGAAATTGATGAAAATTATTAAAAAGTATATCTATTTACTTCGGGTCCAAGGCTCCAGCCCATAATTTAAACGTAATCAGGGAATATCTTAATAACCGGTTCCCTAATTCATATATCAGTAATCATGGGCCTTATTTTATGACTTCCAAGGTTTCTCATTTTAACCCCTTTAAATTTATTTGTTTGGGGTTACATCAAGAATAAAGTGTTGAAAATCTTCGTGAATCTGTGCTTTCAATATTACACGTCCTAATTTTCACTAGTACTATGGAATAATCCATCCCATTCAACAGAATTCGTATCTCTTATAATAAGCGATATCCCTATGCTGGAAAAGTTATCTGGGACATATTGTATATATATTTTTTTTTTCAGTATAACGAAACAAAAATAATTATGAATATGTGGTTAATAACTCGAAAGCATTCTACAGAAAACATGATATATTGCAACTAAGAATAGTGATATTAATTTGTATAACTTCATATTTTGTCACTGGCCCAGAGGTTTAGGAATTATTATGACATTATTCGAATGACAATAAATACGCGTTTGAGCAGTGATTATGCGTGTCCTTTAATCCTGGTAAGAACCACCTTTTAAATAGTTCAAGGACCAAAAAATATGATTAACTACGAACAAAATCTGCATGTTGGATCAAATTTGAACATTTTGCATACGTCCACGACAGATGGAGATGTTCTTGCTTAATTAATTTAATTAATTAATCTTAGCACCTTAATGATTTACTTCCATATAAAATTCCGGTTTCTTAAAAATCGAAATGAAACGTTCCTAAATTAAATCATCAGCGTGACGAATTTTTTTCTTTCTACACCAAGTCTTAAAATTTCATTATACTTATGATAACAACATGTAAATCAAGAAAATTGCTTTCGTCGAATAACACAGGGTTAAAGCAAAAATCAATAATTTTAGCTTTATTGCTTTTTGTTGGCCCATATTAATTATTAAAACCTCCTTCGCTCCATAAATTAATCCTTAAAATATAATGAAGGCACTTACATTAGGAGCTTCGTTATATGCTCGGAAGCAAATGTATAAATAAAGTAATGAAAGTGCTGTATTTTCATATTTCCTTCATTCCTTTTATTATTAGATACTTTAAGCATAAGTTATTCTTAGTAGCTTGAAAAGATATCCGCAGTTAAGAAAGAAAACTTGGGAAACCGAAAATATTCAAAATCTCGCCAATCTTAAAGTAAATTAAGGTTGTCGTAATCACTCATAAATAAATATGGAAAAATTTTTATTTCTACTAAAAAATAGTTTTGGAGGCAAATATTCTGTGAAAATTTCAATTGAAGCCGGCATATTTTAACATACTTGCTTTGACCCACTTCTTACGCAATCGTTCGTATAATAATAAATCTTATTTTTAGAAAAATGAACCAACAAATTATAGGGTGGCATAGATAAATGTTTTGAGAAATATTTTCAAAATGGATTAAAACAATAAGGTATGCTATTGAATGGTGTAGTATAATTTTTTCCTTAATTTGAGCGTCACGTCCTGTTGATTTATTAATGGCAATTAATGAATTAAAAACGTGCACGCGTGATACCCGGTAATTGCGGGGTTAATTTGTCGCGCAAAACTCCTCTAATTAACTTAAAAGAATAATACGCAGCCATGTGGGAAGCCCCGCAATTTATACCGTCCGACACAGTGCGCACGAATAACGGGAACTAGTTCGAAAGAATCCAGACTCCGCCATATATTTGTGTAATTGTGGCAATAATTCAACGGCGTCAGGGATTAAATTATGATTTGTTAGTTTCCGATTTGCGCGGGGGTAATTCTATTAGTTTTGCCGGTTGAGCGAGGACGAACGCCATTTCTAGAAACGCAGAAACTGTTATGCAAGATAAACGGATGAACGGATAGCGAAGAGATCCTTGATATGTTCTGTCGTTACACTCATAGCGATCGAAATCCGTTACGTTTACCCATTTCATTGAAAATTATATAAAATGTTGCAAAATTTTACACGAAGAAGGTCATAGAACTCAAAGATATTACTAACAGGTTGATAAACGAAGAAAGAGAGACAGAGAAGCTCATTTCATTTACTCAAAAAACTCCAGTGAAAAATAATCACATCCGAAAAATCACAGTAAACGCACGGAACTAAGAGCTTAGATTAATGATAAAAGCTTCTAGACATTAAAATAAAAAATGGGGCCAAAATATGCAAAAGAAATTAGGAGAAAATAATCTAACGTTGAACAACTCTGTTTCGTGTACTTTGAACTCCGTCGATTGGTTTAACTAAAGTCCATTGACCATTATGTTTGTCTTCCTAATATGTATTTTAAATGTAAATGTACTAGTTTCGTGACTTCGCCTTTCAATTTGTATTACGGCTACTTGCATTCGTGTTTATTGAAACGTCATTACGGAATTATTCTGTGTCAAAAAGTACAACAAAATTACCCTCAAACGAAATGAAATTACGTGGGAGTGCTGGATAATAGCCATTAGAGGCTAACGAAACCGGTAATGCTGTGTACTTGGGCGCTTTAACCTGTGCATGTGTGTGTGTGTGTGTGTGTTTATTCTTCCAATGTGGAAGTATTACGAGATTAAATTACGGCCGACTTTTCCACATAAGTTCGCTTATTGTTCTAGTATTTCAGCGCTCGGGACACTTCTGTAAATAAACGAGCGCCTTGCAGGCCAAAAGCACGTATTGTCGGAAGTATCTGCGCCGCTCAAAACAAACAGTATACAGCTCGGTTTATTTCGCTTCTGAATTTTATTTTGTTGGATACGTTTGCTGGCCTAAATGTAATGGAATTTCGATTCACTTGAGAGATCTGTTTGTTTGAAACAAAATGTTTTAAGAGAATCGAAAATCCTTTAAGGATTTTTCTTTTACAAAAAATTTGCACCTCGCACGTAAATTTTCATTTCTGGGAAATATTTGCAGTTTTTGAGGAGCCAACACAACACTTTTAACAATTTTTGCAACTCTATACTTACACTAATCAATAGACAGCCTTGTTTTAATAATTAAAATGAGTCAATATTATTGAGAAAAGTCTAAAAAGAAATTTAACTTGTAATTATCGAATTATTTTCTTCCACTAGTTTTATCATAATTTCATAATAAATTTCTTCATAAATAGTCGATAGTTAAAGAATAATTTAAACTCAAAAAACTATTTTCCCTCAACGTTAACTAGTGATTATTTACTTAATTAAAATCATTTCTGTTGTCACAAGTCAACGAATTCATATCTTAATTAACTAATTACATCCCTTATCGATTTATTACTAATTATAATAAACATAATTACAAGACAGCAGACACGCAATAAAAGTTGTTATCGTGGGCTGAATGATAACAGGCGAGCGGTCTGTATACTGTTTACGTGGAAGGAATGCGCAGAAGTTACTCTCGAAATTAATTATCCCATGAAATTTGGCAGGGCGGAGAAAAAACTATTTACTTGAAGCACGTAAATTATTCGCATCATAAAATTAGGGTTAGCGTTAATTATTTCTAAAGATTCTCCTTTTAAATTTAAAGAAAACTTTCCAAACGTTGTCTTCATAAATTCAATTATCTTTACGTAACATAACTAAACACTTCAAATGATAGTTGATTCAAGGAATAAAAAATAAATTGGAACACTCAAATAAGAGAGGTACTATAAAGAGTAATCCAAGTATCTTCCTCTCTCACATAAAATGTTGTTACTAATACATCGAATACGTGAAGGTGTATTTAAAAACGATTATTTACTCATTTTACGAGACATCACGTCTAATAGGACGTAGCTTAGAATAATCTAATTCCTAGCTTCGTATAACGCTAAGTCGTAAAGCAAGAATTGCCTGTAAAAGTTCATCGCTTACGTCGAGCGCCATTGGGCTTTGAACCTTTTAACTTACGGTCGAACACAATCAGAGTAGTAAGTACTCACAATGGAGAGTTAACATTGCGGCCTGCCGATGACGAGGGAAACACCTTTTTTGCCCTGGTTCTGCTTTTTTTGGGGGCCATTCTGCACCGGCCCTTCATTTCCTTGTACCTCGTTTCATTTCGACTTGTTTTGTTTTCCATTTACGAAGGAGATTCCGTTGGCTTTTGCGCGGTTTATGTTTCACTGTGTAGGTGGTATATATATATTTCTTTTCAAAGACTGTTATTTACTTCCTTCCATTTATACGTTATTAAAAACACCTCAATGAAAATGCCATGTAGTAAATTTTAACGAATTAGTTCAAGCTAATCCCTCATTAAACGAGATTTATTGATTGTAGCGAATAAGTGAGCACATACAAGCTTTAATTATTTGCAAAGGCGAGGGCAAATAAATTTGAACGCGAAACGGCGCCATTATCGCGTAATCTGTTGTATGCCTTCGCCGGCAACGACATCAACCCTTTGTTAAGCGCACTTATTTAAATGACAACGACCAACAGTTAAACGCTTCCTGAGACAAGGATCATAGAATTTTTATAAGCCGTGGCGTTTCGTGAGCCCTTCCGCGGAAAATTGCCTGTGCGTGCCACAAATTTGAATATCAGGTTCGCAGCCTTGCGGAAATTGGAGGGATTCATCGACCCTGATGCGTATAAATACTGCATGCGCGCGTATTGGAAAATAAAAGGCAGCGGAAAGAATATAACCAGAATAAATGTGAATATGTGATCTAGAAGAATCTCTTTTGTTTATTAATCGAACGCAGAATAAATAGATGTATTGCCCCATATGGGAGAAGAGAATTCTTTTTCAAGTAAAACTTACACCAACAGTTTAATTTTTTCTGCGATAACTATTTTTCGAACTTATTTAACTGATGGTTTAAGTCAAAAATATTACATGGTGAAAACAGTATAGACCTTCAAAAATCATCCTGTATAAAAAATAATGATAATTAATTTATTCCAAAACAAATAATGTTCTTGTTCTAGGTTTCTATTCAAACAAATGATTTTCCAACAAAATCTCTATAGAACAGTTATGAAATTTTGCGGCTTTCAACCGCAAGTAACATTAAATAAGTTCATTTAATCTGTTATTAGTTTACATTAAATATACCGAAAACGTAAATTGCACACGACGATTCGAATAAACTTCTCAGTGAATCGAGCAGATAAGTTATTAGGGCCGTCAGGAAATGAGAAATTTATTCTGTTCGAAGCGGACCCGCCTGACGAAGCCAAGTTATTTGTCCCATTTGTGAAATTAAATCCATTTGTTACTTTTGCAATTTAAACGCACCGTTTTAATAATCGCGTCGTTATTCGGAGTACTTTTCCTGAAATGGCGAAATAACAAAGTGGTCACAAGCTACACAAAATGAAGATGAAATTATGTCAGAAATAAAAAAAGGACATAAATTAGATAAAATTTAAATTGATAAATTAACTCGTGGATTTGTCTGAAACAATTGTATGACAGATCAAAATAGATTTATAACAAATGTAGTTAAATAGACTCACCAACACAAAAAGCGACTCACTATTATTTTTTAAAATAAATTATCTGAGGACAGTTTTTGTCCACTTTTTTTTCTGTTCATCGGTGAATAGGACATTTTCAACAATCGGGAGAGCCATGATCATCATGGTAACTAAATTCTCTTGTTTAAATAAATTATTGAAAGTATCTACGCCATTGTCAATATTGTGTTGCAGTTGATTTTTTTTCCATATCTTTCCTAAAGACTTTATAATTTGTTTACATTTTGTCATAATAAGTTGTTTTCATGGCTATTAATCCAGTGGATGCAGCAAGAGTAATTGTCTTGATTCAGGATGGTCAGTCTCAACGTTACGTTGTACAAGTTCTTGGAGCTTCTCAATCATGTGTCTCCAGAATGTGGAGGCGATTCTTGGAAACTGAATCTTACAATCGACGCCCTGGAACAGGTCGTCAAAGATGTACAAGCGCTAGAGATGACCATTTTCTTACCCTAACGATTCTTCGCAACAGGAATTTGGCTGCTGTTCAAGTCAGAAATCGCCTTGCAGGGATTCGAGATGTGCATGTAAGTGACAGAACGATCAGACGACGATTTAATGAAGCTAATTTAATGGCAAGAAGACCTGCACATGGCCCAGAGCTTAACACACAGCATAAAGTAAACAGACTTGCATTTGCTCGTGAACATGTTCGTTGGAATATGGGGCAGTGGAGTGAAGTACTCTTCACTGATGAGTCTCGCTTCTGCCTACGAGCGCCAGATGGACGTGGAAGAGTGTGGAGAAAGACCGGCGAACGGTATTCTCACTGTAATATTGTTTCAACGGAGGTTCGATTATGGTGTGGGGCGGTATTTCTGCGAACGCACGTACAGACCTTGTTGTAATAAATAGGGGAGTTATTAACGCTCAGAGGTACATTGAAAATATTCTTCAAGATCATGTCATACCCTTTGCTCCTTTTATTGGCGACAATTTTATGTTGATGCACGATAATGCACAGACACATGTCGCCAGAGTTGTTAATGAATATCTTAATGCTGTTGGTGTTAACCGAATGCAGTGGCCCCCTAGAAGTCCCGACATGAATCCCATCGAACATGTCTGAGACATGTTAGGAAGGAATATTAGAACTCGCGTCCCCGCTCCAGCAACCTAGAAGAATTATTAATGGCGCTTCACCAAGAGTGGGATCAACTTGACAATTTAGCGATTAGGCACTTGGTGGAGTCGATGCCACAACGTATGCAGGCTGTAATACAGGCTGCGAGTGAATATAAAATTTCACGTATTAAATAAAAGGGATTCAACTGAAAATATTATTTACATTGTTACAAGTTCGGTTTGGGTCGTCTTCAGTCTTTAGAAGTTAGGCCTCAGTTTTTCTCTTTTTTTTATATTTTTTACGATATATTCATGGAAGTCTTTATTTTATTTTGTAGTATGTTTTCGAATCTTCGAATCTACTCCCTTTCTACTACTCTTAATAACTTCTTTCGTATTACAAACACATTACCAATGTTAAGACTTCCTCCCCATAATATCAAACTGTGATTTATTGTTTGAAGTAGACCGAAGCACGTACTTCTTAAGACCACATGTGATAAGACACCAATGTTGGATTTCCAGAATTGCAGTTTTACATAAATTCTTGTTTTCTTCTATTGATAGTGATATTACGACCATGCTTGTGCCGCCTGCATGTAGATTATATTAACCACAGTTGCTGAAGGACAGGCTTTTGGGAAAATCGTTATTCAAAACTAAAAACAATAAAGGTCCAAATATAGTCCCTTGTGGAGCCCGTCTCGATATTTTTCAGATGCCGTGTCTTTTATGTATACTTTCTGAAACCTACTACTTAAGTAAGATGTTAGCCAGTCGTTTACATTTCCTCTAATATCCAAATGTTCTATCTAGACCAAAAAATAATCTAGTTATTTTGTTTTCATTCAGATAAAACAAAAATCATGAAAAAATCATCAGTTAGATAAAAACGAAAGTTCTAAATTTCGTTAATTCTCTTTCACATGGCATTTCGCTATCTGTTTTTGAATGTCACCCAATAATTCGTCAATGTTGAGTATCTGAAAATTCAGCAACGAACATACGGGCCGTATAGCTGAATTATTAATTACGACTGGCGCAAATTCACATGAAAAACACGACGGGAAATATGCAACATAAACAGCATAAATTGATACAGCAGACCTCTATCCGAACGAAGTCAAAGTTTAACAAATGCAAATTAGGGTTTATGGACAAAGCGCGTATCGTACGAACAAAACGCGTCGGGCCAATACGTACCAGCGTGGAGCTGTTTGCGCGAGGGTGTAAACCCTGGGGGCCCATTGTGTGTACCAACTTCACAACTTTATGATTTTAATCGTCGCATCTAAATGACGAGATCGGTTCGCGAGACGAGCGAACTAAAAGACCGCTAAGACGTGTTAAAACTGTGGCTCTTAGCTGCACGCCACTCCTGAATTTTATATACTTTTAAAGGTAGTTTGCATTCATTGGCCTCATTTAAATTTTACACGGTCGAGATCTAGGATGTGCGCTTAAATATTTTAAAATATTCCTTGAAGATTTTTGATGAATATTTTATCGGCGTTCCTAAGTAAAACTTCGCTTCCGCAAAATATACAGGTACTTTATCGTTTTGTTTCACACAACTTACGTGAGATATTCTGTTGCACAATAAAACCATGTCTTGAAGATCTTTCTTTCAGAAGAACGCAATGCATTAAAATTACATCAGATAAAAATATATACGGTACGTTTTATGCAAAATGGATTTTTCATATCTTTCTGATTTACTGCTTTGCAAGGTAAATATTTCAAACGAAGGTTAGAAAATAATTTTTTTGAAAACAGACTAATCCACAATTAATCTTTGAAAGAAACATATTTACCCCAGCTTCCAAACCGTCAACTAGTGGTTTGACAGAAATACTAAATATAGCAATAGTTGATAAATAAGTATACCTCAAGCTGATATAGACTGCATTGCATACTGCGTGCAATATAAAAAGGTAAAAAGCAATGAATTGTAATCTTTTTCATTTGTGTAAGTTCTTTCGACTGATAAGGATTATGTCAGCCAAAGTCCACTAATTGTAAGTTTACTTTAAGAGGCAAATAACACAAGAGGTAATGCTAAAAAGAAAGTCGAAGCAAAGCAAGGGAAGAATAAGAAAATTTACGACACGCATGGACAAGTAAGATTCGACAAGGAGACAAGATAAAATTAAGAAATTATCTCAGATATATTGGGCCATATATTAAAACTGAAAAAATTTAAAAACAGGTACAGAAAAAATGACGAACAAGATGTACTTCATGTATTCAGACTTGCACTCTCTTGTGAGTAGTAAATAAATAAGATTTTATCAAAAATCAAAAAGCAAAACGTAATAGATCTACGATAATTACAGGCTATAACAAACAAGGAAATAAAAATAGAAATAGCTGCGCAAACTTTCTATAATTGTACAAATAACTGTATTTAACCGCAAACTGAGTTTATAAAACTAGAACACGTGCAGTAATTAAAAGTAGAGTAGATAATAATAATTAGATAAAACAAAAAAAAAATATTAATATTAATACATAATAAGTACAAATACCAAAGACGTCGGATACATTAATAAAAAAAAGCCTTAAATTGAACTGTTAATTAACTTAACTTTTATACCGCATAGAGTAACGGTGGATTTTCCATCAAAAACGTTGCAAGAAGAAAATTAAATAATATAAATGTATTTAATTATTTTCTTAAGCAATCTAAACAACATCGGTAACGATTTCACTTAATAGAATATTGCGTACCCTTTGCCGATTTGTCGTCTAAAGCTGCGTACACACGTGTCGTATCTGCACATCTAATCATAATCATACGATCCAACATGATATGCAAAAATGATACACCCACACATAGTTGCATCTCGAATCCGTTTCTTGCATCGTCTTTTCGGCGTCTGTCAGGTTAGTTGTTGCTACCTGTATTTTTTTTACAATATGCAATTCCATAATTTTGTTTTTTGGCCACTCCATGATTCAACTAAAGACAAGCTACACGACTGTATATTGCACACCACATAAGTTCGTGGAAATTTGAAAATATGTCCACACTGAAAGTTACCGTATCACGTATCCTCACTTTGATGTTTTAGCGAAATATCGACTTCAAGAGTGATATGATTGTATCGAGTCCGCGTTTCAAATGATACAAAGACACAATAGATACGGAGGATACGTCACGGCACGACGTCCACTCTTAATTGATCATAATACACGATCACGATCGAATACGCGGATATGACACATGTCTGGACGTGTCTTAAGAATACGCATGTAATAATTTTCCATTTTAGCCACTCACTCACTCACAATTGCCATACACACTTCTGGACAAAATTAAGGGACCACCAAATAAACTTTCCAATTTACAAGTTATTTTTAATAGACTTTTCACATCTTATAAATTGACCTTTATTAAACACAATTCAAATAGTGTGCCATGAAACAATTAACAATAGCAAGGCATTCTCTGCTAGAAAACAAGTCAACAAAAAGGCCTAATTGTTGACGTCTTTTTAAGTCATTTAATTAATAAAGCGTGCTTTTTGTTTCGAAAATTAGTCAATTTGTTTGCATTAAGTTAATTAAATATGTCTAGATGCCACTGTAGACCAGAAGAAGTATCCCAAGTGATTATTTTTCTTCGTGAAGGATATTCACAGAGAAAAAGAATTCTAAATACCAACAAATCTGTGGTACAGAGGGCCGCAGCACGGTTCAGAAATATTGGTAGTTTCAAAAGAAGACACGGACAAGATGCTAAAAGAAAAATAACACTCAGAGAAGATCACTTTATCAAACTTCAGAGTTTAAGAAAGCGGTTTGTAACATCTCGTGAATTAAAAAATGATCTTCGACCAGCCACTGGAAAAGAAATTTCTACCAAAGCAGTAAGAAGAAGAAGAAGTCCATTTGTCTGCTAGAAAACCAGAAACTAGTCCAACTCTCACAGCTACGCACAAAAGAAGTCGCTTAAACTTTTGTCAAAATTATCAAGATTGGGACGAGGGGCAGTGGAACTCCGTTTTGATTTCGAACGAGTCCAAATTGGTTCTAAGCAGGAATGATCGCCGTGCTCTTGTCATACGAAGATCAGGCAAGCGATTTGCACCTTGTACCACTCGAGAATTTGACAAATTTGGTGAAGGGTCTATAATGGTTTAGGGTGGCGTACAATTTAATGGTCGTACAAAATTGGTTTTGATACGGAGTAGGTCGCTAACAGCAAGAAGATATAGAGACGAGATTATTGTACCCCATGTTCAACCATATGCCGAAAATTTCGGCAATGGATTCATTTTTATGCAAGACAATACCAAACCTCATACAGCTAACATTGTCATAGCTACGTTGAGAGATGCAAATACCCAAAGTTTGGAGTGGCCTGCCAAAAGCTCTGATCTCAATCCTATTGAGCATCTCTGTAATCAATTGGGCAACAAAATTAAAAACGCATCGAGACTACCCGTAACACTTGATGAGCTCTCTAACATGTTTGTTCAAGAATGGGAACAGATACCTCAAGAAAGTATACGAAACTTAATCTCAAGCATGTCAAGAAGATTAGCAGCGTGTATTGCTGCAAGAGGAGGGCATACACGCTATTAATAATTTTAGTATTGTTTACTTGTTACAAATTAGGATATAAGTTCATGAGAAGACCAATGGTATTTTAAAGATTTAAAGTATTTTAAAGTTTGTTAAATTTAATAGCCCTTAAATCAACTTAACTGTAAGGAAACACTTAGATTTATATATTTATTCGTTTCATTAAATTTCGTTATCTTGTTTTAAATTTATTTTGAATTTTACTGGTGGTCCCTTAATTTTGTCCAGAAGTGTGCATTTCAAATCAGAATAATTACATTACTTTATCATTTTATGCATTATGTTCTACCATTCATGGATTCCTGTACATATATATAAACGTACTTACTTTTATGTGATATATAATCTGATTTTTCAAAAACAATATATTTATAACTTGGTAATAAAGGTACTTCCTAATTTGTTTTAAATTGTAATATACCTACCAACAGTTACTAACTTCACTACACTCTATGCTGACATTGATATTCCTCTTTCTTCTATCCACTGAAGGTTCATTTCAATTTTAACAATTTTTGTAACGATAACAATCTGTTGAAGATATTGAAACCAGTAGCTATATTAAAATATAAAGCAAACTGTATTATAAATATATACCGAGTGATTTTTTTAATTTTTTAGCAACTCTTAGCATGAAACTTACTGTAAGACAGTATCAACGAGTGCAATAACATATTTTTCACTTAAACTAAGACTTGCCGTCCAGATTTCATGGCAAGAGTTGCTAAAAAATCACCCTGTATATTATTAATAGACCTATTGCAGGTTGATGATTGTCCATAATTAGGTTAAAATTGTAACATGTAGTAAATAAATAAAGGCAAATAAATACTCTTTAATTACTTTCAATCTATTAACAATAATCATTATATTAAAGGAACATTAATAAAAATAATTTATTTTGTTGTTCAATAGAAATTATGTTATAAAACAAACATTTCTAATTACATTAAATTAATGAAATTGATTTTGTAATAACATATGCAAATGTTTCAGTGAAATTACTAAAATAGAAACGAGGCTACGGCCTCAATTCTATCAATTGTATGGTAATACACAATTAAGAATTTATCGCAATAATAACAAAATCACATGTGCATTCGAGTATATATCGATTACACGAATAAAATTAATTACTTAAATATGTTGAACAGAAATAATCAACGAAATTAAATTAGTTTACGTAGTATGTTTAAGATAACAGTCCCAACGTGGAAATCTCTGTTCTTATAAGAGATACAGATTTGTTTAAATGTCTATGTCTAACGTAATCACGTAATGTACCAAATACTGTCTCATACCATAGATCTACCGAGATTTTGGGATTCTATTGGTTCATTCTGTTAAATAGGTTATCCGCAAATCAGAGAGTAATGACTATTAGTAGCTACCACCACATTCTAATAAACTTCGGGCTTATTTTCATCAATTCTCGAAAGATTTAACATGAAGAGACTACAAAAGCAGGAATGATGACGAAATTTAAACAATTCTTATTTTAATACGCGAATGCACAAACTATTACACCGAATAGTAGTAAAATATTTTAAATATTAGAGACATATATAACAAGTACAAACACAAGTGATTCATTTTAATCTGAATTCGTAACAGCATTATTAATCAAGAGTTTGAATCGCGACATCCTGCGATCACTTTTTGACACAACTTTATACAAGAAATGACAAATTGCAGCTAGTTTGCCACTTAATAAGTCCTCCTATACAAGGCGGCCAATCGTACAGTCGAAGCATATTGAAAGGTTTTAAAAAAATTGTCGCAAATTTGCAGTGAATCCCTCGAGCATCCTCTGTACAGCTGATTCGGCCCTATTTGGGGCCTCGTCAGCAGAAGCGTAGCTCGAGACTTCCACTGCCAACCAAATCGACCTGTCCAAGGTTATTCGCAAATGCAATGTAATAATAATCAATAGTATGTACAGAGGATGCTCGAGGGATTCACTGCAATGAAAACCGATTTGCAACAATTTTTTTTAGTATTATTAATGTTTTTGCACTTTTGTTGAACTACTTACACGATTCAAAGAATCAAAATTTGAACATTTGGAATTCTCGCCTTTTATTTTTCTTTTTTTTATGAAATAGACATAATATAAATATTTTCGTTTCTTTTAAAATAATTAGAAGTGTAAAGCTTGATTAATTAGCTAAGCCAGTACTAACATCAGTGATTAGTTAAATAATAGCTAATTTTACGGAACTTCTTTGAATTTTTCACTTCTAAGTCGATTTTAAATGTACAATGGAACATTCTTTTCTAAAATCAAAATTGTAATTGACTTGCTTAAATCGTAAATCAAACTTCCAACGTAATTCCTGCAGGAGCTAATCTGAAGTATTATAAATTCCGCACGTACGATAGGAATATGCAAATTCGTAAGCGTTTGCAAAACAAATGGCACGACATTTTTGTACAGACAGAAATTAAATTAAGTAAACTTCCCGAATGCAAATGAAATTCGTCGGAACTGATTTGATAACAAATGTCTATTCTGGATGAAGTTTAGTATTGTTGTTATGGCAGTTTGTTGTTTGCTGATATAATCCTATTAGCCAAACGTGCTTTTTAAAAATTTTAAAAGTTCAAAATACTACTAAAGATTTTTTATTACTGTATATTTCGTACGAGCACGTTATACACAAAAAAAAATGTTAAAATTTTTTATTACTTACTATAATTGAATTGGCTTCCGATTAGAACCTCGTCACGACTGCTTCTACTGCCGACGTTTCGTTCTCCATTGCAGAAGAACTTCCTCAGGGCTGTTGCTTCCCGTTTGTCTATGACAATGAGTAGGAATATCCGTTGTCGTGGTATTTATAGTGGTCTGTCTGTTGGGGCGTAACAGATCGCTAATGAGATGTTTCCAGGTATTGTGGAGATAAAAGCATCGATGAAACAAATCGATCTGTTGGCACTCGTGTTTCTGAACGCTGCACTGAACTGCTCCAAACAACCTGCTTCGCCTTAGCTGAAGACAAACTAGATATTTATAGCCCGCCCATTTAATTTTTTCAACTGTAAAGTCCATGAATTTATAGAACTTTTCAAGCACCCCAATAAGCTAAACCGCGATACTGGCTCTACAATAAATGACGACACCTCACGCCCCAACAGGCCAATTCCCGTTCACCCTTCCTACACGCTGTCCTTTGACCACTATAAATATCACGACAATGGACATTACTTACTCAGTCTCAACGACTAATAAGAAGCAGTTGCAACACCACCACCACCACCAACAGCCCTGAGTTCTTCTGCTATGGAGAACGAAACATCGGCATTAGAAGCAGTCGTGTCGCGGTTCCAACCTGATACCAATTCCATTATAGACAACTGCCGCAGAAGCCTTCAAGTTAAATTATTTATTACTATAATTATACAACACATATAAAAATATTTTATGCAATTTACGAAATTATACAGCTTGCGAACTGCTGCTAAACCGAGAATATGATTCAAAAATCTTTTTTGTACTTATGTATAACTTTAAAACACTGATTCTTTTCTTTAAAAACTTTTTGTTTTTTTAGGATGTTTGTTTACACGGTGGTAATAAACGTTAATCAATTATTAATATTGTAGATTTTAATGCATAATTATTATTTATGTGACTATAAAGCTCGTCCATGTAATCGTCAGATTTCGAATATTCACCGTAACAAGCAATATTAAAAACATATGATATTTTATGCATACAAGTGATGCAAGAATTTGTTAAGTAATAATACTCTGCACCACATTAAAAATGGAAACTTTTTCTTTCACCTGCATTAATTAAATAAATAAAGGCTTCATGATTCTAGGCTCCACTCAAATGGAATATTTCTCATTTTTGTATTTACTGTTTACCACCATTATTTGCTTGCTATTTCTAATTAAGGAGTCAAGTTCGATACAACCTGTATCTTAAGAACATTCCTTATTAATGATGTATTATATCTGTTGTAGACGCTTAAAATTGTGCTACATCAAGCTTTATGAAAATTTAAAAAATTCA
Source organism: Serrognathus titanus (assembly GCA_039766575.1). Lineage (NCBI taxonomy): Eukaryota > Metazoa > Arthropoda > Insecta > Coleoptera > Lucanidae > Serrognathus > Serrognathus titanus. The sequence goes on from CM077913.1 coordinate 24,009,251, forward strand.
ATACCCAGTCTACCGATAATCCAAAGGAAATATGTCCGTCATTGTCAACATAACTTCCTACACTTGACATTTAAAGTGAATTCGAACCTTATAAAATATTCAGTCCTGTTTTGCCGTGCACGTGTGCGCATGCAACTACCACAATTGTGCTGTTAATAATAAGGTTAGCATAAGCTTGTCAGTCATATAATGCACAAATTTCTTTATTTAGAGATTAAAGCGAGCCGCGACCGGAAACGCGAGCGGTTTTTCTCCTTGCACTACTTAGCTGATAATCAAGAAACATGCAATGAGTTTCCGGTTGGTCCTTTTCCTCGACAAAGAGCAAGGCCGAAAAGGTACGCGAACGTATGATATATCGCCTTCAGACGTGTTCCGAGTCTTCGTATCCGAGATAAGAAAAACTTCTTGTAAAAATAAATTGCTGCGAATTACTTCTTTATGGACACCGGAAAAAATCTCCCTTATCAAAATTCTGTAGTCGATTACTTCCAATTGGTTTTTTTTGTCTTTATTACCTGTCTATTTATTTTGATAAAATATGTTTCCCATAATTAATATTTCTACAAGAAAAATATCACAAATATTTTCAGTCCACTTAATTAATTTTTCTTCTGTTTTTAGACCATCCGCAAAAATAAACTTGCATAATATGTTTGTACATTGTCAGATTTGGAGGAAGAATGCATTATTTACTTGCTTTTGGTTTTGATTATTACACAAATCATAATGATGAGAGACTGAAAATTGAAATTTTATCTCAACGTTTTACTAGTACCGGAGCTTCCTATAATCGATAACGAACATTAGTGTTCTGACTACTTACAGGTATAAACAAATAAACTAATTAATAATAATATTTGAATTTTGTAATTTCTGCTTCCTAGAGCAGACAGTATATTCGCAGACACAATCAATAATAATTATCTGAGCATCGATCTGCGAATATTATAAACTGAAGTGAGCACACATTGTTAACTAACGTCGAGCACCACTACATACACTGTTCAATTATCACTGCAATATTACGTCAATTAATAATGCAGGCACCACTATCATGATAATTTCTCCACTTTATTATTATTGATTAAGCATTAGCGTTATTGTTAGTTGGAACCGCCTTGTGTGGTAATCTATTATTTATTACTAGGAAAAGGTTGTTCGTTTTTGAAAAATTTCCATTGCTCCCACTAATTTAATGGAAAAATATTCTGACATCGGCGAATTGTTTTCCTTAACTCTAGGTGCTTACGTATGTCTTCGAGATTCGTTCGCCTTTCCTTTATGATCGTAACATCTTTTATGGAAACTGTCACCTGTTTCAAATATACGTGTATCTATCAAAGCACCCTAACTTATCGGTTCTTTATAGAATCCGCACTTTAATGAATTACCAGAAAATGTAAAAAGCAATTTTAGAGTTTCTCCTGGTATATAAAAGATATTTTATACCTATTGAAACTTCATCGTATTTACCCTTCTTTAAAATGTATTGCCAGTTCTGAATCTAAAAAATTCAATCTACTAGCAGAATACTTTGAGAAAATCAAGAAAATCGTCCATAAGACACTATAAAGTCACTATAGAATCATGAAAACTTTACTGCAACATATCAAGACAAAATTGCAATTGTTTCCTCACAACTTATTGCAAGAATGTCTTTGCAAACTCTACTAAAATTTAAAACATATGATTTTTGTGAGACAGTAACTTTCTCTACCGTCATTTTCTTTGAGACAAAACCAAGAGAAAATAGGAAAGAAAGAATACAAAGGAAACAATAAAAATTGAAAGAAACGATTACAGCAAATACTTAAAGAAAGTCAGACTGAAACAATCAAAAAAAAAAAACAACAAGGAAAAATACAGAGGAGATACATTGAAAGTGAAACCCTAGAACTTAGCATGGTTAAACAAAAAAAAACTGGGTGGAATTTAAAAAGCTAAATGTAAAATACAAAAGAAGCGACATAAGCTTTTAAAAGAAGTTAAACAACTGAAGCTCGTCTTGAAATCTTGAAACATAAACAACTAGATTTGAAGATAAAAGAGAAATAATTCAGACAGTCCAACAAGTCAAAACGACGAAGAAAAATTAGAAAGAACATATAGAAGTCATAGACTGAAGGAATTGTGAAATTAAGACTGAACAAGCATGTGCATAAAATCAAATAGAAAGAATTAATGATGAAGGAAGAAGTGCTCTTCAAGACATGTAATACTAAAAAACACTAAAAGGAAATATGAAATACCATAATACATATAAGAAAGAAAACTACTCAATTCATCGCTGATGGTTCCAAACTTAATGATGAACTCATCGACTTAAGGTTACAGACGAGACAAAAGAAAACACTCATAGAAATAATTCGAAAAAGTTCAAAAGTATCGAATATTATGAAACTCAAACAAATGAAAGTAAGAGTCATATTACATATAAAAAACCATAAAAAAAATTAGATTTTTTAAGCAAAATAAAAAAACAAATCGAAATAAAACAAAATTAAAAATGTAATGTACGTACAAGTGCAGTCTTAAGACGAAATGCTAGAAACAAATATCCTAAGAATTATCTTTACCCTTCTTTTGTACATTCGAGCAGAAAACCATAACAATTCCACTGAACTAAAATGCCTCATTCAAAAGTCTGCTTTTTTTGTTATACTATCCTAAGGACCAAGCTTTCCAAAGCTTGTCGAGCAAGTGTATTGGTCAATGAATGTGTATTGCCGACTGCGGCTATAAACGACTTATTACGTGATTTTTTTATTCCTTCGGCATTCGCTTTACTGTAATTATGTAAACATATGCGAGTGCACTATTTGGAGTGAACGAGAAAAAATAAATTGTCAAATAAACTCTTTTTTCTACATAATCAAGCAGAACAACTGGTATAGCGATTGGGAGAGCGGAAGGTACCTGTCTTGACTTCGCCTTTTTTCAAGCTTCAGTGAAACAGTCGGTACTAGTGACAACTACCACTGCAGCAAGATCCTATTTAAAATTAAAATTAATAAAGGATTATCTGAGAAGCAGAATTGGTCAAAAAAGGCTAAGTACATTAAGCATTAAGATTTAGTGAGTAATGTCGTAGTTCACAAAGTAAGAAGCAAGAAAAAGAAGTTTCTATCGTCCCTATAATGAAAATCATTTACTTTACCTTTTAACTTTCGTTATAGAATATTTCAAATTTATATGCAATATTGGATTTAATAATTATTTGTTTATTTGCATTGTATGAATTAATATTAAAATTAACGTTTCATTTATATTTTGGGCGCTGGACGTATTGGTGACTGATGAAGAATTTTGAACCACGCTACAACGAACCATTGCTATACCAATGCTCCACTTTGCATATGTATTTAAAGAAGCTTTTGCTAAGCTCCTTACTTTATAGTAAGGAATAACGAAATTCCTTTTACTTATTTTCTAATCTTGAAAAGTATACAGTATGCCCTCGAGTGTGTAAAACAGATACGAATAGATAGGACAAGAAGAAAATATGTAAACGTTTAACACAAATTCATTGAGTTTCACTTTAATGTTAAAATTAATATTCAAAAGAACTATTTACTCGATGCGCTTAATTAATATAATTCCGTCGAGTTATTTGATGCATTTTAATTGGAGCGCATATAAACTCGTTTTATTTTCTACCGCCTAATGTTCAATAGCGTGCGAGTTAATGCGCGAATGCTAAATATTTAGCTTGTAATTTCTGTGCAGCGCATAAAGCAGCGAAGGTATCGGTTAAACGAGAACGTGCAAATATGAATTTCCGATATTAGCCGGAATATTGCGCTCCTAAAGCGTAATTACTGCAAGGAAAAGGGATGACTTAGGAAGGGTAGAGGGCTGCAGAAGGATACTTTTTCGGGTCACGCATCTGCGCAAAAACACACCATTCCGCCGTACTTAATTTATAACAATTCGACGAGAGCAAAATTAAACAAGCGGCATTTGAAGATGTAATTTCGTTAGTTTGAGGCCTTCAATTGAATGAGCTCTTTTTCCTGATGAAGTCGTGGGTAGGCTCCGCAATTACACTTCAGAACGTCTTTTTGTTAATGAGCTATACCTTTTTTTTATAAATGTACATTGAACATTAGATTTAAGAATTTTGTTGCAAGTCGTTAATACAATAAATTAATGCAATGTTAGATCAAAAAGCGATCGCAGGATGGCGCGATCTAACTTTTCGTTTGATTTAAGGTTTAATAACAACATTGTAACTGATAGCTAACATTGTAATTTTCCCACACTTGTTCCACTCAATAAGGAGGGTCTTTTAAAAAGGTTGCTAACTTCATCCACTGTTAGACCATGATGCTCTTGGAATTGCGTCTTTTGAAAAAATGGATCTGACACCACATTATTCAATCCCGAATGCTCACCGCAACAATGTGGGAAATTCCTGTCATTACCGCTCCCTGCACATACTTCTTTACTTCAGCTTGTTTCAGAATGGCAGACAGTATTCCACTGGAGAATTCAGTAATCTTGAATAAATCAGCAACGTTAACCCAAAAGATAACTTTCGTAATGATGGGGTCATATTCATCCACCAACACGAATACCTTCTTCTTGCCAAAATTCTCGTATAAGTAGTCACACAATACAATCCACGCAGGACATTAACTGTCCTCATGACTTCACCACCATTTACATTTGTTCCGGTCAGAGCCCTCCAATCATTGGCTCTCACTCAAATACTCATGACAAGTCAGTTTCTTGTATAACTTGTACCATCGTACGGCCTTATTCAAGAATTTAATGACATCATCACATTTGAAAGTGGCAAAAAGCACAGGATAACGGCCAAGATGATGATGGAAGAGCTGCTTATATCCACAGTGTTTCAATTGTTTACCATTCAAACAATGTCTTCTTGAAGAGTAAGGGGTTACGTAACTCCTTTTGCTTTATTGCCTCACGTTCTGACTCAACTTCAATCTCAATAAAGCATTTAAGCATGTTTAAATTGATTGATTGCCAAACCTACGAGGAGCAGAACAGAATTAAATTTTTGGTCATTAAAAATAGCTTACATAAATAAAAGCTTGTCAATTGTCACATTTGATGTACCTCTCAATATTCGGCTGGTTGTTTTGCTGTTGCCGTAAGAAATACCCTGTGATATGAAACCTTAACCAAAGATAAATAACGGAGGACAGTAACGAAGAATTGACAATTATCTCCCAAATAACAAGAATTATATCCGGCTTTTATACCTATAATAAAGATAGAGATAAAAGATTCTACAGTTTAATCAGAAGTTTACTGAATGCAAAAGCTCGAATACCGTCAGAATATGTATTATCTACTTCATATTAACAAAGTGTAGCTCTGCGACAGTGCATTATATGTCGTTCAACATAGCTTTTGAAAATGAGGATTTGGTTGAATAATATGACCTAAAGAAATGAACTGAATAGTAGTTAGGAAAATGGTTATTCTAGAATCACGGATGGTGGTCTATTCCTTGGAAGCAACAAAAGTGAAGATGCTCGAAAACTTAATTAAATTCATTGCTTCTTGCAGTTTGTGGTTAGAAAGTTCGAAACACTCAACTTCTTCTTTGATCTATTACTTCAAAAAGAAGCAAAGAAGATGTTTCAAAATTAAAACTAAGTGACAATGGGATGGTTTAGTGCACCTATGATTGAGTCCGTCTGGGCCCCTCTGTGCATTACTTCCCATTCTGAACTTCTCATTGTACGTAATATTCCTTTCCTAGCATGATTTTTTTCCACCCATCAGAGTGCTTTCCTATTTTTTCTCGCTATTGGGTTCAATTTGCTTCCTCCTTATTTCCTTTGTTTCTTTTTAATAGTTGCTTCCATTTCCTATATTTCCAATATCTCCAGTAGATTTGAATTTCTTCCTATTTACAAAAGTCTATACATCTAAGTAGCCCCACTACTAATTTTTTTTTGTTATTGTTATATTTTATGTCCTCCTTCCTCTAATTCTAGTCCTTTCCATTTTACATATTTTACACTGGAGTTGTTTCTATTAACCTGATAATTGAATACATTATTTACTGAAATCTTTGAGATTTTTTAATTTTCAATCGTCCTTCTAAGAAACAATTTTGAATAAGGTAAGAACTGCAGGTTGTTATTTACCAACCAACCTTTTCAGAACCTTAAGTGTAAATATTAAACTGAAAATAAATTTAGGTATGGCCTACGTAGCTAATTTTCAAATTGCAATTCGAGTAGACCGACTGTATAAATAACATACAATAATGCACCAATAATCAATCCTCGAGGTTGATAACGATACAATGTGTAGGTTTGCAATTAATAATTTATAGTTAATGGTATTAACATTTTAGTTCAATAATACTGACAATAGGTCTGTCTCTCTTATCCACAACTTTTAGCATGTCGCCGGTTATATTTCATAGAGCTATAGTACTGGTACTGTAACCATCTATAAAGTTAGAACAATACTAAATTGTATTCTCGTGGTCCTCAAAAACAAAACAAAATATTTGGCAAGAAACAATAATTTTCAATAAAATAGCAGACATGGCTAACCTGTGATTTAATAAAACTTTCATCATAGAATGCCGCAAAAAATATACGTAATACCCATCACGATCTTTTTGCATTCTAGTAGGCCATGTTTTTTTTTTCGTTATGTTACGTGCATGTATTTTGAAGGTAGTCAAAATCTGACGTGAAAAAAATTATGACATTGTCACGTCAGCTGTATTGACTATGTTGCCAATACTTAAATAAACTTGAACCACAATGCCATGATCAAAGTAACTTAAAACAAATAACTAATTATTTAATTACATTTTTTAATCCTGTCAAAATGCCGAAAATTATAAACGGGCAAACCAAACAAGCCATAAGGATCGTCCGGATTTCACACAAGATGAAATTAAAAGCAGATTGATAGATATACATGGAGTAAGGCTTATATAAATTAAACGAGCCCCATTTTCTAATGTAGGTATATGTTTTAGATTTCGCAAAGGACAATAACTAAAATTTTGAAAGCAGGACCTGACAATTTGAAAACATCTTCATCTGGCAGACGTAAAAAGACGGATATATTTACAAATTACATGTTTCTGAAAGATTTGCAACGACTAATTTAGCAATATAATTTGAAAAATGAATATTTCACTTTGGACAAATTACTTACAGACGCTCGCGATACTTTGGAATTTAAAAGGGGAAGAACAACTTTATTCAAGTTATGAAATCTATGGGTTACAAACACAAAATGGTTAACGGACGCAAAATTTTATGTGAACAAAATCACGTCGTTGCATCCAAAATTTTCTTTTTTGAGCAAATTCTTACAGTTTCAAAATTCTAGTGAAAATGTAATATTCGTGTACGTCGATGAAACGTGGATCTACGAAAATGGGTCTGCGGTTCGTCGATGGATAGATGAAACAGATTTGAAAAGTAACCCAGCCAAAATTAAAAGTGAAGGAAAACGTTTTACAATTTTGCACGCGGGAACAAAACTTGGCTTTTTGGAAGGATGTGACTTGTTACTTGACTCGACGAACAAAGACAGAGACTACCATAAAAACATGAATGCAGAAATTTTTCAAAATTGGGTGGTTAATCAGCTTATTCCTGCACTAGGCAAGTTGCAACGAAAATGTGTGGTGGTGATGGACAATGCACCGTATCACTCGGTGCAGTTGGACAAACCACCCACATTTTCCTGTAAAAAAAAAGTTAAATGCAAGAGTGGTTGGTTAAACACAATGTCGAAATTGAGGGCAAAATTACAAAAAAACAATTATGGGAATTAATGAAGCCTTTTAGAATAGACGGAACAACAAAACGATACGCGACTGACGTAATTTTGAAGGAGCACGGTTATGAAGTTCTTAGATTGCCTCCATACCATTGTCAATACAATCCTATTGAGATTGCTTGGGGGTAGTGCAAAGGCTTTTACAATAAGTTCATAAATTCGCAACCAGTATCAAAAGACAGGGTTGCAAATTAATGGCGTGAGCCTCTTTCAAAATGTACCCCCGACATGTGGCAAAATTTTTGTAATCATTGTGAAGAATTAATTTCGGAAGACTGGACGATACATATGAAAAATTTTTGGTTTGAAAATATTCCTCCTTTCATTATTACATTAGGAAAAATCTGATTCAGAATCAGAAATTGATGATGAACCAGTTTCTTCTATGGAATCAATGGAAGGGGAATATGGAACATTTAATTTGGCATCAAAATTTTACAGTGTAGAAAACGCATGTACGTCTGTAAAACTTATAAATAGACTGCGACGATTCTTTTAGCAGTCAAAACTAATAGCCTGCACAAATATAAGCAGATTTGCAGAATTCTAGTGTTAGCAGAAGAATCTGATGGTGTGCGTATTGGAGGAGATAGTGAAAGTAGACAGAATTTTAAATGGGATCTAGCTTATGGTCTTCTCGGGAAAAATTATAAAATATTTTACATAAATATGGCCATGGAAAAGGTTCTGAGATACCGGCAACAGCAAGAAGATTCTGTTATTTAAATACCCCTGCAGCGCACCTCTAAGAACACGCAAACACACCGCACCCCAAACTTTCTCAATGAAAAAAATAATTAATCATTAAACGTTTGTTCGGGACGATATTTCTCGTTTTCATGGAATACTTTGTACAGCACAATTGAACTGGCAACATTGACAGTGGCAGTTTTCAAAAACGTAACCACAAAATTAAAAACAAACGTCAATCAAATTTCTGACAAGTATATTTTTTTGTGGTACCAACAAAAATGTCACCCTAACACGGCCTACTCTCAATGCAAAAAGATCGTAAACAAAGTGTATATCTGAATACAAAGATTGAAAGTTGGTTTAATATTAATATCAATGCTGTATCAAATCTTCAATGCATTATAAATTCACAAAACATCAATTATTTAATTGTTTCAAAAATATATTTCTAAAATACAGCATCAGTGGTAGTCATAACGTTGAAATGTGAAAGAATAACCAAAACTTAAATCTGTCAGAACTGACGAATGGCAATATAATTTTGAAATGGTACCAATTGTGGTATGTCAAACATGTACGTTATATCCATCTTTATTTATCATGGCACCCTTCCGTGAAAGTTTGTTTGACTCACAGGTAATAATACACGCAGTTAGTGAACCTCGACATTCCTCTATAACAAAAGATTAATTGGTCTGATGATAAGAAATTTGATTCATACAACAATAAACTGTCCTTCGTAAACTTCTAATTTCTAAATGAGTATCATAAATTCAAAAACTCGTAACGCTTTAATCAACATAAGACAGCTTATCTGTGCGACGCAACCAATTCCAAGATAACTTACACGAGTTTAAAGGTTATAAACGTGATCAGATCAGGAATAATTTATACGAACAAAGATTTACGGAAACGCAAGTCCGATTCTGATACGATAACGCTTTCGTTGCGCAGAAGTTCGCCGTTCTGGCAAAAAAAATGTGTACGTCATTCGGGCCCTGATAACATTTAACCTTGCACTTACATCTCCGGGGAAACTCGTTAAATTTGACGTAAATTTCTAAATGCCTCCTCAGGCTCCGGGAACGACATGTTGTTAGTTCCGGATCGAGCTTTAAAAGTTTGTTATGCTTGACGTACCAATTTATTGAATGCGTTCGATCCGAGTTCCTTTATGTTTACTTTATCGTGCGTTTTCCTCCTGGGTACCTCGTTTTCATATTTAATTCGATGTTTTCTTTTTCTCTTTGATTCTCAACATCATAAACATGTATGCGGTTCGTTTTTTTTTCCACTTAGATGTGCATACATATAAATAAAGATGATGTTTATTTAATCAATATTCAATTTATTGTTTTGAAAGCTAAACTCTGCTTATAAAGAGATCAAAAATACGAAAGAAAAAATTTTCTCACATTATTTTCATTTTCTTTTGCTACTAGTATTCTAAATGGTTGATAAAATGCAAAGTAATACGGAAATAAGTATTGGTCCATTCTTCTCAGAAAAGTTCTTATTCTACCGAAAAACCTATTCCCTATTATTTGATACCGCCTTAAATATTTTTAAATTATCCCTAAAAAAATTAATTAATTAAAGAAGTAAACGGTTACGAAGGTTCTTTATTCGGTAGAATAAGAACTTTTCTCAGCAGAATGGACCAATACTTGTATAATACAATATTATTTGATTTACTCTGATTTGTAGGTTGTTTTTAACGCTCTAATTTTAGAAAGTTCCATATTATTTTCTTTCTCTTGTTATTTTTATTCATTTAATTATATTTTTTATGAATTATGAATATAATTAGGTGACTCTTAGATTTCATGAAGCACTTTTAACTTGGTAGCGTGTATACTGAAGATGGCAACTTATCTGCCGAAATACGTATCCACGGATATAAAAATTATCATGGGTGGAGATATTAACATTCAATTATTTCTTAAACCACGATCTCCTAAACTATTTTTTAGTACATTAGAGATAAATATGAACACAACATTTAGTTTATTTTTTTTCCTAATCGAACAATTCTATAAAACTTACAAGAAAATTCAGGCTAATGACAGACATTTACGTTGGAAACTACAACTTCGATTTAGAGACCCCGTTAAATCTCATTACGAGACATTCGACAGAGAGCAATCAAGACGTAAACAGAAACAGATTGCATTAGGGTACTACAGCACGTTCTCCTCGCTTAATCGCAGACAAGCAAACGCAATTCGCAGTTCGCATTTCGCGATGATAAAAAATTCACTTCTTAATTTATGGCCCGAAGGCAAAAAAAATCCCCAGCAAATATTAAAAACACTCTCGTTAGTATGCTTCGAATGGAGGGAAAAAATCTTACATATAAATAAATCTAATTAAAAATTCTCTTGACGTTCCGAGCAGACAATTTTCAGGTACAGGTACATATTGAAGTCCGTGGTTTCCTTCTCTGTAACTAAGAAACTTAATACTCTGTAGAATATGAAATAATTTTATATTTATGTCGAGTATTTTAGGACGCCACAGAAGAAAATCACGCTCTATGGACACCCTGTATAGATTTTATAAACTATATTTAGATGATACCAGGAATGCGGTATTATTTGAAACAGAGTAACTGAATTCAAGCTGAATTCTACTTTATTAGAACTTTACGTCTTTATAATTATAATTAAAATTGAAAGAATAAGAAATATAACGTCGTAAATCAACTGAGTTTTTCAAACTTTAATAAACAACAGCAAACTACAGAGTAAATGTTTTAAACTTAAAAAGGCATATCCGTCGTTAGGTTCTTAATCGACGCGGTCTTAAATTTTAGCTAAATTTGGAAAAAGTGTTTATCGTTAATAGCCATCAAATTTCAGTATGAAAGTTAGGGAGCAGACTTTTAAAGCTTTGAAATACCCCCGATACACGGGAATTAAGTGGAAATTTATGACCGCTACACTGGGATTTTATTCGATATTGCCGGTAATGTGTAACACAGTCGTTCTTGTTTAAGTTTTATTTACACGATATATTAACTTCCGTTTTACGTATATGCCACGTTATTTTTCCTCAGCTTTTACACCGGTTTCATGGTCTTTAATAATCATTTTTTAACTGGTAATATCAGTCATTTAATTATTGTTTAAACATTATAATATGTGTAAAAAAAAGTGTTCCCATCTAGTGTGTTGCTCTCATTTTTCGCATTTTCACCTATATTCCTCACTTGATCAGTATACGCCAAAATTGACATTTAACCTTGACATAACGTCAACAGAAAATCATAATTACGATTTATTACGTATTTTAAACCAAACAAAATAAAACCTTCAAAATAACGTTGGACGAGAATTCACAACAAATGCTGAAAATGCCTTCTTCGAGGCATTTTCTAACTCTTCTGCGACATCCATTAATAACATTTTGCAAAATCCGGAGAGAATTGTTTACTTCATCACGTTTTTCGATGATTCTTTGGGTAAGTTCCTGTAAATCATTAACGGGCGTTTTAAAAATGGGATTTTTCAAGTAGAGCCAAACAAAAAAATCCAAAGGAGTTAGATCGCATGATCGCCGAGGACAAAAGTTTGCCATATTTCTACTAATTATCCGATCTCCAAAAAACTCTTGAAGGAAATTTAAAGTATCTCCAGCAGTGTGGGCCGATACATCATCCTGCTGGAAATATCCAAATTGCAACTCGTCATCATGCAGTTGATTCAAATTTTTCAGAAGTGATAGGCCTACACGAGGTGGTGGTGTTGGAATCTATATCAAAAGATATCTTGAAGCCTCTCTTATTACCAGTAATAGCGTAATAGAGAAATTATGGCTATCTATGCAAATCAAAACCGAGAAGCTTGTGGTAGGAGGGATTTATAAACCACCCCAGATGGACTACAAATATTTTTTGGGAGAGCTGGAAAACTCTTTGAATGCAGTTCTGTTTTAACATTACATAATACGTCCACACAGTACTTAATAGAATTTATAGAATCTCTTAATTTTAAGCAGCTCATTAATGACCCCACTCGTATTTCTCTGAATGCTCATACTCTTATTGATCTAATACTAACCAATGATGATTCAGAGATTAATGATGCTGGTATTATAAATTGTGATTCTTCAGATCATGATTGCACCTTTTGCTCGTTTCCGTTGATTAATTCATTCATGGCACCTATCAATAGGACATACCGTGACTTTAGCAATATAAATAAGAATCTTTTCCTGAAGATTCTAAGTAGTATCCCATTTCAACATATTTTTAAGCTTATCAGTATTAACGACAAAATTGCTTTTTTAAATTATCACATATTAAAACTTTTTGATACACATGCTCCTGTAATTATGCGTCGATTCACAAAGCCCCGAATGCTATGGCTGACTGATAATTTAAAATTCATGATGCGATTAAGAGTTAAAGCTAAAGCCAGATATCGACACTCAAAAAAACTTGAGCATTGGGAATATTACAAAGTTTTAAGAAACTTAACTACTAAAACTCAAAAGCTGGAAAAGAAAGCTTATTTGGAATACATTTCTCGCAACAAAGATCCAAAAGCTCTGTGGAAAAATCTTAATTACATCAGTGTGAATAAGAAACCCTCCATAATAGTCCCTGATCATCTTGCTGACGTAAATAAAATTAATAATTTTTTTATTAATAACACTCCGTCACAAAAAAAAACCTTGTCAAGATATAATGAATTTTTATCTAAACCATAAACACAGTGATCAAAGTCTCATTTTCCGCACTGTTACTGTTGACACGATCTATAAATTTTTAACATCCATAAAATCTGGAGGGACCGGTATGGATGGCGTTAACATAACTATGATCAATATATGCTGCCCTCTAATACTTCCTTATATTACACAACTCTGATAGTATAGTTCCTGAAATTTGGAAACATGCCCTAATCAGGCAATACCTAAAGTAAAAAACCCAGTGGAAATAAAGGATCTTCGTCCAATAAGTCTATTGCCAGTGCTTTCCAAACTATTGGAGAAAGTAATATTTTATCAGCTCAACACCTACATCAATACAACAGATGTCCTTCCAGATATTCAATCCGGGTTTAGAAATGGATACAGTTGTACCACAGCCTTGCTAAAAGTCACTGATGATATATTACAAGCGTCCGATCGAGGGCTTATTACTATATTAACTCTATTAGATTTTAGCAAGGCTTTTGATACAGTACAACATGAAATTCTATTTTCTATTTTACAATATATCGGTCTAACGGAAGCATCCACCGATTTAATTAAATCATATTTATTCAATCGCAAACAAAATAATGTTGAGCCATAATACATCTGATCCCTCAATTGTTAATAAAGGTATACCACAGGGCTCAATACTTGGACCTCTATTATTTTGCATATATACATCTAAACTTTTAAGAAACATCAAATTTTGCTCGGCCCATGCATATGCCGACGATACTCAAATATATTATTCGTTTCAACCTTCTGACTGGCATGCTGCAACTGAAAAAATCAATGAAGCCCTTCAATATCTTTATCTAATCTCTTCGAGTCATTCATTAAACCTTAATCCAGGAAAATCACAAGTCCTAATTTTTGGTCAAAATAATTGTTGCAAAAATCTCACTAACACTATCAATTCCTTTCAAGAATACAGGACAAAATCTTGGTTTGCAAATTGACAATTCTTTCCGATATCGCAGCTAAACATTAGCAACTCTTATTTGCAATTAAAGAAACTGTTTCCTTTTCGACATTCTTTAAGTATTCATATAAAAAAACTATTATGTGAATCCCTCGTTCTTTCTCAATTCACGTACTGATCCCCAGTCTATCATGCAGCTTTAGATTCCACAATGGTAATGCGTATACAAAAATTACAAAATTCATGCTTGAGATATATTTATGGAATTAAAAAATACCAACACATTTCACATAAACTTGCAGATGTAAAGTGACTGAATATGAAAAATCGAAGAGAACTGCAAACTTTGTGCCTTTTCCATAAAATTATGTTGTTTAAAACTCCTCCGTACTTATATAACAAAATACGCTTCCATTCGGATGTACACAATTTGAGTACCAGACTGCATAAGAGAGCAAGAATTGAATGCAGTATTGCAACATTTTCCAAGAGAACTTATAAAACGACGACGTTCTCGATCTAAGTTCACAGATAAAGCTTGGTTCCATTTAAGTGGTTATGTTAATAAACAAAAGTACCGAACATGACTTGTTGTTGTTAATCCCCACAATTTCCTTAGACAAAATAAGAATATGATTAGCTCTATCCCTCCGTTAATCATAGGGCCAATATTCTTCCACAATACAATCAATGGTCAACGTTATAGGGAACAATTGTTGACCCCCATTTTTAGAGCAGGTGCATCCCAATGAACCTTCAAATGGTTACTTCAGCAAGATGAAGCAACAGCTCATACTACTCGAGAAAATTTGTAATTTGTTGAAGAGTTTTTCCCTGGCCGAGTTGTAAGTAGGGAAACTTGCCCAACAAGACCACCAGACTTCACCCCGTTCTCCATATTTGGCTTCCTTAAAAATCAGGTCTACAAAGAAAGAATTAATAAGAATGGCAAGGATCACATTAAAATGCAAAGAAATGACACTGGCAGCACATTTTTAATAATATGAAACGTCGTAATGGTGGCCATTTTCAACACTTACTGTGGTTTATTTTCGTTGGCTCTCTTTTCAATATCAATGTCAACTTCGTATTCAAATCATCCCTTCGCAATAACTCACATTTTGAATTTTAATGTATATTTTGATATTAGGGTACTGCCTTGCTTATTTTCGGCACTTCGTATTTTACATGGATAATGCAAAGGTAAGTTTGTACATGAGAATCATGTTGTTCCACTCTGTATTTATTGGATTCGAAAATATTAAAGTTTGTTTCTGCGCAAAAAAAGTAAAGTATTGTCACGATATAGATGGCCATGAACATTAATTTTCCATATGGATTGTCCTCTGTCATGTACCTTTTTTTATATTTTGCATCCTATCTAGAAACTTTATTTTAGGAGCCGTCGAAAAACTTTAAATACAAAAGTTGTAAGGTTTTATAGTGGAAATATAAAAAAAAAAACTGTACTTCGAAAACGTAATGGTCGTACAGTACTTAACATTTTGAAAATTTAAGTACATCGATGACTCAGTGTTGCGAAAAATTAGGTCTTTCTTATTTGTTCGCTTCAACATAAGTTAATCTCTCTTTTGAACATATCAGATTATGTCAATTTTTGAGCCTAATTCTAAAATCGAATTAGAAATATGTATACCATCCACTTCAATGCATAACATTAATGTTTATGTATTTTTTCTGCTTCCGAATTTTTATAGGCGCTTTTATTAATCGTAATTTTATTTATGGCCGGCGTCGCGACCTTTATTCACAATAAAAAAAGAATATTCTCCTGCGAGAAATCCGGCCGTTTCTGTAGCGTGCGAAATCCGGAGATTTCTAAAGTAACCGATTAGCTTGCGTGGAGGCAGCGACGTCGTAAGACGTGAAGGAATCTTATTTGGTAGGTTTCTGTGTAAGCAGCAAATTGAAAGTGCTGCGGAATCTAAAGCGCCAAGGCAACCCCCGAGATTCTTGATGTATTACGAAGCTCGTCTGAAATGAATCAAGATCTCCACTCGCCTTAATGCGCCCGATAATATTGACCTGGGCGTTATCGGAACCTGATAAGATGTATGTTATTAATCGAATATTTTCTACGAGGTGCGAATCTACGGGTGAAAATGTATTCAAATAAATTCAGCTCTTGGGCGTAATATATTCCACCGATGCTAATGCATTTACACTTTTCTCGAGGAAAACACTTAACGTTATTATTTTCTAATGCATTCGCACTTGCTGGCAGAAAACACTTAATATGATTAATTTTTATTGTTAGCATTTTTTCATACATGAAATCAAAAAGTATGTACAAATATGTTTAATTCGACTTCAGATTCGGACTCGATTACCTAAGTTGGCACTATTCATCCTCCTTGTAAGTTCAATTAGTTAAAAAAAATGTTTTATTATTTACTTTGCAAAAGCAACCCTACAAGAGAATGTTTCAAAATGTATTTCACTTTTATGCTGTTCAAAGTAGAATGCTTAACTACGTCTTAACTGTTGCACATGGCATCCCAATGCATAAATTCGTAATGAAGGCAAGAAGAAAACTTAATAAAGTGCAATTTGCCTTCGAAGTTTCATTTATAATAATGAAACTAATTTGCCCGCCTGAAAAGCACAACGTCGACCATCTCCAATGCAAAAAAGCTGCACCGGAAGATTGCTACATTCAACGCGCGCAAAAGTAAATAAGCTGACTGCAGTCGGTGAACTCGGGAAGAAGTTAATGCCTGCACGTCTTGCGCTATATTGCGTCCGTAGATGTGCGAACCAGGTAGCGAGAGCAGCTGACCGGGAAATTGAGTGGAAAAGAAAAGCACAACCAGAACAAACTCGTATAACTCCATTAGTCACTCGTAGAGTTACGATCTTTTTCAGGACGGTTTCTAAATATACAAGGAAACTGAAAAAGAATTTTGATTCTAAATATATTCTTGCATTGCAGATTTTTGTCAAAGCACTAAGAATTTTAGCGCTTAGGTCAAACACCTGATTTTCCGTCCCCCAAACGTAATTATCAGAGTTTTTAGATATTCATTTCTGGGGTAGATATTACTTAAACACGGCAATTTCCACTTATAGTTAGGTCAATATCCACCTTAGTTTATCGTGTATTTTGTTTCTAAATATCTGCTTAATTCGAAATAACATCGCGTCTTGAGCTGTTAGCTACGAAGGTAGTCAAAAACAGGGCCGCCGTAAGCGACGTAAGCGGTAGAGTTCCAGTATTAGATATTTATATAGGAAGTCTATAATACCTATCATATGTCCAAATAAACTTTTCATGAGACTAGACAAAAGAAAGCAAAACATTGTCTATTTATTCGACAAATTGTCAGTTTACAATACCCTATTACATTACTAATTTTGAAAACGCGAATGTGAACAAATATTAATAATGAAGAAAGTCTTCAGTAATAACAATTTTATATAATTATATAGACAAATTAAGACGATGACAAATCAAAGTCAAGTCTTAGGACTCTAAATGACATATTGACAGTAAAGCTCATCAGTCATCAGTCTTAGACAAATAAAGAATAAATGAATTCAATGTTTAAGCAAGAAATTTGAAGAATTGCAATTAGGCTAAGGAAATTATGGACATCAAAAGAAAGAAAGGTTTGCAGGGTGTCCCGTGACGTAAAGTCACCGCTTCACAAAAGTGATAATCAATTCAAACTAAGTACAAAACTTTAATAAAGTTTTCTTCCAAAGTAAACGGTTTCAAAAATACTGTATATTTAAAGTTTTTTTTTTTTTTAATTTTAAAGTTCATCTAATCATTTATCCGTTCACCTAATAATACATTCAAAGTAAAAAGAAAATATCTCCATCTTACTTTTTTTAGTCTGAACTGATTATTAGGTGAACGGATAAATGATTAAATGAACATTGAAATTAAAACAAAATAAAAATTAAACATTAAACACCCAGTATTTTTGACGAAAACTTTATTAGAATTTTTTACTCAGTTTGAATTAATTGTCACATAGATAAAGAGGTGATACTACATCGCGGAACACCTTTATATAATAAATAGTTGCGGTTTATGACGAAGCTTTCAAAAACTATGCATACATATAATTTGGAAACCGATTTGTGTCACATAGAAGCCGTAATAGTTAAGACAAAGAAAATATATTAAAAGAAACGTGCTAAAGACAAAGAGGTGCGGAGGATATACGATACTAAAACCATTCCCATTCTATCAGAACTGGGATGCATTAATATACTCGATGTCTTGACAGGGTTAATACATCTCTTCCTAGGTCCTGACCATCGTACAAACTGCTATTGGTTTCCACTTTGTACATGAATTTCACTAATGAAGGAATCATCTCAAGAAAAACTTAATATACCTCTCAAATATGGATTCTCTTTCTATACAGGTGTCCCAGCAATGCGTTCTTGGATAATATCTCGATAACTACTGAGATAAAAAAAAATTATCAACGCATTTATTCTTTTAACTTTAGAGCAATGATCGCCAACCCATCGATCGCGAGCTACTGGTAGCTCGCAAAGGCGATTCTGGTAGCTCACAACATATTTTATATTTTAAAAATATAAACGATTAAAAATCACAGAAGCCTCCGTAAATTTCGCGAATTCTCATAATAAACACAAGCAATGGCAACACTGCGGTGAGCGATCGCCTAGAACCGCAACGCTCTAGTATTCGAGAACGATCTAGTTTGCTTTGAATGGGATAAATACGCATTGAGCGGCGATATTGCACTCAGTTTAAAACCGAACATCACATAATCTACATCCAGCAGTTGGGTTCGCAGCGAAGTAGAGAGTAGTAAAGAATATTATTGCAAGCAGTAGTAAGAAGGTGAAAACATACCATTTCCATTCGGAATGGGAAGAACAATATTTCTTCACAGAAATTAAAAGCAAAAATGTATGTTTGTTGTGTAATACTTCTGTCTTCGTTGCCAAAAAAGGGAATATTGAGAGGCATCATAAAACTGTACATTCGAATTTTGAAAAATCATTTCCATTACATTCTGCCACCAGAAAGGAAAAATAGAAACAATTAAAAAACCAATTAACTGGACAACAGTCAATATTTTTAAAAACAGTCGACAAAAATAAGACTGCAACTGAAGCATCATACCGTGTGTCCCAGATAATTGCACAAAAGAAGAAACCATATGAAGACGAGGAAATGATTAAACAGGCATTTTTAGAAGCTACAGATTCGTTATTTGCCAACTTTAGTAAAAAAGACGAGATAGTTTCAGCTATAAAATCTATGCAACTTTCTGCTAATACTGTAATGAGGCGAGTAGAAGTTATAAGTAATGATATTTTTCTACAGTTAAGAACTGACTTAGATAACTGTGTGTATTTTTTACTGCAACTGGATGAATCAACAGATGTGATTGACACTTCCCAGATGGCCGTGTTTGTAAGGATGGTTTTTAGTAATTTTACGATAAAAGAAGATCTTTTGAAGTTTATTCCACTGAAAGGACATACTACTGGTCAGAGTTGTTTTCTCATTTCAAAAATATTATTTCATCTGAGAAAATTCCCATATCAAAAACGGTAGGCTTGACTACCGATGGCGTTCTAGCTATGGTGGGTTGTGATAAGGGTCTGGTGGCGTTACGTTGTAAAGATGAAAGTTTTTCACAATTTCTCTGTCACCACTGCATTATCCATCAGCAAGCCTTATGTGGAAACTTTCTAAAACTAAGCAACGTTATGAAACTAATTGTAAAAATTGTGAACAAGATTAGAATTCAAGCGTTACAAAGAAGATTATTCAAAACCTTGGCCGATGAAATTGACTGTCAGTACGGGGAGCTACTTCTTCACTCTGAAGTCCGATGGTTAAGTAGAGGTCGAGTGCTGAGACATTTCAAAGGTGTCCTATCTGCTATAGTCCAATTTTTCAAACAACGCTATGAACCTTGAATAGAATTGGAAAATTCAACCTAGCTTAAAGATTTTGGTTTTCTTGTGGACATTACCGAAAAATTAATTTGATATAAAAGCATAAGTTTTGGGAACAAAACCTAATCAACCGCGATACCAGGAATTTTCCTATTTTTTCAGAAAAGATATCTCAAAATCCATTAGAAATTGATATCCAACAGTTTGCAACTTATGTTATGCAGAACTTTAGTGAAGACATATCTGCAACAGAAATGGAAGTGATTGCGTTTCAAAATGATTTAGCCTTAAAACTTTTAATCTCAGGTACAACATTTATCTGGCCTATAGTAAGTAAAGAAAAATATTCAGTTCTATGTCGTGTTACGTTGAAAGTAATAACGTTATTTAGTTCAATCTATTTGTGTGAATCTGCTTTCTCCAATATGAAGTTTATTAAGAACAAATACCGCAATCAACTTACAGATGATCATAATTGTATTCAAATGGCTGTATCAAACTATACTGCAAACATTAAAAGACTTATCGATGAGTCTGAGTGTCAGCCTTGAATTTTATATCAGCACTTGTTTTTGTATAAAATAGTGCGTTATACTTTTTCTTATTTTTATTCACTTTTATTAAATCGCATGTAGTATGCCATTGTGACTGCATAAAAATCTTGTTTATTTTTCAAACACCTACGATTGATAGGTATAGATTTATTCTGTTTAGTTTTAGTTTATTATTAGTATGTATTAGTTCGTAAAATAAATAATGCCGAATAAAACTATGCATTATTTCATTTAGGTGTGTTTACGTCGCTTAGGACTAGGGTAGCTCACTGTTTATTCCAAAATTATCAAAGTAGTTCAACACATTGAAAAGATTGGCGACCTCTGCTTTAGAGCTCTACAACATAAAACTACTTTCATTTATACAAAGCGAATCAAAACAGTGGTACTAGTTACAACTGTTTCCAGCGAACTCATGAAGCTCGGCTATGCAACCATGTAACAGAAATAATTCCTTAAATCTAAAAATGTCTTAAGAGGTTCACAACTAAAAGTTCAGAACAGTCTAGCATGTTTAAAAGTAATTATTAATGTCAAGCAATTCATCTGATTGTTTGTCATTTTGAAATTTCTGAACCATGTTGTAGACCTCTAAAATTAAAAAAAAAAGAAATGTAGTGTTGGGACACCTGTATACTCCCATGTCAATTAATAATTGATTTATCCTATGACACAAAATTTGTTTTTATCAAAATGATATCTGCTAAAATAACAGTCGTCACCATCCATATTTATCAAAAAAAATAAACTTTCACTAATATAAAAATACAATAAAAAGATAACTAAAACACCAGTACGTTCAAAGAGAGTTATTTTCTGGCACGTTGCTATGTCTATAATTAATTGATCGCATAATTCTCACTCAATGAAATGGACTCTTAATTAGGAACCAAAGTGACTAACCAAATTATGTATATATATTACCACGAATTTTAAATGAAGTTTTTGTTGAAGAAATTATTGATTTTGATTCATGGACCGATAGACTTGATAGATAGATTTTGCATTCGTGAGTTATAGACTCAAACGGTTTTCTTTTGTTATTACGCACGTACAAGAAAGACAAAGTTTACGAAAACTGAATTGATAATGTGAAAACATCAAGTTAATTACACACAAAAACTGAATTGAGAATATAGAAACACCAAGTTAATTTCACATGAACTGGTACACAACTTTTATAAAGGATTCATAGCTCCAAAGGTCTCTAGAAAATTTAAAAATATATATATATTTGCTACATATTAATAATAGTGTCAGCCATCACAATAACCTAAAAGTATGCAATTACGCACCAAGAACATCCACTGATCGATTCCTCACATAAAGAATTGTTTTCGTGACAGAAAAATTAGTTTACAAAACAAGCAAGATAAACCTGGAAACATACAAATGACTGTCTACTGTAAATTGACAAGGAGCTGACGGGAACTTATTAATTTCATAATCTGAACGAGGCAGAACATTTCAACGCATACTATGACCTATGAATTATTTATGAATACTCTGTATAAAAGTAGACATCGATAACCAATATTTAACTAATTTTTAAATATATAAGCTTTTTAATACGTGTATCTAGAAAAAAAAATGTTAATCACATACTAATTGGAGGTATTGCTTTAAATCCTCATGTTTTTGTGTAAAATTAAAAAATGTGCTAAGTTAAAAATGTCTATTTCTTTATTAAAGAGTGAAAATACTGGAAAAGCTAACAAAGATACAATCAAATTTAAATGGGCTTCATCCAGAAATAAAGCATAACAAGCACACAAAAATAGTGTAATACGTTGATCAGTACTGAAAAAGCTGTGAACTGATGGCGAAACGTAGAAAACTCAAGTAACACATATATTGCTTCTTACAACTAAATTACTAACTACAGTACTATAGTTTTCATTATTGTTTTATAATGTTTTCCGTTATTTACATTTTTAATTAGGATTAGATGTGTATTATAACATTAGTCTTAATATTCAAATTGAAAAACAAAAACATTCATTAACTAATAGTGTGATTATTTTTTATGTTAAAAGAAGGGAGCAAGATTTTTATTATAAGACATTACTGAGACAATACTAATTGTTGGACGGTAAAATTAGACAAAATGTCAAATGTAACAAAAGTTATTTTATTTAATTTAACTATTAGAAAACTTTTAACAGGAGAAAATTGCTAAAATTTTATTTTTAAGAAAAGTTCTTAAAGCTTTCACAACAACACGAAAGTTGACGCCCATAAATAATAACTTCCTATACTTTTCTGGTTTAATATATTGGCTAAAGAGAAAATATATTAAATAAAATGACCACTCACGATGCACCATTTCCGCCTAAACTGATCTCATTAAAACCAAATCAATCTATATGTATAATTCGTAGGATTGTCGCTATCTCAAATTAGAATCAGCCGTTCATGAGTGTGCCTCATTTATCATCAACAAAAATTGTCGAGGTACTTACGGAAATAGAATACATAATGACCTAGTGCTATGAAATACACATTAAATAAATTGTTTCAGCCACTTCAGGATTGTATTTTAAATTATAGTGGACAATTATAGAAGCTAAAAATAATTTTTCCCCAAAACGAATCACGGAATATTCAATATTCTCTCATCTCTCGTGAGCCTTGCACAAGTTCTACAAACTTCGCAGACTTTTCATAAGATTATTTTTGTTACTTAATCTCGAGCAACCTCAATCCGTGAGTGAAAATTTTTTAAATGTCGAGCGTAAAGTTTAAAGAGCGAAATCTTCACTAGCAAAGTAATTAACAAAGTTAAATACAGCTGTTAATAATTGGTTTCCCATTTGCGCTTCCTTCTCCTCAGCTTGATTGCGGAAATTAATTATCTCTTATTATTTTTAGAAATACGACTAACATCTCATGCCAGGAAACTACTCGATCAACTATATAAGGCGAAACAGAACTTTACAGAAGCGAACAACTTCGACGATGGTAGAGTAAATTTGCGAATGGAAAATTGTGGGGAAATTCAAGGCGCAAAAGTCGCCGATCAAATATTGATTATGCGAGTATAAACGTAGACGAAATGGAGAATTCAATAAATACTGCATGACTATTGCATTAATGTAGAATGCCGAATGGAAATGTAAATAGAAAGCAAGGAGTGTGACAAATAGAATACGTTATGAAGAAAAACGGAAACGAAAATGAATTATGGGCAAACCTTTTCACAAAATTGCACTTAATTATATTACATATGAAAGTTTTAAAATAACCTGTTTTTAGAAACATCTTTCAAAATTCAGAAATTCTTCTCTAAAAAACAACGTAATAATAGAAGAATGATTTTAAATATATATATATATATATATTATATTTCTGTTTTACTTCGATAATATAATGTGTAATCGAATAAGTTTCACTTACTATAACAACTATCGATATGTAAGTTATAACATACGTATGGATCGTAGGACTTTTCCAACTCCGGAAAAATGCGTTTACTTTTTACAAGAAAAACGTTTGAGGAGCGCTGGATGTGATTTAAATATCCCAACTGAGTGAAGTTTAATATTATGTGCAATAAACGGTATAGCAGTAAACACGCAGTGTTCATACAATAAACGGCGAGTCATTTGTGACTTTCGTACGATTAGCAGTTGATGATATGTAAGCAATAAAAAAATTATGTTGAATCATTTATGTTCTAATTTTTTATTAGTATTGAAGTAATAAAAATGCAGATTTTTCACAAAATAATTCTTACCTAATGGTACCAATTTATTTCCTTAATTAATTAACTTGAGGAATTAAATTGTTACAATAATTATGAATCATACCTAACAATAAGTAAAAAATTAAATAATAATTAATTCAATAAAGGTAACATTCTAAAAGTATTCTAGAATAAAAGTACGCCGATAATCATCATCCATTAATTTATTATTTTATTATTTTATTAGATTCAGACTGCATAAACAAAATTCCAAAAGATTGTGCAGATTCATTCAAAGAAATAAATAAATACTTTGGTGTATTTAATGCATTCTCATGTCTGAGTATGCAGGTCACTCAGTGTTATAATACAAACCAACTAATAATAACATTCATTTAACTTTTCGATCAATTAATAAGTTAAATTACAAATTAAATTACATAGTGTTATTTTTTACGAAGTATGGAATATCATGATGTAATTATTGTCGATTATCTAATGAAACAGATGGTCGAAGATACAAACTATTTTTTATTAACGTAAATTGCTACACTTTTATGAGCAGCATTTATAAACTGTATTAACAAAACGTAACAATTGGGTTAAAATGAATTAATTTAATTGGATATTTAGAACTTTCTTCCGTTATTGAATTGTATATGAGCAACATTGGCCGAGTGACCGTGCATTTTGCTTGCGATGTGGTTTTTTTTTAATAAAAATACGCATATATACGTATACGTATGTATATGTCACGAACGAAATGATGTTTTCAATGATATTTGAAGAATTAGTTCTCTTGTATAATAAAGAACTTACAGTATTAATAAGTGAAACTTAATCGATTACACTTTGTATGCTGAAAGTTATTGTTAACTTATTTGAAAATATTTGGGAATTTCTTTTATCCTCTTCATATTCTAACATTGGGTAAATAAGGCAAAAGAAATTTTGCGACCAGGAATCTCATATAAAGTGATGAAAATTATGCGTAAAATTCTGTCATTTACAAAGAGCGAAGTGAAATAATGGAATTTTAAATATTTAAGTATTTTAAAAAATGTATAATATTTATATTTCTACCTTTCTCGAAATTTGTACATACATATTTGTAAATTTCGTTTGGACCATTTAAAACACTTACTTGTTCCTTGAAATTATTACATATCAGTTTACTACTCGTCAACGGGCAAGTTAGAAATTGCACAAAAATCATCTTTTCGTTATCATTTGACAACTTCGTCTGAAGTACAAAAATTTCATTTAAATGTAAATTTTCTTTAATACAACCAGATTTGAATTTAAAAGGAATTCCATTACCAATTCCAAAAATCTTCACTTACATAATTACATAATTGTTTTTTTAACCTGTATGTTCTGATTAAATAAGTAAATAAATAATTTATTTATATTTTTCAAAATATTATAAATTCGAATTTTACGTCATGTAATTTGAAAAAAGCAACTGTGAACTTAATTTAATCTCCAACTAGTTAATTGTTAAAGCGCTAGTTTTACTTTATTACTTAAATATTACCTACTTTTTAAAATCTCTTAACATTCTATAATAAGTATTCCGTAAGTCATCAATTTAGTTTAAGTCAAGTCTAATTTGTGGATTATTCCTTCCTAATTTTAGTAAAATATTAGGTACATCTTAATGATCTTTTTTATTCATAAAATAAAACATAATATTCATTTAAACCCTAATAAGTTATGATATCTTACGTGAGATTGTAATGTTTGGAGATATTAAAGATAAGCCGCTCAAGATTGAACTGCCTTCGGAAAACTCATTACTTGTCATCTTCAAACATGATTAAAATATATCTGAGGCATATTTACATATTTATCCAATACAATGCCAACATATTTATGTATCTAATATGATGTCAAAAAATTTGACAACGTAACCATATAGTCTGTATAATAAATAACTCATTTTTTCAGCGTTGAAAATTACTTCACGAAATATATATTAATGTTTCAAAGAAATTATGTAAGGTTTCCGCTAATAAAAAGTTTTACATACTCAAATAACCATAATCCTACGATATAAACTTAAGAAGTGGAATAAATCATCGTACAAACGAAAAAAAACCGACTTCATAAAGAATTAACTTCCACGGCAAAACGAACACAGAAAGTTCGGCCGAAGTTAAGGCAAGCCCAAACGCTGCAAGCTTCTTTTCTTTTTTTGAAAACTAAACTCAACGAAGTTGAACGCTAAATTTTAACGCATAATTGACCCACTTCCTAATTCGGCGGGCAAACCACTGAATATTTTCTAATAAACAGAACAAAACGCATCGTTTTAAAAAGCCCGGGAAAAAGAACAAATTCGGCAACTCAATATTTATTAGCGCAGAAAACTAGGGACCGCAGTTTCTGGAGATGTCAGGAGTCCAGAAAGACAGAGGAAAATTCTTTGTTTGAACAAGAGATACAAATTTCTCCGTCACCTCCTTATCGTACCACCGCCTGACATTTATCCGTGAGCGATATTAAACGGAAAACTTTACAAGAACAAACCGTAGGCCTGAAACAAGCGGGAAAGTAAACAACATAAAGCTGGAGCGTTTAAAATAATTACAAAAACACTAATGTTTACGAAATAACAATCACTCAGATGCTTATCAATAACTCATGTACATGAAATTGAACGTTTAAATAGTGAGTAGTTACAAAATGAACAATACACATATAAAGTTCCAGTGTTATTAAATATTACGAGATGGAAATTGTCGTAGTTTAAACAAGTTCTTGTTTACTCAAGAGTGACATTTGCAAGCTTGAACGTACAAGATTTTTCCAAGATTAAAACAAATAACATCATGCTGACGCTGGAAATAAATGAGGAAACTTTTTGAAATAAAATCTAACGAATGGTAGAAAAAAACTTCTAAAATAAGTTCGTTTGTTTTTCATCTTTGGTTGGTTAGACTTCAGCAGAATCTTGTCGACAAATTTTCACATTTACGAGAAAAAACGGAAGTAGGATATCATACCTGAATGCAAATGCACTTTGATTCTCCGGAGGGCCAATAAAAACAGACGGGACGCAGTCGCCGCGCGCTTCAGATCTAGAGAACCTCTTCGTAAGAGACCACTTCACTACCGCGGAGGACCTAGGAGGTCTGCCATGTTAACCACCACACCGCAGTACGCCAAGTTGTCAAATGCCGCCTCCCGTGTACCGCCAACTAGAAACGTTAGCGCCGCCGCCAACCTGATCGATATTCTACCACGCATCCCCTTTCTGAACTCCTAAATTCTAGAGTCACTCATAAGGCCTTGCTTATTCACACAGCCTACTTTTTCTCCCCGTGCCGTGGTACAAGTGCAAAAAAAAACTTATTGTCAAGGAAAGAAATAATATATCGACATCTTGACCGAGTTGCGAGGTTGCCCGCCATTTCTTGCCGCCCCTTTTGAAAAGGGTGCAGATAAAGAAGACCCTCGGAAAAAAATTTGCAAGCTTTTTTCTCATCTGCATTGTGAACATGAATTTAAAATGTAACATAAGATTCTTCAAAACAGAAACAGTTTTTATAAATGAAAAAAGATGTCCTTTAGCAAGATGAATTTATTTCATCCGTAATTCTAGTAAAAAGAAATAGCTTTATTTATACAAAACTATAAAAGACTGTAGGTAGGTATTAAGAACAAAATAAAGAAATAAAAAAAACAATACTTACGATTAATTTATTAAATTTTTCCTTTTTCCTGTTAATACATTTTGAAATTATTAATATTATAAGCCAAGCAAACAAATATTTATTGATAAATACAAATCATATCACTTTAACGTTTAGTTTACCATCAATTTTCTTTTCAATAAGTGCTTGATTTGCCATTTTTTGAAATCATAGCCAATTATGGTTTCCAATTAAAAAAAAAACTGATGTTTATGTCATAACTTAAAAATAGAAATTTACATGGAAAATTTAGTTCGACTTTTTAATTAGGAACATAATTCTCTACAACTGTTGTCTCTACACTTTTTCTCTAAAATCAAGAATAAGCGAGTTATATGCATTTAGCGAATTTATAAAAATGAGTTTTCTCGAAATAAAGAAAAAGAAACAAAAGCTACTTAATTGTCTTTCTAGCTTAGATTCCGAGATTCCCACACTAAAAATCAAAAAAAGACTCACCTGTATACAAGAAAAGTAAAGAAGATCACCTCGTAAAAAAGAAAACTAAGAAAAAGAAAACTAAGATTGGTATGAGTCTATGTGAAATCTTAAACCGCAAGTTTTTCAAAGAAAAAAATAACCTATCTACTTAATCGCAACGTCCAAAGGAAAAAACATTATTAAAACAAATTGTCTCCTTAAAATGACTACTAGAAATAACAAAGAATATCACCCCATAAAATAAATAAATAAAATGATATTCAAACACTAACAAAAAGCAAAGACAATGACACCAATAATAAAAAAAAACTTAATTTTTTCAAATTACATAAAAGATTGTCTATTTTATGAAAACAAAAACGAGTAAAGTTTAATAAAAACAAAAAGAAATAGATTTAGCTGTACTACATAAAACAAAAATGAAAATCAGTTCTGAAAAGGAAAGTTGGAAGGATGGAACATCAGAAAACCATTCATATAACGCACAAGAAATTATGTTTTAAAACTAGAGACAATATCAAAACAAAGGATAAACTGCTTGTTTATACAAGAAATATCCAAAAATAATAAATGTCCACGTAAAAAGAAACACAAATAGAATATATCACCTCGTAACATTAAAAACAGAAAACAAAAGACAGTGAGCTTTTTAATACAAGTCCAAAAAAGTAATTAATGCTGTAACGCTTATAAAAAGACAAAAGAAAAACAGTAAAGGTCAGATATTTAAATACAAAACAAAAATTCTGAATAGTAAATAAAAAATCAAGTAGAAATAAATCAAAATAATAGATAAATTACCTATTAAAAAGGAAAATAAATCATCATAAATAAAAAAAAATATGTACTTCCTAAACGTAGTAGAGAAGGTAGAAAAAATATCTGCATGTTGAATCACAAATGAAAAAGAAATCTTCCAAACGAAGAAAAACGAAAAAAATATTAAACTAGCAACTTATTAAAACCAAATTAAATTTCAATTTTACAAAGTCGAAGTAAAGAAAAGAAGTATAACTCAATTGTTATATTTCCCATATGCCTTTGTTTACGAAGAATCAAGATATTTGTATAAATAAAAATTAATCTCCGTCCACAATAATTTTTATACCTGTAGATACATATTTCGGCAACTAAGATGGCAACACTACCAAGTTAACAATTAAATTTAACAAGTACCTAATCATACTCATAATTATAAAAAATATAATTAAATGAATAAAAATAGTAGCAGATATAAAATAATATGTAATTATCTAAAATTAGACCGTCAAAAATAACCTGCAGGTAAGAGCAAATCAAATAATGGTCCGTTTTCATGAAAAAAGTTCTTATTCTACGGATAAAGAACTTTCGTAAGTATTTAATTCCCTGTTAGTTAATACCGCCTTAAATATTTTTAAATTATGCCTAAAAGAATTAATAATATATATAAATCGACAAAAAACTATACATATTAGAGCAGATCACGCCCACGCACCATAAGAGCACTTCAGGAAATTTATCTCGGAGGATCCTCTCCTTATCATATATCCAGTGCAAATGTGATTAACTGTCTGATTTTAACAACCCCTTTATATATACAAGGTGTTTCGCAACAACGTGAAAAAAAATAATGGCGCGTTGGACATGAGATGTGTGCATAAAAGCATCTAAATAAAATCGGAAATAAAAACAAAATAAAACTTACCCTCAACTGATAACGCATTGACAAATGTTTAGAATCTCTGGCTCAGTGCCGGCTGAGTCACAATAAGTGTTCAAAATTCCTTCCCTCGGCCGCTCGTAATCTGTCCGGCGAAGTAATGATTCACAAGCATGTTTTGTTGTCGAACAGAGAGAAATGCGTCGTTAATACGATCGTTCAATTCTTGGAACGTGTTGATTTCTTCTTCGTACACCAACCTTTTACGTGTCTCCACAGATAATAATCTAGCCGTGCAGGCCACCTGATCGGCCCGTTTCTTCCAATCCATCAACCAGGAAAAATTTCGTCGAGGTGAGCACGTACTTCTCGTCGAAAATGAGGTGGAGCCCCATCGTGCATAAACCGCATCGTTGCTCTAAGATTTAAGTTCACATTCTCGAGAAGTTCCAGTAGATTAGTTCGTAGAAAATTTAAGTATTGGAGACCATCCAAATGGTTCAGCAAGACGAACGGGCCGATTAAATTGCCGTTTAGAATACCTGCCCACACTCTAACAGAAAACCGTCGTTGGAAATGGCCGCG
The DNA here is from genome assembly GCA_039766575.1 of Serrognathus titanus. NCBI lineage: Eukaryota > Metazoa > Arthropoda > Insecta > Coleoptera > Lucanidae > Serrognathus > Serrognathus titanus. Next base: position 24,039,891 of record CM077913.1, read on the forward strand.
ACGAATTGCGTGAGGGTTTTCCTCAGCCCACAAATGCATGTTGCGAAAACTGCACACCCCATCTCTGATAAAAATAGTTTCGTCGGTAAACAGGACATTATGAACAAAATTCGCATTTGCCTGTTGTTTATGCAATAACCAAGACAAAATCGTATGCGTAGAGCATAGTCGGCTGGTAGCAAAGCCTGAACTCTTTGAATATGGTACGGATGTAATTGTTGTTCGCGAAGAATGCGCCAAACATCGGAGGATGATAAACGCGTTTGTCTTGAGATATCACGTACACTTAACGAAGGATGTTCCTCGATAAGTTGTAGTATTTCTTCTTCTCTGTTTAGGATGCGTTGTGAACGCTGCCGTCTTCCACCTCTTCCGCGACGTGCCCTTAAAGCTCCAGTATCCCTCACTCTTTGCACAACAGAAATGTGGCACCGGTTGGGAAATGTCGGTTTGGAAAATGCTGTACATACAAACGCCTTGCCGCTAATGCGTTTTGTCCACTTTACCGTACACTAGAATCATGTCAACAATCTCACTATTTGTAAATTCTGCCATTTTTTTCAGTAAATTTTCGTGCAATCACCACAACGTACACCTTCAAACTACCCGGCTCGGCCGGCGATGACAAACAATAAATTAAATCACTCATATTCTTCGTAAACATCATAAACTTAAACCAGAGACGTTCAAACGGTTTACCCGTTCGACAAAATTATTTATTTTCTCGAAAATTTAATAACACTTTGTTCAACAAAAAATGATTCATTCTATTCATTTTCATGCAAACTTTCATTGTTTAATGTATTTTCATGAAGTTACGAAACACCCTGTATATAATTTAGATCGCGACATCTTGCAGCTGATTTCATGCTTGTCATACAAGCTAAAGTCTGTCTTGGAGGTGTGTTTTGACTAGTTACTCATATCACCGGGTGCGACCATCTTTTGTTATTTTTCCTTCGGCGTACACCTTACAAACTGGAAAACGCAAGAAACCCAGTTTGAAGAAGCTAGTGTGAATCCGAATACTATCCGACACATAAGTGCTATAGAACACATATGCAGCGGAAGGGAAATCGACACACGACTCTCTTGACCAGGTAGATACATCGAAAAGGGAATGTAAGTTTCCTCATCTATCACTATATTGGAAGAAAATTGGTGCCCGCCATTATTTAAGACATTTAAAGTTTCATGGCAAATTATTACTCGCTCTGCATTTTGGAAGTCAGAAAAGTGATGCGACATAAAACGACTAACCACTTTTTTTAAATGCAGGTGATCGTGTATGATTGTTCTAACAGCGGAGAATCCAAACTTGAGTTTATGCTCTATTACTGCACAAGTGGCTTTATTGTCCTCTTCATTTAATTTTTTAATAGCAGCAACGTTTTTGTCGGTAACAACTGTAGGAGGACGCCCTGCTCCTTTTTGATGCTGAACAGAATTCCTTTCGCGTCCAAATACCATCGGTAAATTGTAGCCAAGAAAAGTGCTTGTTCAAAAAAGCACTCATAAGCGCTTTTTTAAAATCATAATAAATTATGATTTGAAAATGCTCTCTGGTTAATTCCATTTTTTACTTGTAATATCTCTTTAGAAAATTAGTAACTTGGGTTCTAACGAATGTAACTTCAATAAGTAAACTTCAAATGACAAATAATGAGCTGCTCTAAATAACACTGCATATTTTGTTTTGTAGACTGAGTGTAGAGAGAGAGTGGTAAGGGCCTCAACATGGAAAAAGAGTCACCGATCACGTCACGGAGGGCAGAACCCAGATTGGTGCATTTGTCACCGTAACGTATTAGGAAATAGTTTTGTCTGTTTATTTTATTATATTCTTAGCTGTCTTATAATGTTACAAATTTAAATTAAAAAAAAACTTTTAAAAGCTTTAAAGAAAACTAACAACATATAACAAATAAAACACAGAAAATTTCATATCTTGACTGGCCGTGAAAACAACACGTCTTAGCTTAGAATAAACGCCATTTATAAAGGCAAACAAAATCTCCAATCTATAAATTAAAAACAACACGCGAATGCATAAACATAATTAAAATTTAATTAGGTTAGTGTATCATCGATTTGTCCCAAACGTTTAGTTAATTAGTAGTTTATTATTTGAGTTAAAAATAATAAAAATTAAGTTTAAATTCAGAATGTCAAAGTAACAACAAAGTGCGTATTTGTTGTATTCTACAGCTGTCCGAGATCTAAAATTTTATTAGTCACACATTGTATTATTTAATTTATTTATTTGACAAAATAGATTTATTTCGTATTTAATTGAAAATTGTATTAAATTTCAATTAATTGGAAACTTGCAGTTACTTTTGATAAACTTTGTTTTATATTCTTTTAATTTATTAAAATATTGTCAAACTACTTACAATATTGGTGTCTCGCCGAAGCAAAATCCATATAATTGTCACCCGGAAATATCTATCTGCAAAGGAAGAAAATTATTTTGTAACACCAATATAAACTGGCGACTCTAACAACCCGATCTTCTCACTCTTCAAGAACACAATTTCGCCGGGACTCCCACACACATTTCTGATTCTAATTGGTTAAGATGACGCCAGACCGCTGTGCTTACGAAGGTGTGAAATTATGATTTACTAGTCTCTTAGAGTAAATCTAATAAAATACAATAACGCACAATAAAGTAACTTATTACCCGTACGGTTTTATTGGGTCGGAAATGATAAATCAGCTTTTACAGATATGAAACTTTTATCCATCGCGTTCATGTTTTTGTTTTATTTTGTAGACGAGTTATTGATAATTTGGAAGCCGAACAATTACTGGCATCACCAAATCTTCTTATGCCAATGAAGTACAAATATAAAAAAAATAAATTATAAGCAGTACAAATAATAAATAAAGAGAAATTAAGGAAATGTGATATACAAAAAAGGGATCCAGCCTGAATTAATTTGTTTGCAAAACATAAGTTCATCCAGAATCTTGAAGTATGTCGGAAAATAGTAAAGTAAATCAACTTTAATCAATAATAGGATACATTATTGACCATTTATATCCATCAGGACACAATTAACAATTTGACATTGAATTCGAATTTGTTTTGATTGTTTCATGAAAGAAGATAGATCGAAAAGGGATGGCTGAGCGAAGCTTACGAGTAGATCAAATTTACACTTTTCTAACATGTAGATCATGCTATTTTTTCATGTGGTTGACGAAAGTAACGCTAACATTATGAGAGTATCGAAGAATAATAATATGTTATCAAAGTATCTCAAGCATTTGTTGACATAGTAAAGAAACATATAAGCAAGTAAATAATTTATTTAAAAAATGTTCTTCTAAAATGAGTCAATCAAATGAGAATAATGACGAAATTTTACAATTGGCATCAAAAGCAGAGACCTAAAAAGTCCAAAGCAAAGCACGGGAGAACTTACCAACAGTTCTGTGGCTGGAGAAATGAAAAAAATGTGCGAGGGGCAAATGAAAATATTCTAATTGCGTACTTTTTTGAAAAAGTTTGTTTTATTTATAAAATTTATTAGCACTGATTTTTAAATATTCTTAGGTGAAAACTCTTAAAGCTTCAACACTATGGTCAGTGTACTCGATGCTAAGAAGTACATTACAAATAAATAAAAATGTAGATATTTCTGCATATAAAAAATTTCTGGCTTACCTGAAACATCAAAATGATGGTTATGTGGTAAAAAAAATCTAGAATTCTATCGATGGATAATGTGAAGTTTTTAGAAAATGCTCCTGATGACAGTTTTCTGCTTATGAAGGTAGTATTGGTATTTGCTTTGCATGGAGCATGTCGGGCGGAAGAATTACGTTTACTAAAAAAGTGGATGATGTAGAAAGGGGTGCTCAAACTTGAACTGCTGGCGATCTACCCCAATATTGTTAGACTCCGGTCGATCGACTCTAAGAGGCTGCAAGGTAGGTTCTAACTAACAAGCCAATGAAATGTTCCCAAGTACCTAACTAACTAATGGTTTGTTTGTAATTGAGGGTCAACTAAAACAAGAGATCGACTCAAAAAGCACTCGCGATCGACCGGTCGATCGCGATCGACCGTTTGAGCACCTATGATGTAGAAGATTGCGGTCATATTTTGGTCATAACATTACATAACACGAAAACAAAGAAAAACGAGTCTTTACAGTTACATCGGAACAGGAAGTAAACGGAATTGAGCTCTACACGAAGTATTTGAATTTGAGACCCAAAAATATGGACCATCGCAGACTAATTATATTTTATAGACAAGGCAAGTGCACAAAGCAACCAATTGGTATAAACACCTTCTTCAATTTACCAAAGAAAATTGCTGCGTACTTAGGGCTACCGAAGCCGAACAGCTTCACAGGCCATTGTTTCCGAAGGACATCAGCAACCTTTTTGGCCGACAGTGGAGCTGACATCCAAGTTTTGAAGAGACACGGCGGCTAGCATAGTAGTATTGTTGCAGAAGCCTACATCGAACATAGTATCGAAAATAAAGTAAAAATTTCAAAGAAAATTTTTCGTAATTCGACTGAAAAGCAACCTTCGACCTCCGAAACGTCAACATCAACAATAGCAACAAGTGAAGTAATAAATTCTAATTTGTCAGTGTCTGCGTTGCGGTCAGTTGCCTCATCTTCTGGTGTAATATTTAATAATTTAACAAATTGTTCATTTACAATTTACGCTAATAAATAAAGTGAATGAAAAAAGTGTTGCTAACTGAAATCTTGAAGAAAAATGTTGCTAACGAGAAAAGTCCCACTTTTCTTCACGATTTTTGATTAAACAATGTGTCATTTTTCTGTCAACTACACGAAAAATTTTATTTATTTATTTTAACGGAAACATAATAATAAATAAATAAAAGCATGATTTACCAAATTTGTCTAAATATGCATAACATGTCAAATTCTTGCTCAAATTTTATTGTCCGCTATTGTACTGTGTTTTGAAAAGTAGGGCGAGATTTTTCACTTAGCGGTTTGTTGTGAAGGATGTAGACAGTGATTTAAAAGTTTGAATTTCTATTAAATCGATTATAATCTAATAGACATGGATTTCTGATCAATATTTTAAATCATTGTCTACATCCATCAAGGAACACGTATCTGCATTGACATCACGCCTTCACTAATACTTCTCTTAGGATCAATATATCAATAATACATAGAAGAAACAGTGTTGGTCCTATTACGAATCCCTGAATTCTTACTTTTTACAACTAACTAGGACTTCAGCTAGTCGTGTGCAACGACCCTTATAACTATCTTTCCGCTGTTTTTAGAAAAAGCTCACACACAGACAAAAGCTCTCGTCATGTGGTAAAAGATGTCCATAAGGAGGGCTCTATTATTTGATGCATTATCTAGAAAATTGAACATGGCACTATTAATGTCTGTATGTGATTGAAAGCCGTTTGGATTCTTGCCAATTACGCCATGTTTCACAAGAAACTCTTTTACTTTTTCTCATACTCGTCATTTTCTGCTTGTTATTTGACTAATGACTACTAGGCGTTGCACTTCTGAAATAAGAAAATTATTAAACGGTTCAGCTATACGAATTTAATGGGGAGTTTGTGATGCTATCAACTTAATTTCTTATTTGGTAATTATACACTTCCGTATTTTCATTGTATACAATCTTTATTATTTTCCAAACTCCTTTAGCTTTTCAGTATTTTTTAAATAATATTTATGGTCATTTCATTTTGTATCAAAAATTTTATAATTTTAAAGTTTTGCTTTATTTTTTGGTGTTCTTCTTAATCTAAATCTGAGTGGTCTTTGTAGTTCTTCAGATGATTTCATCCCATCAACACTAATTCACTTACTTTTATGATGAATCACATAATAGTATGAATTTAAAAAAATTGTCAATTCTGTGTCTTCCACAGATGTACACATTTTTCCAATCAGTTTTTTACAAAAACTTGTCAATGTATCTCCGAAAAACCTCTTTTTTCAGTTCAGATTGTGTTTTTCTTTTTCTTCCTGTACGATAGTGAACATTAAAGGTTGATGGTCAGAGACAATACCTTCCAAAATTTTGGAATGGTATACTTCACATTAGTGGTTTATGAGGATGTTATTAATTGACGAATTTCCTTTATTCGTTATTCATCGGTGGTCGAAATTATTTTTCTCAATTTACTTTGCTTATTTTCAGTAAATTTGAAGCTGAAATATCCAATTATGATAATAATATGATTAGAAAACGTTTGCCCACTTGAATAAAAGTGATCCCAGCTTTTCTAAAAATGGTTATATGTAAATGAGAGACCTATACAAAAAAAATTAAATTTTTCATTTCATTGCCAATTTTTGAAAAGATACTCCCCTCCAAGTCCCTTAATATCCAACGCTTTTTCACTGAATTCTACTTGAGATATTTATTTGAATAATATATTTATATATCATATTCATTAATGATTTTTTATTATATTAGTGCTTTCCAATAATTTTTATTTAAAAGACGATTCTTTTCCTTTCAAATTATTGTCAGGTATATTATCAACTTGATAATAATATTTACTTATAAAAAAAGAAATATGGAGTGATAGTTCAAATTAAGTCTCTTAATTTATGGCGTTTTTCACTACTTCATATTAAACTGGGCAACCATACTATCGAGTATTGATCAAAATTATTTTTTTTTCAATACCGAATCATTTGTAAGTTATAACATAATATTTTCCTGTTCCCGGCGATATTCTCTAGAATTGTTCGCAATATTACGAAGATATTTTCAGTCCGAAATATGTAAACTTCCCCACACCCTTTTTATAAACTTTATAGTAGTTTTTCGCAGCTTTACATTTCATTCGCATGCCGAAGGAAAAGTCATTTTGCAGATCTAGCGATCAAAAACTTTTGTAAAGTAAAAATGCTGTAAAGTCTCCCGGGTCGGCAAAGTTCATTTCTAAATTCAGGGGTAGATGTACTTTTCAGTCAACGTTATAAAAGAAAATTATTGGATTACTTCGAACGTCCTTCCCAAATTTATTCAGACAATCATTATTTCCCTGCTAGAAATAATAAGTAGTTTGCAATTTTCCGAGGAGTTACGATGCCTTGCAACAGAGTGAAAAGCATGAAATTTAAGATAGCCATCAAAAGAACGTCAAGCTTCTACCCCCGTTCGAACATTTTATATTTATCGCAATCTGCGGACGCTGTTTCGCGTGCTGTGATCTCAACGTAAAGCAAGAATTTGCATATCGAATTTAGTAAACAGGGAACCGCTATGGGTTTCTTAACCAGAAGTTGAAGGTGCATTGACTGTTTTATGGCGGTGATAAGACTCTAACACCCCCGTCACTGTGATGCAACGAACTCAAAACAGGCTGCTTTTAAACGCTGCAAACTTAATGCATTCATATACCGGCTATTTCAAAATTGCCAAACTGCTAAACCGTAAGAGATAGAGATTCGGTTAAATTGAAGAAAAGTGTCAGCAATCACTCCCGAGTTCATATCTAACAACAGAATCGATATTCTCTTGCTTAATCTTAAGATATAAGCAAGAATGTTAATAGCTTGATTTTCTTTTCTTTTGTGCATCTTTTTAATTATTATGAAAAATATAAAATTATAAAAACAACATGGAAGTTAAATCAAAAGAAGAATGAATAATGAAAATCTATGAAAAAGAATGGGAGGGAATGTGCGAAAGGAAGACAGTAAAACAGAGGAAAAGAATAAACTGATAGAAAAAAGGCATACATGCGATGGATAAAATAGATTAATATCTGGGAGAATTAGGAATAAAAGATTAGAAGCTGTTAATGGAAAATAAAAAAATTAATAGAGAAGAATATACAATCAAACTACGGACTAATTTTGTCTCTTAAATATTTCAGACCTTTTCTTAAAAACTATTTCATTTTAGTATTTTCGAAACCAAATTATGTTTAAATAAAATTACTGGTACACCATGACAACATTGTTCTGGAACACCTAAGACTAATTACTTTATTAAATATAAATTTAATTCCCCTAATTTATCGAGGGCGCAAATGTGCAGGAGGGAAATTGTCCCGACTCAATTCAATCTTCTAAAATGTTAAGTAATATTCGAAGTAAATTTGATAAAAAGATATATAAAGCAAAAAGCTTAAATGCTGAAAATCTTTTTTAACTTTAATTATTTGTTGTTAATGTGGAATTGTCCCTTTGTACACGTAATTTAATCAAGTTACGTATCTGATGGTGATAATTAATAATAAAATAACGTTCGAGGTAAATTTAATTAAGTAATCCTCCCTTGTTCGGCAAGGATACGTGCGTACGATTCCCGGAATAAAATATTTGCAGCAGATTATGACGACACATATTACAACTCCCACGCTTCGTGACGTCATCTCCTATGCCCGCGCCACGAAACTTCCAGAAAATCGATATTTCATTTTGTGCTTCACCGTATGTGTTTGCCTTAGAAATTGGCTTGTTTAAAACAACATTTTCTTTGAGAAAGAGGAAACAATTCTGATTATTCGAGAGGACCTTATAAAAATAATTGCTTCTCAATTAATTATTCAAGGTTAATTAAAATTAATTAATTGAGTATTTTGTGTTTAATTACAATTAGTGCAGCAGGCAATGCAATTTTGCCAGGATGCAGCAGTCTAAGGATCTTAACTTATCACTAATAGGAATTTTTAAAGCATTATACAGGGTGTTATAACACTACTGTCATTTCTTAATACTGCACATTCCTTAGCATAAAATGGATTCATTCTGCAAATCTTAAAAATCCAGCTAAAAATTGAAAAACTGACCTGTGTAACATCAAAAAGTTCCACTGTTTTAAAACCTCTGATTCATTTTACGGCAATTCAGTTTGTCTTCGGACCGTTCATAAAATTCGAGCGCATTAGCCCAAGTAATCGGCAGGACAGATGCAATAAAGGCCAAGATTGGCAATGTATAACCGTTGAAAAAATACGAAATGATTGGATTTTATTGTTATTATTTCTTAAATGATAAAAACGCATTTAGGTTTTACCTTCGAGTATTACAAAAGATGTTCGAAATGTCGCCCACCGTTTATGAAACATAACTCTGCTCGAATAGTTAGTTTTCTGTTATTCGGGGAAAATTAATCCGTAATTCCATAGCACAGTAATGAATTCGCTGACGTAAATCCTCAATAGTATTTATTTCTGTTGCAGAAATACGCTGCTTTAGGCACCCCCATGACAAAATGACAAAAAATAAAAATTTATTTCGCAAAAACAAATTAAAAATTCTTCAGGTAAAACTTACTCACTGCACGTTACCAAGAATGCGAAACAATGCGCCCGACACTTACGTACCCAAATTGCGAACTGAAGGCTGCGTGTTTAAGTGCTCCAATCAGACCTACCCTAACATCGTATCAAATTTTATGAGTTTATGACGGAATTTGTAATAATCGATTCGCACAGCTATGCAATCCATTCGATACCGGTGACACCCGAACAATTTGTGTATGAACAAATATTCATCATTTACGCCATTATTGTTAATAGTGCACCCTTAATTATACAACTTTTTTTTCTTGTTTTCATGAGTACTATTTGTGGTTTCAATAAATGATAGTAGTCCTGTAACACGTTGTATATGTGCTTTGTGTGAAAAATCTTAACATAAAAGATAAAAATTCCAAATTCCGCATATTCTGAATTTCATCGTCGAAACAATAGAGTCTAAATTAGGAAAAATTTTGAAAAATGAACGTCCCTATAATATTCGTCACCCTTTAACTTTTGTTAGGTACTGTAAATTTTACATTTTTATATAATATTTAATTTAATAATTATTTATTTATTATTTGCAATATGTGGGTTAAAACCGAAATTAACGCTTCATTTATACAGTGTGATTTTAAAATAGATCGACAAACCTTAATCACAGCATCTTTGTGAAGAGTAAATCCGAAATTACTTGTACGTCCATATTCTGTAGGGGCAAAAACCCCTATTTCTATCCCAACACCGACGCTAGTGTAATGAATATGGCTAACACAGGTGATATAAAAATGAGTTTAATTACATTAAGATTATCGCCACGTGAAGCTGCTGTTTAAAAATACATTTTACAGTTTAATATTCGATACACGAGCTTGTCTGATCATATGTATCCTGCAGGATGAAATTTCCCGCAATCCCGCAGGTGTACGAAGGAAATAAATGTTGTAAAGTGTTGTATTTGTCGTAAGGGAAATCTTTCTATCCACAGTTGACGAACAAGGCGTACACTCAGATTCTCTGTAAAGTACATCCATATCCGTTTTCTCCGCATTCGAAAAATTCACATTGCACGTGCAAATATTTAAGATTATATGAAAAATGGCAAAGCGAGTCAGTTTTGCGTGTGCGAAGGTAGCACATAACTTTGTACAAATGTTTGCCCACGTGTGTAGGAGCACCTTTAACCCCAACAAGTGCACGTGAAATCATCCCGCCCCCTCTCTCTTACTTGCACAAATATCGTTTAAAGTTAAATTCACATTATCAGGCAATAATCGTTTCAAGCACATTACGTTTCAATTCCGGCAAATTTTTTAAATGCCACATTAAGCGTGATTCTCACTATACAGAACGTTAACATCAGTTAAAAGATTCTTCAATGGATTTGGGTATTATATGTGAGTATTACCATACAAAATCCATTGAAAAATCTCTTGACGGACGTTAACATTCCGTATAGTGAGTATCGCTGCATGAATAGATACGCTCCACTAGATATGAAAACATTAATTGAACCACACAAGAAAATATTTGTTACCTTAACAATCGTATAAAAAGGTAAAAGTTGTATTTATTTCGTACGTCCGCTGCTCTTTCTTAACCAGAGGCATATTATAATTTTCAGGACAATTTTTGATTAATTATTTCTCGAAAACTAAAATAGAAAGAATATTTTTAACTTTTTTCCCTTAATCTCGGATATCTATTCTTTTATTGATTTCATTTTGTCGGTCTATTTCACAGTCACGCTGTATTTTGGGCAATGGACATAATGGTGGCTGATGAAGAGCTTACTTGCATCCCGGCGGAAAGAACCATTGCTACGCCACCACTACCACCTAATAAAGCAAAAAGTAATTATTTAATATTATTTATTTACCTAAAACGAAAACTTAAGCTTCAAAGTATTTATGAGTAAGTTCTTTACAGCCAAGATGTTTTGCCGAGGCTGAAATTTATCTAGATAAATACAAAATTTTATTTCATACTGGACCTTGTTAAATTAGTATGAAAATAAATTTTGATATTTATTTTACACAAATAATGCGTAATAAGCAACTTCCATATTAACGAAATTATTTACAAACGTCAAACGAATTATTCACGTCACTTTTTGCTTTATTATTATTTTAATGTCCTAGGACTTTAAAGATGTATTGTTTGTTCTATAAATGGTCCGAAAAACCTCACTTTAGAAACTAATATAAATAAATAAATAAAATTATTTTGTATATATATTTTTTATTTATTTCATTGTAATTTAAAATTGGAACAAGTATTTTGTAATGCTCTGACGAAGCTATCAAATATTAGGGAAAGCTCGGCAAATTAAAAAAGGTGAACAGTCGCGAGCACAGAAAACGAGTCACTATTTTATAGTGTCCAGCTTTAAACGACAATTCTAAACATTTTACAACTTAGGATATAATGTTACAATAACATAATGATGACATTTTAACGAAGATTACATTATTCTAGAAATACGACCACGCAGCTAGATTTTAGCTTCAAGATATGGTACCGTTTTTCATGATCGCGACTGTACCAACTAATTTTTGGATCGAAAGCCTGTTAACTTAAACTATAAATTTTGTTTAATAATAAAAGATGGAAATAACGCTTCTGATTTATTATTGAACCTAATTTTTCCATCATCATATCGGATAGTCGCCAGGTATCCGGCACATCTCTAGTGAATCCCACACACTACATCCCGCTTATGTTAAATAATGTATAGAATTAGGAATATAATATATTATCCACAATCATTCTTAAAGGGCGATTTACACAAAGAAGTTTCTCTTTGCAAGTGACCTTAAAAGTGTTCTCTGTCTAACATTTGCATTAGAAAGAAACAACTAATTGCTTAAAAGTTTACTTTACAAGAAAATTTTTCAGAGAAACCGAAACGAACGCTTCTTTCTATAAGTTTCTGTAAAAGTTGGCCGTTTGTGCAGACGCAATCTACCAATTTCACAGTGTAGCTAGCAACCAGTGTTGTCAACCGGGGAGGAAACTAAAATAACTATTCTGTATAATAAATAAAGAAAATAAATTAGCATAAATTAGAAAATCATCTTAAATTTCCCGTTTTGATTTCTTTTTCCTCTTTCTTCCTCCGACTATTTCAAATTCCTGCAAATCGGGAAATTTAAGATGATTTTCTAATTTATGCTCTATTATGCCTTATTATAGATAATAGTTATTTTAATTCGGTTGGGATTTAAACGGCCAAGAAAATAGAGTTTTTCTAAACATTAAAATACAATATAATGGCAAATTAATGATTGAGCGGCAAACTATGAGCAGCTAGTAAAATGAAAATGGTTTAAGTTTCATATTTTTACGAGCAATTTTAAAGCAGTTATGGAAGTAGAAAAAAATACATCTAAATAAGTATGCCATTAGCACAAATTGCCTGATTTTTATTATATTTTATCCAGCTCTAAAATCAAGTAAACTACTAAAAAACTGCAATAACGACATAAACTGACCATTAAGTAAATGCTTTCTCGTCAGCTGAAGTAGATAGATAAATACAATATCAGTTATTGAGTAAAATAAAAGTTTTCATTAAAAAAAGATAACAATATACACGGTAATTCAAAATTGTCTCACGATATACTTAGAGTAAGTAGAATATCAAGAAGTTCAAGAAGTATAACTACCTTTTTATATAAAATAAAATAAGCCTTGCGAGTTGATTGAAAAAAATTGTTTCTTTTCCGCAATATATTCTGTGTCCTTTTAAGTTATCGAACTAATATTTTAAACTCAGATAAAGGACATCTAACTACTCATTTACATAAACGTAGTTTGAGGGGCTGATTTTTCAGTATTTTATTCCTAATATTTTATTTTTCACATATTTCATTCAAAATTTGTAAAGGCAATATTCTTTAGATTATTTGGCACAAATTGTTGCATTTCGATAAACTTAACCCTTTTCTAAAAAAGTTTAAAAATTTTGTTGGCTACGAAATACCAAAAGTGACCCTCTCAAACTAATCCTTAAAAAAGGAAGGATCTGACAAATACATTGTAAATACATAGTTAGGTGCCTTATACCTGAGTTTCAAATATTAGTTTGTTAACTTAAATGAACCAGGAAAAGTTGCCAAAAAACAATCCGTTTCATCTCTCTTTCAGAGGATTATAACTCTCACTTTTGAAAAAAAAATATATAAAAAGGAAACCTTACTTTTTTTTAAAAAAGTAATAAGATTATAGAGAAAAATATATAAAATAGAAATACGTTTTAATGGCGCATATTGACGAACAGAAAATTTAGGCCCGCAGCCGTATGAGGTCGCTGGGTGCAGTTTCATACTTTGGAACTATTATGGTAGAACTAACGCTTGTTTTATTAGTTCTTTCAGTTCAGTGTTTCACACGCGGTTCATAAATTTTTTGTAAGTTTAATTTACAAAAAAAATTTTTCTGCGAAAACCCTAATGATTTATTCACAGGTGATCGAATTCGTTGCCATTCAACTAATCATCCAGCGAACTAACTAATAACAACTGAGCAATAAAAAACCAGATTAAAGTAGGAGGTGTAAAAAAAATGTATGTGATTATCTGAATTAATTAATCTAATACATTCATGAACTGTCAGATCAGCCTCACGTGGCGTCAATCACAGACATATTTTCTTTGCACTGCCTACTCTAATCTGATTTTTTATTACTCACATATTATCAGGTCTGCTCCTACATCACTTTTTGACGGTTTTAAAACCGTCAAAAACTTGCACTCATCAAAGTTTTACACTTGATAAAGTTATCAAAACCGATCAACTGATTCTGATGGTTTGAAACGGTCAAAAAGTGATGTAGGAACAGACCTAATATCACTATTTGAATGGATTTTAAGCTGTACAATATTATGCCTGTACAAAGAATTATTTCGCTTACTTGTCTTATTTATAGAAATTTTAAGCAACAGTTCATATAATTACATCTCTTTTACTTTCTAACTTTTTCTGGCTCCTATTAAGATTAACTAATGAATATTTAAATTGATTCGTCGAGAAGATTTATTTTATTTTTATGCTTTTATGTCATAAATACCTTTTGAATTGTATGCACAAATATTATACATATTGTTTAATATGTCTTTGAGCAAATAAAAATTTGGCTCACTTAACATTTTACAGATATCTTTTTAAGTAACTTAATTTAATTTATTAACATTTATTATTACTATAATTTGTTTTTAAACTAGGAACAGTAGCAGTTGTCGGCCTGTACTAAGTACATTGAAATAGGTACCCATTTTTAGCAACAGATTTGCTTACAAGATTAAAACTGACTAAAACTGTCACATATATTATGAAAGACGATAATTTTTAGGTGTGCACTGAAAACATGTGTAAAACAGGCTGCCAAACATTAATCAATTACTTTTCGAATTTTGTGGGGCAAAATTCAAATTATTCCTCCTGGATTAAAAACAAACTATAAAACTGTTTGAAATATTGTTGAAAGTCTTGAAAATTACGATTAAGGGATATTAATTTTAGGTTTGTAAAACGAAATTATTTCGGAAGTAGAGAATGAAGTCAAATACTAGTTCAAGCTGCACGTAGTTTTTATATTTACTACATCTCGATTATCTTGAATAAACTACGTTAAAAGTTACATCGTTTTCTACGTCATTTTCATTGTTATTTCTTTGCTGGATTCTATTCTAAAACTCAATTAAGTCAAGTTTAAACTTTAATTAAGCTGTTTAAGATCCAAGTTTATAAGTTGAAGTTAAATTTACTCTGCAGTTTAATGCTTTAGTAACATTTGTCTTTAGAATTGTTACTAAAGGCATTAAAAAGCCCTAAATAAAATGTAATGGATTAAATTATCAGATGATTGATTCTTAAAGTTTTAAAGAATAAATAACAACGTGTTGCTTCTTAGATTTTTTATACCGATCCTGTTTCTTAACTCATAATGTATAAACGACCAATTACGAAGTATAATAAAGATTGATGTTATGTGATTTTTGAATTTACTACAAAAACTACATAAACTACATTTACTACATCGAAAATTAGGTTTTGTAGAAAATATTGGTTACTGATTCTGGGCTCGATAACGAATATGAAAGATTTATCCTTCTGACGGGAAATCCATAGTCAAAACAAGATTTTTTATGTCGAAAAAAGGGATATTCGGATAGTTGGCAACACTAGCACCAACTTAACTTGACAACGCGTGATTGAACGGGTATTTTCGATAGTTGGAGCGGTAGACCACCGGTAGATATGTTCTGGTAATGGCGGTAATCAGCTGATTTTTGCTCGGTAAACGCACCACGAGCCGCATTATTAAACGTCCATTCATACAAATAAATAAATGCATTTATCTCAAAAATTTCTATGTTTCTGATTTGCCGTAAAATGTCTACTTAGGCAGCAAATTCAGAAATCCTGGATCTGATGAATATCGCGGTTTATTGGACAATCAGCTAGTGCCAGCGATCACTACATCGTGCTGTGTGGTACAATTGAACTACTAAAAATAGGGATTTAATAGCATATTATAACTATAACAAGAGCTGTAAATTACACACGCGTGGAAAAACTGCACACGAGCTGCGCAGTAGCGAGTGCAAGTAATTCCACAAATGCATAGTTGCTTTACAGCTTAAGTTTTGTAATATACTTTATCTACGACCACATTTAATTACTATTAAAGAGATCAAAATCTCCTTGTTGTTCAAGTTCAAAATAATCAACGCTGACAGTTGTAATTTCGATTACTGTCAATTTAATGTGGTGCGATTACTGTCAATTTAATGTGATCTAACTACTGAAGCGGCACAAACTTATCAGATCCTACTAAAATTTTGTCTAATACGTCCAACAATTCGAAATTATAGCATTTTTTAATTTTCGTACAGGTACAGTTGTAGAATTTAAAAAGACATACAAGTCTTTAGGCTATAATTAGCACTAATAGAGTAGTGTAGGTAAGTCGATCTCAATTATTAATTTCATGCAAAAGCAAGTTCACAGCGAGATATTTTGAGTGTATACTTTTTTTAAATTCAGAAACTGTACAAGCAAGAGAATTTACAAGGAAAACTTGTATATGTAGGTATGCTTTTAAAGCTGCTTCAAAAGAAAAACTTGTTCGTGTAAATCTCTCATTAAACTTTAAACTTCAAATTTGAAAAATTAATAAACCTCCTAAGCAAGCCAAATTAATTTCAGATTTAGTATTTTAGTGTCAATGTGGTATCAATCTACCTACAACAGACTGACAACTGTTACTCATTGACTCCTAGCAATGTTGCCAGATCTGGTGATTTTGTACCAGATCTGGTGATAATTATACTCTTCTGGTGCTTAGGAGATTTTTTTTTTCTGTTTTTTAGATAAATCTATTTTTATTTGATTAAAATTCGTTGGTCGAAACAACCTTAACGGGGTTTTTACGTACAAAACAAGTACTACAAAGTGGTTAAGATACACTGTTTGAGTTGGCAGTGCTGAATATTAGTTTTAAATAGTTATAACTGGAGTAACTTCCGGTTGTTGACGGTTTGACATTAACAGCGACAGGGTGGTCAGATTGGGCGATTTATCACAAATTGGGCGATTTTCGGAGGAATTTTGTGATAACTTTTTCTTGAAAGTCGCAAGTTTCCGATTGGGCGCTTTTTTTAATGCCTATACGACTACGAAAATAAAATCACATGAATAATAATAATTATTGTGTCTGTGGTGGCGAGACTGCCAAGTGAAGTAACAACTAATGGTGCTGCAAGGAAATGGTTCCAACAGAAGATATGTTAAACAGATTGCATTTCATTATATATATTTGACATCGGAACCAGAAAATAAAAAAGAAAAATTATTGTAATTTTGTGAGAAATATTTATCTCTGTGAAACTTTTCAAATAAAAGTTAACAATTATTAATGTTTTGATTTTGATTGGGTTTACGAGTTGCGACTTTCACTCTGATTTGGCGACATCTGGTGGTCTAAGTGGCGACTTGGTCAAAATTAATCTGACAACACTGAACAGCGGTCACTTTACAAGCGCCATTCAAATTCAAATTAAAACACATAAATGTCGGTGAAATAAACTAACAAAACATATATCCGGTTGCAGTGTTCCAAATAGCCGAATAAGAAAATGCTCTTAATTGCATTGCCAACTCAAACAGTTCTTTTTGACCACTTTGTATAAAATAAACATAACATGTACAAACCACTTTTTATTACATATATTACATAAAAAAGAACTTGTTTTGTATTTTTAAGTAAAACAACTAAATATTGCTTTGAATTTGTTAATATTAAAGTCATAGGTGCTTTCTTTCTTCTTTCGCTGAAAAATTTGAATTGTGATTCGCATAATTTTTCGTTGCCAGCTCTGGATCTGAATGCATTTCAATCCAAACGGTTCATAAAATTGGAAGATTGAAAGGGGAAAGGAGATTACTCAACGGGATTGAAATTTCACAAAGATCCATTTACAAAAGAGCATTCATTTTTGAATCTAAACGCGTTATGGTGCATTTGGATCAAACGAAAGTAAGTAGCTAACGATGAAGCCTATTCTGGTGATTTATATCCTTGATCTTCTGATTTTTGAACTGTCAGACTCCTAGTTTAAACACAAACTTTAGTCTATGGTCATATATAAAAATCCGATCCCTTGTAATAACTATAAAGTTGCACCCCATTAGTTTGGTTTTTTTTTTTTAAATTTATAAAAGCTATAACACCTTTAAATATAAAAAATATATCATATTTTAAAATTCGTACTGGGGATTTTAAGTTTCTAAGTTCTGCAGCGCTATTGGTAACACTAAAGTAACTGCAACTGTAACAAGAAATAACTAAATCGCCATAAGTGGTATTTATTTACATTCGTATTGTTTGCATGCTTTAAGAAAGAAAATTAAAACAGAATTTAAAGTTATTCAAAGGTTTATGGTGCGCAGGTATTCTAGAAGCAAAAATTATCTTCTTTGAGACTCTGAAGTTCTAACCAGAAAACTGGTAAAAAAAATGTTACTGTTTCTCAATTGTATAATACAAATGTGCCCACGTTTTAGTGCCGGAAATTCTTCCAAAGTAGTAAACCACATGCAAAGAAAATGGCTCTCTTTTTATCAGAACCAGTCACCAAAAAAATATCCAATGGAATGTCAAACAGTAAATTAATTTGTGGTTCGAGTTGCATGCAAGGTTGGCCAATAACTCAAGAGGTACACTGCAAACGTACACTTATGGTGTTTTCATAGACGATTGAAAATATTGTTCTATTTCAGGACGCACACAATTGCATACTTGATTATGACAAGGACACCTCTTTTTTTGCAATTTACGATGGACACTTGGGGCATGAAGTTGCTTTATACTGCTCAGAGAACTTACCTGACTTCCTTAAACAAACAGGACCATACAAAACTGGTGATTTAAAAAAAGCCCTTGAAGATGCGTACCTAGGACTTGACGCAAAAATTGCTGCTTCAGAAATTGTGATGAAAATCGATTATGAAGACAGTGATGACAAAGAAGACGAAGAAAATGAAGAGGAAGAAGATGAAGATATAGAATCTGAGGGTAGCGATGAGGAGAATATGTTTGATTTGTATGAGGAAGCTAATATGCCCATCGAACAAGTCATGGAAAAATACGCTTCAAAATTGTCTTATTCGACTGATGAATCTGTGACAAAGCATTCAGGTTCAATATCTGCAAAAAAACATAGATTTAATCAGTCTGTGAATGCTTCATGTTCTAGTAAAAGCAGTTTATCACAAGTACCACAAGTAGTCAGCAGTTCAAGTAACATGAAGACTGAAGCAAGTAGTTCCAGTATTGACAAGATAGGTAATGAACAAGTTATTAGATGATTATACGTGGTTGGTCATTAAATGCACAAAGGTTATTAGAATTATTTGGTAAATGCAACATATTTAAATAAATCAATGTACTTGGTTTTACAAACACTTCAAAATTATAAATATGGTAAACGTAACAAGAAAAAAATAAGATTTAAATTAGGAAAGTGATAATTTGTAGATCTTTAAATATTTGCAATTCCAATCTTCCTATGAATTTCTGCACATAACATATATCTATTGCAATAGTGAATGTAGCACTAGAAATTTGTCTCAACAGGAAAAAAAGAACTGTCAAAAGTGTCTACTCTCCCAGAAAAAAGAGTTGATTCACCAGACAGTTCTGCTAATAAAAATGACACTTGGGTTCACAGTAATAAGGCAAAAGTTATCTCCGATATTGATTCAAGTGATCAAAATGGTGAAGTAGAATCATCACAGGGGAGTAAATCAAGTAATTGTGAAGTTGTTAGTAGTTCATCGATGCCACAGGAAAATGGAACAGTTTCCAAGAAAGGTAGAATGTAAAATGTTTGTTCCTGCAATATTAAATCACATCATTTTAAGGTAAAGGAAAGGCATTGATGAAAACAAAAGGTATGAAACCTCCAAAAGTTAACACCCAACCAAAAAGAAGTGCTCGTCAGTTATATAATAAACTAATAGATTTTGAAGAAAACTCTGATGAAGAAGAGGAATCGGAAGATGAAAATGACAGGGATTTTATTGGAGCCAATGGTATGTAATCACTTAATTTTTAAAATAATATATTTATAACTACTAATTGTTATTTAAATATGAGCCCATCATCAGTGAAGTTTGATTACGGAAATTTGCAAAGGTCAATAACAAATTTCATAATCAAAAGATAACCGTAAAATAGCTTAAGGAGACTTGTCAGAATCATTATACTTTGGTCAGGCTCAGGTTGAAGTCTGAGCATTCGTAAATGTTTTATTGTAATTTTCCCCACAAGCAAACAGTTTGCCAGAAATATGCAAGTCAATAGTATGCTCGTACAATTGTCTTAAACTTAAGTCATCTTACATATTTCTGATAAACTGCTTGCTTGTAGAGAAAACTATTGTATAACATTTACCAAGACTTAGGCAAACACTCCTTCAACCTAAGCCTGACCCATTGGTCTCATTAGTAATCTGCTTCTGGCAAGTCTCCTTGAGTTATCTTGCGGTTGCCTTTGATTATGATGTTTGCTGCTAACCTTCGCAAATTTCCGTAATTTATAAATAAATTAAAAATTTATTTAAAGGGTTACGAACTTCACTGACGATGGGCTCATATGAAGAAACAACAAAAATATTTTGATGTTTACCAGAAAAAAGTTCTTATTTTCTAAAAATTTTTAAATAGGTACAGTCGAGTAATAAAAAGTCATAAAATGTGCAGCTCCTCCCACTGGATTGTCCGCCTGCTCGACATAGTGCTATCGGTCTTCATGGGGGAAACACCTTTTTATTACCTGACTGTACATCTGAATCAACTTCCTCAAGTTTGAGTTTGAAAAAAATGTTTGTATACTATTATACATCGCATGGAAAGAAAAGAATTTTCAGATCTGTGGGAAATAATATCATAAAATAAATTTTATTAATGCATATAAAATAATTGTAAAACTACTCATACAACAAGTTTTTTTTTATTGAATTACTTATAGAGGACAGCTCAGATGATGATGTTGGTGAAGGTATTAACATATCCATTAACGATGATCATTCTGATGAAGAGACTTCAGATGAAGAGGAAGAGGAAAAAGATGAAAGTGAAGAAATCATAGGTTTCAATTGTGGTTGTACAGCACTGGTAGCATTAATTAGAGATAAAGAATTATATGTTGCAAACGCCGGTGATTCAAGATGTCTTGTCTGTCGTAACGGTTAGAACTATGATTTCCAAGTTGAATATTTTTATCAACATCGTTTTAGGGAAGGCGATTGAGTTGAACTCCAATCATAAACCTACAAACAAAGAAGAACATGAAAGAATCATTAAAGCTGGAGGATCTGTTACCGAAAGTGGTAAAGTGAATGATGGATTGAATTTGTCCAGAACAATTGGAGACCATAAATACAAGCAAAACAAGGAGTTACTGGACCGGGAACAGATGATTACATCGTTTCCTGAAGTTCAATCACTAACACTTATTCCGGATGAAGATGAATTTATGTTTCTTGCTTGCGAAGGAATTTGGAACTGCATGGATAATCAGCAAGTTATTGATTTTATTAGGAGTGAAATAAAAAAGGGGGAAAAAGAATTATCTAAAATTTGTGAAGAAGTAAGTAACATATTCTATTTATTTTATCAGAAAAGAAGTGCATATTTATTTTAAAAGGACTTCTTAAATAACGTGTTTTCTTTTTTCAGATTTTTGACAAGTGTTTGGCAAAAATTCCTTCAGAAAATGGAAATGGTAACATGACGGCTATTATAGTACAGTTTAAGTTAAATTCGTTGAAGAGGTCGGCAGCTGATTTTAAGGAATCGGATTCAAGTAAAAAATTGAAGACTGAAGATACCGTGGATTCAACGGAACCCAGCTTTGTCTAGTTACTAAGTGGGAGGTCCATTCTATTAATACATAAATGTCTCGTTTGTGTGCAGTGTGGAAGTAAAGAATGTGTTTATGTGGTATTGCATGTTCATTAAAAAAAGAAATCAAACAGGCTATGGAAAATTTTTGAACTGAAAACTTATGTCTAGTTTTACAGAAGTATTCTGAAACAGAAAAATTTTCTAATTTTAATGTTTTTTTTAAATGTGTAGTTATTTTGCTGAGTAAGATTACAAATAGAGCTGCTTGTTATTTCTGTAATGAATTAGCACAATTAATGATCAATGCTGCTTTCTATTAAAAAATACTGTTTCTTTTAAAAATCTGCCTAATTAGTAGAAATCTAGAAATCTGTTTTGTAATGAATACTAACATGGAAATCGAACTTTTCCCAAAGCCTAGTTGAACTTTTTTATTGGACATGCTATTGAAATCCAACAGATACACCCAAGAGCCTTGATGAGAATCGGCGGTAGAGGTGCCTTTAATTACACATGAAAGTATAATAGATTTGTGTAGTTTTGTTTTCATTTATATTGTGTACTGGTTCAATTTTAATTTAAAAAAATAAATAAATGCAAATTTATACGTTAATGATGAATATGGTCGGAAATGAATGTGAACTAGTGAACAAGTTTTGGATGTAAATTTGCGTAAAAATTAGTAGTAACATTGTAAGGAATACATCTTGTATATAAAAATAGATATTTAATAAATTTTTAATTTATTTAGTCAAAAATTGAATATCCATTTTTTAACAAAATATAATTTTTTTGCATGAATTGAATCTTACTACATAGTATAATCATGCGTCCCTGAAATGCACCTTCCGCACGCAAACTTCGCCCTTAAAGCCTTGTGGTACCAGACTACAAAACTGTCAAGTTTTAGCACTTAAGCTGCGCACGGCTATACAACAATTCTCATTAAGAGATTTCTTTTGAAGTGAGGATTTTTTTAATTTCAATGTACTTATCGGAAAGAATATAAAAAATTAAAAGTAGAGTGAGCCCAACGATGAGAGAGTCGGAATTTCAATGCCCCCAGGTCTTAGAGAAATTTGCACAGGTAAGTTCAAGAGAAATTAAAACCGACTAGCAACAATTTTTTTTAAAGTAATAAAATGCTTCGATGTTTACTGTTTACCTTAGCAACCGTTGCTATTTAAAATAGTTGTGACGTCAGAACTGCTAGTCTGACCCTCCTAAAAAAAAACTTTTTTTCCTTTTTTTCGATATTAACATGAACTTTTTTGTTAATGTTTGATACATCAAAATACGCATCTTTTAAAACTCAAGTATACCGCATGTAATTTTGAAAAATATCGTTTTTTCAATTTATTCCTATTTTCAATGTCTAAATAAACAGCATATGAAAAGGAAATTTTCAAAGTAATAAGAAATGCGACTCTAAAAAAGGCTAAGCTCAATGATATAAACACTTAAATAGCATAATGCACCAATAAGAAATATTAAGTCACTTCAATTTTAATTAAATAATAATAATAATATTATGTACTTATACTATTCATTGCTACTATGTATTTCTTGGTTATACACATTCTAGGCACAGATTCTAAAACGCAGTGTTCGATTCGCCTTAAGCTGTTCATTGCAACGGCATTTTACAGTCGAAAGCCTTCAATTCTAGGGAATTTTCAAACACTTTTATTTTTTAAACGTCCCCAAAGCAGTAGTTTTATTAGCGTTACCGATTTACCTGTACTTAGAATATTTGCATATTGTTTTAACCTCCTATAATAATATGAGATGAAGATATTGAGTGCACACTAGTGCAATTGAGAACGCTATAAGGAAACGATCGAATCAATTTAGAGAAAAACTGTTTGTGGTTTACCCATAGCGGGACTAAGGGGGCTTAAGCTCCCCCCAGAATCAGCTATGTGTTACTAAAGTTAATAATATTTAATTTTTTTTTTTTAAAAGGAGCTCACTGACTTAAATTTGTTTTGTAATGTTAGTTTAGTATAAATTTATATTACGTATCGTCATGATTTAATATATCCTTGCATGTTAATTATTATTTTTAAGCCCCCTCCAAGACACATTTCTGGGTGCGCCACTGGGTTTACCTCTACCCGCTTACTGAACGCATCCCTAACGTCATTTCATTTAGTGACTTTTGTTTATTTTCTGTTTCTTATGTTGATAAATTCATGACAGTTCAATTGCTATCATATCCTGTAATCATATCAACAAATAAAATGACGTCGTTAGAATTATCTCTCCATAATCTATGCAAATATTTTCTATAATACTAATTGTGATAATAAGAAGTTCTGAGCCAGGCCTATTCTAGTTTTATATTTCCTTCAACATTGTACTTCCTGATCGTGTTACCTACGAGGCATGAGCAGTTGTATCGAAAATGTCTGATAAAACCGTAATAAAAGGAAATCCCTCGGAGTACGTGAAACTCAACGTTGGAGGTTGTTTATTTTATACAACAATAGGTACTTTGACCAAACATGACACCATGCTAAGGGCGATGTTCAGTGGAAGGATGGAAGTTCTATCTGATTCTGATGGTAAGAAACTTATTCGTTATTATTGTTACCTATATTGTTCCATTCTTATTCAAGGATGGATATTGATTGACAGATCCGGCAAACATTTTGGCACCGTGTTAAATTTCCTTAGAGATGGCACTGTTACATTGCCCGAGACCAGCAAGGAACTTGCCGAGTTATTAGCCGAAGCTAAATATTACTGCATAGCTGAGTTAGCGGAGCCTTGCAACCAAGCACTTATCAAGAGGAAAGAACGTGAAGCAGAACCTCTTTGCAAAGTTCCCCTCATTACATCCCAGAAAGAAGGAGAAATGTTGATAAGTTCCACAACTAAGCCAGCCATAAAACTATTGATTAACAGGCATAATAACAAGTATTCTTACACGAGTACTTCAGATGATAATTTGCTTAAAAACATCGAACTGTTCGACAAACTTTCCCTTTGGTACAGCAATCGTGTTTTGTTTATAAAAGATGTCATCAGTACGAGTGAAATTTGTTGTTGGGTGTTTTTCGGTCATGGAAAGAAAGTGTCTGAAGTTTGTTGCACTTCAATAGTTTATGCTACTGACAAGAAACATACAAAAGTAGAATGCCCTGAAGCTAGAATTTATGAGGAAACTTTGAATATTTTATTGTACGAAAACCGAAATGCACCAGATCAAGAATTGATGCAAGCAACTTCGACCAGAGGAGCTGTTTCAGCCGGGATGTCCTCTTATACGAGTGATGAGGAAGAAGAACGTACAGGTTTAGATAGATTACGGTCTAATAAATCAAGTAATCCTGCTTAGATTTTTTTGTCTTTCTTGTTTTGTTTATTCATATTATTATACACAGTATTTATTTCTTCTTTATGGATATGATAGTATGATAGATGTTTCATCTAGAAAATTCATTATTTTACTGAAAATAAACACTAATAAAGCGTGAATTATATCTCTTGATATAACATGAAAATATTTAACACTTCTACTTTTATTTTTGTAAAAGTTCGCTGTAAAAGATACATAAAATAATCCCTATAAATACTTTGTAAAAAACAAGAGGCACTAACATGACATTTCAAATATATTAAAAGGAACAAGTTAATAACAAGACGTTTCAGGGAGAATTTTTCATAAAACAGCAGTATTACACAACAAAAAAAACTTAGGATGAAGCATCTACTTTCAACATCACTGAGTATTTTTACTGGTACTAAACTGTACTTGTTCAATTAACTCAACTTGTAACAAACTGTACAATAAATAAAAAATGCCCTACAAATTAAAAATTTTTAATTTTTACACTGAAAACTAGGAGTAGGAACAATAATTTTTTTTTCTGTATCCCAGAAAAATCCTTATTGCTTGAGGTTCATGTTTGCTTAACTTACAAAATACATTTTATTTTAGGGTACTGGAAGAATAACAATCATAACTTAACTGTAAATTTACTTATTATTTTTACAAGCCAGATCATTTACTACATAAATTTTTCTGAAAAAAATTGTAACAAAAGAATTAATTTTATTCATATATTCAATAAATATATCATGATAAATACACATAAATAGTTATTACTTAAAACGTAAGTAATACTTTGAATAACAGTTATCACAAATTACAGCACTAGATAAAAAAAATAAAAACGAATATAAAAAAATGTTCTGGTATATTTACAACTAAAATCATAACGGATTAAAAAAAAAAAAGATTCTCGATACAGTACATATTGTTTTAGTTCCACTATGTTTTGTATAAAATACTAATAAATAATACAAAAAATATACAATTAAGTACAAAATTTAAGCTCATGATATCTAAACGTACTTTATGAATCCTTCTTTTACTAAAAATATACAAACTCTGAAACTTTAAATAAAATATTAAGGCGTTGTTTTTCTAGTAGTTTTTTGACTAAGCTAAATTAAAGTTAAAATAAGGAAAATTTCTAAAAACTTCGTTTATGAATGAATGTCGTTTTGTCCATTTTGCTTGTAACTATTATGCTGCGTGTATATCTTCTGCAGCGGTATATGTAGTAACTCGATTATCCTTGTGTAATATGGCTCTACAACAAACAATTTTATGCAAAAGAAGTTTATGCATCACACTTACAGAGTCTTCATAATTAATTGTATCCCAAGTGATCAAATTATGTCTAACGGCAACATCAATATAAACGGTTAACGGAACTGAATTTAGTTACTAATTTTTCACAGTAGCGTCGATGAAGGTTACCACTATTTCAATTTTTACGATTTTAACAAACATTTAGAAAATATATTGTATCTCTGCAATACAAAGATGTAACTCAATGTTAGTTGGTAGCCGAATGGTTCAGTTCCCTGGCAATTACTAGTGTAGGTTCGATTCCTCTCCAAGTGCTTGTGGATTCTATGTGAGAGATAGAATTCTCGTACGCGTTCGGATTAATGCCAGCTCCTTCAAACTGGGTTTTCTGCGTTTCCCCAGTTTATAAGGCGAATGCCCTAGGAGCTTGGGGAATATAGTGGAAAAAATGTGCTGTCATTTTAATCAACAGTTAGATAGTGGGTTTACGCACGCTATAAGTCACGTGGAATACAAGATTAAATGAAGACCTGATACCTTGTGTGAAATGAAAAAATTTTATTTGTTGATTAGAAACTATGTAACTAGTTCAAATTTCAAAAAATTAGTTTTATCATTTCCAGACAACTTATTGTTGAATTACAATCAATTCTGAGAAAGAAAGATAATTAAATTATTAATTTGTAATCTATATCTTTTAATATTATTTATATTTCAGTATTTTTATCACTCTTACCGTTTTCAGGTGATATAATGCCATGTCTAATTAAAAAATCTAATGCTACTGGAACGCTTGTAGTTTTAAAATCTGAGCTAAATAATTTTTCTAGGCATTGTGCAGCTGGCAGAAGTTCGAATCTTTCAACTTCCCCATCCGCATTCTTAGGTACAAAATCTACTGGTAATTCTAGGTCGAAAATGAACTCCGTGTTTGGAAACAATCCCTGCTCAGATTCAAAATAAAACCTACAAAATTCCTCAGCTAAAATCAATTCAGCACATCCAAAATTTACTTACGACACAGTTCCAGCGCTAATTAATTTTTTTCTAATTTCATCTGGCACTGATGCTTCTTCGATTGCTTCTTTGTGGGCAGTTTCTAAAATACCGTGACCTACAGATAAACCTCCTCCTACCATATTATCCCATTTACCTGTGCATTTGTAGGTACGATTCAGCTAATTGACTCAAATTAAAATAGAACGAAAAAATAATGATTGAACTTACCTGGCCACCTTTGTTTTGTGGCAGATCTCTGTTGTAACCAAATACATAAGCCTAACGTTGGATGTCTTACATAGCCATTTATGTCTACTCCATAATTTCGTATACCAAATAAACATGTTGCTGATCTGTCCATTCTAAACAAACTTTTACAGTGAAACTCGGTTTTAACTTCATAACACTGAAATAAAACTTTGTAGAATAAGAAACCAATTTCTAATATGAATTTGACTTGAAGAAATTTAACATTGATAAAAATTGATATTTGAATAAACCCCGAAGATGACAGATGAAATGTACTGGTTGTGTTTTCAATTTTATTATGATTATGAGTAGACCAAAATTATAAATTAATTATAATGACGTCAATGTTATGTTTTGTAAATAATCTCAAAAATTAAAGAAAAGTGCCCTTAAAACTGGCAACTTACTTATTAATTATTATTAAATATTATCTCATGTCAGGAACAATTTTCAGGGATTAATCATTCATTGCTTGTAGAACATTCATTAGAAAATAATCATAATTTTGATTTTGAAAATACTAATATTTTATATTTTGAGTACTAATATTTTTAAAAGACGTTTTATAGAAATGTGTAAAATTAAAATGTCAAACTCTGTTAATAAACGTACGGATTTTGTTAACTTAAATGACATATTTTGTAGTTTTCTAAATTCGTTAAGTAGGATTGTCAATTTTAATGTTATATTAAAACAAAAAAAATGATGGTTTTACAGTTTTAGTTTCCCTTAACACTTTCTTTACTTTTTTACTTGACAACTTATTTATTTACTTTTACTCCTGACGAAGTTATCATGCGATAGTGAAACGTTGAGCATTTGTGCCATTTTCAGTGTCCGTTTGAGATAATTCATTATAAAAATTATTGCGGGGAGATAAATTTTTAATTAATATTTCATTAATAAAATGTGCAATTGAGAATCAGTTGGTCACGTTAAGTTACATGCATGTATTTTGATAGAACTCAAAATGTGACAAATGAAAAATCTGACGTTTTAACGTCAGTTCCATTGTTTCTTATACTCTACTATGGCATGAAGAGAGTAAAATAACATTGAAACAAAAAATTACTTGTGACTTTTTAGTACTAAGTCGAAATGCTAAAAATCATCAATGTTTTTCGGCGTCAGTTTTCAAAAATTTAACCATCGAATTAAAATGGAACATATTCACGTGAGGGTACCAACAAAAATGTCACCCTAACATGGCCTACTCTAAATCTAAAAAGATCGTGAACGGATATTAAACGATATAAATATATTGAAATTCGTAATTAGAGAGAAATAATAAAACAAACCAACCACAACCTCAATAATATACACCGTTTACTAGTTTGTTTATTTCATAGTGACGTCACACTGCAAATGGCGCCATAAGGACGCGTTTTCCTGCCAAAATTAACTATTCAAATAAAATTCTCTGTTTTATGCTATTTAAGCAATTTTATTTTGGAGAAAGAAAAAGATTAGTGGTATATTACAATTGTCAAGTACTGAACCGTTACGAGGGTCAAGCTGAATTTATTGAGAATAAAAAGCATGGTTAATATTTTCTAGGATTTTATTTTAAATGTGCTCGAAGTAATTCCTTTCAGCGATGATACACTTGACCATTCTTTCTTTCCACTGTTCAAAAGCTTCCAACCAATCATTTTTCAGAATACCTTCAAAATAAGTGTGAACTGCGGCATCAATTTCTTCTCTGACGAAAACCTTTTACCCCCGCAAATTCCTTTTAAGCCCAAAAAATAGCCAAAAGTCGCACATTACTAAATCAGGTGAACACAGCGGATGTCCACTTAATTTTATATTTTTTTCAGTCAAAAACTGGAGAGTTGAAGCTGCCGTATGGGACGATG
Organism: Serrognathus titanus; assembly: GCA_039766575.1. Taxonomy (NCBI): domain Eukaryota; kingdom Metazoa; phylum Arthropoda; class Insecta; order Coleoptera; family Lucanidae; genus Serrognathus; species Serrognathus titanus. Next base: position 24,069,262 of record CM077913.1, read on the forward strand.
CATTATCATGATGCAGCATAAGTCTCTTGTCTGGAACTCTACTGAACATTTCAGGGCAAATATTTTTCAGTGTACCATTTAGCTGTAACTGTCTTTTGTCCATCTAACTTAATTGCCTTTACTAGGCCCGGACCTCTCAAGAATAACACATACATAACTTTTTTCATAGCTCGCTGCTTCTTGGTCATTGTTGGAGTTTTCTCATCTTCGTGAATCCATACACGACTCTCTTGGCGGGTAGGTACGTCGAAAAAGGGAATGTAAATTTCGTCACCTGCCACTATTTTGGAAAAAATTTGGTGTCCGCCATTATTCAACAAATCTAAAGTTTTATGGCAAATTCTTACACGCTCTGCTTTTTGGAAATAAGAAAGGTGATGAGGCATAAAACGACTAACCACTTTTTTTTAAATGGAGGTGATCGCGTATGATTGTTCTAACAGCTGAGGATCCAATCTTGAGTTGATGCTCTATTATTATCGTCGCCAGGAAAGATGAGCTTTGCGTCATGAAATTTACGTGTCCGACGTTAGTCAACACGCCGAAGTCAAATCAACACTTGCATTCTTACAAAATGTATTTCCGGTTTATGACAATTAAAAAAGTAAACGTCAAAATGACAAGCAACTTGACAGATCAATTAAGATTAAGGTTATGAATGCAAGTAGGTCCCACAAGCTCTAGCATGGCTGGCTACCGTATTGTTCGTCAACATTTTTCTGGGGGTTACTGAGTTTTATTAAACATCCTAATTGTCTTTAAAAAGACAGTTGGAAATTAATAAACATACGAAATAAAAAATAAAAACTCCAAACACAACTAGAAATTAGCACAGTGACACTTAAAACTTGCGACAGAAAACTAATGTAAACAAAGTACACCGTGAGTCAAATCAACAACATCGTAATGGAACAAAACTGTCTAAGAAAGATGTACATATGACTAACTCTCTCTATGATATAAGTTCTGCTCTTTTTATTTTCTAGTGGATAGGTCTTGAACTTAGAAGACGTATAATGTATATTTCTATCTTTGTTTTACATGTGTGATATAGAAGACGGTGAATATCAAATATTTGTCTGTGATATTGTCGGCAACCAATGACGCAGGGCTCATCTTTCCTGGCAACGATAATACTGCATAAGTGGCTTTATTGTCCTCTTCAATTATTTTTTAACAGCAGCAATGTTTTTGTCGGTAACAGCCGTGGGAGGACGCTTTGCTCCTTTTTGATGCTGAACAGAATTACTTTCGCGTTCAAATTCTTTATACTATCGGCAAATTATAGCCAAGGAAGGTGCTTGTTCACTAAAGACCGAATACAAACTCTTTCTGCACTCATAAGCGCTTAAACTTTTTAAAATCATAATAAATCGAAAATGCTCTCTGGTTAATTCTATTTTTTTTTTTACTTGTAATATCACTTTAAAAAATTAGTAACTTGTGTTCTAACGATTAACTTCAACAACTAAACTTCAAATGACAGATAAAGAGTTGCTCTAAATGATACTGTATATTTTGTTTTTCACGACGTACTAGATTCTCTTATTCTCAATAAATTCAGCTTTACCCTCATACTTACAGATGACAATCAGTAACAAATTATTGTTTGTTATCCGTAAGTATCAGTTCATAATTACAACCACTCAGAAAAATTTTTAGTACTAAGTGCAGTGCCGAATTTTATTTTTAAATGGTACAAGTGGAGTAACTTCCTATTGCTGATGGCTTCATACTCAGCCGTTACTTGACATTTCAAATTCAAGTTATTTACAACTAGACCAAAGAATAGGGAGGCCAAGAAAGGAAAGTCCACGAATAATCGGTTGTGTTGCCCTCTATTGAGTCAGGTGTTTAACTGTAATTGTCACTTCTTAAGCATGATCGGTTATGTAGGTGGCGATGCTATGGTGACATTCCTGTGTAATACACCGAACAAAATTGTGTTGCATTAGCTGCTTTCCATTTATTCAGATAAACTTTTCGGAGCTGTTCCCAGCTGCCCATTTGTGTAAATGGAAAGTGCCTACTGATAAGAGTGATAAGTTAACGAAAAAGAGCATTATTTTGTGCAGCTTTCTGATTTGAGTTAAAAATGTGTGTGGTGGGTACAAAATACTCTTTTGTAAAAACCTGTTTAAACACAAAAGTAAAGAAACCAGATGTAGCTTTTTTTACAATTCCGAAAAGTCCTGAAATGTAAGTACCTATGTATGACTATAAAATACTAAAATACAATTGAGGCTGGGGACATACGAGTGTTTTATTACCGTGCGTTGCAACGCACGTCACAGCGGACGTTACAGCGTTACTTTGTTTACTTGTTTTAAAAAATAAAATCTTAATAAACAGAATGTTAACATAATCTTTATTTCTATAGTATTTTGTATATCTGAATATCTGAAGTAAAATCGTTGGTCACAGTATAAAACTTTTTAAATTTCTTATTTAGTTCTAGATTTGCTAAGTTTACCCATAAATCTTAGCTTCAAATTTGGCGCGTAATTGTTCTTACATATTAGCGCCCTCTGGCGAGTCAGGTGCTTCAACTAGGCTCAAATTATAGTCGTTGCTTACTATTAGGGCTATAGGGAACTTTCCTTTCTTGACCTCCCTGTTCTTTACAACTAGACTAGAGAGACAGATGCAAGGGTCCCAATATAAAAAAAGATCACCATTAGCATAATGGATGGCTAACCAGGATTGGTGCATTTGCCGCCATACGAGGAAAATAGTTTTGTGCGTTTATTTTGATACATAATATAAAAATCAAAAAGTTGTCAAAATGGTGTGCAATATTTAAATCCGTTGCCTAATAGGTTAACTCAGAATCTTTCTTGCACTTCACTTTCTTTGATATTATAGTTTTCATAAGAAATGAGCTCTGTGTCATAAATTGGCGTTAAAGTAAATAATTCTGAAATATTTGTCGGTTTTAGCTTCGGTGATTGATGATGCAAGGCTCATTTTTCATGAATTTGTTAATATACTATCGTTCTTTAGGTGTTTAAAAGTGTAATTTTCTTTATTTAATGCTTTAATAAAATTTTGTATTAATTCCAGTTTAATATGTAACGGTGGCAGCAAAACAGATTAAAAAACATATCCACCACGTGTTAAATTTAAACAGGAGACAGTTCTTCTAGCTCACCTGGTATAAAACATCAAACAATTTAACTTTAAAGAGCTTACAGCTTTAATAAATTAAATTTTCTCTGGTGAGACTTTCAAACAGTAAATTAGGTTATAATTTCTGAAAGTTATATGCCTTATTTTCTCCATTGCTTGTCCTTGAAATGCATCACTATGAACATCAAACAAATCATCACATTATTATGATAAGCAAGTGAACCATGTGCTGTGCACGTGTCCTCCAATTAACAAGTAATAAACTATTTTGAGTGAAATTTATGAATATCATAAAGTTATTTAAAACAAAGTGATATTTGCTTCATTTACATTAAGCAAACTTGATTAACCTCTGACATATGTGAACAGGCAAAAAAAATGCAGAGCTTGTTAAATGATTAATGGTCTTCAAAATATGGGGCAAAGTATAATGGGCAAATTTGGTGTAAATCATTAACTGTCATTTTTTAAAACTTACAAAAGATCAATACATGCATGTATTTTTAGTATTCATATGAAAGTGTGTTGTAAAATAGCTCAAGAAACAGGATGAGCAGCATTAAATGATGACAGAATCAATTAACATAACCTACCTCATCTCTCCAACCTTTTAATGTGGAAAATGTGCAATCTGCTCTTAATTCCTTTAGCACCTCATTAACTCTGTTGCTTCTCTCTTCATAATCACGGAATGCTGGGTTTAACTCGACAAAGCCTGATGTGACTCTGAAGACCTGAAAAAAAATCGCGTTATTTACAGAGTGCAATCAATCGAAAAATGATTACCTCTGGAAATCTGAGCAACTGTTTCATGACATCTGGTCTTACTAGGCCTACTTGGAATCCCTCGACGATAAAAGGCTTGCATTCGCCCGAATTTAAACCTGCGTCGGGGAAGTAGTCGATTATTCGAGCAAAACTTAATGTTATGGGTGTATACACATGATCAATATTGTTTGAAATAGACAACTAGCATGATATTTGCACGGTTTTATAAATGAGAACGGTATTTTTACTCGTCGAGGTATTGCTTACATGCTTTGTACTAACCTGTCATATAAAAACAGTTAAATTTGTGGGCCAATTTAAGCAATCTTGACATATTTGCTTCGTCTGAATTCACTGACATTATGAATGTTATCAAATCTGACACTTCGAAGTTACGACTCAGTTACATTTTCAATTGTTGGCAACAAAACAGGCAAATCTGTTGGCAATACTGCTTTTTGAATTTACGTTTGTAAACACTAAGGAGTGGGAATTTTAAATATTTAAATTTTGAAAATCTATCTAGACATTTCAATATTTTTCACCTATATGGCTACTAGTTCTAGCAAAACTTGCTGGCAACGACTTGAAACTTTTTTATAACTCAAAATATTTAATTCCATGAGAACTTGAAATTCTTGAACGATTTACTAATTACTAAAAATATGTATTCATGTTTGGTTCACAAAACTAAAAATATATTAGCAGAATTTGTGAGTTTCAAATAATTTGAAGAGTTCTCTACCAGCAATACTTAACGTTTTAAGAATTTTAAATCTTACAGAGTTTTCGATTCACCTGCACTATGTTGCACTCATCTTGTTTTAATCTCGTGTTATTATACGAGATGAAAACACTCTCAGTGCATACTAGTGCAGTCAATCGAGAACGCTGGTAGACAAACATCAAAACTGAATTGACTTTGATTTAATAAAGTCTCAAAATTTACTTTAACAAGCATAAATCGTTTAAGTTTTGTTTTAGTAAAAGAAATCACAAAAAAATTTAGAATACTTATTTTTATTAATAACAGAATTAAAGTGTAAACGTCCGCAAAAACTGGAGTGTATTACAGAGGTAGTAAGATTTTTCAGTATAATAAAAACGTAACAATTTCTGGCAGTTAATGCGCATCACAATTCTTGTTCAAATAGAAACAGTGACAACAAAACATACTTCTAAATGGGACAAAATTTAAAAATCACAAAGTACTTTTGTATTAGACTCGAATAAATTAAGACAAACACACATACAAAACCTATTAGAGAGAACTAAGAACTAATGTATTTGAGCTTGTCACAAACTAACAGTAATTTCAACTGAATTTCTTTTTTGTATAACAACTAATAAAAGTAAACTTTGAACATATTTAAATGTTTTCTTATCACAATTTGTAAAGTAACCATACACACCACTTTAATTAGAACGTACAAGCTACACTCGTAATTAGCTTACTTTTTTTATGTGTCTAGGCTCAAAGTTCATGCACTATTTATATGAAATAGCTCTTAAAACTAAGAATTACAAAATGTTTCATGTAGTGGTTTTAATAATGAACCAGTTTTATAAGTACTGTTAATTTGTATACCCAAATTGTTTGTTGCATTTGAGCAAAATTGATTACCCATTAAATTGGCAGTCAGAGCAGGTTTATAATAATTGCTTTGATTCTCTCCCAAGTTTGGCGACGTTGTAAATGGATAAAAGGGACTCCGGATTTGTTCTCTATTATTAAATTGGTTCATCGAGGTGGCTGAATTTGAATTAAAATTTTTTAATTTGTCATAATTCAAGCCATTTAATCTTACATCGGGATAATTATTAACAGGGCTATTCGGCTTTATATATTTGTAAATCATATTATTTTTTGTACTAGTATTATTAACATTATTTAAGAAAACTGAAGGTCTTGAAAGGCTACGAGTATCAGGGTACTGTGGTTGCAATAATGAGTAATGATAAGCTGGTTCTGAAATTAAAGAAAATCGTTCATGATTTTCATACAGTGAATTATTCCTGGATGACGGCAATGAATTAAATTTATTTACTTCGATGTGCAGAGGCTCGTTATACTGTGAAACATAACCGGAACTTTGACTAGAAGACCTGCTCAAGTTGGTGTTTGTGAACGCATTATACATTTGCGGATTTTTCCAAAATCCTCCTGCAGTCCATGAGTTCTGATTAACAGTTTTTAATTTCGGAGGTGACAAAATCGGTCTAGGCCTAGTAACATCTTTATTAACCGTGTAGACAGATCCCGGTTGCATTTGATGACAAACTCTCCAAGAACTTAGGTGTAAATTATCCAGGCTTTTATTTAAATCGAAATTTTTGCCGAGTCCTGTAGTAAAACTGTTGTCTCTGTACAGGGACATATTTGATCTGGCAGTAGCAAATGATTCATTAAGAACACTTTTTGTGGTATTTAACTCTTCGAATGAAACTGGCGTTTTCAATAAAGTATTTTCAAAAACGGCGCCCTGTCCAAAAACGTGATTAATTGTCTTGTTACAAGCTGCTCCGCTGAGGTAATTGGTTTTCTCTTTTGTGGAAGTGGAATGATCTGACTCATTTAATGAACAGTCAGAGTTGGCAGTATCTGTATCACAAGTTGATTGAAAGGTGGAGTTAAGGCTTCTACGATTACATTCAAAAGTTCTTGACAGTTTTGAAGTATGCTGTTTGTTTCTTGGCGAATTTATTTTTGTTGTTAAGTTGGATATTTCATTTTTTGTAGGTGGGTTAACTCCCAAAAGTGATAGGTGCAGTATTCCAACTGATGTAATAATCTGAAAATTACAAAACTATGTTAGATCAAATTCAAATAAAAATATCTGTTTCTGTTAAAAATACTATGCTTACCCAAAACATACATAAATACATTATTTTTTTTAACAGAAGAAAAAATATTAAAACACAAAGTAAGAAAAGCAATAAAGAAGTGGAAAATAACAGGTGTACTGGAATGCTAATTTTAAAATTGAATTAAAAACTTAAATTGCATCAAAAATGTTAGAAAGGAATTTCAAATTACGTTAATAATTTACAAAACAATAAAAACACCTTAAATTTTTTTTTGTTTCAAGTCAAAAAGCAATTGCAGATGTTGCGATTCAAATTTTTCAATAAAAACATCATCTGCACTAAATAAAATCACTATTACTACCTAAACTAAATTAAATTGATAATCACTAATCACTATCAAGTATGACAAAACAGTCATAATAATATTGAAGGTGTTCAATTTAAATTGAAAAAATCATGACTTATACCCCCCCAGTACTGATTAGTTAACTACAATCTTCCAAAAACCAGTTTGCGACATACCTGTATCAAATTGATAAAAATAGTGTACTTGCTCGACTGTAGAAATACTGTGGCACTTAACAAAATCCAATAAGCAATTTGCAACCTCTTGACGGACATTTTTTCTCCACTTGAACACGAAGCGATGATTTGAAATAAAAGTCCGACACCAAAAAGATGTTTCACCTCAAGCTCATTGGGAAACAGGTGAAAGGGAAAGTACTTTATGAACGGCTTTATAAAATTAAATAAATATTCTAAGTCAGTTGAATACATGGAAGAAAAGTTTGCACATATGTCCCGTAAAGTATTAAAAATATAGTTTAAAATTTTTTTATAAAAATATGCAAATGGTTCAGTAACAGACGAAGTATATGGAAAAACATACTTTTCAATTATTTTATTTAATATGAAGCTAGGTAAAAATTCAAATACTGCATTTACTATAATCAAGAAAGCAAATGTAACAATGCTTGCGTTTAGAAAAAATAGGAAGTAGGATTTTCTGGATTTCTTTTTAAGGTCAATCAAGGGAAAGCTTGTCACTTTGGAACCAATAAGTTTCAGTCCGAGCAACCACTTATTTTGTTTTGCAATAGTTTTCTTAACGATATGCTCACAAACAGAGCACAATTTGTACGCTTTTTCTAGCTGTTGCCTATAAAAGAAAGTCCCACATGACTTAGATGAATCAGCATTTTTAACTTATACGAACTGAAAGGCTTCGACTTCTGTATCAAAGTCATCTTCTTTTAAAGGGACAAAGTTGGCGAGCTGATAAATTTTTAGCTGTTGATTATTGTTACATATTCTGCAGAGTCCATTGGTGGTGACTTTGTCAGCTTTTTTATGTGCATGCGAGTAATGGTTATTTAATAACTCATCGTGTTGTGCCGGAATAATTTTGTTATAATCACCATCCTAAAATAAACTAATATTAGTTGCGTCTAATGAAGAAAAAAAAAAAGGAGAAAACTTACACTAGTAAAACCGTTGTATTGAAGGCAAGTAGGGCACTCAAAATTGTTTCGGTTATCATAGTGAACTTTCGTCCATTCCTTGCAAAACCAACAATTAACTCTCACAGGAAAACTTCGTCTGTAAATTATTAGTAGGTAAATTATTAGAAGGTAAATCAACTGTCTCATGCAGGTTTTCACTTACTTAAACCTTAAATACAAATTTATTCCGACGATAATGAGCACACAAGAGGTTGCAATTACTGGCAGAACCAAAGACAAATGTTGCACTAAATTATTCATATCATAAAGTACATTGATAACAGCTAAAACTATAATATAAATTAATAATTTACGAAAATTATTAACTCGCCCGGTGGTATTCTATTCTAACCTCTTCCAAATATCGCCAACCGTAAAACAAGATGTTTGAAATATCATTTGGCGCCATCTACAATTTAGAAGTTGTTTTGAAGCAAAAATAATAATAGAGATCTGTTCGTTTGTGTTTGTAACTATTAGCGCTGCCAACTAAGAGTAATTACCCAAAATGAGGGTATTCCAAAGAATTGCGGGTAATTTTGTAGATATTAAATATTGCGGGTGAATTCGAGTATGTGAAACTAGAGCTCCCCTTTTGTGTATTTTTTTTGTTCTCTTGTTATAAAACTCTGACAGGGTTAAATAGTGGTTCTCACTCTCTTGCATTACAGGTGTATCTATTTCTCTTTGTTTTATAGTGCATAATGTATGTTTTTGATTTATGTATGTTTTTATAAATCTATGTAAAGCTATTACTAAATGTATGATTACCGCTACAGGTGGTCATGGTAATAAATAGGTAAAATATCAGAGATCTCAAAATGACAAAACTCAATTTTCTTAAAAAGCATGCTCTATATTTTTAAATCCTAAATTCTTCGTTTAATTTAATACTTTCATTTTTGTTAAGCATGTTATATATCTACCTGCAATACTTCTTGAGATTTTTAAATTTACTTGAATACTAGTCTAAAGGCGCCGTGGAAAACTGCAAAGAAATAAACATTAGTTATTTTAATTACATATCTTCTTTAGACAATTATACATTTTTCTTGTATTTACACTAAACATGCCCCAAGCTCTTTATGAGCTTGTCAAAGAGGGGTTAGGCCAGTTATTTTGATATTGCACGTTGCAGCTGTGACCGACTTACAAACTGGAGAAATGCAGAAAACCCAATTCGAAGATGCCATCATTGATTGCGAAACATAATCCAATAAATAAGTGTCCCATCTCTTACATAGAACCCACATGCACAATGAGAGGATCCGAACCCACATCTATACTTGTCCGACCAAGCGTCAAGCCCGTTGCCAGCGGACCCAACCAATTCGGCTTCGTAATGATTTAATAAAAAAATAAATCAACAATTCTAAATATTCATGTCTAAACAAGTTAAAGAAATCATTCAAGTAGATCTACAAATCTCAAAAAATATGGCAGACAGGTATAAGACGTGCTCTATAAAAATGAAAGTACTTTACTAAACGAAGAATTTAGGGCATGCTATTTAAGAAAAATTAGTTTTGTCATTTCTGATATTTTGTTTATCAACTACATCTGTACCAAAAATCTTTTGCTTGGAGTTAAAAATAAGTAAAATATGAATAAATAAAATAGTGGTTACAAATGTCAGTTTTTAGACAAACTGCTAAATATCTCAAGAACGGTTAAGTTTAGATAGAGACAATGGTATAGTAAATATATAGAATTTAAGAGAAATCCAAATTTGATTTTATATATAGGGTGTGCCTTTTTAAATAAAAAAGTTGTGCCCGGCACTACTGTTTCGATTGACTCTGTACAGATGAAAATAATTTTATGTTGTAGATCTTTAAAATTAAAAAAAAAGTTGCTTTGAAAAGTTTTTTGTATCTTCATTAGTTATCAAGATATCGCCCGAGAACACACTGTTGAGATACCAGTATAAAAAGCATATATAAAAAAAATATAAATATAAAAAATATATTAAAAAAATCCATTTTCGAGTACATGACACAAAAAAAATCAGTTAGACTTTGAAATCCTATATTTTCATAAACACAGCAAAAGTAAAAATTTCTAGAACAAAAATGAATTTATTATTAAAAAAAAATGTTGCACGTCGGTTTTGATTACAGTGGATCCCTCGAGCATCCTCTATACAGCTGATTCGGTCCTATTTGAGGCATTGTCAGCAGTATCGTAGATTGAAAATTCCACTGCAAAACAAACCGACCTGTCCTAGGTAATTCGCAATTTCGTGTAATAGTAATGAAAAGTTTAAATAGCGACATCCTGTGATCGCTTTTTGGCCTAACATTGCATTAGGATTGACAAATTGGAGCCAGTTTGCTACTTAATAAGTCATCCCATACAAGGCGGCCAAGTGCATACGCTTCTGCTGACGAGGTCCCAAATAGGGCCGAAAAAGCTGCTCGAGGAATCCACTGCAATCAAAACCGATTTGCAAAAAACTTTCTGAAAACTTTCAATATGCTTTGACAGCACGCTTGGCCGCCTTGTCCATACAAGGCGAACATTCTTACTTTAAATGGAACATCCTGCATATTCCATTTTCCGTTTAATATTAGGTCGTTCATATTCACATACTTTGGAGTTAAAATTCATAGTTTTAACGATATTCTTTTAAATGAAAAGTTTAATAGCGACATCCTGCGATCACGTTTTGACCTAACATTGCATTAGGATTGATAAATTGCAGCCAGTTTACTACTTAATAATTTGATTTTGAATACTTAAACAGTTCACCTTTTCATATAAAAAATTTTCAGCGCTCTGTTATTTCTAGTTTCCACTATCTTCGAATAAGCCATTTACCATGAATGTCTCTTTATACACAATTTGTATACATGTTTTGTTTTTATTATTTATCTACTAATTGCTCTAGAGTAATCTCAAATTATTTCCATCTTGTTTTAACCTTACGTAATAACTAAAGCGAGGATAAAATAGTACCGTCGCAGCTATGTCCGTAAAAGGCATGACCAATCTCCATTGGGACGAATTAGGGATAACGATGCTCAATAATTTTGTTATCCGAGTATTATCCATTACCCGATAAATACCCGGTATGTACCCGATACCCGAAAACTATCTGGATAAGTATCGAATAACAATTTGAAAATCTATCATAGAAGTATCCGAAGTAACTGATATTGCAAAACAAAGCTAATGCTCCAAACATTTATTTTATAATACCTAATTTAAATTAAAAAAATAAACGTGTATCGTGTAATTGGTTAATTATCGGGTACTCGGGTACCTATTGGGTAACGGGTATTCATAACGAGGAACCGGTTCCATTTAAATAAACGGGTACCCGGGTATCCGTCGTCATCCCTAGTACGAATTGGCATTACGGTAACTATAAAACTATTAAAAAATCAATTTATTATTTTAACGTAAATACGTGAGCCGTACGGAAAATTGCCTTTACGTCACTGGTTTCGTGACTTATCACAGGCGGTGCAGTGAACGGCTGTAATTATTGCTGCGATCATCTCATTGATTTTGTGGCGAAATGACTGGTAAAGTGAGACAAGGACTATTTAATCCTTGCTCTAGTAATAACATAGGATAGAGATACTCTCAGGGTGCTCTGGAGTAGTTAGTCGAAAACGCTAGAAACAAACATTATGTCAAAATTGTTCCTTCAGAATGTTAAAAAGGGGCATACAGAAATTTAAGCATTTTTCGAATAATTATATATAAAGAAATATGGAAAAGGTGTTAAGGTCAGGTCGTATTGATTATGCGGTACAAAAAATAATAACATATCAATCAAATTTTAATTACTGAGTTTTACAGAAACGTTCGCCTTACAACAAGAAGGTATACATTGGTAATTGGTTTGAGGACAGGTGCAGATTCGTGAAGGAAAAACATCATCATATTAGTGTTTACAAGAATGATTATGTTCCTAAACCGTATTCAAAGCTCGATCCACGTGTAATAAGTGACACGAAGTTTCAAGCAGACGTGAGTTCAATTTTTACATAACTAAAACCAGCAGAAGAGTGACGGAGCTTATGCTAATTAAGTGGACTGAATTTAAAATACAATGTTATTAAGAGCACAAGCCTGTCCTAAGTTTCCAATTTGTGTCTGCCTAAAAACATTTCAGTTAATAATTTCCAAATTTCTTTATCATTTAGGGTGTTGGTGCTAGATTGTTATTTGACCATGATGGTGAAAACTATATGAATAACATGACTGCAGAGAAGGACCTTTGTTATAATCATTTACCAAAATTATATACCAGTGAACCCCCTCATAGACACTGGCGTTTCAGAATGGAAAGATGGGAACCCGAGCAAGATCACTGTAAAAATTTCGTTAGTTTTTGAATAAAACCATTAAAGAAAAACAACGGAGTTAAAGAATTTTTTTCAGGGAAACTTAACGGACTATGGAATAACTGAATACAAGCAGCAAATATGGAAAGATAGCATGTTAGATTCAAAGTGTTCTTCCAGGACGAATTACCAGGATATGTTTCAACCTCCAGATAAAGATAATTATAAATTTAAACGTTGGGCCACTCCTAGGTAAAATTTATTTGTTTCTTATTGAATTTTAAATTTATGAGTATTGTATTCTTAAGGAAAAACTCGTCGATTTTGAATAAATTAAATTTAGAAACGATTCACCTACGCTATAGAAATAAGGAGATAAATAGCGTGACGCCCACTGATACTTTAGTGTCGGTTCCAAGGGAACAGCGATGTAATCCAATTACATGGGAATGTGCTGATGATGATTTTCTTACTGTGAGGCGTAAATGTATCGATAGAAAGATAAATGACTGAAACAAATGTGGATGTCATTAATTGAAGTATCAATAAAATTTTATTGAAAAATATATAGAAGTATTTTCTGAAAAAAATCTTGTTCTTTTTTGTGCCAGTTACTCAAAAATATGTGCAGTGAAAGCTCTCCATACGGACAGCTTTCAAAAGCGGACATCTCTCATGGATGTGCAATTTTTCTGGAACCAAAATTTTGGCTATTACTTCGCTTAAGCTTTCTTATAAGCGGATAACTCCCATTGCAGACAAAAAAGTTGGAACCTTCGGTGTCCGCTTATGAGAGATTTCACTGTATATACTAGGACTAGGAAATACATAAATACATACAGACTCTAACCATTTGATCATTTTGTAATTTTATTTTCTATTTTCCCCGTTCGAACCTTATTACAAAAAAACAATGCAATTAAGAACTTATTTCTTTTATTTATACCTCTTTGATGTAAATAAATTCAACATTAATTTTATAATTTAATGTAATGCTCTCCTTTTATCACACCACTATTATTCTAATTAATTATGTAATTGTAAACGATGTGATAAATTCTTCTTAAATTTTATCAAAATAACTAAAAAGGTATGCAATTATATCAAGCAAGTAGAAGTGAATTAAGTAAAAACTTTGTGTTAATTTTATAATAAAATTTTTAAAAATGAAAATATACTGGTGTGCCCATGGTATAATAGAGGATATATTTCAGTAGTTTTATGGTATACAGAATCTTCATAATTGATTGTACCTCACGTGATCAAGTTGTGCCTGCTAGTTAGGCAACAATTCAACCAAGACAGCAACATCAACACAAGCAGTGGACAGAACTGCGACAATTACTAATTCTTCACAGCAGTGTCAATTGAAGGTTTTTTGGTTGCATTCTGTGTATTGTATGTGTTTGAATTTACCATTTCCACTTCTGACAAACATTTTATCTTTATATTAGTATGTGACTTACTTTCTTAATTAGTATGGTACTTATTTCTTACTTGGAGAAAATAATAATAATAATAATAACTGTTCAGGCTCTCAGAAAAATATATATTTTTTTGCCATTTTCCCTGATGATTTTTTTAAATTTTTCTTGTAAATTTTTTTATACACAATATAGAAAACATACCCTTAAAGGCGGCCTGCAATTAAATTGATGTCCTGTTTTATTTGTCCCATTTTGATATAACATTAGTTACTTACAAACTGCTCACGTAGAAATTAAATTAAATTTATCAAAAGGAAAAAAAGCTGGTTTTGGAAATCGGGGAAGGGGGGCTCGAGACTTGCAATGCCTAAGAGCCTCCACAGGGCTTGATCTGGTACTGAGTACTTTCAAAACGAAGATATAACTACAACATTGTAGTTATTATTATTTTAGCAAAGGTAGTTACTAATATATCACAAATCATATGGGATACAAGATTTAATTTATCACTGTTATTGTTAAAAGTATTATCGAGAGAGAAAAAACTTCTAAAATTGCTTAATTGCTAAAACATCTGCCCAATCTGGGACTATCTCTAATAATCATTGGAGTTAAGTAAAATTGGATACCTTTCAATTCAGAACTATTAGATTACTAAATTTATGGTAAGAAATATTTCCTTTTGATGTTATTAAATAAAAAAAGTCAAGAAACGTCAGGTATATTGGGAAATATTTCATTAAATACTATATATAAGTATATTTATGGCTCTAGAAATGAAACGACATCTCTCACTTTATGGGTGCAATAAGAATTTTGAATGAAATATTTGAAGGCCCCAAGTGCTATTACCTGGTCTCTTCTGTTCGGATTTGAATCCTTTATATTTTCATTTATGGTAACACATGAAATGTTTAATTTACAGAATATCATAGTTCATAGAAAAAGCCAGCGATCTTGATTCTGTCCAGATGCAGGATGGTTGGCAATTTTAACATACTGCATCAAAGCAATATTTGATTGAAGCCATTTTATTGAGAAAAAATGATTTGTCTTCGCATTTAATTTTCTGGAAGAGAGGTTCTGTTATCTTATAATCACTATAATTCTAAGGCTCACTTTATCACAGTATAAGGTGATCAAAACTAATTTCTTCTACAGTATCTTATTTTATTTGATGCCCTTATCATAAACAGTAGATTTGTGAAACCTTCATTAATATTTGCAGTGTATTTGCAACTTCAATCTGATATTTCAGAAATTGATAAGCCATTAGTATTTTAACTAGTATCCACATTTATTTTTTAACATTGCGATAAAACACTCTGTTCAGTGAACCTGTTAATTAGTTGTAGTATTACATTAAATAAGTTGACGAAATGGTTCTGAATGTAGGATAAGGAATTGATTGAAAATGTGGATACATCGAAATGGCCGGCCTTGTCTTGCATTAGGAAGCGAAACAATGAGCGCGTATTTAATAATTTTTTTTAACTATCATTTCAATAATTCTTGTTACAATATTGTTATAATTGCTGCAATACATTTGCATAATGCAATTATTATTGTTTGTAATTAAACAATACTTCCATAAACATTACAGAAATTAATAAATGAAAAATCTTCTCTGATAATAGTTAAATTAAAAAGAATTCACAACGATAATATAAAAACATAATAAAAAATTCTCTTGTAACAGAAAAACGTTTTCTCAAATTGAATGAAAAATTTTATAGAATGAAGATAAAAATAAAATAAACATAATTCTGGTCAAAAAATAATAAATACATTAAATCAAAGTAATTCTAATAAAAAAACAAAAAGAAACTAAACCCTTATTTACCAACAAGAATAATGAAGCATAACAGCAAACAAATGATTAATTTAACAAATATTCAAATCGACCTCCTGCTGCTGCCAAACAATATCCTAATCTATTATAAAAAGCTCGTTGTACATTTTCCAATATTTCCGGGGTTATTTGTCGAACAGCATTAATAATAATGTATTGTAATTGCTCCAAGTTTTCGGGTCTATCTTCCCTAAAACCATAAATGGTTGACTTAAGAAATCCACACAAGAAGTAATCACATGGTGTTAGATCTGCAGATCTAGCAGGCCACTGGATATCTCCCTGTTTGCTAATTATTTTATTGGGAAATCTTGTACGCAAGAGGCGCTTTCGAATTACAAACTCTAAGCACCTGAACTGATCTGATCCGAGCTGCACTTCAGAAATCGTAATGGCAAGCATCAGTTGTGACGTATATGTCAAACTGACCATGTGCGTGCCACATATATTCCCTTTCCCCACCCTTTTGGTGCTCAAAACGCAAACGATATGACAGGTGCTCGAGGGGAAGAGGGAAATCAAAACTGATTAGTTCAGGTGCTTCACGCTCTTACAATTGGAATGCTTCTGTTCATCTCCGGACTAGTCCCGAGTAGCACAAACGTGTAATTGGAAAGCGCCTAAAAACTGCATTACGTTTGCAGAGTTATGAGCAGGGCATCCACCTTGCTGAAACCATATATCAGCATTATTTAAAGTGGGTATTGTAGATAGTGCGGGAATAATTTGCCCTTGAAGTAAATCAATATATTCTTCACTATTCAGGTTTTCTTCTATAAAAAATGGTCCAATAATGTGATCAAGTACCATGCCCAAATATATATATTAGTATACTCAAATGTGGGCACATCATTTCTCCGGTCGGTATTTCTACATCAATAAATTCTTATTAATTTAATTGAACAGCTCACATTTATATTCTTTATTTGCATTAAAATAGTTATAAATTTGCATCAACATTTATTTGCTTGTATGTTAACATAACCTCGTCTCCTGACATTTCCTTTTCATTATCCATAAACTTCAAAATCCATACGAGAGAAATAATTATGGAATACTGAGTACTGAGTTACTTATTGAAATATTTATGATTTATTTTCGTGCCACTGATCACTACAGTTGAAGAATAGTTTTGAATATTCAATTATTTTTGTTTGGTTTGTTAATGAGCTTGTATGGATGTTGACTTATATGAAAATGGTGCTGATTGTTATATCAAATATTACGCATGCGTTAAACAGGTGCAATAGAAGCTGTCAAATCAGCTGTAGTTGAAATTTTATAAATTAATAATAATATAAGTGAAATTTTTAGCGGTTGAACCTTTAGATTAAATTTTTACGTGTTCGTGAGCAAGTGAATTAGACGGAAGAAAATTAAGATCGCATCCTCCCGGAAGTAAGTGAAATTCATGATCGTCGCGTTTAAACGTAAATATATATTTGTTTGTAAACGTGCGCGTACACAATTTGTTACAAGGACGTAAAAAAGATGTTAACATTATATAAAAGCTTTAAATGTCAGTCGGCAAGTGTCCATTTCCCGGATCACGGAATCGAGTCGCCCGGTTGTCTGTTACCATGGTAACCTCATCCGCATCTTTGAATCTAGTTCTGGGTCAAAAAAGCAGCGAATTACTTTAATAAAAATGATGGCCAACGGCGACGCGGATAATATAGAAAAGAAATGCGAAGAAGATGGTCCGGAAAATGCTGAGGCGATAACTGATTGTGATAACGACGGTATAAATACAGATCATTCCTGCCAGTTTTTAAAATGCAAACCCAAAGAGAAATCTATTCCGATTTATTGTGATGAGCCGAGTATTAATAGGCATAAAACGTTAGAAAGGGCAACGAATAAAACCATAAGTGATAAATTTTCTAGTCATAATGTTAATAGTGTGTACAGCGAACATGCTGTTAATTTATCTGATAATAACGTTAATAACGCATGTGGGCCTAGCCATCAAATATTTGCCGACCTAAGTGAGGATGATGTGTGGGTCTTAACGTGGAATATTGAAAATCAAAAGGATGGAGATTTTATTGCATTATGTTATACAGGTAAGAATTTTTAGTTTTTTTTTAAGATAAAAAAATATCCCATAATTATTTCCCCGAAAATATTTCTTATAGAAAATGATTTACGAAAATGTTTCATTCGCAGTTTTAATAGTTTTCCATTAATTAGTACCTTTTTCCAAAAATTTGAACGTGCTCGCCCATAATACTAATAAGGTTCTTTTTAAATAGTTGAAATTTCAATTGTAGTTATCAATTCCATTATTTTAAATATTGCATTTTCTACTCCTATTTTTATAGTGTAAGGTTTTCATGTTGAAATATGTATTTAAAATCTTGTCAAAATTGTCTTAATAATCAAAACAAATAAACCAAGAAATGAATTCTCATCCAAGAAAGTAAACATTTACAGGGTGTTTCAATTATACCGTTACCTAAAAGCAGTGCCGGCCTTAGGGTGGCGCTAGGGTGTGCACCGCACCGAGGCGCCGAAGCAATAGGGCGCCGCAAACCCGAGTCGAAAAGAGAAAAAAAAAATCATCCGAATAAAAACAAACAAGTAGTCAAAATAATAATATTACAAAATTATTACTTCAAAAAAAAGTTAAATACCCAATACCCGCCCACAGCCCATGGCCATGTTAAGTTATATATAATTAATAAACTTAAATTTTACCCCCATATGGTTTTTAAAATTTTTTTTGTAATTTTAAAGGGCGCTCTTTAGGAAGTCGCACCGGGGCGCCTAGAGGCTAAGGCCGGCACTGCCTAAAAGGACGGGCGGCTTCAATAATTATTTTTTTGGGTAGCCGTACGCGAAGTGACTATTTCGCGTATGCAACGTATATTCTATTCACGATTTTTAGACTCTAGAGGCTTTGCTTTTTTTCGTTAAGTTACGTGCATGTATTTTGATGGAAGTCAAAATCTGACATGAAAAAAATAATGACATTATACTGTCACGTCAACTATATTGGCTGTGTTGCCATTTCGTAAATAATGTGGGCTACGGTAGCATGATTAAAGTAAATAGTAACTTAAAACAAATACATCTTTTATTTATAATCTTGTCAAAAGGCCAAAAATCATAAGAGGAGGAACTAAGCGCTCAAAAGGCAAGGCGTTTAATTATTACAAAAAGGATCGCCCAGATTTAAGAAACGAAGAAATAATAAGTAGGTTGGCGGATATACATGAAGTATATTTTTACATATTCGAGTCAGCTTTATTTTCTAATGTTTAACATTTTAAATTTCGCGGTGTACGATAATTAAAATTTTATAAGGAGGACTTGACAACTTGAAAATTTCTCTTTCTGGCTGATGTAAACATACTGACATATTTACAAATTATATGTTTCGAAAAGATTTGCAACGATTAATTTGGCAATATAATTTTAAAAATGAATATTTCACTTTGACAAATTACAAACGCTCGCGATACTTTGGAATTTAAAGGAGGGAGAAGAGCTTTATTCAAAATTATGAAATCTATGGGATACAACCACAAAATGGTTAACGGACGCAGAATTTTATGTAAACAAAAACACGTCGTTGCATCCAAAATTTCTTTTTTGAGCAAATTCTTACAGTTTCAAAATTCTAGTGAAAATATAATAGTGTACGGCTGCGGAATCATAAAGCGGGACAAGTCCTATAGCAAAATTTTGTATTATTTCGATAGTGTTTAATTTTTTTCTTATTTACACGATAAGATTTTTAGGATTTTATATTATTTAATTATATTGTGAACCACAAAAGGTTTCTAAGTTACCATATAGTTACCAGAATTAAGAAGTAACATTTAAACTGACGTTATACTGTCCCGCTTTATGATTCCGCAGCTGTACCTAGACGAAACATGAATCTACGGATCTGCGGTTCGTCGATGGATACACGAAACTGATTCGAAAAGTAACCCAGCCAAAATTAAAAGTAAAGGCAAACGTTTTCAATTTTGCACGCGGGAACTTGGCTTTTTGGAAGGGTGTGACTTGGTACGAACAATGACAGAGACTACCACAAAAACATGAATGAAAAATTTTTTCAAAACTCGATAGTTAATCAGCTTATTCCTGCACTAGGCAAGTTGCAACGAAAATGTGTGGTGGTGATGGACAATGCACCGTATCACTGGGTGCAGTTGGACAAACCACCCACATTTTCCTGTAAAAAAAGTTAAATGCAGAAGTGGTTGGTTAAACACAATGTCGAAATTGAGGGCAAAATTACAACAAAAAAAATTATGGGAATTAATTAAACCTTTTAGAACAGACAGGACAACAAAACGATACACGACTGACGAAATTTTGAAGCAGCATGGCTATGAAGTTCTTAGATTGCCCCCATACCATTGTCAATACAATCCTATTGAGATGGCATGGGTGCAATGCAAAGGCTTTTACAATACGTACATAAATTTGCAACAATTATCGAAATATAGGGTTGCAAATTTATGGCGTGAGACTCTTTCAAAATGGAGCCTCGACATGTGGCAAAATTTTTGTAATCATTGTGAAAAATTAATTTCGAAAGACTGGACGAAACATATGGGAAATTTTTTGTTTGAATATATTCCTCCTTTCATTATTGCTTTAGAAGAATCTGATTCAGAATCAGAAATTGATGATGAATCAGATTCTTCAATGGAATTGAAATGGGAACATTTGGCATCAAAATTTTATAGTCTAGAATATACCATGTATATCTGTAAAACTTATATGCAAACTGCGGCGATCCTTTTAGCAACCCAAACTAATACCACGTATATGCACTGCAAATATAAGCAGATGTGAAGAACTCTGGTATTAGCAGAAGAGTCTGAAGGTGCAGTGCCGGCCTTAACCTCTAGGCGCCCCGGTGCGACTTCCTAAAGAGCGCCCTTAAAAATTACAAAAAGATTTAAAAAAAAACATATGGGGGTAAAATTTAGGTTTATTAATTATATATAACTTAACATGGCCATGGGCTGTGGGCGGGTATTGGGTATTTAAGTTTTTTTTAAGTAATAATTTTATAATATTACTTTTGACTATTTGTTTGTTTTTATTCTTACGATTTATTTTTCTCTTTTCGACTTGGGTCTGCGGCGCCCTATTGCCTCGGCGTCCCGGTGCGGTGCACACCCTAGCGTCACCCTAAGGCCGGCACTGTGAAGGTGAACGTATTGGAGGGGTTAGCGAAAGGAGACACAATTCTAAATGAGATTCAGTGCATGGTTTGGTCGGGGCAAATTATAAGACAGTAAGAAGATCCTGTTATTTAAATACTTTCATGTAATACTTTCTTAATGAAAAAATAATTATCAATTGTTCGGGACGATACTCGTTTTCACGGAACGGTTCAGTCTTGCTTTAGTCGAACTGGAACATTGGTAGTGGTAGTTTTCAAAGATATAACCATAAAATTAAAAATTAACGTCAATCAATTTTCTGACAAATGTATTTTTCAGTGATACCAACAAAAATGTCACCCGAACATGGCCTAGTCGGAATCTAAAAAGATCGTGAACTTATATTGGTCCGCGAAATCAAATTTCGCGGCCGTTACTAAGAGTTAAACTAAATACACGTAAGAACCGACAAAATTTATCTAATTTCTATGAATAACATGAAAACCGTCATTCTATTACGTCGAAAATTAAAAATACGAGTTTTTTTTTATTCCAAAAGTTGAATATTTTATACGGTTGCCCAAAAAATGTTGTGTACGCCTTAACCGCGAAATCCTTTAATGTCCTCGAGATTGTCCTGCCTCGGCCACAAGCGGTCTCGGCGACAATTTTTTGCTCGGTAAGTTAAAAAATAATATTTGGCGGCCTTAGTATACAAATAACTATTTTTTGACTTGCATATACTTTATGTAAAGTACATGTTTAAAAATTAGGTATTTAACGTTTTAGGTTATATGAGAAGGCACTGTGAACTTTATTATCTGAAACCCTGAATCATTAAATCCAATTACTGCACGGAAACCCTTTAGATTAAAATTTGTCTCTGCAATTATCACAAGCCAAATAATAATTGAGCCATATGTTACATTTTTTTTAAATAAAAGTAAAAAAATAAATACCACTAGTAGAATGATAATCCTTCTTTAATCTTAAATGGAACCGATTTTGAGATTTGTTTAATTAAAAAAAATTGCTTCTGTAATCTTTTGTTTTAAGGTACGTAAAATATGGCCAAATAAATTTTTAATAAAGGGAGGCCATGAAAAGGTTCGAAAATTTTGTTAGAAATTTTTCCATACAAGTTCAAATATTGATTTATTTACTTTTTACTGCAATGCAGAAATAAATTTCACGGCCAAAATTCGTCGTTCAGGAATGAAAATATACGAAAATTTAACAATAAGTTAAATCATATGAACTTATTAGTTTATTGCAGTTTTTTTTTTAGCAAACATTTATTTAGACATAATGTATTTACATCCTTTTTAAATTATAACTTTAAACTCTATCGGTGTCGGTGATTTACACGAATTTTGGAAAGAATAAACTGAACCAAAAAAATGTATTTTCCGAAATACTGTTGAGCACGGTAGGACTTCGGGTTTCGCTGGAAGTGAAGTCAACTTTCTTATTTTAAGTGGAATACCCTATATATATTTACACATATAGAATGTCCGGATCATTACAAGTCATTCGTTCAACAGATCATATTTTTCTGAGTACGCTGATTCCAAATACTTCATACTTTCTTCGAAAGTCATTTAAAACTGCATCATTTTTGAGGTTTTACGTCCGCTCTGTTTTAAATGACTTTCAAAGAAAGCATTAAGTATTTGGCATCAGCATACTCAGAAAAAAATAGAAATAATGATTCTCCAATTTCGCATTAGAACGAAAATTCGTAGCTTTCTAGCTTGAAAAACAAAAACATTTTTCTCGTTGTCATGGAAACCAAAATTACCTAATGATCTACAGATTCGAAATATGGAAAAATATCCAGGATTTTCCATTTAAAATAAAAATTGAAACCGGAAGGCCTACCGTGCTCGATAGCATGTCGAAAAATTCATTATTTTGTTTAATTTGTCCAAGAGTGAACACATGGGGTGGGACACTCGGCATACCACTCGAAAGAAGAATCTTTAGACCCTCTAATCTAACAATGTTTTTTTTTTAATATTTACTTATAGGGTATTATACCGGGTGTGAGATAAAAGACGCCTAAAGGCATTACTCTATTATTTATAGCCGGATTTGAATAAGCGGAAAGACATATATGCTATGTTCGCGGAGACGATCCGGAACTAGTTCTTGTCAAATGCACATGCGCTCTGCGATTATTGACGTTTTCGGAGCGAGAAATTTTAGATTTTGACAACAAATTTGTCATTCTGGTAACACTAGGACTTCTTAATGTTACCGCAAACGACAAATTTGTTGTCAACACCTTATATTTCTCGCTCCGCAAATGCCAATAATCGCAGAGCACATGCCCATTTGTCAAGGACTAGTCCCGGATTGTCTCCGCGACCAAAACTAATAACACTCAAACTGATAAGAATTTCCTTCTTTTTGTGTGCATAGTGACGTGAAAAGTCAACTTTTTTCAAATGAATGTATGTACGTATATCTTTTTTTATATATTGTTTGGTGGAATTTTTTTCTGTATCCAGTGATATACAGCAAATTGATTTTGGTCATTAATTAATTTAATAACTAGTTATCATGTAATGTATAAGGTGTCATCATGTTAGCGGAGGTCAATTTGAATATTGTGTTCATTTCATATTCTCTTAGCATTCGCTATGGAAATATTATGTTTTCGTAGACGCGTGTCGTAGCTTAAGCTTTACCACGAACAGAAAAGTCACTAATGTCATTCGTCCGGTCAACTGTCGAGTAAGTGTGTTCGTTGTTTGTTGGTTTTATACAAAATAAGTCATTTTCAGGACTCATTTACGTTCTCATTGACTTTATTTGGCATTACAAAATGGTGTTTAAATTAGAACAGAAAACATTTGTGAATGTATTTATGTATTATGTATACAACTAGAAGATTTAGATTTTATGTACTATCGAGAAATATATCTTGACGTCTCAGTTTTGACATGTTTAATAGTATAATTATATCAATTAAGCTAAGACTCCGAGTTTATTTGTATTTTTTATATTTCAATGTCAAATGTCGGACGTAATGTTTTTATAAATTTATTTATAAGTAAAATAAATAAATGAAAATCTAACTGCGATATTTATTTATACGGTTCGCTTAAGTAAGGAATTTAATATTCAAATGTCACTTTGTCATAATTGAATATTTTATTTTTTCTTCTGTTTTCATTTTGGGAAAGTTGGGCATTTTTCTTTATTAAACATACATTCACCCTTCGTAAAGAAATTTTTAAATTGTTAATTACCATTGTTAGTTTTATATTTTACATAATTTATTACAGTTTTCTTTCGACAAACTAAAGTTGATTTCGAAATCGTATGGAACAACAAAAAGGTAAAAGTTAAAAAAGCCGCGTAATGTACAATTAGTTAAATTATTTCATTTACTGAAAATTCATTTTCATTAATGGACGATAATTTTTCATAAAAGGGAATAAGTTTTTTGTTTAGGAATTTCAAGTTGTTCATTACATTCCTCAATTGTGCCTCTTCAACGCTCTTTTGGACATGCCATAAATCTACGATGTTTAAAGTCGGCGTAATAAGAAAGGAAGTTCCTCGTCCTTATATTCTCGTTCCATTTTCTCATATGACGTTTTTATGTCTTGCGCTTGATTAAAATTCATGAATGATTTTATTATCGCTTTGTCTCATGACCTTATTTCCTTACTTAGTTTGGTATGTTATGCAACATCCTATTTCGAAAGTACATTTTTCTTTCGTATCGCAGATAGAATTACATTAGAAGTAAGCGCATCTGTTCGAGCGTCTTGTGTTACAAAATCGTTCTGCGTGCATGTATCATCGAAAGCAATGAGTTATTTGTGTGTGTAACATGTTTTAATTGCCCGTATTCTTTGTCTAATAAAGCCTGTTTTACATTACACTCATTTCTGTTACGAGAAAATAGTACAAAGAAGCATTAACAAAAAAAATATGAAACGGACACAAATATTTTTGTATCTGTGTTATTTTTTGATTTTTGTGGTAACATTTTTTTACACTATCCTAAAACTTGATATATATACCTTTTTCTGTATATATTATTAACGCCGCTGAAGATGTAAAACAGGCTTAAATAGAATAACATTTTGACAGTCTGATATTATCGTTCTAAATATGTTTCATGTTTTGCAAATGTGGGAGCTTTTAGATGATGGTATATTAAAATGTTCAATGTTTGATTTTGTGACATAACAAAAGTAAATTAAAAAAAAATAATGACAACTGAGTAAAAATTTATAAGGAAAAATATTTTCCAGTTTTTTTTTAATTCCATCAACTAACATTTCAGAAAAAAATATGGGTAATTATACAAACAAGTAACAAGATCCTTCTTATTATCTTCTGCAAATACAAAAGTTTAATTCGGAGCTATTGTTTTGCTCATAATATTTGTGAAGTATTTAAACACTCGCGAAATAGAATTAACGTCAATTTAAAAAAGAGAATTACGGTATAATAAGGTAAATATTTATGGTGTCGCATTTTAATTTCAGTGAATTATATTGATATACTTTACGCGAGCAATTTCTCTAGAAGATAACAAAGTATTTCGAGAAAAACAGCAACGACGTCGTCGGTTTTGCGTCAACCTATCTGCGAACAAGAATTTAATAAAACCAAACAAATTACCAGTATTTTCTGTAATTAGCAGGTTTCTCGTCTAATCACGTTCATTTTGTTTGGTTTTACTGCAGTACTACCTACATCTTAAGCAGCCTTAATTAACTCGTTTGCATATTTAACTGCTCCAGAGCGAGAGAATTGTTGCTTGTTTGACGGAAAAAGTCTCAGACTTATGGTATTTTTATTGTCACCAGGATTGTCACATTTTTTTCGTATTTTCTAGTTCTTGCAGGAGTTTAAAAATGTACTTATTTAAAAAATATGGTTTCATAAGTATTTTTCTTCAATTTTAATTATAATTATATTGTAAATAAAGTTTACAAGCAACATATCTGTTATAAACATTTCCGCAGTTTTTATGGCCCAAAATTACTCGTTACCCTCTCCTTTAATTTTAATCAGTCGGTTTTCTTTATGTTGTTTATCGCCGATGTTTAAATAATACAAAATTTTGCTAATAACAAAGAAACCAACCAACCAAAATCTAAAACATTATAATCAGCTAATTCATTCGTTATCTGTGTGGTTTGTTAATTATTGTAATTTCCTTTGGTGTGCGCCGATCAATGAGAAACAAATTCTATTATAAAAGACGAATTATTAACACAAATTTGTACGAAGTCTAACAAAATTCAATACGTGTGTTCAGTGTATTATTTTTTAAAGAGACGGACTTACCTGTCGTAAATTATTGCTTGCTTCGATGTAAGTACTTCCTATTGTATCCCTTTGTAAGTGTAATTGATTTTATTTAATCTCATAGCAGTTAATGCACTTGTAGTACGACACATTCAGTATCACCAGTGCAACCCTACGTTATTAGCACGGGTCGGAACATTCCATGGTTTATGAATTTTGTAACTGATATATAGCGATATTATTTTCTGTTTAATGCAAACACAGTATTAATAATATTGCTTTTCCATAATAGCTCTCTTTTATTATGAATTGGAATACAAAGTGTGCGATAGTAATCGATAAATTAATTTATCTTAAAATATATTAAATCCATAAACCGATTTAATATTATCACATGTGGTGCTCATGAAATCTTCTGTGAACCGAATTAAATTTTTTTTCATTTTTACTATACGTATACTTCATTTAAATGGGATACAACCGCAAACGTTTATTTTATTAGAATTAACGTGTGCACTCAATTGCCGCATTTTACGTAAAAATCATATACTTTTTAAGAATGTCTGGTATTTCCCTATAGGTCTGGTTATTAGTTAACGGTTAAGTTTTACGATTGAACGATTCTCTGCGTAACAATACCATAAACGTTTTTTGCACACTTTTAAAGATGTTAAACTTTTGGTTCTTGTAGTATGCATGAGCGTAACATATATTTCCGGTAAATTTTTAATTAGTTACAAATTGTATATATTTAACATTTAACAACTTCTTTGGTGAATATCATTTGTCTGTCTATTCAAGAAGCACATGCATGTACAAATTTTCATATTAAATAATAGAATTAAATACGTTTGTATTGAAATAAAAAACAAATTGATTGAAAATGATGTTTTTTATTATTGTTCACTTTTTATCCTATACAGGGTGACTGGTAAGTCGACGTATTCCTTTGAGTGCGTGTTAGGAGAGCTCATTTGCAATTGATTTGATCATAATATGCATTATACAAAATGTTATAGTTTCTGAGATACTTTAATTTTTGTGTTTTTCTTAGAATTACGCACCCTACTACCATTTATCTAGAATTACTCAGAGAGTATACAAGTTTTTCTTAATATTTATGATTTCCTGGTTAGACTAAATAATAATACATACTACGCAACAAACATTAAGTTAAACACTTTAATAAGTTTGAAATATAAAGGCTGAAAAGACACTTCTCTAAAAAGAAAATCCAACCTACTTGAACATTCATTCAGATTTATTTCCAAAATTTGATAGTATAATAAACTTCTAATTATTCTAAAAACCTCTTTGATTTATTGCCTTTCGAGTGCGTTATCAAGTTTTAATAAAAATTGATATACAACATACAATAATTATTATTAAGTGCTGGGTAGAATATTCATTGTTTTCAATTTAAAAGGATAATAGCTTGTGTTAATTATTAGTTTTCCATAAGTTTCAATTGAGAAACCCAATAAAAAATCCCGTGACTTCACAAAATTGGAAATTAAAAAGAAAAGTTCCAATGTAAGCTCAAAGTTTGAATTTTTCATTTTTCAACTGAAGGCCAAAGAGAATTAATTGGTAGGTGATGGCCATATTGAATGATATTTGTATTAAACTTAATTCCAACCAAAAACTGACGTGGTTTCTCAAATAACCGATTCAATTATCAAGTAGGACTTGCTCAGATATGTATTAACGCTAAGATACATTTAAAAATCTAGTTACAACATAAACAAAAGCTTAATTGTCGATGTCAGACACTGCAGTCGTTGATTGTAAATTTCTGAATTCTCTTTAATTAATTTGTCTGGTCCCTTTCTTGTTGTTAATTTTTGTTAATATTGTCAAGTTCTTGTTCTTGTTATTCAGTTTTTTCTATTGTGGTTGAGTGTTTGCTATTATTGTTGAGATTTTGATATAGTTTTTGAGCTATTGCTAGTTGAGTTTTTGCTATTATTGTTGTCATTATTCTTTCATGTGAAATATCTTCTTAATATGGCAACTTTCACAAACGCTGAGTATGCTGATATTTTTTTCATATATGGTTTTTTGGAAACGCAGTTGCGGCCCAGCGGGAATATGTACGACACTTTCCAGACAGGCGCGTACCTCACGTATCTGTATTTGGAACAACCTATCGACGCATATCTGAAACTGGGAGCGTTAAAAAAATTCAAACGGAAATTGGAGTCCGTCATCAGAATCCTGATATTGAAGAGGAAATCCTGGAAAGATACGATGAAGATCCAACAACCAGTACCAGGAAAGTAGCTGCTGAGCTAGTTGTATCTCAGTTGAAAGTTTGGTCAGTTTTACACCAAACAGCTCTACATCCTTACTACTATACAAAAGTTCAAGGGCTACAGGAGGGCGATCCTGCATGAAAACTTGAATTTTGCAGATTCATTTTAAATGCGACTATGAATGATGCAGCGTTTTTATCCAGAATTTTATGGACACACGAATCCAAATTTACTAGAAAAGGCATCACTACTCTCCATAATTTACATTATTAGGCGGAAGAAAATCCAAAATTAATGAAAGAGACTAGTTTTCAAACAAAATTTAGTGTGAATGTATGATTTGGAGTGAAAGGAAATAATTTAATAGGCTCACGTTTTTTACCTGACAACCTTAACGGCGCATCTTATGAAGACTTTTTGAGAAACAACTTGTTCGAGTTACTGGACGAAATTCCTTTAGCAAATAGATATTTCAGCACGACGGATGTCCTGCACATTATCGGCACATAATTCGAAATTTATTGGTCCAGTGCTTTCAAAATCGGTGGATTGCAAGAGGCGGATCAATACAATGACCTGCTAGGAGCCCTGATTTAACGCCGTTAGACTTTTATGTGTGGGGACATATTAAAGATCCAAAATTTTAGATGTGTCTGTGGGTTATTATAGTATCTGTAGTAACCCACAGACACATCTAAAATTTTGAATTCTATAATTTTCTCACCAAAAAAAAAAAAAAAATAAATAAACAAATTGTATACACGACAAAAATAAATACACGAGAGGAATTAGTTCATAGTTAGTGAAACGGAAGTACGAAAAAGAGCACGTTTTTTTGCATACGAGCCAGAGGGAACCATTTCGAAAATTAAACATAATTAAAAAAATGGACAATAAATTTATTGAATGTTATTTACTAGTGTATTGTCTGTCTAGTAAAGACGAGATTGAAATCCATACCTATGTCTAGTATAGGTTATACTATTAATGGAAGTAAAAGATTTTTACTAAATTTTTTTGCGTAGTATGTACTATTATTTAGTCTAACCAGGAAAACATAAATATTAAGAAAAACTTATATACTCTCTGAGTAATTCTAGATAAATGGTAGTAGAGAGCGTAATTCTAAGAAAAATACAAAAATTAAAATATCTCACAAACTATTACATTTTGTATAACGCATATTATGGTCGAATCAATTGCAAATGAGCTCTCTTAATACACTCTCAAAGAAATACGTCGACCTACCAGTCACCCTGTATATACTTATAGTAAAACATAAAAAGTAAAAAAGTAAACAACCAACTGGTGTGCAGTTCTAGTTATTAGAAATGGTCAAATGTCTTAAAACTAGATATGCTATTCTAATTATGTTTTATGTTGGTAATTTTTCTTAAAAATCTTATAGCAAATCAGTTTTTAAAATTTTCAATTGCTTTCATAGCGCGTTTGGCCGACTTGCATGGGATGACTTATTAAGTAGCAAACTGGCTGCAATTTGTCATTTCTAATGCAATGTTGTGTCAAAAAGTGATCGCAAGATGTCGCGATTCAAACTATTCAGTAATTTTTATTGTTTATAAATCTAGTAATTTTTATTAATTTTTAAGATTATTACGAACCAAGGTGTATCGACCGTTGGTAATTAATTGAACTATTCTAAAATTATCGGGCAAGCAGTCAGCAATGAAACTTTTTATTTTTTATTTACTAAGCTTTCGGTAATTTTTGTTAGCTTCATCAGATTATAATATTTTGATTATACATGTTTTAAATAAATTCTATTAATGTTTTGAAAACGACAGGAAAAAGTCTGAAACAACATTAATTTCCACGTACTGTGACAAGTCATCATTTAAAACGGATGTGTTTAATTACATTTTTGCATCGTACGCAAATTTTACGGAAATTAATCATTCGCGAACGTGTTGAAGAATTGATGTGATAGAAGAGCGGAATTAATTGGCTCGTTGCAAAACAGTATCGGTTTCATCAATGAAACAATTTTTGTTTGTTTTCGCTTCTGCTACTACATTTTCTCGGAATGGCGAGCGCGAGTGAATGGCTGTTTACATAAATTAAGTGAATTACATCGCGAATCTCAAGACTTCACCCACGCTATCCGATTACTTATGTATATTCCGAGAAAGCCTCCGTAATGCATTAGACGGTATTCCGGGATTTTTCCGTTTTGCGCTCGTTTTCTTCAGGCCGTTTTATGAATATTTCCTATCTTCTGGGAACTCACATTCACACGAACTGGAAAGCAGCAGAGGAATTTTAATGAACTCGGAACACGTGTTTATCGTTCTCTGCAATTTTTTTTTAATTCCAAGATGATGACAATTTTTCTTTGAATTGTTTTTATTGAAAAGTATTGTTGTAGTTTTTGTAATGTCAATATTTGTTTATACATAGAAAAATTTAATGTATTCTTTTCTTTGTTTGAGTTTCAGCCGCCATTGTGATTGTTATTATTATATTTTTTAATGCCACTCATGGAAGAGCTAAACACCATTTATACGTTTTCTTAGAAAAATAGGTATAAGAAACCAATCAATAATTTGTGATTTTTTTCCCAACTAATTTCTCCAAGCTCACGAAGCTTGTCGGGGAGGAATATTGACGGCTGCGATCGACTTTGATGTTTTATTTTTCCTTTGCCATTCGTCTTACAAAGTGGGGAAACGCAGAAAACCCAGTTCGTAGGAGCCGGCATGAAACCGAACACTGTCCGTGATATCAATAATAATTATAGGCCTCTTTGCCAACACCGTCTTAAAAGAAGTGATATACATTAAACATACTTAATAGTTTTCGTCATATGTGGGGTGATTTTTTAATAGACTGAAAGAAATATTGAAACAATAGACATCACATAACATGGGAAAATGTGTATTGGATGATACAAAGGACGAAATAAATACAATCAAAAAAGTGTTTTATAAATTCATGACAAGGTTGTCATACTCCTAATACACTGTAACTAACCCCTTATTCTTATGTAACCCAAAACGCATAACTCGTAAGATATTTTTCCAATCAATGCCCAGATATAACGCATTTCTATGTACTGATTGGTCAAAATATCACATTTAACGATTATCGGTATGTAACGATGTCGTTATGAGCTGCAGAATTGGGGGTAACCATATTTGAACTAGATTGTCAAATGTCTGCGCAGTTTTGTTTCTATTTATTTATTAATCAACCCTGGTATATTTACGTTTGAATTGCAAGTAATTATTGGATTTGTATATGCATTCACGTAAAAGAGTGAATAAAAATATATATTGTGTAACGGATAAATTCTATAAAATCTTTGAGAAAAGCGTTCCAGAAAAATGCCCTCAACCAATAAGTGCTAGAAACCCCAAATAGCAAAGTATTCCTTGCGATATCTCATTTAATTGGATTTGTTATATGAATACAATAAATAAAATTTTTTCAAAATCGGTTGATAAATAATTGAGATATTCAACAAAAACCTATTGAAATAAAAATGCCAATATTCGAGCAGGCGTTGATACGGCTCTAGCAATAAATGGTAAAAACAATTGCAAGTTGTTTGTAGTTAAATGTGAAACAGAATTTATTGACATTACGTAGTTGAGTGTGAGTTGCTTGTTTAACGATTAGATGGCAAAAATGAGACTTACTGAAGCCGAAAGAATCGAAATTTTAATGATGATTGGGTTTGGAGAAAGAATTCGATGCATGAAGAAGTTCGAATTTTGTTCAAAGAAATCAACGGTGAGTCTAATTGAGAATAAATTTCGCGATTTTGAACATGTATGAGGTAAATCTAAAGAAGCCGGGCGTCCATCGGCTTCACATCTTAACACGTCCATATGCAATTTACAGACTTCTTAATAAGAAAAAATTTCATTTCTACAAGGTGTATTTGGTGCAAGAGCTGTCCGATGATGATTTTGATCAACCAGCGCAAATTACGAAACCATAATGGAACTCTACAACGCAAATCCTGCGTTCATTAGAAATAATCTCTTTTCTGATGATGAGGCAACATTTTGTTTAAATGGCAAAATTGCCGCTCTTGGGCGGTTGACAATCCGCATTGGATGATGGAGGTGAATAGTAATGTTTCCAAATGCAGAAGATCCTGATTCACCCGATCCCAGAATTTGGTTACAGCAAGATGATGCGCCTCCTCATTATGAATGTCCAGTATGGTAATATCTTGACCAAATATTACCTATTGAATAGCCATCAAGATATCCGGATTGTTTTCTCCGGGGTTATTTAAAAACTATATTTTATTTTAATACACCTCCAAGCATTGAGTTAAAGCGGATAATTCGACAAGAAATTCGCTCGTTCACTCCTGAAATGGTAGACAATATTCAACAAGCGTTTATCTTGAGATTAGGACATTGGCTCGCCGTTAATGGACAGCAATTTAAACATTTAATTAAATGCTAGAATTTACCGGTAAAATCTAGGATTTACCAATCTTCGGTCTTTTACAATAACTTCTAGAAGTAACATTATTTTGATGAAGTCAAATTTTGAAGTTGATTCGGCGATGTTGTTGAAATTGCATTAGATTACGACTAAGCAAGACCTACCGTGAATAACAAAATCCGTCTTAAGGCAGATCCTGTATATTAAAAATTCACATCGAGGAGTATTGCGAACGATATTAAAATTTCATGTGGCTCATGCGGCGTTCATGAAAATTCACGGTGGCGCGCCTTCAACGTGGCATCGTACACGTAGGAGGCGTAGAAGTTCGAAGAATTAAAATTGAGTGCGGATGTACCATCATGTGAAAAATCTATCCGACAAGTTGTGGCCATTGTCAAGTGCTACGTTTCGTTTACAGTTTCATTAGGCACGTGATGAGATATTCTAAGCGTGGCTTTTAACATCCTCCTTTGCCATTTTTCCTTCATTCAAATTCTCGTCTAATCCTTAATGCAAGGTCAAGCATTCACGGTTTATTACATTACGTACTTACATACAACTCCGCCGTGTTGTATGTTTATCATTTAAAAATTAGCTTATTTTATTTGTTAAATATTAATGCATTTGTAAAAGATATTATTGGTCAACCTTTTTTTAAAGGTAGAAATTCTCGAAGCAAATTTCAATATTATTGCGACCGTAGAAATGAAAACATGTTTTTGTATTTTGTAATAATGGTTTTTCCAGTCAAACAAATACGAGTAAATTTCACATTGAGAAGAGTTTATTTCGAAATTGTAAAGCGCTATACGCAAAATATGCATAATTCCAATAAAATTTGTTAATTTAAGTAAACATGTCGACCTCTGTGTCTTCGCAATACAATGTCATATTGATATTAAAACCTGTGTTCAGAATGTCTAAAATTTATAAAAATTGGTTAATTATTAATTTGTATTCTGTTTCTAATGCTTCAACGTCTTTTTTCTTCAGGGTTTCTATTTATTTCCTTCCTTATCCATATTAATTTTTCATTCTATTTTTTTTCCATTTAGATTCTATGATTTATATTTAAAATTAGTTTTTCCCAAGTCATCTTGTGCTAGTACAAATCTATTATTTAGTTTCATTGCCAGAGTAATTTTATGTTAAATCCGGACAAATTTTTACACACACGAAGGGATTCCTTCACATTTAAACCTCTTATTGATAATAAATTGACACCTGTCTAAATGCATCCGGCTGCTTCGATTACAATACATTAAATCGAATTACACATTCTAATGGCCCTGGTCGTTGACATTCTTCATCCTTCACATCACAATGCCACGTTCACTCGTTTTATAGAAAACCGATACTTCTCTGCCCAATTAAGAACTGTCTGATCAAGGGTTAGCTCTGTCATAGCTATAAGTAAAAAGTAAATGAAAGAAACCAGTTTAAGTAAAGAATTTTTGCTTTTAAGTACGCAATAGTTTTAAACTGATTTGTGTTTATTAGTATTTTTTTCGATCTTTAAGATTTTCCAATTGAAAGTATTTTCACTTGATATTTATCTATCACTAATTCCACTTGAAAATAAAACCCAAATCAACATAAGCAATCGCATTTCGCAGTAAACACTTTTAAATTCTGTTTACACGGTCTTATTTTCATCGAGAACTCTGCAGTCTTTCGCAGCGCATTTCTTCGGGAAAGTTTTTCTTGGACGGCTTCCCAAATCCGATTGCGTCATGCGATAACGTCTTGATTATAATACTTCCTTGCCAAAACCAAGTCGTGGTTGTTTTTTTGAATTCTTGTCATAATTACTGCTAAAGGAGTATTTGCTTGTGGCGTAAACAAAGTGCCGATGAAACCTCATCCGTGTACACATGAAAATTAAACGCAGTGCGACCTTGTCACAACAAATAATGTTTATCTACATCTACAACATATTTTGTATACTAATCAGTGTATTTACTAGACACTGCAGAATATTAGTTGAAGCATTAATTTTTTATTGTTCATACGAAAAAGTCAAGGTTGTTTGTTGTTTTTTCACAAAAAAATTAATAATTTATTATCGGATATTGAATAGGATGATGGTAAAGGTGTTTTTGGAAAAAAAAGCCTTTTATTCTTTAGAAATATAAAAATTTGTTGCAAGTCGATTTTGATTACAATATCATCCTCTGGGCCTATTTAAGGCGTCTTAAGTAGAGGAATAGCTCAAGAACTCTAATGCAATCTCATCGATTTGTCCTATTTTCGCTCGAAAGAGATCTAAACTTTGTCTGTCTCATCCTACAGTATTCAATTCGTTTGAAATCGGGTAATCTGGAAGCCTAGGTAACTAGGAACTTAATACTAGGGACTTTTTCCGTGTTACCAGAACCCGTCTGCATAAACTGTATTAGAGGCACCGCAGGCATATAGGCTTATGGTTCTCACTCTGGATCTGTTAACGCAATCATTCAGTGAGACATGTTCCCTGTATCAGCCGGTACAGAATATTCTCTGGTTATGTACTAAGGTCTTCAGGAGCGTTCATAAGATAATCTGAATAATGCGCTGTCTGCGATTTGCAGGCGCATCACTTTTACCCAAAATGTGTGTACATTGCTGTTTCTGGTTCTCTATTGCAGAGTTTGCAGTTTAGGACACTCTTGAATTTGCCGATCCTCCACAGTTGTTCTTTAATAGTCAAGTTAGAACAAAAGTTCCGTAACTCTCTTTTTTTTAGGACCTCTAAGGAAAGTTTTGCTATGACAATGTCCTGCTCTACTTATCCAGTCACTAAAAAACACCTAGTGCTCTTAGTTACACATAGGACAATTTCAAGGCCAAGGTACGCCTTACCCACACCTTGCTTGGCTAGTTCGTCGGCCTGTTCGTTGCTGATAGTGCCCCGACGGTTCACTTAAGTTCACTTAAATATTCCCACACTAGTTTGTATGAAATCTTGACCTTAATGAACAAAATCACCTGGCTGTCGGCTAGAATGAAGATTCGCTTATTAGTGTAAGGCCTCCTTATGTATTCTCGTGCACATTGTAACTATACCGCACATTTCCGTTTGAAAATTGGCGCAACGGGAAACCTAACTTCTCCTTTATTCTATGCCCGTATATTCCAGACTCGGCACCAATCTCGGTTCAGGACCTTCTCGTTATAGCAGAACAAACTACCAGGATCAGGTTCACGAAGCACAGCATGTTAATTAATTTTATCTCGAATAATAAGTTTATATTGCCTTTTGGAGCCATATAATACGTCCTCATCTCATTTTGATCTTGAATCACCCGACTATTTTGTCTAAGTGTTGGTTACCTCCCTCGATAAGACTCATTTGCTCGAAGATGCAGGTCTAAACCTTCCAGATTCCGCCTTCATATGAATGTCACAATGATGGTATTTCGAGGACTGCTCCTCATACGTACCTCTTCAACCTACTTTGTTACTACATTTGGAGCAACTTGCATTCGGTCCTTGACAATGTTATATGAATTTCCCTTGTACGAATATGATTAAATCGTCTGCATACCTCAAGACAGGGATGGGCGCCAAAAGGGAAATACGCTAAGCAATAGGGCAGGAGACTGTCACCCGAGTCGTTTTGATACTGTTCATATTGATTCAACCCAATATTATTTATTATAAATTCCACACCAGAGAGTATAGCACTACCCCCTGCGAACAACCTCTCGCCAATCGCGCCATCGGAGTGTCATCCAGTGATGATACATGGCCACCCTAGCTTTGAGCATGCAGTCAATCCATTTACAGCAGATTTTCTCCAGCCCTCTGCCCTTCAGAGCCGAGATAATGGAATAGAAGAGTATATTGTCAACAGCCCCTTCGATGCCTAGAAAGGCAGCTGAAAGGACTTCTAGGTAGATATTAGATACTTGTAAGAAATTCCTGATTACATTAGCAATATAGAGAATGTTAAAATTGCAAGGACAACCACCAAGTTTGAAACTACATTAATATAGTTTCTAATTACGATTAAAGCAAGAATTTATGTAATCTGCATGGTACAGGCCACATGGCACTCAACAGAAAAAACTTTGTGAGCATCTTTGCACCACTATCATGCCTTCCGAAGTAAAAGCTGAAGAAAACAGAATGCTGTTCTCACGTCAGTCTCGGATTTTATAGACTGTCAACGGTAAACTGGTGTTAAAGGAAGCACCAACTGGAGGTGGTAAGAACAAACGTCCATTAAGTTTGTTCAATGGAATACTGTACGCATGTTAATAGGACGACCTACAGCACCAAACCATAAGTTGGTTATTGATTGGGTAGCGCTCCTCCGATCTTTTACAGCCAACAGTCGAAGGTACTGAATTTCTTGTTCATTCATTTTTCCGCCTAGCGCGCCCCTTTGATCAAGGTTACCAACAATGTTGAACAATAAAGACACTGCATGCCATTCGAGTCGCAAGCCCCCTTCACAGGAGCCACACTTCGATAACTGAGAATAAAGATTGCATCTCTTTATGGGTCGTGTTATTTAGAGATTAAAAAAGAAGCCCCCTTACTTTACGCAAATTAACGTTCGTCACACGCCAGACTAAAAACTAAAAAAAGTTCCCTGCTTTCTTTTCTTCTTGAATGTTAAAACTTTTCCAAATTTGTGAAATTTGTTTCAATACCCTAGAGATAGCTAACTAATAAATACATAAAGTTTAACTGAAATATTCGCAATCCTATTTTAATTTGCAACCAATATTAAAATAGTTGTGCACTGTTAATGTTAATATACTGTATATAGCTAAGCATTTTTGTTTAATGTTTGAAATGAAAAAGCAAATGTACTTCGTGGAACGATTAAATTGATTCTAAATTGAAGAATCCGATTCAGCATGTCGTTTCTTTTTCTTTCCTTTTTAATTTTAGAAATTTATATTTTTACATAATGTAACGTAATAAAATATATTTTTCACAATCGTTGCGTTTTTTTTTATTACACTTTTTAACGTTGTTTGCGTATAAATACTTCCTCGAACGTTCGTGCCAAGGTATACACTAGTAGCTTAGTTGAATTTTCGTCTCAGAAAAATGTATAATAGCGCTTATTTAAATATTTAAATCGCTGACGTACGGACGAGGTTTTCGTTCCACATGTTGCTTGGAAATGTCATTCACGAAACAGCACATAAAAAGTATCAAGAATTTATGTCCTAACCCGTGATCATTCTTTAAGGTAAGACCGGATTTCTCTCCCCTCTGCCGCTTTGTAAGGTCGTCTGATTATGAATGAAACTTTCCCTCGCCTCTCGAGTGTGCCCCCATCCCTACCGCTCGACATTCCCGTTCATAACTCCCCTCCATGGGGCAGAAGGCGTGCGATCAGTTGTAAATTCGAAACCGGTGACTTTATACGATTTTTTTTCCTATCCGCACAATTTGCGCAGTTGCTCATCTACGTGTTACGTTTTTCGAGTGCAACACGCGGTGTTATTGGTATTTGCGTGTTTATACCCGCGTTTCGAATCAGGAATTCATGATGTAAGTAGGCTGTGAAAGTTGAAGTTGAAACTTCTGAATGAGTCGTGTTGTTCGATTCACGTTCTAAAATTTACTTTTGTAAATGTTACTTCGCTCTGCTCAACTAATTTGCACACTGAAAATTGAATTAACTCGCTTAATACAAGTCATACAGTATCAGTTTTGCAAATTTAAATTTCTAAATGTCATATTAAAATTTCATTAATAGTTCTGCAAAAGACTATGCAAATTTTTTCCACACAGTGTGAATTTATGTACAACTAAATTTTACCAAATGCAGATTGCAAGGAAACAAAATGAAAAGTGCAAATGAACTTTGGTCTTTGATTCTATTGAGTTCTTTACATACATAATTCACATCTGCCAAAAACAAACGTAAATAGTCGTTTCCGTGCATGTTACACATATGATATCACGCTGTACATTCCAAAATTGAATCATACCTGTCTAAACCTGGCTCTTGACATACGCACGTTTTCCGGTTCTAACGTCATCAACCAAAAAATTGTAACCCCAGATTGACAAAAAAAATTTTAATCAAATGAAATTAATTTATTTCTAAACTTTCACCAATTTATGTGGTAATTACGTCAAGAAATTTTAGCGGGTTATAGGCATCATTAACGAAATGAAAGTAGTCAATAAGAACGGTATTTAGTACGCTAAATTTTTTACAATTTGTTTGTTATTGACAGACTACTCAAGAAAAATCGATCTTAATTAATTGAATTTAGATAAGTATTTAAAAAGTAAGGAAAGACGTTACTTAGTTAGTTTTTAAGTCTCTACCTATACTCATTTAGATATAAGACCACTGATGGAAGTGAGTTCTCTCTTTCCTTCTCTTCATCTTTTTCTGTAAGTTAATCTTCATTATCCTATCTATTTTTTCGATTTTTCCGTACTCTTTTCACTCCTTATTCTTATGTATATTCCTTTTGATTTTCTTCTGTTGTTCCTCCTTACCTGTTTTTTCTGATATAGCCTCGTCTCTTTTATGCACCATGATAACTAATCATTCTCTATGATCTTTCCAATAGGTTTTAGTTTTACGGTCAAGAAAAGTTTTTATTGGTGGAATTTTTTCATTGTTTTTCTTGGGCTATTACTACCTTCTTTTGGATTATAGATAGAGTTTCGAAGTAAAACTCTTTAAAATTTATTTTAAATTCGAAAGAGTTTCAAGAAACACTTTCGTATTCGGATTAACAAAATTATTAAAATCTTCAAAGAGCAGGTCCATAAAATTGGTCTAAAAAACCTTATTGCTTCTGTTTTCGTTGTTTCCATCATTGTTACCTCAAAATTCAGTTAAATTAACTCTCTATGCGGTATATGGCCATTTGCACCAAACACTTAAGCTGAACTTAACTTTAAGCGTCACTTAGAATATGACTACAATGCGGTGTAATATAAAAATATAACATTATAGATATCACTTATATTTAAGTTCAGCTTAAGTGTTTGGTGCAAATGACTATTACACACTTAATTTAGCTTAATGTAAATATAATCGAAAGTCACTAGCCCATTGCTGATTGTAAGAGGTACAATTAGAGTACGTGTACGACTTAAACATAACTAATAATTTGTGCCTTTTTAGAACACAATAACTATTCGTCGAATATCCTTTAACCTTTCTCCATATCTATGTCATCTACGTCACGTTATTTCACGAATAGTGTTATACTCAGGTCATCGGGCCTCATTAATCTTTTTTCTTGCCGTATGACTACTGAATAATTTAATATAAGTAGGATGTAAAATGTTACTTCTGGACCAGAATATTTGGCGTCTTAAAAAAATCAAGGTTGAATCTTACAAATTTAGCTGTTTGCTCAAAAGTCAACAACCGAAAAAGGCCTAAAACCCTTCAAAAAGCATTAATTTTTATTCACCTCAAAAGTACCCAAATATCTATAGACCAACAAAAATTGGGCACATGAAAAAACAGGGTAGAGTCCTACAAATTTAGTGTTTTCCCAAAAGTAAACATCCGAAAAAGATCTAAAAAACTTACAAAATGCCTTGTTTTTAAGCACCCCAAAATGGCTTTTTATTTCATTTGGCGTCTTCAAAAAACAAGGCAGAACCCTAAAAATTTAGCTGTTCTCCCAAAAGTAAACAATCGAAAAACATATACATTTTTAGGATTTCGTCTTGTTTTGTAAGGCGCCAAATATACCTCTTTGATTTGGTGTTGTTTTTCCTTTTTTTTTGCATGCGCCAAATGGCTTGGTCCAGAAACGAAAAGCCGTTTGGAATGTCTAAAAACAACTGATTTTATAAGTTTTTTAGAGTGCTCTTGAGATAATTTTGCATGATTTTGGGTGATTTTTAACGGTTTTATCATGTACCCAATTTTTGGTGGTCTACAGATATTTGGTACTTTTGGGGTACATAAAAATTGGTGCTTTTTTAAGGATTTTAGATCTTTTTCGGTCGTTTACTTTTGGGAGAACAGCTAAATTTTTAGGGTTCTGCCTTGTATTTTGAAGACACCAAATGTCCTGCTCTAGAAATAAAAACCATTTTGGGGTGCTTAAAAACAAGGCATTTTGCAAGTTTTTTAGATCTTTTTCGGATGTTTACTTTTGGGAAAACACTAAATTTGTAGGACTCTACCCTGTTTTTTCATGTGCCCAATTTTTGTTGGTTTATAGATATTTGGGTACTTTTGGGGTGAATAAAAATTAATGCTTTTTGAAGGGTTTTAGGCCTTTTTCGGTTGTTGACTTTATTAATATAATCTAAATATAATTGAAAAAGTCACTAACCCATTGCTGATTGTAAGAATTAAAAGTAGAGTACGGCGTAAGACGCAATAAGTCGTTCTAATCAGTAAGAGTGAGTGAGACATGTTTACTGTGTTTAGTTCGTGAGAGTAAGGGAAGCAAATACCCTGCGCAGCGTTTAGTTATAAGTAGACTTCGGACATTTCGCTATGCAATGAATGGGCACTTTTCATTGGTCCTCGTATTGCGTAACCATGGCAACGCTTTGTAATATCGGAAGTCTGGTTATAAGTTCTAAATATTATATTGACTTTCTTTCAATAAAATTTTCTTCGCATATTTTTATTTACCTTTTTGATATTTTTTTGATTTCTTAAAACAAAATTTAAACCTTTATCTTTACTTTGGATTATACATTCGTATTTGTGTGTATTTCCTCTGTTTCCTTCTGTTTCGTAAATTCCATTAATTGTTACTTGCATTTTATCACGCAAATTACATTACCAAGTGCGTTAGACACCACCACATTGAATTATTAAAATTAAGGCCCAGTATTCCAATCTAGTAATAAACTGACAAATAGTTCTCAGACGAATAACCACCATGAAAATAATTAAGGAAAAATCACAACAATTGAGAAAAAACAAATTATTTGCCGAATAAATTTATTGGGCAAATGAAAAGACCGAACCTAATGTAATGAAATATTATCCTATTAATCCTATCTCGATTAGTAATTTTTTCAGTTCCGTATAAAGCTC
The DNA here is from genome assembly GCA_039766575.1 of Serrognathus titanus. NCBI lineage: Eukaryota > Metazoa > Arthropoda > Insecta > Coleoptera > Lucanidae > Serrognathus > Serrognathus titanus. The sequence goes on from CM077913.1 coordinate 24,111,136, forward strand.
AGTATCTTGAACACTTCAGCTATATTATTCTTTCCTAAAGTAAACAGCAAATTACTAAGATCCCCCTTTAAGTTTTACTTCAGAGTATTTAAAATTCGTCGATTTTTTCATCTTTGTTGTAAATGTCGTTTCTTTGTAAGTGCATGTAACAATGTTAAACAACTGGAACTCATTTAATGTTTTATTTTTGAGGTCGTTTTTTGGAGTCCACATTTCACGGAAATTGTGCAAGCAAAAGAAAACTTTAAATTAGATTGTAAAGCAACATATCACGTAGAAAACACGAGTTAAGGCCGTTACCGGTTAAACCGGTATACGATACGTGCATAACTTGCAAGTGAATATCGGGCCCATTTTTGTAAATTTCTTTCATATTTTAAGTGTAAACAACATCGTCTTTATCATGTACTCTTACTAACAGGAATACATAAATTTTGTTTAAAACCGATTAACAAATTCCAGAATTCTCAGAAGTCTAGAGTTAATGAAACTTTATCAAAATTTTAGATACAAGTAACAACGATTGTTTCTAACGTTGATTAATTTAATTTAAAATCTATGGTATACTTTTAAAGGGCCATTTATTATTATTATTTATTATTAGTATATGTATACGTCTATTGCATCTTTATACAAGTTCTTGTCATTTTTTAATGAATCACAGAGAAAATACAAGAAAGAGTATAAACGGAAAGTCAGGTGTTTTTTTTTACAAAAAAAAAGGAACGGAAGCTAGCGAACAGATAAGTTTTTTATTGCCTATGTATTGACACGGAAACGTAATCATATGACTTCGTCGTTCTATTCCTGACGACATGACATACTAGTATCAATGAGTCTCACTTGCGGTTTTTCGTCTCTCTTCACTCGATTAAGTGCTGTCTTTTAATGAAGTTAATTAATTTAATTACACTTGACGGCCGTAAATTAAATGATCGATTAAGGCTTAGTTTCTTGGAAAATTGCAGCATACAATTTTACTATACGCGCAATAACCTCGTTGTGGCACGCATTTGGTTGCAGAGGTGTGCATACATTTCATATTCATGCTCAACCTGTTGCTCTCGATATGTACAACGCCTACTTGTAAAAGAATTCACCCACTTCTTTTACAGGGTGTTGCGTTTCTTAGAATTTGGTCGATATTTGCTATAAGAACGTAAATTTGTTGCAAACGTACCACCCTTTCAAATTCGAAGCTTCATTATTCATCAATCAAATAAAAATAGTAACAATGAAACAATAAAATTTACAATTTTTTTGTAATGCACCTCAATCCTGTCAATTTTTTATATTCTGAATTGAGTTCCAAAATTCGTCTTACATTTTTGATTACTTCTTGTTTTTTTTTGAGATAACTAATATATTGAGTAAAATAATTATACATCTGGCAATGTCATCATATTTCCTTGTGTGATAAAATTTAATACAGTTTTTATCGTTTTCTTCGGCGTCGAATTAGAATAAAACACCCAGTACATATTGCCACTTTTGGCAATTTCATAGAAGAAAATAATAAACTGGAATAATTGAACATTTGTTAAATTTAATAGTATTATAGTAGCGAATTAATAGTCAGTCATAAATTTCTTCCTCTATTTTCTATTCTCTGAATTCATGTACCTTTGTATGAACTTCTATAAGTTATCTTCTACGTTTCTCTTTTCGTAGAAACTTTTTCTTTATATTTTTTTTGAGAAACTCTATACATATTTTTCGCAGACTTTCGTGTATCAATTCAAATTTTTTCTAATTTTATCGATTTCACCATTCGTGAATATTCTATTTCTCTTGTCGGAAGCCATACAGAGTGTAAATAAAATGCACGATTATCTATTTTGTAATTCACATCTCACCAACAAAATATATAGGTATACATATAAACGGGAGACGTCAAAACAATAAGTTTATTCAAGAGAAAAAAAGCATCAGTGTAGCAACAATATAACGCTTTTAACATGATGGTATTCAAAATGATTTTAAGCCCATCGCATTTGACAAATATTTTGGCAGATTTGGTCAAAAATATAATACTAAGTATACAAATGACCACTTTCATAATAATGTTTAAAAATATAATTCTATATTGCCAGAGAATTTTACTTACTGATTTTATCTATGGTCTGTTTTCTTTTTAGTTCATAATTATGTTTTCTATCTTATTTTATTGTATTTTAATTTTTTTTTATGGGTGGTACATCTGTAAAAAAAAACCTGGAATAAATTACAACATATTTTGTAGGTTTCCAGTTACTTCTGTGGACAAATTTTATTCATATACTGACGTATTCCATCTTTTCTCAACTCAAATTGAAAGCCAAAAAATATTAATAATAATTTTAATTAATAAAAATTGTATATTTGATAAAAAAATTATAATGAATAGCTTGAATCGCAACATCCTGCGATCACTTTTTGACACAACATTGCATTAGAAATGACAAATTGCAGCCAGTTTGCTGTGCTGTCAAAGCATATTGAAAGTTTTAAAAATTTTATTGCTACGCTTTTCACTAAAGCCAAGACATGCCGTCCAGATTTCATGGCAAGAGGAGATAAAAACTTTAAAAAATCACTCTATATACAGTATGTTTCACTTTACATGAAGACACCTGAGTAACTTGTTGGTTAATAAAGCAATTAGTGTAAAATTTTTACCAGAGATAGAGGCCATTAAGATTCATCTTTCTGTAGGAATGAATTCTTTTTGGAGTCTAAATCTGGCCAACTATGATTTACATAAAAACTAGTAAAGTCATAGTAGCGATGAAGATAGAGCAAAAAAGTATTTAAAAAAAGTTGTTGCTAATCACTAAAATACTCCAAATTCGAAATTTCGCTGAAAATTTTAAATTTTTATACATTTTTTTGTACTCATTGAAAATATTGAAAAATACATTAAATATGAAACCATAATTTTGTTACACTGAAAAATCTCATATTTAATAAGTGCAACAAAATTATGATTTCATGTTTAATGTATTTTTCAATATTTTCAATGAGTACACAAAAATGTAGAAAAATTAAACATTAAAATTTTTCAGCGAAACTTCGTATTTGGAGTATTTTAGGGTGACCAACAACTTTTTAAAATACTTTTTTGCTCTATCTTCATCGCTACTATGACTTTACTTGAAACACTAGTTTTTATTTAAATCAAAAAGAATTCATTCCTACAAAAAGATTAATCTTAATGGCCTCTATCCCTGATAAAATTTTACATTAATTGCTTTATTAACCAACAAGTTATTCAGGTGTCTTCATATAAAGTGAAACACACTGTATATCGACGATTTTTGCGGTATATTAATTTCAATTTTTTAAACATGTGAAGATCCTTTCCTTTTTATCAAGCTCCGGAAATAAAAGTCGCAAGATAATAAAGTGGGAGAGGATGTTCTTCATTCATGCGTGAAACGCTGTGGTTTGAACGATGTGAGGTTTGACATATCGTTTTATTTTGTTAAAAGGAAGTATAAGAAGTGAGTTCATGAAGTTCAACGTAATACGAAATACATCAAATAAAGAAAATAATTAACTGGAAAGCCAGGTTATTGCGAAATGAAATTTCTAAGTCTGTGCGAAAGAATGATTTGAATAAGAGGATGCTTGAGTTTTGAGAAAAGTTATTTTCTATCTAATTTGTACTACCTACGCTTAGATCAAATAATAATTAAAACAGAGTATTCTTGGATTCAGCTACTAAATGTAGGTGTTTGCTTACTCTTGTTTCCTCCAAAAGGAGATATGTAGGTAATATGTTGGAGAAAATGAATTGTCACTTGATTTTAGCAGCCAACATTTTAATAAAATCTTTATTTGTTAATATAGTTTAATAGATGACATTTACGTATCTTCTAAATGGAATGTGTTTAATACGTAAATCGTCGGAAATTGATTTTTAGGTGCACTTTATTTAATACGTAATTTACATATTTTGCTTAATCTGAATAACATAAGCCCGTTCTTCCTTTTATTGTAAATACTGTCATTATCACATAAGTGGAGTTGTTAAGAGATTACCTGCGTGAACAAAGAGCTGATAAATTATGTTTACCATTAGCTTTATCGCATTTGTTGCCTTAATTTGTACGATTCAGAGATGGTTCGTCAAACGCATGACTTTTTATTGATTGCGTTTTTATTGATTGTGCCTGCTGAGATAACAGAAGATAGGGATACATTTGTTAGTTCATTATAGTTATTATCCAATGATTATATGTATATGTAGATGGTGTCTTACATTCCTAATTAATAACGCTTGTCACATAAAGTTTCGTACAGCTGAATTGAAACAAATAATGAACTTCTATTATAAATTTAATCCATAAAGTGTAATGTTTATAATTCATAAATATTAAACAGTGATATGCCATGTACGAGCAAATAATCTAATTATTTTATCCTTATTAATTGTTTTACTATATAGCAGCCAGTCAGTTTACTTGAAAGTTTTTGAAGTCTTTTTGCATATTTACGTTCTTTTCCTCAGTAGAACCAGTGTCCAATATCGCTGTGGTTTCTCAAGAAGGACAGTAATGTTTTCTTAAGTATTCTTCAAGGTATAAGTGAATACTACTAATGAAACTTTCATAGAAGTCCTTATTTAGCTGCACTAAAATACTGCGGACCTTCTAATGTTGAAAAGTCATACTTGAAGTAGGATTCGTCATCCATCACAATGCAGTGATTTCTCCTGTCCAAGAATTACTCGTACAACTCGTAATCTGCTTAACAACTTTATTTTGTTATTTATTGTCCTTACCGGGCGTTTTGGTTTTTGGTAAATTTTTATCCCATGCATCTAAATCTCGTCATAAATGATTTAGAACTAAGTCTTCGTCAAACTTCCAGTATAATTTGAAGATTGCTTCTACAAGTGGTCATTAAAATTTATCCCAAATTTTATTATTTTTTTATATCTTTTGGTATGCCTTTTCTTATTATGTGGGTGTGTAGAAACGTGTCAGTTGTCTTTTTGGTGATCTATCGAGTTATTTGCGCTTCTTTTTGCTACCTTATTTATCAAGCCTCATTGTATCTCGATAGTAGTTCTGAAGGGTGCCCATTTTTGTGGCACTAATTTGTATTGTTTTTGACAAGAATTGGTACCAATTTAAATTAATTGAAACACATTGAATATTTTGTAACCTAAAAAAAAGAGAAATCGAAAAATGCCTTTACGAAAATCTGTACAACTTTGTGTGATTTTTTTTAATTTGCATTTTATTAAATGCCATAATTAGTCTGTTTCTTGGACGAATTCCTACTTGCTTTTCTATCCAACTTTATTTTTACTTGTAGATGAATCATCCAAGAAGTAATAATGTGCATTTAACCGATTTCACATCTCTTATAATAGGTGAAATCCCTATATTGGTCTTCGAATTTCAATCAGTCTATATACAACTTTTCCCGTGACACAATTTCATTATTTTAATCTTACCTTCGAGGATTATGGTATCTGCGGATTAAAAGCTTTTTTTGTCACAGGAAATAATTTTATCCACTTTAATCTTGAAAGAACTGGATTCGATGATTATAGATTTTTTAAAATATACATATAGTACGTGTACATATTTCAATTTTGATAAATTATAATTGCACTTTCTATAAATATGTATGTAAATATTTTTTTCATTATTACTAAATTGATGGATTGATACTAAGGGCAGCTAATAAAATCGCGCAGAAAGCTCTAGCACGAACTTAAAATATGTGCAACCTACTTTCCTATTAATATGCAAATTATTGTATAGAGAGTAGTTATTTTCTAATGCACTTTTCCGTTCTCGTCAGCTTCCACAGCCGTCGGCCGGCTATTTAAAACGTTCCAACCTACAGCCTCCTACTTGTCGTTTTTATTCTCATAAAAGGTTTGTTAATATGTTCGGACATTAAGCAGCCCGTAAATGTTGAAATCTGTGCGCGTATCCTGTTAGAAACAGCGCATTAGTGGAGTTAAATCCGACCGGTGCGTCTTCACAGGAGTGATTTCTTTGAGTAATCATCATCGACTGCAAATGATCATTCGTAAGGCGATGGAATGGAATTATTTATTGTTTGAAGATATGAAGCCATAAACATCCTGTATCCGCATAAATAACAAATTAGTTTGTTGTATTAACTAAAAATAGAGGCCGTGTGGGAATTAATAACGACATAAAAACGAACACCTGCCCTGGACGTGGGCGAAACGTTTCGGAAGGTATAAATAAAAATGAAATTTTCTCTTCGATACACAATGACTTTCAGGTATAATATATTTACCTGACACAGATATTAAAATAATCTATACATTTACAATAAGATATTATAAGTAATTTTATATAAAGTTCTAAATTATTAGTGGACAAAATGATACCGCCAAACAAGCAAAATATTGGAATAAATATTTTATTTGATAATTAAAGTTATGTAATTAGAGTGTAAGGTATTCAGAAGTTGATAAGGAGTTGGTTCAATAAAAATAAATTTAAAAATATGTAACCTGCTATCTACAATTTGGTTGATTATCTAAAAAATTGATATTTATGAAATTTCGTCTTCGCTTATAGAATGAACTTACAAATCTATTCGATAAATTCTTAACACGACAATCCTTTGAAAATCGATATAGCGTTGCCCGTTATTTTTATCGACGGATCGTAATCAGTTGCTATTACGATTTCGTTACGATAAAGTTCTTACTCTATCGCTACCATCAACGTTATTAACGAGAAATTTATTGTTACTGTCTATGATAACGACAAGTCGTAATGAAAGAAACGGAGTACATTGTTATGACGTAAGAATGCGCTGAAAAGAGGTTTTTTCAGCATTTTTTTGAAACATGTCTTTTCTAAATCACAATTAATTACGAATTATGGCAAACTTTTCCATAGTCATTGTGATTTTTTCAGTAAAAAATTATTATTTTTTATTTTCATTTTCATTATTTTATATTTATTTTCTTTTTTTCTTTTTTTGTTGTTTCATTGTTCCATCTTTTTTTCCTTTATGTGATTTACTTACATTTACATATTTTCTTTCTTTTGCGAACTGATAATGCACAGTATGATTGATCTTCGAGTTTCTAGATTTAATTTTAGAATCCCTTATTTTTTTCTTTAGTGACAATGCATTCAAACGAGAAAAAGTGTTTCAATACACATCGCGAAAATTATTCAGAAATAAACACTTTACAACACACACAAGTCATACGTAAACATTCTAAAATTAGTTGGACGAAGTTGTTTGCCTTCCACTTATGCATTATAGATCACATTTTTAAAATGGTCTATTAGCTGATTAGATATCTTATCTACTAATTAACTCGCCACAAATCCGATGACCAATAATAGATTTCAAAAACCGGCCGTCCGCTTCAAGAGATTTAATATATTTGCCATTTTTCCAAATCCTGTAGACTTTGGTTAGATTAACGTAAATGCAATTCATTTCCACGACCTCTACCTTGGTATTGCGGTGTAACCTTCGAAGTTGCAATGATTTAAATGTAATAGAAATTATAATAAAAGTCGAAGCTGCAAAAACTCTTATAACAAGTATCCTGTTAGAATGTTGAAATTCTTTAATAATGCTTTCTAAACTTGCGTGAGTTTTTCTTGTAACCAAAGTTAATTCCTGTGTAAACTACATATCCGGGGATTGTTTTTTTAAAGCAAATTACAGACATAAATAATTTTAATCCCGAATAGATATTGTTGTAACTATAGTAGAATGGGATAACACTCAGATCATTTATTTATTCAAAACAATTTCATATTGCGGTTTTCTGATGATTGCTATATGTAAGTGATATTTTTTAGAGAAGTGATCAAGTAAGATCAAAACTATAATTTACTTCAGAAAATTGATAATATTGGGCATTTTAGTAGATACTTGGTACGAAATATGTTTTTATTAGAAAAAATATCCGTATACATTTAGTACGTCCGTCATTCATAATTCTCGAAGACACATAATTTCTCATTGAGATCTGTGTTAATTCCGCAGACTTATTTGAAAAAGAAAACCGTTTGCCGCGAGGCAAAAAATAGACATCCTGACATTCAAAAATAAACGTTTTCTTTAAATATTTGCACCGTCTTGTAAACGTAATGCAGCCAGAGGTCCTGCTGTTTACGTTCAGATGATTACAAGCGCAACAGGAGAGGGTTTAGCTGGCTTGTGTCCGCTGTCCGTGGCCGGACAGGATGTGAGTAGGCGGACCAATAAAAATTAATCCTAAAAGTAACCACGTGTTTTGTTTGTTTTTTACGCGGCTTGTTGTTGTTGCATGTCTTGCCCTGTTATTGATGGCAGCACGGGCAGAGGTATGCATTTTTCTCTTGGATAAGGCGTTTTATCTGTAAAGTTTACTACTATGTGATTTAATTTATAGATCCGGTGCTTACGTAGCACTTTGACGTGTTGCTTTGTGGAACACCTGTATAAAGGTAACTAATTAAAAGAAACAATATTTTATGTAATTTAATTGATGGTCAAAACCGTTTATTTAATATATGAGTCATTTATCCTTAAGAATTGGTTCAGAATCCTGATGAGAAGTTTTGCATCAGTTATCGATGTATGCATCGGTTGTTAATATTAAGTGCTAAACATAAACGGAGATTTTATCTAAGTTGTTACACTATAATAAAAATGTTGATAATCAAATAAAATTAAATATCTTGTCGATTAAGTTTTCTGTGATAATATCTGAATACACGATGCTTCAAACTTGAGCCTCGTTATGACCATCTCTGATAATCAAAGTATTGCTGAAAAGGTATAAAAATAAAGGATCTAAATTGTAGAAACAAACAAATAAATTAAGTTAAATAAAAGTTAAGGCTGACAATTGTTCTGCAAAAAAAAACGTATAAGAGAATGATTTTATATATTACAGGAAAAATGTTATAAAAAAATTGTATGGAAGAGTTTTAAAATTAATTTTATTATATAATTAATCCAACCCACCCTGAAAGCACACTGCGTACAAAATAAGGCGCCAAGTTTTATAAACGCAGCAGTAAATTGGAGTATAAAGTTTTATGATTTTATTTTGTTGACTACGTACAATATGACCTTGACACACATATAAATTTCGTTTTATTACATGTTTAACAGATGGGAATGAAAATCTGAGTTATGTTTCTTTTACACGATATAATTAAATGGTGTTTACATTGCTGGAGATATTTGAAAATCTCAAAAGCTCTAGAAACAGATGTAGGTAATATTATTAATAATAATTAATACAATAATAATAATCGTTTAAGCATCGTTTGTTACTTATTAACGGGTGAAGCTAATTCGTCATTCATGAAAACTTACAGCTGATTGTAAAAGTTTTCGTCGATATGAAGGTCATACGGAAACATGCACAATTTCTGACTACTTTCACCAAAAACGGAAGTAAATAAATGTCATTGATTGCGAGAAAATATTTCAAAAGTTGCACGGAATAGTTTATAATTAATTAAAAATTTAAATCAAGGTCGTACAAAAGTCAAAATAATGCTTACGGTGAAACAAGAAACATAGTATAGCGTCTCGAACGTTGTTAAACTTTTAATAATTGTAATTATTACAATTTAACTTCAATTAAAGAAAAATACTAGAAATTTTTAACACGGAGGTTCGAAGTGTTTTCGTGTTGTAGTGCTTTATTTGTTTACTTGTCAATGCAGGTATTTAAAGTTGTTATCCTTATTTTATATAATTAGTACTGAATAATTTACTTAATTATTTAATTTAATTAATAATTTCTTATCTCGTCATTTAACTATTTAAAGGTTTGAACGTCCGACGCCGTAATAATCATAAAATTATAAAATACTTTGATGACTGTATTTATTTCGTTCATTCGCTACTCTTAATTAACCAGAGACCTATCTTCGTATAAGGTATAATTGATTAATTATTTCTCGAAACTAAAGCGTTTAGAATTTTTGTAACATTTTTGCATACCCTCAGATATCGACTTCTTCGTGATTTTTTTGACAGAACAATTATCAGTCACCCTGTATATTCACAAATTGTATAATCATTTACTCCAATACATCGGTCGCGAATTATTAATGTAGATCCATGTTTAAACAATTATACAGTGTGATTCTAAATTGGCGTTCTCCCAATTTAAATGGAGAATCAAATTTTCAAAATATACCATGCATTTGTACTATCTTGTAAAGTACATGTGATCATCTTGGCGCCATATTTCTTCAAGTGTAGAATCAAAATTTCCGAAAATTTTGAATAGAAACAAAACGGCGCCATATTAGACTTCACTTATTACCTTCTTTAGATGTTATTAATTAACTTAAACAGTTTTCGAATTTTCTGTTTTAAATGAGGTTCATTCGATCACATATTGTTATGTATCTAAGATGACCTTGTCTACTCTAGGCAATATTATAAGATGTATCGATTTCTTAAAGTTTTCCGAATTATTTAAATTATATTCTAATTGACTGAGGAATTATTATCAAGGAGGAAGGGGAAGTTATTTTCAAATCGTACTATTTATAATAACATTTTCTGTACAATCTAAAATGACATTGTTTAGTAAACAAAAATACTTGTGCTCGCAGTATAAAAATTGGAAACTAGAAAAATAATAATAATTCTTTTAGAAAATAAAGTAAAATAATAACCTCGGCAAGTTGCTCCATTTTGATATTAGCAACAAGATTAATTAAAATTGTTCATATAACTATTACCTTCCTAAGTCACCCGTGAAGATGATCACCACAGTGATTGAAACGTGTCAGTCCAATAAATAAATAGTTTTCGAACTGTGTTGGTTTCGATTCATAGCAATCTACGACATATCCTACAATTTTGTTAAGTAAATAATAATTTATTTTCCATAACAGAAATAATTCGTTATGTAAATACATAAATAATGAATTTCAAAAAATAAAATAATGAATAAAAATAATTTAAATTTGAATTTCCATGAAAAGCTACTTGATGAAGTATTTTTTTAATAAATTAATTAATTTTAATTTTTCAAGCAATTCGCTGATGAGTTGGTAAATATTAATAATACTGAGCATTCGAACTTGTAGCATTAGCTACATGACACTATTAACACAAGAAGGAATTTTTAAAACGAATTAATACGTTTGTAAACACGAAATATGAAACGTAATTTCCTGTGTAAAATTAAACTTCGCTTTATGACTTTATTCGTTTGATATAATTTACGTGAGGCTTAAATTTTCGTGTTATTTTTATTACGTATCTATGCCAACCCATTTGATCTTCAAAATTTCAAACAAACCTGTTCAATTCTGCTTATATTTATGTAAATAATTTCTTTGATAAATTATCTCAAACGGACACTGGAAAATAGCACAAATGCTCGACGTTTCACTATCGCTTGATAGTTTCTTCAGGAGTGAAAATGTCAAAATAAATAAACAAGTTGTCAAGTAAAAAAATAAATAAAGTTGTTAAGGGAAACTAAAACTGAAAAAAATTTTTTTTTTTTTTTAATAATATAATATTAAAAATTGACAGATCTATATCTTACTTAACGAATCTAAAAAACTACAAAATATGTCATTTAAGTTAACAAAATCCGTACGTTTATTAACAGAGTTCGATGACATTTTAATTTTACACATTTCTATAAAACGTCTTTTAAAAATATTAGACTCAAAATATAAAATATTAGCATTTTCAAAATCAAAATTATGGCTATTTTCTAATGAATGTTCTACAAGCATTGAATGATTTTGATTATTTTTTTGTATATGATATTTATGTTGGTCTAATCGTTTTTTTAAATTTTGGCTTGTTTCTCCTATATAACAGGAATTACAATTAAAACATTTAATTTCATAAACCACGTTAGGTTGTTTTAATTTTGGTGTTTTGGTTTTTAAATTTGAAAATATATTACTTAAATTATTTACAGATTTGCTAGCTAAAATTAAGTTATGTTTTTTGAAAATGTGTTTGAATGTGTTATACAGCGGCTCAATATAAGGTAATGATATGTATTTTTTGGTGTCTGTTTGTTTTACATTATTTTTATTTATTTTTTTACTTGACAACTTGTTTATTTATTTTGACATTTTCACTCCTGAAGAAACTATCAAGCGATAGTGAAACGTCGAGCATTTGTGCTATTTTCCAGTGTCCGTTTGAGATAATTTATCAAACAATTTCACCGGGCAAGAAGCTACCTTCATTATGGATTTCAGAAACATTGGATTTTACAATTTTGTTGAATGTCACTACGGGTATCAAAGTAAGGTACTGTGCAAAATTTATTCTAAAACTTTAATTAAAATTACCAAAATGAAAAATCGTAAGCTCTTTTTACTTAAATGTAGAAAAGAGGGCGTATTCCCTCGTCATATAATTGATCCCTTAAAAAGAGCGTACGATATGTCATGTCACAAAATTGACAGATATGTATCAGATTTTGCTAACAAAATTCTTTCATATGAAATTGAGGTAACTCTTAAAACTCTTACCAAATTAGTGTGGAAATTAGATTATACTTTAGGACAGTTAAGTAATTTTCTAGATAATATCACATTAACCAAGTTTCTAAATTTAGAAAACCAAAAAAATGAGAAGTTGTTTAACAGAATTCGATCGACACATATTAAAAAGCTAGATAATCTTATTTCTATTAGAGATAAAAATTTTTACATAAAATTTGATCAAAATATAATCAATAAATGGCTAATAAATTATACTAAAACTGAGATTCCGACAAATTTAAAATACATTTTTGCTTTAGGGAAAAAATTTTCTTTACCCTATTTTAATAAGAAACAAGTAGATTTTCTTAACGTTTTAAGTAGCTTAGAGTTTGGTATAAAATCTTTAGATTCAGCTTCCAAAATACAAATAAGAAATAAATTTTGCTCTAATTTTTTAAATTATATTAGGAATATTGACAGAACTTTTGAAAAATCAAAATACAAAATTCTTTTTAGAGATCTTTTGTCTTGTAAAAAATTTCTTAAAGAAAATCCTAACATTATTGTCACAACAGCAGACAAAAGCAATGTTACCGTTTTAATTGATAAAAATGACTATTTCTCAAAAGTTCAAACCATGCTATCTGATAATAATACATACGAAGAATTAAACAATGATCCCACTGAAAATTTTCAGCGTAAAACTTTCAAAATTATCAATAAGTTAGAAAAATCTGTTGAAATTAGCGATAATATTGCTAAATCTCTTAAAGTACAGCATCCCATTTTTCCTAAATTATATTGCGTTCCAAAAATTCATAAACCTAATACACCTCTTCGTCCAATAGTTTCTACTATTGGTTCTTCTCTATATTTTTTATCAAAATTTGTTTCAAAAATTATTACTCAAGTTACTAGTAAATCAGAATATTTTATAAAAAATTCTTTTGAACTTGTAAAAAAATTAAGAAATATAGATATACCAAATAACTGCATTATAATTTCCTTAGATGTTGTTTCTTTATTTACTAACATTCCAAAAGAGTTAGCTTTAAAAAGCATTAATGATAGGTGGACAGAGATTAAAGATTTTACAGATATTTCCAAAGATAATTTTTTAGAAATTGTTACTTTATGTTTTGAAACATCTTATTTTGCGTTCAATGATAAATTTTATAGACAGATTTTCGGTACAGCAATGGGTTCTCCTTTATCTCCTGCTTTAGCTGAAATTGTTATGCAAGAACTAGAGAAAAATGTAATTAACTCTTTACCTTTCAATCTAACTTTATATTTTCGTTACGTAGATGATATTTTATTGATTTTACCTTCAGATAAAGTAGATTTTGTTTTAAATAAATTTAACTCTTTCCATAATAGATTACAATTTTCTGTAGAAAAAGAAATTAACAATTCGCTAAGTTTCCTCGATGTAAATATTATCAGATACAATGACAAATTAATTACTAATTGGTTTCATAAACCTACGTGGTCAGGTAGATACATTAATTTTCACTCGTACACATCCAAAAATTATAAAATTGCAACAATTATTTCTTTAACAGATCGAGCTATTTTACTTTCAGATAAACTTTTCATTTATGACAATTTAAATTTAATTAAGAAAACTCTTGTTCAAAATTCTTATCCAATTAATCTCATAGAATCAGTAATTAAAAATCGTATTAAATATCTACAAAATTTAAATATCTACAATAATGTAAAACAAACAGACACCAAAAAATACATATCATTACCTTATATTGAGCCGCTGTATAACACATTCAAACACATTTTCAAAAAACATAACTTAATTTTAGCTAGCAAATCTGTAAATAATTTAAGTAATATATTTTCAAATTTAAAAACCAAAACACCAAAATTAAAACAACCTAACGTGGTTTATGAAATTAAATGTTTTAATTGTAATTCCTGTTATATAGGAGAAACAAGTCAAAATTTAAAAAAACGATTAGACCAACATAAATATCATATACAAAAAAATAATCAAAATCATTCAATGCTTGTAGAACATTCATTAGAAAATAGCCATAATTTTGATTTTGAAAATGCTAATATTTTATATTTTGAGTCTAATATTTTTAAAAGACGTTTTATAGAAATGTGTAAAATTAAAATGTCATCGAACTCTGTTAATAAACGTACGGATTTTGTTAACTTAAATGACATATTTTGTAGTTTTTTAGATTCGTTAAGTAAGATATAGATCTGTCAATTTTTAATATTATATTATTAAAAAAAAAAAAAAAAAAAATTTTTCAGTTTTAGTTTCCCTTAACAACTTTATTTATTTTTTTACTTGACAACTTGTTTATTTATTTTGACATTTTCACTCCTGAAGAAACTATCAAGCGATAGTGAAACGTCGAGCATTTGTGCTATTTTCCAGTGTCCGTTTGAGATAATTTATCAAACAATTTCACCGGGCAAGAAGCTACCTTCATTGTAAATAATTTCCTCATTCGCAAACGGTTTTCTCATTCACTTGCGTGTCTATAAAATTAGCATTTCCGAACAGCTTGTGTTTTTCCTCGGGTCTAATAACAGCGAAACTCTTTCCTTTCTTTCATATCCTTGCTGTCGAAACACTTACGGGCACAGTATAATTTAAAATTCTCTCGTTCTAGAACGGTACAATATATCGTCATATTGTAAATTGACATTAATGGGATTAAACTCCCACACTCGGATGATGCGAGTAATGAGAAGAGGCCTACTTAGCTTTCCTATAAATGTTGCTGCACATTTCAAATTAAAAAAATAATAATAATAACGTGGTTGATCTAGATATGTTTTTTTCTGTTATTTCTTCTTAAAAGAACGTTACCAAGTGGCAGACAAATATCACGCTGTGTTACGGAAATTTAAACTCATAATGAAATTTTCTTTTAAAGAATATAATGACTATCCAAATATAACACGTGTTCACTTGAGAAGTTCATCAGATCGGTTTTGATTTTTTGATGAAAGAAGATGGAATGACTTAAACCGATCGACGTGAATTTATTTAACACGTAACATATTAGAAGATATGACATACAGCCTTGGCCAAAAGTATTAGGCACCCCTATATCGTGAAAATCTTTTGGAGTGCGGTAAAATAAAATTTCCTAGGTACAAAATAGTAACAATTTATAAAAGTAATTAGTATTTTGTTGGGCCACTTCTAGCCTTAATCACTGTTATTTTTTTCGGCAGAGTACTTATAAGTTTATGACATTCCTCTGCGATAATGTTATTCCATTCTTTCAATAACACGTTTTTTTAAATTTCTTTAGAGGTAATTGGATGCTTTCTAATGTTACGCTTTAGAATCCCCCACAAATGTTCTATGGGATTTAGGTCTGGGGATTGTGCAGGCCAATCCAGGAGGTTAATATTGTTTTCTTGAAACCACTTCATGGTAACTGCAGATTTGTGGCAGGGTGCATTATCTTGTTGATACAGCATTTCTTCCATATTTGTATCACCAAACATCTTGGAAAATTTTTGCCGTAATGTCGTTTCCAATACGATTATGTAAGTGTGGGAGTTCATTCGACCTTCACAAACAAACATTTTGATTACCTGTCGGCTGTCATACAACCCCAGATCATTACAATGCCTCCCCCGTGTTTCACTGTTAGTATCCGCATTCCGGAAGGTATTCTTCACCAATTCTCCGGCTCACGTAAGTTACACCAGGAGTTCCAAATACCTTACAATTTATTTAAAAAAACGTAGATTTTAAACACACCGTATAACTTTTTACTGGCGAAGTGTATAAGATGCAAAGGAATTCAAAATTACAAGTGATAGAGCAAATATCTCAAAATTTGATTCGTCGGACCACACAACATTTGCCCAATCCTTCTCTGTAAAGTGTTGGTACTTTATAGCCCATTCCAAACGAGACTTTTTATTTTTTACTGAAAGCCAAGGCTTCTTTCTTGCTTTGCAGCCTTTCAAGCAAGCTTCTTTAAGTCTTCTTCTGGTCGTTCTGGCACTGATCGGTCTCCCGATTTCCTCGAATAAACTGGCAGCGAGCTCGGAGGAAGTTTTCTTTCGATTTTTAAGTGACTCTTGAATTAAATTTCGATCCTCACTGTTCAAAGTTATCTATTTTCTACCTGTTCTTGTTCGGTTCGCATGTGATCCAGTATCCGCGTAACGTTTCAAGGCAGATTGCACCGCACAACGCGAACGTTTAATACTTTTGGCTTTTTCTGTCTGTGTGTTGCTTGTTCGTGTAAGAACTGAATTCATAAACGTAAATGCTCACTAAGTTTGTTCTTTTTAGGCATTTTTAGAGCAAAAATGACGATATTCAAAATTATAATGATATGAACATTATACTGGAAAGATCGTGCTTACTACAAGCGCTTATACAAGACTGACTACCTATTCACGGAACCACAATTGCGAACTACCATCTGCCACATGTTTAACAATCGCTGTAAAGTATTGTGCATTATTTAAATTATCGTTTATTGTTGCCGACTATATGATAATAAAATTCTAAAGATTTCTGAGTAATATTATCGGAGATAAATTAGAAAATTAAGGGTGCCTAATACTTTTGACCAAGGCTGTAGTTCCAATTTTCAAACTTCAGATTCAGACAAACGTATTTTTTTTCATGGCACACTTTGATGAAAGTTTTATTGATTCACAGGTTATTATGTATATTTTAAACTTAAGCTTTCTTGAAAAAAAAATTTATAAAAACCAATCAATCGATTAGAGACTTAATTGATTCGTAATGATTCTCGTTACAAAATTTTTCATAAATTTACACTTGAAACTCTCTAATAGCGTTTTTGATAGATCACACTAGTGCGCACTCAGAGCATCTGCATCTCGTTTATTACATGAGGTTAAAAGAAGATGCAAATACACTGAGTATAACCTGTACAGGTGAATCGAAAACGCTGTAAAAATTATTCACTGTCCTACATTCTCCTACTTTATTCGTGCCGTTTGAATGAACAGACAATCCGTTTAGAATTACTCACGGTTGATGAAGTGCATTATTTTAGAATGTCAAACGCCAAAAGCGTGCTTGAAGTGTGTGCCCAACACAAAAACAAGAGGCACGGATCTCCTGCTTTACCAAAGTCATAGATATCTCTCTCTCTGCAGAGGATGTTATAAAATTTTAAAAACCCCACGTACTTAAGACCGGTGCACTGTGTGTGCCTGGCTAATTTTATCTGTTGAGGAGACCGCAAAATTATAAGAAGCATGCTTCCCACTTCCGTCAAAATTATTAGCGGTACAGTGGCACATCCTGCGTCGTGATTTATTGGCGGAGGAATTTAGCACATCCGAGTACTCAACGCTTCTTTCTTTTTAAACACTGTCTTAAATAATTTGTGGTACCCATATAAATATTTATGAAAATCTTAATTCTCACTTTCATTAAAAAGAAAAAAAAACAACAATTGTCAAATATTTTGTAAATATATCGTGTTTATGAATGACAGTATCGAAGGATAAATTCAAACAAAATCTAATATAATAATTTTATTCTATTAATTTTGAACCATATTTACTAATTTTCTGGAAGAGACCCAGAACAATCGGTCAACTTCTGTCAAAAAATAAACTATGATTTAAATATATTTTATTGATTTACATTTACATGAAACATAGAAAACGATTTGGTCATTATTTCAGAAGTATTATAATTTATTTATACAGATATCATACTTTGGAAAACGCCCACGTTTGGAGTTGTCGTTGGCTTGCTAAACGTATGCCGGAGCTATAGTCACAACTAACTGATCTTAAGGCAAGGCCAACTCCAAACGTTAAAGTTTTTGAACGCATGATCTATTGCTGTAATTAAATTTTGAGAGATAGGAGTAAATTTATTATCGAAATTTTACTATATAATTGATTAACAAATAAAAATAAAAGATATCTTACGTAGTGTAACACGTCTGAAATAAATATGGTAGAAGCACACCTTTTGAAAAGTCAGTAACTAAAAAATATTAAATCTGGAAAGTAATAAATGCACTTCTTTATTTTGTACAATTTAAATGATTAAGGATAAACAGGAAATTAAATGGTGTCCTCAGCAAAATTTTGGAGTGTTGCTGGTTCGGTATAAGGACAAAACTTAATATGAAAGAATTAGTTTATTCGTTCATTCAGCTGACAAGTTTCGGTTTATATATCCTCCTATTTTAATTGTAAGTTCCTTTTCATCTCTAATAATTATGCAGCCATAAAACTCACAATGTGTCCATTAAAAATTTCGATTAAACAAATGCTCGTAGTTCGGTTAACATTTGTTCATGTCTGTAGATAGATCTGCCGCACATATAAGCATTTGAATGCTACTCTTTAGATACATTTTTGGTTAGTTTTGTACACCAGATAGATACATCGGACAGATCCTCCGGATATATGTACTTGCATGTGAATGCCGCCTTTTAGTCAATTTCTTTCTTTTTTTTTTTTATTGCAGATACATAGTTTAGCATACACATAAATGTTTATTATCTTTATTAAAAGTTTATCTCAATTAAGTTTTTTCTTTAGAAGTTAGATCAAATACTCGATTAAATCCACTTTCCAGCACTTTCGTTACACATATAAAAAATTAAAAATAAACGGCGTATAAAATTCTTGCTGAACGACACATCGACGACCGTATGTCATCCTATTTAAAAACATATCGATTACGTGGGTGCTCATCACGAGTTTTAAATATGCACAAAATGTAGAGTCACCTAAAAATAAAATTTACGTATCTCAGATTTTTTTTGAAACTTAAAACTTTTAGATTAAAAAAAATTAATTTGTTTCTTAACTTACGGTTCCATGTGTCTCAAGAAATCTCATATATAATTATACTTCACAATTTTATTTCGCATTTTCTATTTTGACTTTAAGAGATGTCGTTTATTCGGGAAGAATGTGTTCAAGAAATGGGAAACATTAAATAAATAGTTTTAATTACGTAACTAGCCATTGCATATCAGTTCTTGTATTTGCAAGGATCGACTATTTATTGATTTTTTTAAAATTCATTGATGATATATTTTTTAAAATTTTTATTAACGTATTTCATTGAAAATTTATTAATAAAATTTGTTATGCATAGTTTGTTTTTATTCTATCATGTGTAATATGAAGTGTATTTGAATGATACGTGCTATTTCGCCACTATTTTCACTATCGCCTAAATCCGCGAGAGATTTAATATTAATTAGCGTTGCATGAAACCTTCTGTCACGTCTGTAATTTTATTATTAACAGCCGGAAACAGAATAAAGCCGATAACGAAATCGTGTTTAAAAACGGTTTATCTGGGATCATTACGTTTGTCTGTCAGATAAATGAAACGTAAATAAAACGTGTCACATACTACAGTTATCATTACAACACATTTTGAAGTGGCTTTGTTTTTATACGCGTTGAGATTGCCTCACGCGAACAGCTATGCTAGTGGTGATGCTCGAAGAATCATGGAAAATCTTTTTTCAAATCGCAAATACGAATATTTCCTGTTCAATGTTAAAAAAAAAACGAATAGCTTGATTTTACGTTTCTTCAAGTAACATCATAAGATTAATAATCATCACTGTGCGTATAGAAGTGACTTAGTAATGACGTGTGTAAATAACATAATTCATCCGGAGGAACCGGCAAAAAATTCGGAAAAAATTACCATTCGAATGATTGAAGGTCGAGTGCTATACATATTATTAAAGCCATGTGCGACACGAGTCTACTGGCTGCTAGAAATGTTAATAGTTGGGCTAAGGAAAGTCATCAAATAAAAGGATTATAAAGCGGAAACGGGTACATGTGCAGCTCCCAGCGCCGGAAGCTGGCCTCATTACTATTCTACGCGACAATAATTAATAATTGTAATTGTGTTATTGAGAAAAAAAAGGACGCGGTGACCTAGAAGCAGGCAGGTGATGACACTATTTGTTTCTTAAGTAGCTTCACACACTCAAGAATGAGAATGGCCGAGTGCAAAGGCCGTAAGACACTTTAATAGTAAATAGGAGGTAGGAGTTCGTTACAATCAATGCGTAGGATTTATTATTTATATCGGTTATCCATTATTGCTCTTCTAATTTAAAACGAAGACAGAAATATTAAATCCGTGTAGTGAAACCTCAGAGCTTAGACAAAGCGAACAATTGCGCGCCTCAAGTTACACTTTCTTTATGCATGGTAATTATTAACGTAGGAGTGCATCAAAGCATTCGACAAGAATGGTCACTAAAAGTATTATTTCGCTTCCGGAAAAACGGAATGAAGTTTTGACGAACCGCAGCGTTGAGTTATATTTAAAATTTTCAACCCAAAAGTGAGGCCCCCATTATTTTGGACAGCGGAACTGCGTACTTTTATACACGCTCTCTTTTTAATAATTACACACAGCGCTCTGCCAAATCTTAAAGGACAAACAGAGTGCCGCGAAATACTGATGCACGTAAGATGATATCTCAAATTATTTACTGTTACACGTCTATAAATTAAGATGAGACATTAGTAGCATAAGAACAAGACGGAAGAGAAAGTGTAAATTTGAACAATATAAAAGGAGAACGTATACTTTTTAGATTACTATCATCGTTCTTGATGTTTATTGACATTGCCTATCAAGATTGTGAATGTGTGTTAAAAGCCAATAACGACTAGATTTATACAGAATTTCATTGTTGTCTTGTTATATGACGATTGAGGTACGGCTAAAAAACGACGTTTTTTATAAAAATTAATTAATTAATTTAAAATTAATTAATTTACGGAAACATTTTTTGAATTTCAGCTAAAATAAATTGAATAGCTTACTGATAAATTGACAGAAATCAGAAAAAAAAAAACAGTAAAAAACAGTAAATCAATAACATCTAAAATGTACGCAGTGGTAATATGAAAAATATTAAGTTACCACGTTAATATGTTGTCGCTGATGTGAAAGTGACTTGTATTCTTAAGAACAAACAAGAAAATCAATTTCAATCTGAAGTACTTCAAGTTCTATGCAATATAAGGGAAAGTGGTTCCTTTTCTCAATCTAGTAACTTTTATTTTTTGTGAGTGATCTTTGTCCAAAATAATTATAACTAAAATATTTTAAATTAAAATAATTAATATTACACCTTTGAAATATCATTAAATTAAATTCATTGTATTATTCAAATTTGCGCTTATGCATTTCTTTGACCTTACAAAAAAAAATTTTGTTAATGGCCTTCCATTGAGCTTGTAATAACACCACAATATTTGCTTTCTAACTTTCGTCGTTAATGAGAAATAATTATAAAAGTTACATATATATTTTCCAAAAACCATAAATAAGGCCTGATATCTTAAAAACCATAGGACTTAGGTACTGGTGCCCCTTACCAAACTTACCCTAAAACTACTACTACTACTATGAAATTTGTTATAAAATATAGGTTGTTCCATTTTAAATAACGAAGTTACACATTGTACTGCGAAATTGAAACATCCTGTATATTTCAAAATAAAAAAACTTTTGTATAAAACATTTTTTTCATATATTCAACAGAAATAGCGTTATTGAAGAAACCTGGTTAAAATCCACAGGCTGTAATTCTTCTTGAGTATCAAAATACATAGTCGATTTATTGGATTGCTAAAATAAGATTAAGTCCTTCAGAAAATATGTCTACTTATGTCCTTTCAACTGCTGTATGTAAGAAATTATCATTTTTCATGTTCTAATAAAAGGTAGCGGCTACTCCTTTCTTACGTAGCTATGTAAAGTTAACGTTCATTTAATTTGAACCGTATTTTATATTTGTTTGTTGTTTATTACCTGTGCGTTTGTATTAAAATGAAAGAAAAATTTATGAAGGGTAAAAGTGATAATTTACCGAATAGGAAAAATGATGTCATACCGCTCGGACACTATTGTCAGAAAACGCAACTTTGAATCCTTATGATTCGGTTCTTTTTAAAAATATTTTAATAATTCTTTCACAGTCTTACATCAACTTTCTTTAAGTTTATTTTCTTTCTTAAAAAAAGTAAATATCTCTATTGATCATTACTTCAATGGACGACTGATTCTGATGGTTCCAAAGTCTAAACTATAAGTTATAAACTGCTTTACAAACAAACCTAATGTCTTCTACTTTCTCTGAAAATGTTAAACATATTTTTTTGCTTTTTTAATTCAAACGACAATTTTTTTCATGTTGAATATACTCTGGTGATAATGTTTTCTATTATCTTCCTCTTCTTTGTCTTGTCTTAATGCCCTTTCTTAGGGCTTCGTAAAGATCGCAATGGAATTTAGCTATTAAAATTCATTTGCCAAGGAAGCTTTAGCTAAAGCTTCTTTATTTATCCTATTTCATTATTTTGGGTAAATTTTTTCGTTGTTTTGATAAATTTTAAAAATTTGGTTTGAATTTAAAGAAAATTGTCTGAAAACACTTTACTGATTTAAAAAAAGAGAGATAAACGTAATTAGTTCTCGTTAAAACTCGTTAATTGCACGGTATTTAACTGCAGACGTCTTTTTTTGTTGTGAGCTACTTTGTTACCGCCTGGGAACATTCTTTGCGTTTTACGTTAACCAGAAATAATTTATTCGAATGAGCAAGGGCCGTTTTCGTGACTCACGTTATTTACTAGGCGTAGTATGTATTCAAACACTTTATATCTCATCGTGATTCACGCTGTGGTGAGTTGGATAACATCTTTCGGAAACAGTGTTAAAATTTCAGGGAAGCAAAATTAGAAAGAGGATTCATAGTTTCAGCGTAATCTAGTCAGTAGAAAAAAATGTTTCATGTTTATAATTGAAATGTACGTATTAAACCATGCATCCATGATTGCAGAAGAGCAAAATCAGCTTTCACCCCGTGAAATATTTAAGATTATATTTTTCTTGTTTTAAGTGAAACAAAGCGAGGCCAATGGAACAAAATAAGGAGAAACGCTTTATGATCAAACATCAAAAGCATGAAAAGAATGAAAACCGGAACAAATTTCGTAAATATACATACACATGTATCCGAAGTTAATTTTAAATCATATGTTTGGTATCTCAAAGCGCAGATACATTTGGAACGATGTACCAACCACGGTGAGCGGGCAGGATGTTGGTTTTAAACAAATATTCAAATCTGCCATGATACGGTGAACTAAGTGTGTAGTAAATTCTCGACTCATTTACATGTTGCGGATATCTAGATCATGTGTATATTTAAAATATGCACATCCTATTTGGTTCGAGTAGAATTTGGGGCAGGACGCCCGGCCTCGTATTCGCTTGGATTTACGGATGCGAAACTAAAAGCCGGCAGCTTTTTATTATGGTAAACCTCAAGGCGTTCTTAACATATTCTATTATCATATGTGATTGCAATTACATGCAAATTTAAAAGTTCCTTTGCAAGAAAAACAATTAAGACAAAATAGTTAGTTATAATAATAAAACAGAAATATCTTGAAAACTTTCTTTAGCTACTTGCAAACCTTGTTTCATTGACTTCTTTGAAAAAGTGCTTGTCATTCAAACGAAGGGACAGAAAAGATGCATTTCTTGCAACTTCTATTTCTTAATAAATTCACGAAGGCAAACATAGTAGAAAAATCTATTTGATATTTGGTATTAAATTCAGAATTAGTATCTCTGCCCTAATGAACTCTGCCTCCATTCAACGTAACTTCCAACAAATGAAAGTTATGAGCTTACAAAAGATGTCAATATGCTCTTGAGATGAGACGAACGTCAATAATTCTGAGAGAACATTGATCGTGCATACAGCGTTCATTCTTAATTAAGTCTCGCCTTTGCCAACAGCATTACCGAGTATCAAATTTATCGGTGATATTTGAAATACGTAGAGATACGAATGGACACATGATACAAATTTTTCGATTTGATCTATGATAGTAAACTTATTATCCCTTATCCCAGGTGTATACATTTGGATTATAGACTTTGGTCGCCGTGACATACTATATCCATCACAATTATCATCAATATTTACATTTATTTTTCACAGCTTTTTTCTTTCCTAAAAATGTAAATGTTATAGTTTTTGTGTACGTACAAAGTCGCCAATTTCAGAAAATGAACTTTCATTGAACTTTCTTTTTTGAGAATGAAATCCTTTGATTTTCTTCTTGTTGAAATTTGCAATTTAGGCAAAATTCTCTATCAATTTTGCAAAGTAGTTTATTAAAGTTCAAATTTCATTTAGATCATCGGTTTACCCCTGAAATTTAGGAGAAATGCAATTTTTTTCTTGTCATAGAGAAAAAGTGATTATATCATCTTTATGGTAAACCGTAAACACGCAGCAGAGTCTTTTACAATAGAAGATTATTGTATTATTTGGTTGTGGCATTACACGTTCTCCACCTTATACATAATAATTATTTATTACCATTGATTTATTTTATATATATATTGAAGATATGAAGGAGGTGAATTGGGTAAAATAATTTGAAAGGGAAATGAATTAGAGGGAGTTTAGTGACTATTTGGAAAGGTTTAAAGGAAAATTAAAGCATCCACTTACTGCAAGGAATTGGCCGGTCTAAGCCGTAGCGAATAAAAGAAAACGAAGACTGGTCTACCTAGAAGATGGACGGCGGGTTGGGTCAGGATGATGAAGGTGGAAGACGTCGGGGTAGATTATGGGGAACTTTTGGAGAAGGAACTAAAAATTACAAAAAATTAGTGCGTGTCGATAAAAATTTGTTAGAAAGAATGTTATTATTGTGAAATTGTCTGAATAGTGTAAAGTAATAATTAAGAAATGTTTAGATTTTAAAGAAAAAATGTATTTTTGTAAAGAATTCACACAAACTTTGAAACGACATTAATCAACGTCAAAAATTAGAAATGAAGTATAGGAAAATTGAGACAGAAATAAAATTCGATCGTAAAAAATTAAAAAGTTGCCATGATGTAGATGGTTAGCACGATAAAAAATATTTATCCGAGGTGTAAATAAAGCATTAGTAACCACAAAGATTCACTCATACTTGATCTCTGATCTGCGAACAACATAAACACTAAAAATCAATTTCAATCTGTTAAATTCTTTTCAAATCCATCAAGTTTTTTTTGTTATTGTTCAATAGTTCCAGTATTAAAAATAGTTCATTATTTTCCCAGTTTGCATAAAATAACTCTCGACATTGATTAAAGTTTTGACATTTACCATCAATCATTTAAATGTTTTTGAATGAAATAATTATTTTGAAGTATCTGTTTAATTTGAACTTATATTTTGAGAGTGTCTAACGAGGAATGTCACAGTAAGTTTTAGTCAAATAAAATAATTAGAGAAGAGTTGAAATAAATAGTACATCCGATCTGTCAAAACATAAATTTAAATTTCATTCAATTAACGAATACTGTTGTATACGATTCGCGACGATCGTAGACAAAGTATTTAAAAGTATTGAATTAAATTTATTATAGATATTTAAATTTATTCAACGGAAGTTTTTCAAGGACGATTCGCGACGATCGTAATTGAAACATCGAAACCGGACAAATTTAAATTGAAAAACAAGATACTGTAATTACTAATTAAGGATAGATTGTGGACGATTCACGACGATCGTAAACAATTTATCAAACCTATTACAAATTACAACTCACGTAAGAATTTTTCAAATAAAAGCAAACAGATTTTCAAAACTATAAACACATAAATTTAAATTTCATTCAATTAACGAATACTGTTGTACACGATTCGCGACGATCGTAGACAAAGTTTATTGTGAACATTTGAATTTATTCAACAATGTTAATCAAGGACGATTTGCGACGATCGTTATTAAAACATTTAAATTGAACAAATTCAGAGAGAAAAGCAAGAAATTGAAATTACTAATTAAAGATGTGGACGATTCGCGACGATCGTAAACAATTAAACCTATTCGAAATTTCAAAACACTAAATCTTGAATAGGATCACAAAGATTTTTTTTAACTAATCGAACCACAACCCTAAAAGGCCTCATAAATATACGAAATAAAAAGATAAATAAATTAAGAAAGGAAGAAAAGAAATCCCACAACGTGGGATCTTCATTTTACCAATGCATAGTAAATTGGCGCCCAACGTGGGCTATCATTACAACACTATATACACTATACATGATTTATAGGATGTATTGAGATATCTAAATATCCATATTTCGATACACGGAAATGCACAAAATAAGAGCAAAGAAAAACAAGAAAAAATCGACGTTTTCCTGCGCAATCTCAGAATAAAAGAAGATCGATGTTCTCCGGAATCAAAATAATCAAAAATCTAGCAAAAAGTAAAGAAATGTTGCAAAATTAGTTTTATAATAAAGAATCAAAGATAATTTAAATAAAGAAATTGTTTGCAGTTGACCATGACTTGAGATAGCAACAAACAAAGTATGTCTTTACTTATTAATTGCATGTGTCATACGAACAAAAATAAACAGTAAAGTTGAGGTAATAAAAAAAAAACACCACCGGATTCAATACATTTTAAAACTCGATTCCTGACTCCATTTACTGCGTTTTCCAAAAACTCATTTATTAATAAAACAGAAGCGAGATAGAATTAATTCAATACAAAAATTGTCACCTTAAAACTGGTTATGATTATGTTCAGAGCACCGACATACGTTTACCGAACCAACGCTAAATGCAGGAGTTTTTGAACGGACGGTACAAATAAAAAACAAAAGACAAAAGTATAAAATATACTAAAAATTAAAAGAACCAAAAAAACCACTACATATTTTCTAGCGGAGGACTTTTGGTAAATAAGACGTTAATGAAGTACAAAAAATTAATGTGCAAAAAGAAACAAACAGAAAATGAAATGAAGTGCAACGAAATAGGAAGATCGACAAGTTTCTTCCACGGAGTATTAACAACTCACGATTCTAACAAAAAGAAAAGAAAATTTTGAAAAGCGTTACTGTAACATAAATTCACAATTAAAAATTTAAAAAAATAAATAAAATACTAAAGAACTAAATAAAACAACAGAATAATTCTCTACTATTTCACCAATATTTAATATTCTTTTGTTTTTTGTTTATTTTGTTATTAGTATTTCGATGTTGTGTGTTCGGTTCTCTTTGGTTAATCATTTTTTTCGTAACTATTTACTTTGCTTTTTATTTTCAGGCACTTACGTTAACTACAAGCGTCGATTTCCTTTTTATCTTTTAATCATCTTATTCTTCAAAATTGTTGTTTATTTTAGTCCATGCGGAATTAATATATCATTTTACATCGTCTTTTGTTTTCTGTCCATCTAATTTTGTACTTCGTAGTTTCTATTTAATTTTTTTTTCATTTCTTATGGAATTATTTTTTTTTTATTACATTGGCGCTTACTATAGTTTTCTTTTACCTCTATATTCTGATTTTTTAACTGATACTTTATTGTTTTTTGTTTCTAATCGATATTCAACAATTTTCAAATGTCAATACGTCGAAATTTCAGTAAATTGTCATTTTCATAACGGTATTCCATAGCATGTTTAAAACAGTATCGATATTTTAATACCTAATTAATGAAGTTACAAAATGGTATTTTAAAATAATTTGAAAATGAAATCTTTTCTAGATCTCAAAATGTATAAGATGATTAAAATAATTTTATTGATCACTCATAATTTCCTGACATGCATTTCTGCAGCTTTTCCGCCTAGTATTGTAGCGCATTTCTTTCGATTAAAAGATTAAAAATGAATGGAAGAATTTCAAAGACGTCACAATAGTTTTCATTTAGAATAGAACTGGCCAGTTGCACTGCGTAAACACAGCTTCCGCTTCCTATTATCGACCACAAAGATTTTGTGCTCAGGTGAGAAAACGGATTTGAAAAGGCCACGACAATTAAGTTCTCATTAAACGGGAAAGCAAACTCGAGTTCCCACGTTTGGATTTCTCACAAACGGAAGGGTGGTCGAGTGTAAATAGGCATAGTGGTGACTCGATAATTTTATTAGAACCTTATATAAGGGTTTCCGCCGGTGACCGATGTGAGCGTGAATAAATGAGGCGTAATGTAACCGCTTAAAAAAATTCTACGCGTGCGGCTTCTGTACTAAAAAGTTATCGGTATGGTGCCACATTCACATTCACATTCAACGGCGTGTTGCCAAATCTATTTTTAGAAATATGTACTACACAATATGTATTATTCATTTGATTTTAATTCTCACACTTTCCTCGTAATGATTATTTAATGAAGCGGATTACATAAGATCGTTTGTTGAATGTAGATAGTCCCAGTTCCTCAAAAGATTATGTAAACACGGGAAACGAAATTTACTCAAATTGTATATTAAAAAAAATAAGTAAATGAAGAAACTAAACAAAATAACAGGACTTTTTTTTTCATTATAAGCAATTTACTTGATGAGCGAATACAGAATGAATGCCTAATAATTTCCACATAGCAGTTGCAGTTTCCGTTACAGGAGTCATCAATTATTTTAATCCGACGGAAAGGATCGTTAAATAAATTTAATTTACAGAGGAATGCGATCGCGCACGCGTGCACACTTAGGAAATATTTTTATAGTTATCTGATCAGGCATAGAATGGCACTTGGGTCCGTAAATAGCGCACAATCATCGATTATCTTAGTTGCAAATGAAACTTCCTGTGTTTATTTATATTAATTGCTAAAGTGCATATCCGGTTTCTTTTAGGAGCGAACCCCCGTTTCCGCTTATAACTCACCGTATTACTGTTTCAAGACGATGTTTACTCGATAATACAGAAATAGACGCATAAATTTAATAAATTATTATTGCAAGCTCGTCATTATAGGCCTCACAGATCATTTGTTTAAGCTCGCGAAAATCATTTCGTCGACCAGACTAAATAACAATTTGCCGTGTAAATATAACGACAGCTATAAATAGTTGACATCCCTTAGTGTTCTCGTCCGGAAGGAAGGAAGGTCGGGGTATGCCAGATGGTGACCGTGGTGGAGGGGTACCGGAACTGGTATTGTTTCGTGGGTTTGTCGGACGTCCCTTTTCCGCCCAAAAATGAATAATACGACCGGAACAGTTACACGTTGGAATGCGCTAACCAAATAGGAAAACTACACATTTCAGATAAATTATTACGGTTTGTTGTTGACTCACCTAGAGTGTGCTCATAGTATTGCAAATATTTAACAAGTTTTACGATCGCACGATTCTATTTGCTAATGACGTTTTACAATTATGTTAGGTCAGTTGATGAATACTTCGTATGTATAAAAATTAATTTACCGAGTATAAAAAATTAATAAAAAGAACTTGCTCTTATTATTCGTTGTTTTGTGAAAGGAATTGATTTATTTCCTTTTAACGCTCGATCAAAATCACATATTTTAAAGTTAGAACCGATAAATTAGTTTTTTTTTTGTATGGTCTGCTTTGTGGAATATTTTGAGTTGATCATCATCTCCAAATTATGCACATTTATACACCGTGTACCAGAACTCGCGCCCCAGAGAGCAAGGACTCGTGCATACAGCAATGGAGATAGGAAATTCGAAAACTAAAAATGTCTATGTTAAACTGTATTCGAATGCAGACGAAAGAACGGTAGCCAATACCGATAGCTCTCACGTAGGTAAAACATAGGACCTTTAAATATTGCTACGAAACGGTCGAACATTGTTATTTATAAAACTTTTAAAGATATATTAGTCCACTGTAATGTCAATGTGACCGTACGTATTCTCTGAAAAGTCAAATGAAGTTCTAATGGGAACACCGAATTAGTTGAAATGAGGTATTAAAATTAAAAATCAAAAACAAAAAGTTAAAGTAAATGCTCTAAATGTCCGCCATTCATTTGTAAACACAGCTGTGCTCTTCTCAAAAGACTAGATTTAGAATTGGTAACCATTTGAGCAGTAACCGCCGCAATAGCATCTTGGATTCAGTTCGAATTCTTCTAGAAGCACCACCAATTTCTTTACGAGTCGGAACAACTTGACCGGTCTCTTTCATTCGTGCGACAGCCCTGAGGATTACTTTATGGTCTATGGGATTGTTGGAAAAACGCTGGGAAAAAATTCGTGCTGTTTCCCTGGTGTTGCGTCCACACTCCCCATAAATGACGATCATTTCGGTATAATCAGCGGCGGAAAACATATTCAAATTTTAAACTTAAACCTTTTAAGTGACACTTACAATGACAGCAGTGTCATAATAAAGTGGACCAGTTTTTTCACATTTTTTTTATATCAACAATGCATTTCTACGTATCCTAGCAATTTAACGAAAGCCTACGCAATACCTATGGTCATCTGCTGTTCTGCTTTTGGGATTGGCTATTGTTTTTTATTCTTAACTTAGTTATCCTTTACGTTAAACAATTTTGGTTTTTGAATATGTGTTCCGTATTGCCACTGCCATTGCTCTCTGGGGCGCGAGTTCTGGTACACGGTGTATATTTTTTATATTGAGAACATCAAATATTTCAATAAATGGGGGCTAACACTCTGTAAAAAAGTAGTTTACTAGTACACTAAGAAAAATGAAATAGT
The DNA here is from genome assembly GCA_039766575.1 of Serrognathus titanus. NCBI lineage: Eukaryota > Metazoa > Arthropoda > Insecta > Coleoptera > Lucanidae > Serrognathus > Serrognathus titanus. Next base: position 24,142,105 of record CM077913.1, read on the forward strand.
TAAGTCAACAACTTTTTGAATGTCAACTTTTAGTGCGTTAACTTTAATAAAATTTCCTTGTTTCAACGTTAATATTCTTAACTGAATATCTTGGAAATTATTGAAATAACACTAAAAAAATGTTAAATTATTACATTTGACTGCAATGTAAATTTTATGCTTGAGAATGAAAGTATTTAATATGTTAAATCAAAAAGTTGAAATTTTAAACTGATCATAAAGTGCTGTTAGCTTTATGTGTCTGTTTCGATTTTTTACTTAACAGAATAAATGTTAAGTGAAGTATAAGTGAGGATTAATTCCCAAGTTAATAAGTCGTTATGCATTTAACAAGAAAGAGTTACGAATTTATGTGTTGTATTTGCGGATATTAAACAGTTAAGATGCTTGCTCTTGACTTCCAGATGGCTCTTGCTAAATTTCAGATTTATTTACAACCAGTTCCAGCATAACCTTGTGCAGGTTTGTTCTATATAATTTACTAAATGGACAAAAATAATTTATGTTTAAAATGTGTCCGAATTTGCTTTTTAATAAAATTCGTTTCGGGGCTTTAAAGTATCTCCAGCAGCATAGGCCGTTGCACCGTCCTGCTGGAAATATCCTAATTGCAATTCGTCATCATACAGTTGATTAATAAATGGATGAAAAATCTCTTCCCGATATCTAAGTGCTCTTAAATTGCCATTAAAAAATATTAGACCTATCGATCTTCTCCGACTTAAACCTAACCAAACACCAATTATTTGTGGATGGAGTGGGGCTTCAATGAAAATATGAAGGTTTTCTGTACTTCATATCCTCATATTTGGGAATTAATGTATCCTGTTAAATGGAAACAGGCCACATCGGAAAAGAAAGTTTTGTCCAACAAATCGTCATTGTCAATATTGTTTAAAAGCCAATGACAATCTTCGCCTTGGTTCAAAATCCATTGGAAGTAATTCATGCGTGGCAGTCAATCGATAAGGGAACATTTGCAAGTCCTTTCTTAGAATAGTTCTGCAGGTCCCGACAGAAAGATCAACTTGTTGTGACAGGTGACGGATGGAAGCGCGAGAAGCCTCAGTCATAACTTGTCTCACATTTTCTACTATCTCATCAGTTCTTACTTTAGGCCTACCTGATATCGGTTTTCTAGCCACACTGCCAGTTTTTCTGAATAGTCCTACAGAGTACTGAAGTTGATTAACAAATTTGTGGTACAGAAATACAGTTTCTGGAAATTTTTCCTGAAATTCTGCAATACAATCAGGAATAGAATAGGTCCATTCGCCATTGATTTTGTTGGGCGTGTCGGAAGTAGGATTCAACCATAAAAGATTTTTCTTCCAATCATATAAATAAAACAAACACAGTGTCTTCATTGTATGCTTGCCTCAAACAAAATAATGAGTTGATTCAATCTAAAATATTTAACATTTTTTTACTGTTGGCGCAATGACCATGTGTGATTTTTGTTAACTGAACGTATTTTTGGTTGACTGAACAGTTTATCTAAGTGTAGAACCGTACGGTAGAAATCTTCCACATCAACTAAAACAAAATTATACACCAGCCTCGTTTACGAACGTTATATATCTTCAATCTGGTAATATACAAATATTAAATTTTATAGGTTTTTACAAAAGTATACATTTAATCTGAGGACCTTACTCATAGTCAGTTCTTATACTCAAGAAAATCCTAAGCAATGTCTTTGACAGGTTTTAAGAAAATCTTAAGCATTCGCCTGAAGTCTTAACTAAGGAGTACAATCCCGACTGATTTTTGGTTTCGAAAATCCCGGGAATAGAAAGTACTAATCCTGGAATTTTTGGGATTGCCCAAATGATGCCCAAATTACATTAATATTACTAATAAATAATAAATACGTACGCTAATAGTATGATTGTCTGTGATTTATAACCAAAGCCTTGTTCAGATTGTGGTAGTATTTTAGTCGAGTGGCAAGTAATTTAGCAACTAAAGGTATAAGAACAGGTCAGTTTAGTCGAGTAGTTTAGTAAAGTGTTTGGACACTTTTCAGTTATTAAAAATCGCCATTCGACTAAAATAGTAGCATAATCTGAACAAGGCTTAACGCCAAGTGCTACATATAATTTTTACCACTACTAAACTGTTTAGTCGAGTTGTGTGTATATGGCGACTAAACTGGTTAATTATTAAAGAATTAGAGATGCTTGGCCTAAGGGTGTATTTAGATAAAGAGATTTTTCTGCATTCATATCATAGCGATGATTGTATCCATAACATAATTAAAAAATAATTTCCACATGTGTAGGTCATGTTCATTTATAAAATCAAATTGCCTAAATAATTATCAAATAATATCTATCTACGCATATAGATAACAAATAAACGAGAATGCATCGCCGTTAGTTACTTCCTTTCAATTTATGTATACACTTTCAGTATTTGAAAAACGTCTAATTTTTGGAAGAATAGCTCGAACTCATCAATTGTTTTGCGAGGTTTCTAAAAATATTGTGTATAATATAGAGTGTTCCAAAAATACTGTGCCAAGATCAACTTTGTTCTTGTTTAATAGCAACCCGCGTTTTTTTCACAATTTCGAATTCTTGTTGTTATTTATAAGAATAAATCACCTAATAATTGCGTTTTTAATATCTTTAGATGTCTGATAAATCAACTGCTTGAAATATTATGGAATAGAGAAATTGAAAAGTATTAACAAAATAAATTAAAATTTGTTTGTTGTTTTAGTAAAGTTTACAAAGTTGACTTTAGATTATTATGGCGGATAAAAGCATTGGCCTTTTATTACAGTTTTTCAAGTAGTCTTTGAATCTTTATAAATAGAAACAATAGCAAAGAATGCCTATTATACATTTATTACTTTTGATAGAATTAAACTACCCCTACAATTATCTGAATTGTTAAGTTTGACATTGTGACAGACATTTGTAATTTATTTATGTTAAAAATTAATTATTTAATTAATTTTGAAATTAAGTAAATACAATAAATTATTCAAACCACCTGGTTTCATTTTAATTATCTGCATTAGTTTTTATTATTTATTTTTTAATAAATTAAAATTAAAATTAAAATGTGACTAATTGAAGGTAAGTACTTAAATACTTTAATAATTATAGAGTACGGCAAGAAATTTGCGAATTGTTCAAGCAAACGTTTCTAAAAATATTTGGTATACATAACTTTGAATCTATTAGTAAAGTCAAAAAAAGGAAGATTTTAGGTTAAATCAGAAATACATAAAAAACATTTAAAATCATGCAAGAAATTCAAAATTCTGAAAATGAATGAGGATTGCAGTTTGAAGCTTACAAAAAAGATTGAAGTTAATCTCATTTTAGCTTTTATGAGCACTTAAAAACTATTTAAAAATAAAGCTAACAAAAATTAGACGTTTTTAAAAAGAACTTGTTCCTTACTTTTCGACCTCATTGTATAATTCTCATGAGTATGACTGAAATTTTTTTTTGGTTGATTACAACGTAATTATTTAATAATTAAAGTAGATGCTTATCTGGTGAAAATTTTATAATAAATTATATAAACTAACACTATCGCTCTACGTTTTACTATCGCTTGATAGCTTCCTGACGATAGTGAAACGTGCCAATTTTAAGTGTGCGTTTAAATAATTTATTATGTAATTATTTAAGTTCATTAGCTGATAAGTACTTATACATTGTTTATTGTCACATCTTTACCTATTATTATGTTATTTAATTTCTAATTTACTATTTTTTTTTCTTATACAAAATTTTCTTTCATAAGTCACAGGTCTTTTTCATCTTGTACTTTGAGAGTCTCGTTACAGACAAAACTAAATAAATAAGTTCACATTTATGTTCGATTTTATAAAGTATGTTCTAAAATACATATTAAAGATATTGTAAATGGATTTGGAGTGACTCTTTTGTTGTTCTAAAAACGTTTGTTCTTTTACCTGAATTACGATTTCGTTCACAATAAATAAAATTCTTTTATTTTAACCGCTTTTTTCGTTCTCCTATCTAATTTAGGTTTATTTAATTTTCTGTGTTTCCTAAGTTTGCTTTTAATATTTAATTATGTATTATTTTTTAATAATTATGTATTTTTTCAAATGGTTGAATTATGTTTTTTCATATTTCTTTTTATTTGGCGAAAAGTATGACTTGATCTTCATTAATTTTCACGAAAAACATACAATTGAGATAAATACTATAAGAAAAGAAATCGCAATATTTTTGATCAACGCAATTAATATGCATTAAAAAAATTTTACTCATGAAACAACTGAAAAAATACCGATATTGAATTTCTTAAAAATTGTATTCTATACCGAGTGTTTCAGGCCATCGGGAGTGGAAAGTAGCGAAAAGAAAATAATTACAACAGCTTTTACGACGCGTATGATAGCAATAAAATGGAAACAGATGTCGAGTTGAATAGGATTTTTAAAAAGAAACAAATTTTATTTCAATAAATTTTTAATACCCCAGTTTTCGAGACAAAATTAAAATGTGCTATAAAGACCAAAAATTTAGTCTTTCTAGACACCTACTTCCAGTTGACCTTGAAGGATAATTATACCATCAGCAAATGCACCATATAGGTCCTTTTTTGTTATTATTTTTTTTTCACAAATTCCCACTACCTCATATTTTAGAGAAAAACTGCTGGCCTGAGAAACACCTGGTATATTATGAAAGCATTTCACATGAAAACCATCGATGTTATGTTATGTTAATGTTATGCACTAGAATGAAAATAAAATACATTTAAATTAGTAATAATAATGAAAACTAAATTATCATTATAAATAAACAAACATGAAGATATTATGGTTCTTTGAAGTAAGAATCTGTTCTAAAAAATGTGTTTTATAAAACGCGTTCGGTATGCCTAGTATTTAATTTTCGCCTAATTTATTTATCTTTAAAATTTCTAAGGCAAAATTCAGTTATCGAGGTAACCAAATATTAGGGTAATAAAACTTGAAAATAGATTAAACATGTCCTATGAAAATCTAAATCCCGCCAAAACAAACACCGCAGGACGTTGTACATACAAATAATTTTAATAAACTAATACAATGACATAATAACGTTCCAGTCCAAACAAACTACTCTCTGTCGGAAGTTTTCTTATAAATTCATCGATTGTATTACTTATATCACTCGTTATGTAAAATCAATAGATTTAATTAAATTACTCACAGAATGTTATTTCAAAGAGCGTAGTAATAAGTTATTTTCTGTTTTCTGTTACCTAGTTAGCTGCAAGTTATTTAACTGCACTTTTGAAGAGTCATAACGGCATTCGCGATGAATTCCTGTCGGTACAATACGTGACCTCTGGAAATAAAGTTAGTTAATTTCACGCATGTTTGTTCAATAAAAGACAGGAAGTTCATTAAAAAAAAATGTAATGCAATATTGCATGCGTATTTAAAATATTTGATTGTTATCATACGAACGACAGCACATATTTAAACTGGTTAAATAACAGATTCTAAAGTTTTAAAATATATTTAAGTGTAAACATTTTTAAGAATCCTCTTAAAAAAATTAAAATTATTGACCCGATTTCAAATTTAATTTTTATTATAACTGTAACGTGATTTGTACCTATAAATATATATACTAAAAAATATAAGTATTTGGTGGAAGTTCTCATGAACATGAGCCTGAAGGGCCCCCATTTATATTGTGCAACTTGCCAGCTGTATTTCACAGGAAATTGTGAACAATACAAATTTTCAATGTAAATGAATTTAGTTTAAAAAAAACATTTAAAAAAATTAAAATGTATTTTACAACATAGATCTTATTTAATCGATCTCTCGGTGTATCATTAGTTAGTTCATCAACCCCCAGGAGGTCAAAATTGCCTTTTTGGGAACCTTTGGTTTCATTAGAATTTTAAAAAGTGATTTTCAAAAAAATATAAAATAAACAAAGTCGATTTTTAATTTAAGAATGGAAGAACGAAAATATGTGAGAAAGTAAGTAAATAAATAAAATTTAATACTCAGTTGATTGTAAAAGGTTACAGTAAAGTATTTAAATTATGGATTAAATAAAAAAAAAGTGTAAGTAAAATAATTTGGAAGAACAGATATTTTGTCAAATAGAATTTTTTTAAAGAACTCACTTAAATAAAGTGAGAAAAATAAAAATGACTGAAACGTAGAGTTCCATTAATAATAATAATAATAATGAATATAATGAAAGTAATTGTTTTCAGGAAGAACGAAATTAAACAAAACAAAATGTGGAAAAAACTTCAATAAACTATCAAACCATTATCCTCGCACTGTTATCTTACATCAAAATAAAGAAAATAAAAAGTAAACATATTTTTATGCAGGTGCCCATTTGAAATCGTGAACCCTTAAAATTAAAACAGGCAACACATTCCAGTTCCGTACATTATGAAAACACAAAATTATTTTTGATTTGACACTTTGTATATCTGAGCATTTTGGCCTGTTGCATTCAGTCATCGTAGATCAATAACTTTGAAGGGCAATCCATCTTTGTGATTTTCTTTTATAGTTTTGCTACTACTCTTTTTTTATAGTGTGTATTTCTGTTGAATACAAAACAAACTGTGGCATAGAATAGAATTTAACAAAATCAAAGTGCATATCTAGACTCAATTTTCCCAAGTTCTGTGAATAATAAGTTTTCTAAATGGTTACTCTCTAAATCAAGGGGTGTCACTCATTTACTCTTATTGGTCGCTTTAAGATTCGGGATAATTAAAATGAATTTCGCATCAACAACAAGCTCTCAAATTGGTTGCTCTTTTATTTGAGACAATGGATGTGGGAGTTATTTTGTTTTACCATTAACTCCCATTCTCAAAAATAACCACTCAGAGAGTGAGAGTGGTAACGGGCTTTATTTAATAAGTTATGACGATTACTCTACATTTCTGTTTCTCAATTCAAATAGTTTTAAAATCGTGAGAAATTATCACGGATATAAATTATTATAAAAATGCGTTTTTTTTACAAATTTACAAATATTAACAAGTGAACAAATACTAGACTTTCTTAATTAAGTAGTACTTCTTTTCCTCAAATTATTTTAATGAATTCTCCGCATTTATTGAAATCATTTGTAGCCTGGTGACAACAATTTTCTTATTACAAATTTGTCAAATTTTAAACACGAATTTTATTTGTTCCAACTCTCTTGCTTTCGTGGCGATTGCATAAGAATTTATTTAGTGCATTTTAATTGAATTGATAATATTCATGGTGTCGTTTCAAAAATCAATAAATTGTTCTTATTTTCTTATTGGTCAGTTTCTAATGTGAGAGAATGAAAGTGGGAGTTATCTGATCATTGTAGAAAGAACGACCTCTCTGATTGGAGGGATCTCTTATTCTGAGTATTGAAAATTCTCTGTCCCATGCAGACTAAACCCTTTGATTGGTTATTTAAAATTTATGGGAGTAGTGTGAAGGGGCGTTGTTTCAGTATTTCTATTTCAAAGAAATATTGGCTACCTCTCATTTTCCGTTTCTCATTACTTACTTATTAACGTCTTTGAATAAATTAGAATTTTATATAAAAAATATTTTTCTAATCATGGTGTAAACAAAGCAGCTTTTATCTTTTATGTTTCGATTTATTTAATAATAACATGTCATCATTTCAGATTCTGAAAGTGTAGACGAGTGTTTGGCCAAGCAGAGCGTCGGCGAGTGTGAAAAGACAACGATGTGGCTACTCGACATGCCCCAAAATCACGCAGGTAACGAAACCAAAGTGCCAACAAACTACTCACGTTGTAAAACCAGCATTACGTTGTAGATAGCAACAAGTTACTATGTTTCCGGTATTATGAGAGTTCAGGTTTGGACTACATCGCCCAAACCGAGCCGTTAATCATGAAAGCACCCCCAGACAAATTCAAACGGTACATCAAACAGAAGTCTAAATGTAGCAACGGTATCGAAAACGGCGCCTTCCAAGATGAAGGAGAAACGCCGTTGAAGACATCAAATTCCCTAGAAGAATTATCGACGGAGAGGAAAGAGGAAAACAAAACGGGTGTAAAGAAGAAATCGCCGAACGGCTTAACGAGGTCTGAAAGTACGAACATGAGCGGTACGAAGAAGAAGATAAGGAACACAAACGCCAAAAGTCCGAGTAAAGAGTACTATCATTTATGGGCGGCCACTTCTTCCAACGTGGATAATACCAAAGATGTAAATAAAGATTTTATGGAAGAATCTGCACCACCGTTGCCTCCAAGGAGTCTTCACAGGCCTTTAGAGCGTTCACATGCGTTGAATGCCAACTTCAAACCTCCTATAGTTTCAAGACAAAACAAACCTAAGAAAGTTCAACAGCCGGAAGATACCTTCAATTTCGAAATGGTCGACACCGATGAACCTTTAAAGATCTCCTCCGTCGCCGATCCCACAACGCGTTTTCAAGGGGTTGTTAACTCCTGCGAAACGCCGAAACATAGAAGTAAATCCCTGGATAATGGCAGGATACACATCGACAGCGATAATTACGTGACGACGGTTTTAAGTAAAAACGTAGATTCAATTGATTCTAGTCTGAAAGAAAATGCTCATGTCGTTTTAGAAAGTCGTGATAGTCAAAGTTCAGTTTCAACGTACAGCAGTAGCTCTCATGATGGGAGCGAAAAAGAGATTAATGATGTTAATGTTAAACCGCACAAACCTCTAACCAGGCAAACTTCCAATTCTTGCACCTCTCAGGAACTTACTCCGAAAACGCTGGAAGTTTGCGAACCAAGAACACCTATACACAGTCATCGCGAAGTAGTAAAGCCACACCCCCGTGCTCTTACTAGGGTCGCGGGGTTGACGCATAATTTACCGATTTGCCCTCCAACCCCAACACATCACTCGAGAAGGAAAAGCTCCGATTTGCGTCCACCTAATTTAAAAGCTGACTTACCAGCGGAAGAAACTAGGCAGACCGATACATATACCACCGACACTGTTGATGGTTGGTCGAATTCTAATGGTTTAAATGAAGCCAGTAATATCTATGAAAACGCGGACAATCCTAGATTGAGTTTGAGGACCTTAACTGAATTGCATACTGACCCTCTTTCATTGCAAAATAGTGACAATGCTTTGAGTGTTGAAGAAAGAGCTGAAGGAGAACATGAAGGGGAAGCAAGTGGCGGACTTCCATTGTCTCTAAGACACCTGACAAGTACTAGATTGCCGTCCATACCAGAAAGATCACATAGAGTACTATCAGTTGCTGATATACCAGGATCTGAACATGAGGAACCTTTACCACCAAGTAAGAATCTTATTAATCTCATTGTTTTTTTTAATTGATTTAATGTTTTGAGTCTTCTCATTTGGAGTTGCTAAAATTACAATTGTTTTTTGCACCTTGATCTTTACTGATTACTTATTTTTGTAATTGCAATTTCTAGCCTGGGAAGCACGAATGGACAGTCATGGTAGAGTATTTTACATTGACCATGCAACCAGAACTACGTCCTGGCAAAGACCTGGAGGTGGCATCAGCGTCGTAGCCAGTGGAGGCGGTGCCGAACAGCAAAGACGTCTTTTAGACCGAAGATACCAGAGCATCCGAAGAACCCTCAGTTCTCATCGACTGGAAGTTGCAGATTACTCAGCTGCACCACCTGGTTGTAGGCTCCTAACAAGACCCGATTTTTTCACAGTGTTACACATGAATCAAGTGCGTATTAACCACCTTGTATTTGGCACCGAAATTAATTTTTTTCTCGTGTAGGATGCACTGTCCTTGTACAACAGAAACACAACTCTAAAGCATATGATTGGACGTATTCGAAGAGACCCCGCCACTTTCGAAAAGTATCAACACAATAAAGAACTGGTGGCTTTAGTTAATATGTTTGCAGATACTTCTCAAGAACTACCAGCTAATTGGGATACGAAGAAAGATCGTAATGGAAAGGTAATTTGGTTTGCATTTACATCATATCACTAACTTACATTGCCTGCTATTTATTAAAAATAACTTATTTTTTACTTAATTTTATTTACTTTAGGTTTGTTCCAACAGCAGTTGAAGTAATGATCGATTTTAATGTTTGCTTTTGATTGTCTCAAAAGAATCAGGAACTGCTGTTAGAATATACCTTATTCATCTGGAGTAAATTGGAAGTTACTAAAACCATTCTTACATAAATAATTTTTTGATTGATTATAAATGTTGTAGTTTGTGTTAAATTAACTATTTAATAATATACTAACGATACTAACATTTTGCTAGCAATTCTTTATTGACCACACTCACAAAAGGACTTCCTATATGGATCCTCGTGTGCCAACAGAGCCAGTTATTTATTCTAACAACCGTAGAATATCTGATGATGGTCAGGGGGTAAGGCATAAATTAACTTTTAACAAATATTATAATTACATATTTTTTTGTTTGTAACAGAGTAGTGCAATCTTTGATTCTTTTGTAGGCTCCAATACCACCTCCAAGACCTAGTTCTGCCGTGAGCTTCATACCAACAGCTACAACATTTGAAGTGCCTGTAGCTTACAATGACAAGGTTGTTGCTTTTCTACGCCAGCCGAACATCTTTGATATATTAAAGGAAAGGCATTCGCCAGTAGGAACTTCGTCCTCACTGAGAGATAAAATTAATTCGGTTAGGGTGGATGGAACGGCTGCTTTGGACCGGCTTAGTCATGATATACATTTGACCATTCTGCTCAGGTTAGTAATATTGTCATCTCTTTTTTATTTAGTTTAGCTATACATTTACTACTCAAATTACATGATACACAGAATGGTAATGATATTAATAAGTCTTTTACACAACATAGGCAACTACTTTTAGAAACAGATCATCACTAATTAATAAGTAAGATTGTTTGTTTGGCTGTAATTGTATTTTCAATTGCGACCATTTTCATACTAATGAATTATTAATTTGTTCTTATCATACTTGATATTTAAAAACTGCCTGTTTTAAAAAACTGATAGTTTGCCATTTTTTTTTTTATTTTGAAGCAGATTTAAAATTGCTAGAAATATGTATTTTTTTTAGTTATTATATAAACCATAATTTTTCAAATTTAAAACATAACTTTTAATTAAAAAATATAAAGTTAATACAGTATAAAGTCCATTAAAAAGCTATGTTAATCTTAATATGCCTGAATCATTTAACAACTTCTTCTGCTTTTAGTGTACTTTTGTAATAAATCATTATTTTTTTTTTTCAAAACTGCGAATTTCATTGATGTAAAGGGTACAGTAGATAAGATGAACAAATTTGTTTATTTAGGAATTTCGGTAATTATAAGAAATGGATTAATGAATTAATAAATTAATAAACGAAATTAATAAATCATTCTTATTAATACAAAAACTTGCTTTCCATATAATAACGTATGTAACAAAAGTTTTGGGAAAATTTTTCGTATTATGTTTTTCTATTGCAAAGTGAAGCAATCGATTTACTATTGGATTCAATTCACAAAGTTGTACAAAATGTTACAATCTAGAATTGTGGAAAGGTATTTACAACTTTGTTGACAAATGCCCAAACGTGATATCGTCGTCATTTATAGAAACCGAAATATTTCTAAGACAACAATTTATCAAGTCGTTAGGGAATATAAGGAAGGTTTGCCGTGTAAGACAGGCCGCCCTCGGATTTTGAATCAATCATCTAATACATCAGAACTTGATTGAATCTGCAAGAAATATGACAATCAAGAGGGGAATTAACAGAAATAATTTGAAATTTAGAAAGCGACAAAAGTATCCAAAATACACGGCTGCTCAGTTAGAGATGATTCCAAGGTGCTGCAGACATTTAAGACGAGTACATTTCAGGGGCAATGCCACGATAATTTTGAACGACAAAAAATATTTTACATTATCTAACTCCGAAATAAAGAAAACGAATGCTTTTATGCAGACAACATTGAGATGTTCCTAATGATGAAAGAAGATATAAGAGAAAAGCGAAATTCGAGGACAAAATACTAGTGTGGTGCGCCATTTCGGAAGTTAAGAGTGAAGCTGTAAATGCAGACATTTATATATATTTATATTAGAAGATGCACCCCTAAATTGGTAAATTTAAATAAAATTCATCTGTTCATAGTAACGTTAGGTCTGCTTGTTATCGTGCACTGGTGCACACTAGTGTACAGATTTTTTACAAAAAATGCTTTAATGAAGCTTAACTTCTTTGATAATGTGTCAATATGAATCATACTCATTCATATTAACGTACCACATAAACATTTCAAGTTGCATTAAAGCGTATTTTGCGAGAAAGTGTGCATTAGTGTACACTAGTGCAGGATAACAAACTGACCTATTATGTTGTGGCCGGATCGTGCCATTATGTAAGGATAACCTAAGATTGGTTAAGGCAACAAAATATTCCATGTGGACCTAGTGAGGATAACCCTTCTCCAGGTCCTTCCTATGGAAGAGTTTTGGGCTTTTACTTGGCAGAAAAGTTTACGACGGTGGGTGAGAAGCCCAAAATGAAGAAGAGCTACGACGAAAAATCTACTAAAAAAAAATTGTATGAATGCCTAGGCAAAGAATAATGAGTAATGAGGTGACAAAGCAGCCTTAATTGACTTTTGCACAATCTTGCGGGCTTGCATTGTTAGATCCTAAATTTTACACAGAAATTTAATACTAGAAGTTCTTCTGTTACACAACATTTCAAATCCTCGACATTTTAATTATATAGCAGTACTGAGACAAATTTGCTGTTTCCTATTAAATAGAATATGGTACTCGGATAGTAATTCCCATTTAATTGCCTCTACCACCCAAACTAAAATAGAAACGTGACCAAGAAATTTTGCACGGTTTGGTTTGAGACCTAGGAAGCATTTATCTAAAATATCGTTCATTTTTAAAAAAGGCAACAATGTTTGATTTTCGTAAGTCGATATAAGAAGTGATCAAATGAAAAGTGAATTAGAGTTGGCGATGTAACTAAACACGCATGTATGCATTTAGTTCGTCGAACGTTCCTTCAGTTACTTTGACGTTTCTAGAAAACAAGAAAACCTTTTATGTTTAAAAAATTAAAGCAGATGCGTCATCATTTTTGAATTCTATGAATAACTGCGTGAGTAACGTCAAACATTTCCGGCGTGTTATTTATGTCACAACTGATAAGATTGACAATTAGTATTAATATGACGTTATCCAAGACATGCAATTAAATTCCAAAGCCTACCCTAGTTCATTTTTATATTGATCGCTAATTACCATGCCGGTTCTGAGCCATTCTCTTATGAAGAATATAATGTGGCTTTTTTAAAATTTCTTCTCGTGGTTGGCCGTGAATTGTTAGTTGTGAACCTGCGTCGCTTGAAATTTAATAAATTGACATAAATCGTAACCTCACTTTTCTTGTTGACGGAAATTGCTGAATTCGGTAATTCTATGTTTTACTCCATGTTTGCACCGCGTGAATTGCCGAACTCAACAAATGTCAGATTCATTGAGGCTAATTCACAACTAACAATTCACGGCCAACTAGGGGGAGAAATGTTAAAAAAAGGCACATTACATTGACATATTATACTCGCATGTATGGTTGCCTAGCTTCACTTTTGCTAGACGTTGGGCGGTGTCAAGTCGAAGGAGAGGGAGAGTAAGACCGTTGCTTTATATCAAAACCCTGCGACAAACCGGTTTTGTCATGATTTTGCCGGGTGCAGGTTTACACTATAAACTGGCATCCAGAAACCCGGTTTTCTTCTTTTCATCCTCAAGTGTTTTCTCCATTTTTATAATACTTCGTATAGAAATTGAATCAGTAGATGGCGCCATATGCTTTGAAAAGTACTCCCAATGCTATGTATTTAAAGATAATTATACAGATTGTCTTAGCTCTGCATTTGAAGTCAAAAAAGAAAATTTTCCAATTGTAAATTTGATTGTATTTGTCAATTAATTGTCTAGTTGACAATACAACTTACAAAAAATATAGCCTGTTTATTTATAAATTGACATACTGTTAAATAATTCTAACCTATTTCTAATAAAATCATCTTCACACTATAAAAAAACTGAAAAAATTCTTTTGACATTTCCCATTTTTATTGATTTCAGCTGTACCTGCAGTAATTCGTTTGTCGAAAAACAGTGTTCAATGTTATGAATCAATACATTGAACACTGAACACTGAACAATTCATAACTTATGAAGAACATATTGATTGCTTCATGCAATTGTCTTAACGTAGATATGTAATAAGCAGAATTATGCATGCCACAATATTGAATTCTCATGAATTAAATCGTCATTTAAATATAAATTTAAATATATGTATATTTTTTTTTATAAATTATCTTTAAGAAATGTGTTATTTATTTGTTTTACAAAATAGTAGTTTTTCTTTCGCGTTGTTCAATAAAAGCCCGGATTTTCTTCAAAAAAAAGTTGGCAACCCTACTTACAAATTATTAAAGTTCTGTTTGTTGTAACGAGTGTTCAACAAAAACTCAGCTCGAGTTATCCTTGGAAATAAAAGTATCTATCATAGATTGAACTATACAGGTGCAAGAACAATCAAAATATAGAATTTAGGTTATGCAAAGGGACTGAATTCAGACAATTTATTTGAATATATTACATTTCATATTACTTTCAAAATATCTTTTTGTATTAGCCACTTCCACCAACGAATAAGTGTCGACCAACAACTGAAAAAAGCTGGATCTTGTCCTCATACCGAACGTTTTGAGGTTAATCGAATATTTATCCATTTTTGACATAAAATATCGATTTTGCTATGCTACAACATACGCTTTTTTTCAAGGCTAACTCGAGGTATTTTTTTTGTTGAACACTCCTTATGTGCCTAGTTTAGGAAAGCCTCGTATTTACAAATCAGGAAAAAAATTAATGAGAAAATATCTTTACCACAAGTAATACGAAATGTAAAGGTCAATTTACGATATTAAAGACACAAATATGTACAGTGACGAGTATGGAAAGCGAGCCAAGTTTTCAAGATAAAATGCTTAAAATCTAATTATTTCTGTGGTCATACTTTTCGATTATATAAAACTGTAATAACTATAATAACCATTGAAGTTATTACAGATCCATTGATTGATTATTATGACATTATAACCCATGTTATAGCCTAAGTTGTAAGACGTATAATGTCATTTAAAGCAGAATACATTGAAACAATAGTGGTCCGTTTTTCACGCTCGCCATTGTACAAACAACATAAATTAGAATTCAATAAGTTTAAACCTTTCAACACCATAGTTAATTCTATGTAAACTCCCCATATCCATATTTGTTCAATGAAGGATTAAATTCATTATTAAAAGACCTAAACCACCCGATTTTACAACAATTTTTTATTTTTAAATTATTTAAATGATTACTGACGTAGGTCGTACGTTCACTGCTATAACATACTGACGTACGTCGTACGTTGTGAGGGACTGAAAGTGTTCCTAAGATGTAATTATTTTTAGTTTGTAATATTTCCAAATAGTCTTTATTTAAGAATTTCGTTAACATATCACAAAATTTTTCAAAGCATTCCTTTAATTTTAATGAAATCATAGAATAATTAGATAATAGAATAGAAGAATAGAAAGAATAGGATAATCAGAATTTTATTATCCAAATCAATATAATCAAGATTTCATTATTCCAGTCAGGATAATAAGGATAATTTTGAATTTCGTATTCAAAACGCGAAATAATGTAACTCATTTTTGATGGGTAATAAAATCATCGCCCTAATCAGGATTTATTCTATAATTTCATAATAAGTACAATTAGAATAATTCTGGATTTTTTTTAAGAATTTCATTCACAGATCCCCCTCCTTTACTTAGAAATATCGCTAAATTTTCCAAGTCACTTATTTAAATGAATAATGAAATCATAGAGTATTTATCCTAATCCGGATAAATTGTTCTATAATTTTATAATAAGGATAATTCTGGATTTTTTAAGAATTTCATTCACAAATCTTCCCTCTCTTCTGGAAATAGCGACATTTTACAACATTTAAATGAATATTGATATTATCGAATAATTATCCTAATCTTTAAGAATTCCTAAAAGGACTGACCAGAATAATTATTCCGTGATAAGAAAGCTGTCTTTTGAAGCTTTTGGAATGTACTATTATTTAGTTTACTGTGTGAAGTGAAGGCAACCCGTATTACAAGAGTACTGAAAGTGTTGCGAGCATTACCAGAGAGTTAAATCTTTTTTTCCTTGTTATTATTAAAATTGGCATAATTTATTGTTTCAGAAAATATTTAAATACGTAGTAAATAATTCGGTCTTTACAATAAATTGCTACCAAAATTTTACTTTTCTATATGTATTTTTAACCACTTTTTACCTAATAATTAAAAATTCTCAATTTCTGCAGTAATAACAAGACATATTTATTTATTTTTAATAATTGGTCCTAATTAAGATTAATTCTAATTAATATATTAACTGTTTCTTTAGTACTTTAGTAGCTTACATATAATTAGAGTATTAGAAAATAATTATTTTATAAATATTTCATCAGCGTTACGGATGAGTTATAATTGCGACCGGATTGTTCTTCCCTAAAAAATGAAATTTCGTCAATTAAGATATGTATATTTTTTAAGTGTATTGCAGCGTGGATGAATCACCATGTGTAAATTTAAAAATCCTTGATCTGATTTTTATGCTGCTTCCAGACATTTGCACAAATTCGCAAACTCATGAGTGTGGGAGGACATTCGCAGAGGCTTGAGCATATATTTGAGATCATATGCAATTGTCAAAGCGAATCAGTTTTGCGTGCGCGAAAGTTGGACCACGTTTGCACATAACTTTGTTCAAATACTTGCGCACATGTCTGGGAGCGATATAACACGCAACTTGGATTACTCATTTATTTGAATTTTACATACATATACAGTGCAATGGATAAAATCTTATTAATTTAACGATATTTGTGCATAAGTGCAATTTTTATTCACTCCAAAATTACTATCGCATTCAGAAGAGCCAAAACCTCAAACACATGGTTTTATAATTTAATATAGTCAGTACATTGAGAAAAATGAAACAGTTAAGTCAACAACTTTTTGAATGTCAACTTTTAGTTCGTTTTTAATAAAATTCGTTTAGGAGCTTGTTTAGCTCATCACCCAAAGGTTTGTTGTGTTACCTTACCTTTGGCATTATCGCAAAGGGGCGATACTTTAATTGATTTCGCTCCTAACTTATAGTCTAGGTTAAATTGAATCTACGCTTTTGTTAAATAAAATAAAATGCTTAGCAGTTTTAACAATTTGAAGTTCTTGTATCAATCTTTTTGTACATCGAAGCAACATACGTGGTGCATTTTATGCTTGCATTAAACGAAATAATGAGTTGATTCAAACTAAAATATTTAACATTTTTTGGCTATTGGCTTAATGACCACGTGTGATTCGAAGAATTTAGTTAACTGAACATGTTTTTGGTTGACTGAATAGTTTGTTTCTCTGTGTATAAAGGTCATGAGGACAACGACGACAATAATGAATATTGAATTTTAAAACCAAGAATGAAATTGAACACAAAGATATACTTTGTTAATAATTTTGAGTAACCTGGAAAAAGTATTCTCTTTATGGTAATTGTTTATTTCCTTTGAATTAACATACTTATTTTTAGTTAAACTTTTTTTAATATATTGCGTAGTTGAACATGAGTAATTCTCATGGAACTGATGGAATTTAATATTTGTCACTTTTAAGACTCAGCAACTCCATTATTCATAAGTAATTACAGCGTACTATTCCATTAAATAAAATTACAGCTTGTTACCGTATACAAACACAAAGCATTGGAAAGTTTTATTCCGATCAATTTTTGCAAAACGTAATTTCTGTATTAGCCAAGAAAGATTTTTTTCTCTGGCGCTCTAATAGCTAGGTATGTTTTTCGAATTTGAAGGAGCTATAGATACGTTGTTATTAATTTTTTTACTGGCCATTTATAAATTATGTAAAGGTGGCAACAACACGTGCATAAAATAATTCAGTTTCCGGCAGGTGTTGCATTTGTTTCCTTAAATAACGCCAAGG
The DNA here is from genome assembly GCA_039766575.1 of Serrognathus titanus. NCBI lineage: Eukaryota > Metazoa > Arthropoda > Insecta > Coleoptera > Lucanidae > Serrognathus > Serrognathus titanus. The sequence goes on from CM077913.1 coordinate 24,160,190, forward strand.
TTGCAGAGAAAAAAAACGCACTTTCATTGCGTTAAAGCCGCTTTTCTTTTTTATTGTGAGTAACGAATTGTCTCTAGACGTATCGTATTTTACATCAACCATGTAGAACTCGTTCTGTGTGTTAATAGCGTGATGTTTAATTATATGTGTGTATTTATTTACTTTTGAGGGGATTGTAACGACATTCTAAAATAACGGTCAAAATAATTACACCTGCCCTGGAGTATCACGCTATAATTGTGAATTTAATATTTTTTGGAGCGAAAGTGAAAGAAAACATTTTTGCTTCTATTCTATTGTGAAAGATATTTTTTTTACAAAATATTATCTACATATATGACGAGATTTTCAAATTGAGAAACATGGTTTAGTTTTTGATCAACCCAATAGAATCGCATGCTTTTCATTTCTAAGTGTTTCCTTAATTTTGCAGTCGTTAAATATTGCAAAGCCAATGTTGATAAGGATGTAATTAACATATAGGGGTAGAACGATTCACTTAGATGTCATCGTATGTAAATTGACTTTTAAATTTATGTATTATGCATTATGTATCTGGTTGTTATTTCTCTGATTTTGAAGCTGATTCATAATCATGTTGTTATTAAAATATTTCTTTGTTAGCACCAGAGTAAAAAAGAAGCACCGAGTACAAAGAGTATTGTGTACCTACCTATTCAATTTCTCGTAATACTAATAATTTACCTAAATATTGAATTTATTGGCCCTAGAACTGATCCTTGAAAGACTCCAAGTTGTACTGTACATTTATTGTGCAATATTAGCCATTTGTCTTATAAAATTATAACGTATTCGTTTATTATAATGCTCAATATTTAATAATACATGTTTATGACAACTGCTTTTTTTTATTTTGCTCGTTTTTATTGTATTTTTGTATATTAAATTAATTCTGTTATAAATTGACTAGCATTTATCTATCACTGTGAAACAATGAAATACTCCAAATCGGTCCTTTCTAATTCTTTCAAAATTTATTAAATTTAGTTCTTTATTATCGCAACAACTCTTATCTATGATGCATCACAAGTTTTTTTTTGCGGATGTTTTTCGTCACAATTACTCCTCCTCATGAGTGATTTGCGATTCTCAGTTCGTCGAGCAAGATAATTATTCCGAACGTAACAAAAAGCTCCACCACACGTTCCTCGACAAAAACCGCAAGGTCGATAAATAATTAATATAGAAAAGTCGTTCTTTCAAAATAACCGGCCGGAAAAAAACGTCCCTAAAAATCTAGTCCAACGTAACGAACGTGGCAGTGGCATACCTAGCAGGGCCATTTGGAAATGGCGATGTGAATTGGTGCGTGAAGAGACCGAGGGAAGTGGCCTCTAAACATAATTGTGTTTATCACACATTCGAATGTTTACGAAAAAAATGTTTCACAGCATTACGCGTGTAAATTGGAAAAATGATGTAACAGTTAACTAGGAGATGAATACTTTGTAAGAACCCGAAATAAGACAGATGTGCCTTGTTTAAATGCCGTCTAATTTATACTTTATGTATGTAATTGAAGATGTGGAAGTTAGAAGGGGTCTATACCATATCTTCTTAGTAATTATTGTATTCGTAGAAATAACGATGCTATTTCGTGTGTGTGCCATCTGGGCCCTTCAAATTGCATTAGTATACAATAGCTAACCAGATGCTACAGTCCAGTCAAGTCACGTAAAAAACTAGACTTTTTTTTAAATTTCTTCCTATTATTAAAGAAAATTTTCCAATTATCAGTGGGAAGTTTGAGGTTTAAATGAAGGCCGTTTCTGTTTCGTGTAAAAATATTATGAAATTATTGACTATTCTGCTATTGAAATCACTATAACAGATAGACTTACATTAAAAAAAAATTGGCGCAATGCAATATCATATCCTTATTCCTTAAATATACTAATTAAAATTTTACAGAACCTCGCTAGTACAATGGTTTATTGATAGAATTGGTTGACTTTAAATTTAGGCTTACGAAGTGATGTCAGAATTAAGTTATGGGGTTTAGCGTCGAGCTAACTACTTTTTTTTTCTTTACTTCCTTAGACTGTGTAATACATATATAGGAATTGTCAAGAAACTTAACCTAAAGTCAATAAATTGTATGGTAAAGGGTTTTCCAATAGGGTCGGGTCTTTGACAGGCTGTGACGGCCATGTTGTTTTGGCGGCGTCTGTCAAATCTGTTGTTTATTATTCAGTCACTGATGCCAAATCACCATGGCAAGTTACACGATTGAGCAGCACGTCCAAATGACAAAACTTGTTTGTCTATGGACAAAACTTTATTATCAGAATGAGTGTTTGTTTGTGCAAACGTTGCGTGCGTTGCGCCCATTTTACAACAGACGCGGTGGCTCTTCAATGTCGACTCTCTTATGTTTGGTGGCCAAATTCGAGACGACCGGTTCGGTAAACAATCATCGAACACCCGTACGCCAAAGGAACGCCAGAACACCAATTAACCCAGGAACTCAAAGTTAATGACCATAGACAACGTCGTTTGTTCGCTGAATGGGCTTCGGAGCGTTTGGAAGAGGATCCCAATTTTGGCCGAAAAATCATCTTTAGCGACGAGGCGCATTTTTGGATGAATGGCTATGTTAACAAGCAAAATTGCCGTATATGGAACGACACCAACCCACATGAGGTTCACCAGGTGGCAATGCATCCACAAAAGGTCACCGTTTGATGCGGATTTTGGGACGGCGGCGTCATTAGTCCGCACTTCTTTGAAAACGACGTTGGTGAAACCATCACCGTCATCGGCGAGCGCTACAGATCAATGATAACCAATTTCTTTTGGCCCGAATTGAACGATATGGGCGTGGACGACATGTTGTTCCAGCAGGATGGCGATACGTGCCACAGAGCGCACGTCACGATGGACATTTTGTATGAACGATTTGAGGGTATGGTTATCTCTCGCGGAAGTGACGTGAATTGGCCACCAAGATCATGTAATTTGACCCCGCTAGGCTTTGTCTTGTGGGGTATTCTGAAGTCGCAGGTCTGTGCCAATAGGCCGCAATCGACCGATGACCTCAAAGTCGACATAACCCAGGCCTTCGCTCAAATTCAGCCGGATCTATGCGGCAGAGTCATTGAAAATTGGACCTCTAGGATTCATGCCACCAAGCGAGGCCGCGGCAGACATTTGAACGATGTCATATTCAGCCTCTTTTATCTCTTTTGGAAGCAAGTTAAATAACAACAAATTAGGAGAATTTAGAGAGATGTTGTACTTGTTACAAGCGATATATACATATATACAGGTCACTTTTTTTGCCTGCTGTGTTTACAATGTACATTTTGAACTTGAGTAAACTTATCTTGATTTACGAAAGTATATAAGTACAGTTCAAACATATATGTCGGGAGCCGTTTTATGTTTTCTAAAAACCTTTGCACGAATCTCTGCACTTCCAGGCCCAAAAAGATATTTAAATTGCGTATGTAAAGCTTTTCTAATTTGAAATAGCTGAAATTTTAAATGATTCTAAAGATATCTACAAAATACAAGTAGATAGATAGATTTTTTCAGTTAACAGTTTTCAGGGCGCATTCTGTATCGAAGACGTTAAATTTAAAGAGTTTCTTGTCAGTCAGAATAAAAATTAGAGTTAAATTTATAACATTTTACAAATATTTTGGTAGTGTATATTTGATTGTAACAATGTGCTTCAATTAAAAATAAATTTCAATTAAGAAATACTCAGTCAGTTTCACAAAAAAAATATTGTTAACATAATTTAACAGTTTTACCTTGAGTAGTGACATTTTTCTATTTTAAATCCCCTTGTTTTTAACTATTTTCTTAATTACCATAAAACGGTGCTCGTTTTACTACAACTAATCTTACACAACATATTTCTGATACTAAGTATCTTACCGATTACAAAAATTTGTTATGTATTTTACTTTAGAGGAATTCATCAATCCTAATTTAATTTTAAAAAAAGTCAAATACTAAGAACTATTTCCATAATAGGACATAAATATGAAATCAAAAATCAGTTCTATTCTTCTCTTGACTAGAAAATACAAAGAATATTTGTAGGTATGTCACATTTTTTAATTACAAAATTTGTAATTACAGTTTGGACAAGTTGTAGAATCAACTTAAAAGTCAACGATTCAATGAACGTTTACAGCTTTTTAAGAATATTTTTTTTTAGTGGATTATAAAACTTTCAAAATGAAATAAATAATTTATTTTATGTTTAGATATTTTTGGCATTGTATGAGAAATTGTTTTCTATTCTCTTCTATCCACCGTTTTTCATAGTCCTGTACAGATCGCCTCTCCTGTATTCAATTTACTGACTCGAAAAATAAAAATTTCACTTTATTTTGTTGTTCCAAACTTAAAAATATAACAGGTTAGGTCGCGACATCGCGCGTCCATTTTTCAACCTAATTTTAAATCAATAGTTTATGTTCCGACATCTTACGGCCGAGTTTTGACCTAATATTGTGAGATAATTGGCAAAAAAAATAACTTAATAAGTCATCCCACACGAGTCCGCCAAATATGCCTTGACAGCAGATTTGAATATTTAGAAATTTATTGCAAGTTGTTGTTAATTACTAATGTGTTCGATTCCGAGATAACTAAAACAAGTAAATATGAAACTCTAGTGGAGTTCTCGAGCTTCTCTTCTGCTGAAGAGCCTCTCCTCCAAGTAGAGCAGAAACAGCTATCCATAGGAAGCTCGAGGAATCCGCTGCAATCTAAAAGGACTTGCAAGTTTTTATTTTTAAAATTTTTTAATATTAAAAAAACAGTTATGTAGATTGAACTAATTCGTTTGTCACAAAATTAGTGAGGCGTGCCGTACCTTAAAATTCAATTCAATTTCAACTGAACTAAATCTAGAAATTTCGAAATTTATGAAAATCTAAGTAACACAATGTTTGGTCATTTTTAGAAAAGTGTTCTTAAGTTAACTTTTTTCGATAAAATCAAAATGCGTATTCTTTATTCTTATTTTGGAACACTGTTTTCAAATGAGAGCTTAGAAATTATAACTTGTAAAAATTTTGATTGTATTGGCTTTTTTCTACAGAACCGTAAATAGTCTAAAAATTAATTTAGTTTATAGAGTGTCACTTTTTAAAATACGCACTAGGGCTTTCATTGATGTTTTTGAAAGCATTTTATAATCTAAATAGATTAAAGTAAAAAACCATAAAGAACGTAAACAAAGAAGAAAATCAGATTTTTAGCGTGTAAAAGTATATCACTGTTCGCTCTGTCAAAACGAATAACGGTAACAAATAATTGACCTGATAATTAAAAAAAAACTGATTCATTTTCCATATAAAAAACAAAATTTGAAATCTGTTCGGTTGTAGAAAAGATATTGTATACAACACGTGTATAAACATATTCTTTTTATCTTGTGCTACTACTACACGAATTCGTAGCAAGAAAGTTTGACGTTATGTTTTCTTATGATATACATTGGCCAATGTAAATGGTATCGTAAGAAAACACACGTCATCGTTTATATTGGCGAATGTTAATAATATCATAAGAAAGCACACGTCAAACTTTCGTGCTACAAATTTATACTGCCATGAAATGGAAAGTAAACATAGCTTTATACATACCAACCACCCATTATTTATTTTATTGTAAATGTGACATACAACCACTTAACTTCGTTTCGCCTTTTTTTATTTTTCTTATTAAGTCACTTAAAGCATATTTATGTAGTGCTTTTTTTCTAGAGGTTTGTTCGATTTGTTATTGCGACTTTTTTATATTTGAAATAAAATTATGGTACTGTTTAATTAATTCCAATTAATCATCTTGACCTTAGTATTATACAGGGTTTTTGTTTATATGTTGAACTGTATCTACACATTTTATTATTATACCGCTCCCAGACATGTGCGCAAATTCGTAAGTTCACAAGTGCATGAGGGCATTCGCATAGACATGTGCAATTATTTGCAATCATATGCAATTTGTCAAAGCAAGTAAGTTTTGCGTGGGCAAAGATTTGCACATAACTTTGTAAATGTTTGCGCACAAATGTAGGAGCGACTTAGACATACAAAAAAATGTTAAATATAAAAGTTTTAGCAGTTTACCTGAATCGCCAGAATTTGCTAAAAAACCAAACAATTGACGATCGGACATTTAACAAATGAGTATCAACTTTGATATTTTAAATAGAACACTCAGTACATTTCCTCGAATTAAGAAAGTTATTTTCTTCCTACTTCCAAAATTATACAGTTTGTTTATATTTGGTTTCATACTTTTTTGCGATATTTAAGTGTGAAATTAAAAAAAAATGCGTTTACATACTTTGATTAATAAAAATTTAATTGTGTGACAATTGTTAATTATAATTAAAAGACTTGTCATCTGGGACATTCTATAAAACAAAATGCTAACAATTAACACAAATTAACGTATTCAAAATATACCAAAACAATATATAATTTCCATTCGGCTGCTTCATTTATTAGGTTTTCGAACTTTATTTGTTTTTGTTTTAAATAAATTCTGGCGGTGCAGGTAAATTCCTAAAACTTTGGTCTCTAACATTTTTTGTTATGTATAATAAAAAATGTGTAGGTGCAGTTCAAAATATAAACAAAAACCCTGTACATATTATAATTGAAAAAGTGTAAGAGGACGTCTAAGATATCTTTCGTAAAAATATTAAAACAGATTTTTTTTTAGTTTTAAGAAATTTATCAGTTTAGTCTCGGTCTTTCTTGATGCTTATCTGCAAAATTTTTTCCTTTATAAGTAAAGAGGAACTGCGCGAAAATTCAAGGCGTCAATTGGCAAAAAGCTTTAGATACGCTAATTTTTGTGAGCCATTTCGACAAAGACATTCCAGAGCAATTTTGCAGCCGCATTGAAAAACAGTTTAATAAATTCGATACCTCTTGTATTAAAACTTCTTGTCGAAGGCGCTACAAAAACTCGCCGTCGTTTCCTTTAAAAGAGTGCACGCATTGTTCCAGACCGGAAATTGTCGATCTAAACCCGCAGCTAGAATCACAATGAGAAGGAAGATTTGGTTTTATAATATCGCTTAATTAAATACCGTTGTATTTATACATCTTTAAACGATACGATTACATACAATTAAATTGTATACATGGAAAATAGAATTCGTTCTATTCTCTATTAATATTTAAAATTATCCGGGAATATTATGAAAGTTATTATGTTTGTTTTATTAATTAATATTTTAATATATTGTTTAATGTAATTGAATTTTTAAAATGCAGTGTACGTTAATAAGTGCCAATGGAGGAGGTCAGATGTCAAAGGATGTCGCGTTGGGAAACGACAGCAGAAACCGTCGAACAATTAAATTGTTTAATGCACGAACGCATTGTGTATTATTTTACAGGAAACGGTGTCAGTGTTAATTCAACTGTTTTTTATGCTCGCATTGTATTTTTATAATTTATTACGCGCGTACAGAGATCTGAAACGGCGCCTTCGAAATTACCATAGAATGTTTTATTATAATCTATCAAATATAAAAGTGTTGGACTTTGTAATAATTGCGATTAATTAGTACGCTTACTCAGAATAGTTTTTTAATGAATCACTTCATAAATTACCTTCAACGGGGTGTATTACATGTCACCACACTTACAATTAGTTTGCTTCCGTAGTAAATGGAAATTTTTATAGCAACAATTTGTCATGCATAAATTCTTTTACAGAAAAATCTTAATAGCTTAAATCATTGCAAACTTGATATCAAAAACCTACTTTCTAAACTACAGAAATTAGAAAAAGATGGAGCAAATTTTTAAAAGTTACATTGTTATAATTTTATAGCCCACCATTAATTATAAAATTAAATTAATTAACACAAGCGGCAGTCCACTCCAATGGTTATTTACTCTAAGTTTCAGGGCATTTATTCCAAAAAGACCTCAAAAGCAACATACTACCTAACTTCCTACAATCGATTAATCATTGGTAGGTTTTAGCTTCCCTGATAATATCTTCCCAACTTTTCTTATCAAGTGCTATTTCTCTCTTTTCTTCCTAATTCTTCCAAATCCCTTACGTTGTCTGATAATTTTGCCTATGGTCCTATAGGTTGGCCGATGTTTTGTCGGCTTCCTTTTTTGTTTTCTTGCTTACTAATTTTAAGTCCCTTTTAGTTAGTGGTATCCCTAATGGCAAAGAGCCAGTTGCAATCAGATCTATATCATATGTACAAAGGGTTTTTATATATATAGTATTCCTATTACAAGACAAGGTTGAACAATAGCGAGAACATGGGATTTGCTAATCGCAAAAGAAATTAGTGTCAAAAGACCCAGATGTCCCATATCTAATGCAAGAACGTTTTATAATGTTTTCCAGAGAATACAAATGTTTTGCAATAGAACTCACTGAAAAAAGATAATAATACCCAGATCTGCACAGTTACTAGTTGGAGGAGACTTTGCTAGGCCTTGTCCTATTATCATTGATTGGTTCTCATTATTAATCAAATTTCAGCACTCTGTAATTGTAAATCCGTCATTTCCTGAAGCAAGGAATAACAAAAAGAAAGTATAATGCATATCTCTCAAGCACAAAAGGGTAAGCTATCGCCATGAAACGCAGCTGTGAGATCAATTTTTTCAAATATTTAATTTGAAAACGGCCAAAATAAATCTTATGTGATTAGAGTAAAGTATTGATAGATTTAATGAACCTTTTTACGATGAAACAAATCAATACTTTCTGATTATATCAGATACCTTTAAATAATAGTATCTATAAAAGTATTATTATCTGTTAAGTTCCCACAATGCGACGAATCAATTTCTGTGGAAATAACAAAACAGAATTAAAGAATCTCTGCTTTTTTTCCTTTTCTCAAATCTAATACGATTAAACTTGCTTGAAAATTAGACTTTCCAGGAAACAATATTTTCTATATATAACTAAATGAAATATTTCAACGAATTTGTTAAATTGAATTATGTGAAGGCAAGAAGTCAAACTATGCAGCAAATATTAGATTTCCGCTTGACACTGATAAAATTTGAATATCACAGTATATTATAATCTTTACTTCTCTGATATATATTAAATAAAACGTAAGACATTCGTATAAAGATTATTACTTTTTCAATCAGAACAAGTGACGCAGTTAGCTACATACAGGCTGTTTCAAATGTAGGCGCTGATTTGGCGCGTATTTAGGCCCCTGCGACTCTCATCTACTTAGAAATTACTCCTAAAACGTATCACGCAACGTATCACGCAAGCTTACTTCTTGCATCCTTAAAATATAGTATAGCCTATTTCTGTTTCGCTGTCACCTGTTTACAATAATTTTGACACAATCTTATATAACTTACTCAATTGACACGTACAAGAAAAACTTGTAGAAATTTGTTCTCTTGTAAATTTAGAATGCCCAAGAAAAGTAGAAAGAATTCGCTGCAATTTACTAGGCGGACCATAAAAGTTTCAACTTTACAATAAAAACTGGCAGTGTTGCATATTCTTTACACGGTGATCTACAAGTTACAACCTAGCAATAATACATAGTGTTACGTATTAAATCAAAAGTTATGTTTGGAGGTTACTTTTAAGGTAAGAATTTAGTTAAATATTAAAATAATAAGGATATATTCTAGTACTGCAATAATACACACGTCAAATTTTTATCAAAACAAATTAATTATGGCTAGAAGGTTCGCTAAGGTGCGTTTTCTTTTAGTGTTTTTATTCAAAATAGAATAAAAGTTTAAAAACTTGTTAGTGTACACGGACTTTATAAAAAACATACAAAGTAACTTTACAAGTTTCCTTGTTAGTGGCAATTGGGCTTTGGGCTGTTTTTTTTTACAATACTCTCTTTCTATTCTTATTTCATGTTTCATTTTTGAGACTTTTAGCAAACACATTGGCATGAAATAAATTGAACCACTAACGAATTAGATAATAATAATCCAATTTATCATGTTCATATCTGTAACAAAATCACTGATTTGTGAATTATTACTCATTCCTAATAAGAATACATTATAAAATCTTAAAATTTAATTTACAATTCCCTTGAATTTTTTCTTTTACTTTCAATGAATGTCTTCCCCATATTTTCTTTATCTTTTCCTTTTATTTCATATATTTTCTTGTTTTATTTTTCTCTAAGTCTTTAATCTTTTTTTAAAGTATTTGTCCATACTTGATTATGGCCTAGTTCAATAGTGAGCCATCTCCACTTGTTACTTTTACGTGCAGCCCCATTCTTTTTTGTAATACCTTCTTAATTGCTAATTTCTTTAAGTAAAAAAACGGACACCTTAGGGAGTATTCTGTAACTTATTAAACAAACAATCTGCTAATGTTAAATCTCAAAATAGAATCTTGTGATTGATCTTAACAATAACACAAATATGTTAAAATAAAAAAAAAACGAATAGAAAATGTTAGTTATTTAAATTATACGTGTTTTCTCTTTCCTGAGAACTTAAAAATGATACTGGAAATTGTACACTTTGGAACTATAGGCCCCTCATATGCAGAGCTGAGCAAATTATTAAAATATCAATTACTCTTAAAAAACATTAAAATAATTATTAATCACTTCACCTTCTACATATACAATATATTGAGAAGTAGGTATCAATTAAAAACAATATAACTACTAATTGGTTTTTAAAAGTGCATTGAAAATCAAAAGTAATGATTAATTGTAGCCCAATCCCTTTTGACTACTATAATAAATAAATGGTTAAACAAACGAAGAAGTAAGGTAAATGACATAATGACTTAAAATTTGATTAGGGAGACCTTACTTTTAACGCTCAACGTATATTCAAATTATTTGAATTATTTTATCGCCTTTCAATTAATGATAGTATTTCAATTACTTTATTATTTGAATTACTTTATAATAATTTTCGAATATTTATTGATAATTACTACTAACAAGTGTTTAATGGAAAAGTTCATCAAGTTGGTTTTAATTTTTTGATGGAAGAAAAAAGGGATTACTTCCTAAACCAACTGACGTTTAATGGGTGATATTTGTCAAACAGTTGTAGTGTTTTGCTGGCGTGACATTATTAGCACTTCCGTTTGCTACATTAGAGCGCACTCAGACTATCTTCATTCCATATTAATTTACGAAGTTTAAACCAGTGTACATTAGCGCAGAAAACGAAGGTACTGAACATAAAATGACATTTCGCGTTGATGTAATTCAAGACTTGCTTCACAATGTTATGAAAAATTCAAAAACTACTTGATGAACTTTTCAATTGAACGCCTGATATAACACTCATTCTTTTAAGATAAATATCTAAACCGTTCAGAGCGAAGCATGGCGAAGAGAAAAGAAAAATATTCAAAATTAAGTTCAGTTTTCACTTCACTGTGTTTGTCTTGTGTAAGTGTGCGTTTGTATTTAAAAAATTAAAATATTCTAAAATAATGGAGATGCTTTTAACTATACCTAACTAATACTCTTTAAAATGTTTAACTGAGGTTTTTGAAATACTGTAAAGTAATCAATTATTTATTGGTTAATTTAGATAATATAATTAATATGTGTGCCTTAAATTTAACTTGAAGGCTTCCGCGGCCGTCGTCCATTGTTGAATTCTTGGCTTCCGGTTAGAACCGGAACGTCGGCAGTGAAGAAATCCGAGACACGCGGTTCCAACCGGAAGCCAAGAATTCAACAATGTGTGCCTTCTTTATTAAATTTGATGGTTTGAATCTTTTATTGATCATTGTATCGTTTTTCATAATGTTACTCTGCCCTAAACATAAAAATGCAAATACAGGCTTATACTTGTTTCTTCATCAAGGAGTAACCGGCAATGAAAGTTATAATAAAAATATTTCTGTTTGGAATTAAATTTGTGACAAGACTGCTTGAAGGCATCTTGAAATGCAGTGATACTGACCAGATAGTATTAAACTTCCAACTTTTGAAGATCTCTGAGTTTTCAATATTTTAGCTTCAGTTCTGGGATTATTGCTTACCAATAAATCATGTTTGCTTATTACTTATTTTTTTATTACTGTCCAGATTTTGATTAATTTTTAGTTTCCCTTCTCAAAATGTCTCTCTCAAGAATATAAATTAGCCGATTTATGACTTAACGAAACATAAGGTAGACAAAATGTGAGACGCTTAAAAACAAATCTGCGAAGAATTTGAATTTGTAAATAAATTCGCACAAGTCGGAACTGTTTTCATTCCACATGTTTCAAATATTCTCGCCTTTGATTTCCCAGAATCGTCTTTGATGTTTTTTTTTCATTTTTTATTGCCCGGGTTGTTTCGTCGGAAGCATTAAAAAATCTCAGGAACTTTGCAATAAAACTTGCAAAAATAGAGAAACTGCATCTTTTTTTTTTTAATTAACATAAGTCATAGGAGCTACGGATTTTAAATTTTAGATATTTAATTAGGTAACACCTGTTATTGGCCAAATATTTATGTTACAGAATTTTTGTTTCGTGTCCATCTTAAAGGGCGTTTTACATTATATAATTTATTGTATAAGAAATTGTACAATTTTTGAAACAATTTAAATAGGATAGTTTCTTGAGTAACCCCAACATTTCATTTGATATTCACACTCTAATTCTTACACAAAAAATTGTGAGTAATTTTGCGCAGTTAATTGTCATTTAACAGAAGTTTAGTTACATCCACATGTTGTCTTTTATTTTAGATGTAGAAGCCACAATTACTGTTATTGTTTGTGTTTAATAAAAAAAGTTGTTGCAAAGAGGACTTAACAATAGAGACAACGAAAGAGAGTGTAGAAAAAATTGAATTGAAACGAAATTGTGTGAAAAATAGAAGTGATTGACACAAATTTTAAAGACAGCAATATTTCACGCGATCTGCTGTTTGAAACTACACAATTTTAAAAATTGTACAATAAATTGTGTAACGTAAAACGACCTTAATGTTTAACAGCCTTTAGACTACCGTATTTCTTGTACAATTTCAAGATATTTTTGAAGGTAGATATGGTGTAGAGATTTTTTTCAGTTAGTTATTGATTCAATTAAATTTTTGATACAATTTACTATAAAATTTAAATTGTTCAAGAGATTGAACCAAATCTTGTACAAGAAATAGGCTAGAATAAAAGGGCCTTGATAAGGGGAAACGGTTCTTATTTTTATAGTTGAATATGAAGAAGAAGTTTTTGACACTATATAAATGATTAATGTGCATACAATAATACTAATATTTGTCCTTTAAATAGAGAAAAATTACCTTCTGCAATATCTCTTACTTGAATCTCGGGTTGCACTTTCGTCACAAAAACAAAACGATTTAATGCAGTAATAACTTCGTAGAGGCCAGTTTCAAAACGTAATAAAAACAGTAAGTCGTATTTAATGTTGTTTACAATGTCCACAATTAGTTTAGAACTCTCAGTTTTATGCTCTACTTTTGTTTTTGTTTTATTTGACACTGTGAAAATGATTTAATCAATTTTGTCCAGGGAATATTAAAAAATAGTTCGTAATTAAAGTATTGTCCGATAAAAAAAATAATCCAATCCACTTAAAGCTTAATGCACGGTTGTTTGATTTTCAGTGAAATAAATAATTAAAAAATAAATTTGATTTTTGTTGTTTCAAAAATAAAGGATTTTTGCCTTTTGGTTCAGATCAGCACTTAAAAGTGGCCCAAATGAACGACTGGTGATTGGATAGACCAGCAAATGTATTTTACTTGCTTGCTGGTTTTCTCCAAATTCACAAATGATACACAATTGTGAAAAATCTCAAAACTGCGAGAAAAAATTTTTCAAGACTAATTCATTAATGTTTGCTTAATGAAAAGGTCTTCATAAGATCACGACACGCCAAGAGAAATTTTTTTGTCGAATTTACTTCCTTGTTAAGATATTTACGATTAGTTCATTTTACTTGGAACACCCGATATCTGAAGTTTAATTATTTGATATTTCAAATGTTAATGCAAAATGTTTTATACTTTCGGTCGGTATTTGTTTCTTTTAGAATTCGTTGACCCTAAAATGTGCAAGCACGCTTCATCCTGTATTCTCGAGCGTTTTAATTTCTTTGCATTTTGACTCTCAGGCAGAATACATAGTAGTAGCTTGTTTGAGGAAGCTGGCTCGTGTTTTACTTATTCTTGCTGCAGACGCGAATTGTGACATCTGTGACTAAGAATATCGCGGGAATATTTTAGGAGCTCGCGCGATTTCATTTCATGCTCTGCCGATTCACTCATCCGAGATCCGTGCATGTTTACGCTAACCCAGAAATGAATAATCATAATATTTAGGCCTGGGGCCTTACATTAAATCTTGGCTAATCGCCGTAAATTCGCCAATACGCAAAACGCAGTAATTGTTTCAACAGGAGACTGAACATGAGCAACAAGGCAGTATGATGACACTATAACGTTTTATCAGGAAATGGAAAATGTAAATTTTAAAATATTAATTCTCCATTAAAAGCTATAAATACATTCAGACATAAAGTATACAACTGTTTCTCAAGAAGGAACCCATGAACATTTGCTTAAATCAATTACCAAGACAGTCCTATTAAATTAATGTTCATGTTAATATATGAATTCATATAGTGAAATATATATCTGTAATATATAATGTAGGGTTTTTGTTGCAAGTCGGTTTAGATTGCAATGGATTACAAATGTATGCTTTTTCAAATTTTATTGTCACAGTAATTACACAACATAATTCTATCACTTTGAGTTTAAACGGAAATGATTTTTAATTCCGTTTGGTATTGAATGAAATTAACGAGTTTAATAAATTTAAGTATATTGAAGAATATAATCTTCATTAAGTTTTCTAATTTCCTGAAACTACCTAGCCCTTAAAATAAAGAAAAATTAAGGTTGAAAGGCGTCCTGATTTTCCGGGATTGTCCCAAAATTTCTACAGTTGTCCTGATGTTACCGGAAAATATAGATTTGACCCGAATTTGACTTGTTTTGAATTTCAATTCCCCTATTATTGTATTATTCGATGAGGTTTCATCTTGTTTTGAATTTAATTAACCTGTTGTATACTTTTCTTTCCAATTTGGTATATCTTACTTTAATTGCTTGATTTCTTCCTATACAAAATCATTTCTTCCGCTTCTTCTTCCCTAATCATATCATGACTTTTTTTGACCTTCCTCTGCTGTTTCTCTTCGGCACTCGCTATTCATGTACTTTTTGTGTTATTATTCGGCATACAACACACATTTTAACTGCCTTTCTATTTTCTTCTCGTTTATGGGCTCTACTTGTAAGATTCAGTTCTTATTCCCTCTGTTTTTGTTTTGTTTTCAGTTCCTTAAGAAACGTAATTCCAGTTCATTTTGTGTTTCTGATAAAGTACGTGTTTCACTGTTGCACATTAAAGTTGGTCTAACTGTTTTTTTTAACTACTTCGGTTTTTAATTTAACCTTGAAGGTTTCCGCAGCCGTCTTCCGGTTTGAACCGCGTCACGTTGATGTCTTCTACTGCCGACGTTTCATTCTCCTTCGGAAGAACTGCTGGTGTTGTTGCTTCTCGTTAGTCGCTTCAACGACTGTTGCTGCTTTTCGTTAGTCGTTGAAATTACTAATGAGAAGGAGTGGCAACACCAGCAGCAACAGCCTCGAGGAATATTTTTTCTGTTATTTCAATCTTTCATTTATTTCTTTCTCTATCCTTCCATTAGTTCAGTTATCATCCCTAAATATTTATAACTTTTTATCTGTTCTATTTGTTTTCAGTATAATCGCTTGTAGTGTATATCTATATACGTTATAGAGATTAATTATCATGCCTTTTGTCTTATTTATAATAATCTTTATATTTATTATTGTTAGTTGTAAGTGTAGCTTCTCTGAGTTATATTGTAAGTTCTTCTCCTTATTCATTGTTAAGACAATATCGTCTACATACATCAGTTCAGTCAGCTGAACAAGTTCCATTTGCCAATATCTTAATTTTAATGTTTTGCTTCTTTTATGGCTTCGACTAATAATACTGAAAATCGTAATGGACAACTTGTTTTACTCCAGTGTTCGTTAAGAATTCGTTCAACTCTTTATTGCGTGTCCTTATGATGTTTTTATACATATCTTTTATCATCTCTATTACCCTTTTGTTTATTGCTCGTTTTTCTAATACTTTTCATACGCCTTCTCTCCTTACTCTATCGAATGTTTTTTGAAGATCTATGGATTGTATGTGAAAATCTCTTCTTATTTAGAAATTTTTCAATAGCTTGTCTTGACATGATTATTAGTAGCGTTTTCGATTCATTTGCTCTAGATCTAGAGCACTTTGAAAGTATTCTCATCTTATTCTAACCACATGTAAAAATAGAAGATGGAGATACTGTGAAAATGATGTAAGTCTTGTAAGCTCCTCCTACTCCTAAATCCGCACTGTGTGACTTCGTACTTACCTTATTCCTTTTTTTCAATATTCTAGCGAGAATCTGTCCTAGTACACTCGATAATGGTATCACAATTTCTAGAATTCATTCTTTTGGCACTTCTATATTCTTCATCATTTTATTCATTATTTCTGTTAACTGTTTAATTTCTTCTGCACGCATATATGTACATATATGTACTTTAGCACTTAAGGGGTATGTATGTACTTTATTACTGTAGACTTACTTAGAAATTTTATGCTTCATGAGACTGCTTAGAAATCGAAGATGAATACTCACGAAACTGTTTGTTTGTAAAACATGGCATCAAAAACATATTAAAAACGTACCTAAATGAATATCTCATTAGACAGAACGAACATAATAGAATCCTTTTATTATTTTAAGCCGTGCGAGTACGTTTCTATAATAGTTCTTTAAAGTTCATCTCTGAAAGTGTGGAAACAAAGCGCTTTTAATTTTTCCTCCGACGACGAGAGCGAAACGCTTTCACACGCAATGTGTAACACTTCCACTCTTTATAACGGACGCTCATATTGAGTAAAATCTGCAATTATGGTATTACGCTCTCCGTGCCTGCCGGTTTCGTCCAGCAAAATCCATTTCGATAGGCAATGCAATAAAGTTTGATTTAGAGGCAGACCGTGACTTCCTGCTGGTCGTGTCCGTGTAGAAATTTTCATTTCGGATGTCCGCTTGAAATTATGCTCGCCGTTGGCAGAAATACTGTGGGCGCAAAATTTAATTATATCGTATGTACCGTATAAAAGTAATAAAACATTTTTCTGGGCAAACGAAAATTCTGACACATTATTTTTTTTTTGCGAATGAAATAAGCTCACAAAATTTTAGGATTACTTTCCCTGAGAGTGACCTGAAAGCATTCCAAGTGGCTACGTCAAAATAGCTTCAAGTTTCAAACTTGGTCATTATCTTTCTAGAAAAAAATTGTGTTCTTTAAAAATAATACATCGTTAGTCAAGTTTCATAATCAATTAGATTCATTACGTTTCCTTCCATCCAGTTATTGCATTTGTTAATAGATGAGTTTTCAATAGAAAATTATTTTTAATGTAGTATAATTATAAAAATACTAAACGGTTTTAATCAATATGTGAGTGAAGCAAATAGTTTTTGTAAATTTAAATCAATTGAGCGTAAAAGTCATCAAATTTCCTTTGATTAAAAAAGTACTTTTTATTATTTTATGATTACAAGTAAAAATTCCAAGTAACCAACCTGCTTAAAAGCGTATTTGAAATTAAAATAAACCGATACTTTATTACTTAACAGGAAATTGATGTTTATTTAATTAGTTTTAGTTAACTGATTTGTTTTATTCGAAATAATCCGCGTTACAAATGCATTTCGTCAGAGCTTTATTCATCGATTTTTCCATCGAGCGTGTTCAAATATAATTCTGAATGTTATACACAAAATTCTAAGTTCCCAATAAAGGGGTAAAAGTATTTATTCTGCTTTTAGAATCGTAAACCAACAAATTCTTTTTGAAAAGAGTTTCCGAACAATCAATCACCGTTTCGAGGCCGATCTCGAGTATTGAAAGTAAAATTCCCTTTTCACTCACAGAATCCCGAAAGTTCAATATAATTCGAGCAGGTAGAAGGCGCCGAAATTTTAATGTACCGTTACTTTGAAATTTAATACTATACAGTAAGTAGTGCGGATCTTAACAAAATGTGCTCTCCATAAAAACATCTGGAAACAGGTAGGTACGCGGACAAACAATCAAAATGCGTGCCCATTTTTTTCCTACCTCTCCTATACCATATAATTTTCATAACTTTAAAACTTCTCGATCATAAATTACAATTCGGGGCCGGTAATTCGGTTACGTATTGACTTTAGGGCGTTTAGTCCGGGCCCGGTTTAAATGAGAGCGGATTTAATGTATGTTAATGGTTTTCGTTTTCGTTTTATCCTGACAATGAGTTATTTTTATGAACAGGAATTTCCTTAAATGCAGTCTCAAATTATGCCGGGTCGTAGAAATTTAACGTGTGTAAAGTAAAAGTTGGAAATTTTATAGCATATTTAAGGACGAAGAAATTCACTCAAGCTCTTTTCGAGGATGGACAGAATGGTACCACCATAAAACTTAAAGGGCACCGAAGGTTTATTAAAATTTATGGACCCAGGAAATGTTTTCTTTATACTTATATAATTTTTTCTAGAAGAATCACTACTTTCGCTGAAAGTTTTAAATTTACACTTAATGTAAATATGAACAGTTTAAGCCGCTACTTAAACAGTTCATTACTATTACACCGCAATTGCGAATAACTTAGGACAGATCTGTTTGGTTTACAGGTGGAATTCTCGAGCTACGCTTCTGCTGCGGTGGCCCCAAATAGGGCCGAAACAGATGTACAAAGGATGCTCGAGGAATCCACTGAAATAAAAATTTGTAAATATGAACAATGCTAAGTAAAGTCAAAAGTCCTTAATGTCCAAATTTCTCTACATTTGAAGACCTACATTATTTTTATGTTATTATTTTTATTACTTCGTTAGAAAAGAAAACTAAATCATAAGTAAATGTAAATTACCTCGAATCGTTTCGTTTACTCGATCGCAATTTTACCCAAAAACATTGAATTTTACACGCGTTTCACCTTATCTAACCAACAAACCTTATATTATCTGACACGCGTTTTGCAATGCGATACTTCCGTATTTAGAAAGAGAATCAGGTAACAAGATAAGCCTGTAGTCATCAACACTACAGCAATTCATTGACCTGACACATTTTTATGCGAGAGCATCCGTTTGAGATGTGTCAATAAAATATTTTACAAAAGTTAAGAATAATAAAAGTATCCACGTCTGGTGGAAAAGTCACGTACTTGCACAAATATCTCTTTTTTAAAGACAACTGATCTATAATAAGTAGACAAATTATACATACAGGGTGAGAGAGGAGAACTGTGAAATATTTTGAGAAAATAACCAATGATACATTATAGACTTGAATGTTGAGATTCATAGTTGAAACAAAAGGGTGTTTATTATTTATAAAATATCCATTCGATAGGGCAAAGAAGTGCGTGATTCTTATTCTTCTTATTATTACAGATCAATCGTTTTCTTCCATTGGATATTTTATAAATAAAGGACAAGGACTGTGCTGAAGTCTAAGACTAGTAAGTCTTAGACTTCAACCTTCCTTGTCCTTTATTTATAAAATATCCAATGTAAGAAAACGATTAATCTATAATAATAACAATAATAGTATTTGATTAACTGGTCCCAAATTCATGATTTAGATTCGTGTAATAGAGTGCATTTGTGCAAAACAAAAAACTAAGCAAACTAAAACTTGCTTTGAAATGAGAAAACAAAATCATGTACACGTGTACTAAACATCCTGTAAGTATTTTAATAAACTTTTCAACTTTTATTTAAACAAAATTGAGTACCTATCGCATATTTTTTTCAAAACGTAAACTTTCTGGTATAAGACCATATGGAAGGAAATGTAAATTACTAAAATCTAGTGTACAACTGAGTTGCATGTTCGATAGGTTTGCAACCTGCCATCCCTCTGACATAATGCAGCCCGCGGCACTTGACATGTATTTCAAGAATAAAATATTTACTTTTGTGCTAAGTTTACACAATAATTTGTGTTTTTTTTTTAATGTCCGCACTTTTCCAAAAAAATTAAAGCACCAAAATTAAGCTGTGGTCTTAAGAATTGGAAGAAATTTTCTCAAATTAAATGATATGAACTTATGCTTAAATGACTGAAAAACCAAGCGTTAGTCTATTTTTGATCAGGCCTATGTTAAATACTGGATAACTTTCGTTGTGTATGATTTTTTTTATTTGGCACTTCGTATTTGTATTCGTATGTGATTCTTTTATAAAATTGGCAACATGCAATATAAAATTGAGAGGACAGTCGTCAATAACTAGCAGTGTTATATTATCTGATCATGCCATATATAAATTCAAAGAAACTTTTATGTCCGTATTCATAGTGTTTCCTTGAGGCTTTCTTCAATAAGGGATTCCTTAGAATGGGTATTATATAATCCAACTGCTTTACTACAATCCCATTCTAAGGAATTCCTCATTGAAGGAAGCACTAGGAATGTGGACGTTAATTAATTCACTTCAAAGCAACTGAAGCAATTGCTGAAAAGGAGTCCTTCAGCTTGATTGCACAAACGTACCCTGCACTTCATGTTCAAACGCGGTTGCTAAGTACTGAGGAGTTATGTTAGCACGAACAAATAATTCTACAGCCATCAGTGCTGCAAACATTTAGGAGAAAAACCATTTCAATCATAGCCTAGGAATTTAATTGAATACACGGTACTAAGTCTCGCAGAAATTCGCTTTAACCACTGACAATACGGTTTTATTTACATTTTATTGATATTAATTTCAGTTTAAAGACAAACTATTAGAAAAATCAAAAAGATAAAATAATTTTTTAATGTATCTAAAAAATTAGAAAGACAAACATAAATGTAACTACAGAATACAATAAGACCGTTTAACTTAATTTAATGAAATGAACACATTACATAATTTCATTTTGGGTGAAAGTTGCTGATGAATGCGTAACATTAATTTACCTATTTTTACTGCTATACTCGACCTAATTTTATATCGGCTGCGTTCTATACTTTGTCTCAGGTAGAAAATAAACTGTCTAGAGATCACCTGCAAGTTACACGTATCTTAAACTTGTAGTTGCAGTAACGACGAAAATATTTTAAGGGTATATCAATAAGGTCCAATTTCGCATAGTTTTATTGTTTTGGAAGGCGGTGTACAAGTGTTTAATAACGATGTTGTTGAGTAATGCTTCTACCATTATTAATTTTTTCTATAACAAAATTTCAAATCTGAATTACTATATACCCTGCCCTTGACAGAAAGTAGTTCGGTCCGCTAAGATTTAACAAATCTTGCACTTGGCTCTTTTGATTACAATGTTGCACGAGCGTGGGTTTGAATGTGTGTGCGTTAAACGATATAATAAATTTTCAATACCATTATCAAAGGGTGTACCTACTTTTTCACTTTTTACAGAATTTGAATTTTTAGGTTTAATTTAATACCATTCTCATAAAAAAAACTGAAAACTATGAACATAATTTTATGTAATCTTATACAGTGTGGATATGAGTAAACCGGTCTAGCATAAGGTAAATACAGTGCTGTAGATTCTCTAGGCATTGAAATCTCATTTTTGAAAGAAAGTGTAGATACTCCTTTGCGCTTATAAATCGAAGCAATTGATTTTTTTGTTTTAAAAAAGATTCGCAGTATCACTTTTTGGGACCTGGCCAAGCAGATGTAAATACTTTTTTTCTATTTTGATGCTTTAATGACTACATTATGAAACTTATTTGGATTTCATAAATATCATTTAACTCTAAATTTTATTTTATTAGATCGGAGACAATGTACACTGACACTTCAAATTACAAAAATAACCTCCAAATTATCATTTCAAATTTTTGTATTAATAATGATAATGCATTTATTGTCGTTAAATCTTAGAAAGACATAGACATCGTCAGAAAAAAATTAAATAAACAATTATAAGGAAACATTGTACCATATACAGTTATCACAAACAAATACATAATTTAATAAAAGAAATCTTTCAAAGAATAATACCATTCCCGGATGAGCCAACATTTTAAATTATTCTTAAGGGAAACGAGGGAGGATGTCTTTTTAATTCTACTGGGAAGTTTATTGTAAACTCTAATAGCTGAGCAAAGAGGACCCTTTTTGCGCATTTCTAATCTGCATCTTGGCAAAATTGGTTGACGTATGCTATAGTTTTCGCTTGCAGTATTGGATTCAAAACTATATAAATTTTTATGAATATAGACAACTGCGAAATAAATGTACATGCTTGATAGAGTTAAATAATTATTTTCTATGAAGCAAGTTCTACATAATGATCTAAAAGGTAACTTATGAATAATACGAATGCATGATTTTTGGAATATGAAAAGTGTATTAGAATGCGAACTTCTCCCCCACAGTAGTAATCCATACTTTAACAGAGAATATATTTTGCTAAAATAAAAGGTCCTGCAAGTTTCTGTGTCACATAGATAAGAAAGGCAAATATATTTTTACTAACTTTTTTAGATAAATTGGTTATGTGTTCAGTCCAATCCAAGTTCTCGTGCAAATCGAACCCCAAATATCTAACTGTGTAACGCGTTGAAGAGAATCAACTTTTGCAGTATTACATTCATTTGCATTTTTAGTGCAAAACTGTACGAACTGTGATTTAGTTTCATTTAGCAATAATTGATTTTCTTGAAGCCACTTTTTTATATCCTCAATCGCATTATTAGTTATAATTGAAACTATCTCAATATCTTTTCCGTAATTAACCAAGACAATGTCATATGCATACATTACGCATTTATTAACAGCATTTAGGTTCAAAGGTAGATCGTTCATATGACAGAGAACAGATTTTTGCTCTTTTAAAAGCAGATGGAAAAAACAAAGAAAGAAACATTGTATTATCACATCCGTCTTTGAGATTAAAACGATTTACACTGATATTGTATAATTCGGAAAAATGTTTGTTAAAACAGTTCACTATATCTGTTGGTTCAGTGATTTCTTTGCTCTTGTATAAAATTTTCTTAAAATCAACATTTTTTGGCTTTGTGAATTGATTATTAATAACGCGCCACACTGCAGCAGGTTTGTTAGATGAATGTTGTACATAGTTTTTAACCGATAATGCTTTTGCAGCTTTTATAACTTGCTTATATATTTTCTTGTAAGTTTTATAGTAATTTAGAAACTCTCTCGAAGGATTACGTTTTGCTATTTGATATAAATTTTTCAGTTTGGGGTTACTGATTTTAATACCTGCCGTACACCAGGACTCTGTCAATGTTCTTGTCATACAATCAATTTTGTGACGTTTCTCAGGAAATGCAACGTCAAAATAATATAATAAAATCTCATAAAATGAATCCATACATTTATCTACACCTTTCTGAGAGTCTAATAATGAATTCCAGGCTTCACTTCGCAACAGACTTAAATTCAAATTTAGCATGTTTTGTTTATGTGCGCTTATAATATTGTACAGAATTTCGCAGATCCGATTTGAATACAACGCGAATGCTTTGTGCCGTATGGTCAGATAAGAAGGTGTTTAGTATTTCAGCGTAATAGTCGTCCTTACTCAGATTAATGACTATATTATCAATAGTGGTGGCGTTATGACTAGTGAGTCTAGTTGGGCATCAAAACATATTATAAGACTGAAACATGTTAACAAGATTTATCTTAGTAAAGCTATTGCTTAAAAAAGTTATGTTGAAGTCACCACAAAGAATTAGTTCATCTGATTTTTTGGTCAATATACTTTCTATTCTATTATTATTATGAATTATTCTATTCTATTTCTATTCTATACTTTCATTCTAAAGAAGCGTTGACATCTGCATCTAGAGACCTATATGTATAAGAGATTAGATATGTTTGGTCCAATATTTTCCATTGCACAGCTACACATTCAAATATAAATTCTACACATACTCGATCTAATCCTACTACACATGTTGCGTCTACGTCGTTACGAGTAAATATACAAACATCACCATGGGAAGATGATGTTCTGCAGAAACTTGCCACTAATTCATAGTTATTCAGCTTAATAGTATTTGTTTCCAATTCGTTTAACTACGTTTCGTTCAAGCAAAGAACTGCCGGTTGTTCATTTTCTAATACTATTTCCAGATCCAAACATTTGTTGCGGAGGCTTTGATGCATAATTTTAATTTCTGTAGATCTGTATTCGCCAATCAATGTCGTCAACCACAACGTAACAAAACAGAATTTTCATATATTGGAATTACAAAACGACGCAGACTCTTGAGCTTTTCTTACATCTAAAAACCAAAACGGTATAAATAGTATAAAACACTTTTTAAGTGCACTCATCCATTAGAAAACTCGCCGGAAAGCAGTTCATTCTTTACCTGGACGCGTGCGCTAAACGCTAGACTTTTGTCTTAAGAAACTTGTTTTTTGATATAACATATGTGTTCAACAATTATTGTAGTCCTGGATGGCTGTGGAATTAAACATTTTTAACTAATTATTGTTTCAAATTGCAATAAAACATTAAATACGTAAACAAGAATTTATTTGTTGTTTGACAGTCAATATTTGAAACGATGCGAAAGAATCGACTTTCATGTTTGATTCCACAGCCAGCCAGAACTACAATAATTGTTGGATATATGTTACTAGTATGCAATTCTAATTTGCATGAATTTGTAATTAATTTGATACAAATTTATGTCATTTGTATCAAATTAATTACAAGTTGATCTGATTGTTATCGAATAAAGTAAATTCAATAATTTTTTTAAAATTTTATTTCGTACGTTACTAGATATTTTCCACAAAAGAAGCTCGAAACACTCAGTGTATAGTACATCCTTGAATCGAATTAAACATAGACACAAGTGTATAAAAATTTAACCTTAATAAAAATGCAATCATTGTAAAAAATCTCTACTTGTAGCAAAAATTAGGTCAAATTTGAACATTTTAAATTGACATCTCTATAAAAGCCGGTCATATATTTCATGTAAATTACATGTATTTCTTGATAAAATGTAAATTTGAACGTATATAGTGATGAGAAAAAAATCATGAATATTTTGCAAATAAAACTTGAAACAAAGACCATGACGTGAACTTTAGTAATTTCGTTGCTCACACTTTTTTATCAAGGAAGTATACGTTTGTTGGTTACATAAATTACTATTTCATACACATATTTTTGTTAAATATTGAAATGTATTGTGTAAATTCTTACATCGGTTACATTTTATCATTTATTTTACATGTATTTATTGAATCGTATATTACCTACTTAAAGGCAGGTCTCTTAGCATAATTAGTTTGCATCCGTAGTGTGTGTGTACTAAAGTTGGAACCGTAGCTGAGGAAAAACGTATCTACGGATACCATTTTTTGATTTTCTTTTTTACAAGGCGTAAATATGAGCATGTATTGTGACAAAAAATTAAAACAAAAAACAAGTTTTATATTTCCAGGACATTGGATTGAATTTTTAGTAAATTTTAGTTATTCCGTTGTTTAAAGTTTGCCAGAGGTTAGTTGCAACTGATCAACCATTTCATTGTTATAAAATAACACGAATATGCCGTATTAGTAATGTGACAGCTCCCACACGATCATTTAAATTTAAAATTAAAGTAGGCTATGAGTTTTGAATTAGATTGTTGAATTGTCAAAGTGACGCTTTTGAAATATGAAACGGTGAGTTAATAGTTGCTCCGAAGCTGGAGGCGAACGCATTCAACATTTGCTATGATTTTCAATAAAACTGCATTATTTTCCAGTGCTTCATTTCCTTTAAAATAAATATGATAACCCTAAACGTCAAAATATTTACACAACCTCCAATTTACACAACAAGTAAATTGGCAAGGTGAGCAATCGTATAAAAAGATCTCGCCTACTTTAATTATAAATTTAAATGATCGCGTGGTATAATAGTTGCAAAAATGGTGTTTGTTCATTTTGCTACGCATTAATTAAGACTTATAATGAAAATAGAATAAAATAGTACAACTCCTTGAAGGTAGTAACATAAAATCATCTCCAACAACGTTATTATAAATTACAAGAAACAAACAATTGAGAAAACAATTGAAAGTTTCGAAAACCTGTCAGCCATTTGTTTCTTCTATGTTGTCATAAAATCGAAAAGGAAAGATCCTTAAACTTTTCTAATTTAAGTTACTTCGTAAAAATTCGGGTATAAAAAGTTGACGGCTTCCCATGGACACCTGTATACATCAGATTTTAGTTTTATAAATGTGTATTATTC
The DNA here is from genome assembly GCA_039766575.1 of Serrognathus titanus. NCBI lineage: Eukaryota > Metazoa > Arthropoda > Insecta > Coleoptera > Lucanidae > Serrognathus > Serrognathus titanus. Next base: position 24,186,522 of record CM077913.1, read on the forward strand.
AAATTTTTATATCAATTTCTATATACATTTTATCATGAATTTTACGTGTAATTATTGAATGGTGTATTATTTATTTAAAATTATAAATTCGAACATAAAATAATAAGCTTTTTAAAATATGTAATATATTTTTTAAGTGTAATTCATTTTCTGATCATGATTTGGATTTTTTATAAAAAAAATATATACAAGCAAAGAATTTCTAACTTTTATACACAAACACTGCTTACACTTACGGGGAAGTCAATCCAAATAAAAATTCATGATTTTTGGTAAAGGCGAAAACATACATATAATAAAAAAAGTTTTCTAAACTAAATGAATACTATCACTTGCATTTAGTAGTTTTAGTTTTTAGTAAGTTTTGTTAGATAAGTAATTGTAAGTTGTGGAAAGATTTACAAAGAACAATGGAAAAGTACTACAAATAATAATTAGTGTAATACAGTAGGATGAAAAATTTCAAATGATTAATCAATATTACAACCTATTAAGGTAAATGCAAATGTTTATTTTGTTTTATACTAGGTTTATTGATGTGTTCGTCTCGTTTTATCCGGCGTTGTTGTCACTGCATTTTTCTCGCTCTGCTGAACGGAACACTACATATTTATTGTCCCCACTTTTCCTAAAGCTTAGTAATCCACCTTCGCTATACGTACGGACTACCCGATATTTTAGTTCGATGTTGTGCGTTGTAGAAATGTGAAGGAGCTTTCGCCGGATGGATATATGAATTTTCTAGCCGGCTCGACGTCGACGTCGTGTGTTGACGCGCGTGATTTTTTCTCCAATTAGCGCCTCGATTGATTAACTAATTGACTATTATAAACAAAAACTGTGAAAAATGTGACTGTAAATTATAAACAAGTTCTTTATTTTGATGAAAAAAGACTAATTTCGTAATGATGATTTCGTTTTCGTTACGACGTGATTTTATTGAATGAATTCTGAATTTGTGCCAGCAAGTGATCCTTTCGTGTTCCATTTTATAAACATGGGTATTGTTACGAAAACTATCGGCGTTATTTTCAGCCTGTAAGTGTAAAAATTTTTATTTGGTGCGTGCAACCAGTTAAAACGGGAGTGAATGCACTTACTGCTCTGCGTTTGTATATTTTTAGTACATCGCACGCGGTCGCCGTATATTTGGTTAAAAATAAGAAACAACAAATATCGAATTTAACGGCCGCTGATATTTCGCAAATACCTGTCAGAGAAAATACATAAATCGGCGGGGAAGAAATCATGGGCACGAAAATAGTTTTAATTTATCATTATGTAAGCGAGACAGTCCGAATAACGTAATCATAACAGATTAGTAATTGCACATAAATATTTCGCGGGACCATCTATTTCGAGATATTTTCCCGCTGGGGAGTGGGTTGATTACAAAAACGGAAGTTTTATTTTATGATTTTTTAGTTGGAGATAAAACGTGACGCAAATCACCGTTACTCATTCACTGAAAAAAGGGTTTGTTAATCTCGTTGCGAACGGCAATTTTTTTATTTTGAAAATATTAATTGCGGACTTAATTATCGCTGGTTTATTTGCATTTCGTGAATGAGAGGGTGTTGAATTTATTAAGGAGCCCTATTTTTTTAACTTTTACTGTTGAAAGTACTAATTAATTTTGAATAATTAATAATAAAATAAAAATAAAGATTAGATTAGGTGGCCGTAAACGTACGTTCTTTCCGTCGCGTTTGGAATGAAGGAACGAAAGAGGTTGGTTAAGTTTTATGTCACTAAGTTTTGACAAAAGACGACGGGATTATCCACTAACGAACAATCATTTTCTAGCACCTTGATGCGGAGGCGATAAGTATGTACAAACATTTTTGTCATTTGTGAACTAAGTCGCTCTAAAAATGCCGCGAGAGATTATCCTTCATACTAATCGGACGGGAAAATGCGTCCGTCTACGGCCAGCTATAAATTCTGAATTGTTGGATTTGCTTTGATTTTTTTAGAACAAATATTTTTTTTCATGTTAAGTTTGTATTTTATAAACGAATATCCAAATTTTCAGTCCTCTAAGCATTATAGAATCTTGAAGTATGTGTGTGTATTTATATAATCTTTAAGGATGTTTTGTTTGTAGGACTTGCATTTAAAAACTTTTATACATTAAGTGTCAGGCGCCTATTGTCACATCATTAATGTTCGTTTCCGCAGTCCAGAATCTCACTTCAGTGTGATGCGAGGTTTTACTGTTGAATAGAGCACTTTTCCATTTTTTTAGGTTATTGCTCACATAAGGAAGGTGACACCGGCTTGTTAAGACTAAGAAATATTATTTACAGATTTAATATTAATTTTTATAAGTATTTTTTTATTTAAGTGCATGTCAATCGCTTTTCTTTAAGGGGATTTATATTTTGTAGCTCTCGTAGTGATGTTTTCTCATTAAATTCATCAAATTACGATGACAATTATTATTTGTTACGTTTTATATGAGCTGCAATTCATATTTAAATAATTTCAAATATGATCTCATCAATTTTCACTTGAAAATACTATTTGTGTGCATGGCGAAAAAGCGCTCCAAGCATAAAATTCACTAAGCCCGGTATTTCATTTGCAGTTTAGCTTTAAGCTTCCATGAGAACATTTGTTTTTATAATTGTTACTATTAGGGATAAACTGAAGATTAAAGTCAAACTATGGCTGAAATACCGGGCCTTAAATGATCAAGAACAAGATCAAGACAACGGCGAAAGTTCAGGTGTCCGACACTAAGACTATGACACGTTCTGTATGTAACAAATAATTCAATTTAGTTATCATCAGAAAGCCATGGAATTAAAAATCAATTCTTACGATTAGCTAGATTCATAATATGGACTTGTAAAAATATTGGGAACGCATTTTTTTTGAATCTTGCTAAAACATGATTATTAATTCTTTTAATCTTTTGAGGATGACTTTTAAATTGGATCACTTACCAGCGATTGGGCAAAGCGCTCATAATGAGCCACTCACCACTCGATTGTTTGGGAGAATCCAAATACATAGTAGTGGCTTCTACGCCCGACATGCACCGGCATATAACAAGCAACATGCGAATCAATGACATTAAAAACAAGCAGATTCATTGCAAATCGTTTAAAATGAAAATGGAAAAGCGGATATTTTTTATACAGGCACTAGAAAGAGATAGTTTTAAATAAACAGGATAATGCAGAGTAGTGTGCTTGCAGAAATAATCTTTATGTCCAATAAAAAAAAAAAACTAATTACCGAACACACCGTCTACAATTTCTTACGTTGGTTGCACAAAACCGATCCCTGTCGCTCCTTTACCCAACGCTCAACATGGTGGGAGTACACCTCCCCTCTTGCACCCATCCCTGAGTTGAACTATATTCATATAGAAAAGGTGAAAAGATAGTAAAAATATATTTCTGCGACAAATGATTTTTCAACATTTTTTACTGTTACGTGAATGATACCAGAATCTTTCTAAAGTTCATCCAAACATATAGTAATGAATTTATTTTTTTTATAAATAGTCCTTCAACGATTCTAATAATGAGAAAATGTTCTCATGTATCAAGTGTGTTCTTTTATGACCTCTATTAATTGAAAGTGGAAAAGAAAATTTCTATATAAAATACGTAATTTCATATATTTCAAAGAAATGACTAGCGAGAACATGTATAGAAACTTCCTACAATCAATCAAAATTGAAAATTTAGAATTTTAAAAAGAGAAAATTTAAAATTTTAAAACTTATACTGTTTTCAAACGTTTTGCCATTGATAAATATTTCCACAAACAGCAGATGTTATATGCGAACTAAGTTTGAGTTATCCGAAATGTTGGTAAATCTTCTGAAATAGATTTCTTTTTTGTTTTATGTTTATTTTTTAATCAACTGGTTCATTTGATTCCAACTGAGCAATCGCCTAATCATTTTTTGCCTTGTTCATCCTTAAAAGAACTTAGATTATGAATTCCTTTTATTTCAAGGGATCGATTCGTGTAATGACAAAATTTTCCAGCGTCAAACTCTTATCTTTCTGTCAAATCCGTCTCTTAGTTATTTTCTTGCTTCCATAAATCAACAGTGAAAAATTTCAAAGGAATAATTCCTAGATATTAAGAGGAAGTTTCTAAACGTCATCTACGTTTTTTTTTTGCAAACTACGGAAATCTTATATCCGAGAAGGGAAGGAAGCTTGACCTTGTAACCAATACGCTCGTTATATTGGATTGGCTTATTTTGAAAATCATTTTCTATGTTGGTTGGTTGGCTTCGTTGAAATCATATGTTTCGCTTTTCTCGTCCACGAAAGGCATCTGCATAACGTTCATTTATATTAATTTAATATGCAGGGACAAAGCACGTCAATCCTTGTGCTGAACATCAATAGTTGCTGTTCATATTGTTTTCGTGTTTGTTTGTAATGTGAGACAAAGCATTTGAAATACCTTCACTTCTGTTGTAACAGGATTCGAAGGAAGATTGATATAATAATTACTGTTCGAAAAAGGCGACTTTTCTTTTTTTTAAAGGTGTGGGTTACTTACCTAATTCTGTCGTTAATGGATTGTTAATATATTGCCTTTTTTTTGATGTATTTAAAATCCTCCATTTGCTTAATCATCTGGGTAACATTTTAAGAATAAGAGAAAATAAAACTGAAAATTCAGAATCTTTTTTGAATGTTCTGCTTTAAACATCCAAAAACTAAATTTGTCAAATACAAATTTCGTCAACTTCAAGGTAACGATTTCTGTAACAATAATTTTAAAAGATAGTTCATTTATATCATTCTGCAAGCTGAAGTGTGAATCATTTAAATCATTCTTATCTTTTTGTATTTGAACGTTTTGCCATTCACGGCTTAACAAATTCACCTCATTAGCTCTGTATTGTTTATTTTTATTTCAACGGAACAATTCCCGTCGTTAAAACAGTTATCGTCGCTGGCAAGTGCAACTTTCTAAAGTTTTATTTCCTACTAAAATTTCTGAAAATTAGAAAATGAAAATGGAAAAGGGAAAATTTTTTCTTAAAATTTAATGATACATTTTTTTCTATTACATTAAGAGGAAATAGAAGTTTCACTTGTATTTATATTTTAATTTCCGATATTCCGTTTCTTTCTGTATCTCCTGGATAAATAGAGTTATTTGTAATTAGTACATAATTACATCTTTCAAACATAAATCTAAATTTAATTTTTATTAACTCAAATATAAAATGACTACAATTATTACTAGGAAAAAATAATTATGAGAAAAATTTTATTAATTTGTTTATAACTGTATAAAACAAGAATCAATTAAATACAAAATTATTTTGTAAACTATTTTATTAATCTCAAAATTTATGAGAAAAAACAATATGAGATTTTTTTTTAACTTAGTGATTTGATTATTTTTTCTGTAAATGTATTTCAAAATCCTCTCTCAGTTCTATTTAATGTATTTCCAAATTCGAATGAATATTTACAGATAGTGTGATATTATTTTTAATTAGCTTAGTTTCAAATTTGTTTCAATTAAGAACATTTCGTTTTTGGGAACCACCACTGACATTCGGTCATCGTTAAACTAAAATAATTTAATGTTCATAAAGTACAGTAACAGACAATAAAATCCGCTGGCAAAACGTAAAAAATATTTGAAATGTCAAACTTAATAGTCATTTTATGCTTAACAAAATATCGAAGTTATTATTAAAAAAATGACGTGCCTGGATTTTATTGTCCGCTACTATGCATTAAAAAGCTTTTTGAGTTCCGAAATTTCTGTAAATGTTAGGCTAATAATTGTCTCATGTATCTTTTGTGTACAAGAACGTGTTACGATGCAGTGGCCAGACCACGGTTCACTTACTGAACTATGTATTTCAACTAAAGAAAATTCAATTAAATTGAAATTCCTAAAAAAATATTTATTGACATAGTGTTTACACATTAAAGTTACGTGTGGTTTATTTGACAAAGATTTCAAAACTAAAACTACAAATTAAGTAACACAACTAAATCCTGTGTATGTGTAATTTCATGAAGGTAAGTCAATGTAATTAAATACGAATTAAATTGAAATTAGATAAGAAGTAATTCCTAGTGATGCAATCTACAAATATGGACAAGGTGGCAGAAAGGATATTTGTCAAATTGTTACGTTTTTTGTGCACCAAAATCACAGAAGTTTTGAAAATGTCCTTCGTTGACAGTACACTTCTCTCACCCGTTCAATATTTTTCTAGAAGCTCACAGCAAGGTTTGGACTTTCAACTTTCGCTTTCGAAAAAGTATAAATATGAGAGTAGTTTTAATCTCGAAGTTGTGAGATCAGTTGAAAATTGGAATTACTGCGTAGAGAAATATTTTATTTGTTTATTTGTGTTAAGGTCGCCAATTTGTAACGAATCTGGCGATCTTGTAATTCGTTCTGCAATTACAGCGCGAATTCCTCTCAACTTCCTGTTTAACACTCAAGTCTTAATGTTAATGTATACAGATTAAAACGTACTTTTATGTTATGGTAATTATCCTAAAATTAACGTTATCAAGAGAATTTACTGAATTTCGTAATTTTGAGGAGATAACTCATTTTATTACCTATGTATTTTTGTTTTTTTGTATATGTAAACATACGAATGCATGTTCTAGGAAGAAATGTAGATATATAAATGGACGTAAGGAATTCAAATCAGGTTTGAGTTATAAGCCATTCATTTGGTGGTTTTCGGGCTTACATTGCCCATCAACGTTTACTACCAAAGCGCTAATTAGCGCAATACGTTTACGATGGAGATTTATGATTTTGTTAAGTAACTGTTTTACGTTTTTATCGTCTATTTACCTGTTTTTATTTAGTTTTTACGACCTCGCTGAAACACCGGCTACGTTTATTTTTTTATATTTAGATATTATACTAACTATTTGACTTCCGCGAATTTCAGTTTTTCAGTTGTTGTTAAAGTCGTGTTGATTAATTAACCCGTTATTTCGTAGAACAACTTTAAAGTTGAGTAAAAGAATTCGATATTCGTAATGGCAAGTGTAGAGCTAGATGAATACACGTGATCTAAGAAGCATACGCACAACTCCTGCTACCAAAATCCATAAACTCAGCCCTAAGCTAGATTTATAACTTACACTTGGAATCATTTGTTTCAGCTCTTTCAAATGTTATTATTTTATTTTGTCTATTCATATTCTTATTCTCTTCTTGTCTAATTTCCCTTCAATAGTTTTCTTTATATTACCCATTCGATTATATGGACTTGTTCCAATCAGCTTGGGACTCTACTGCTAATTAACAGGGTCTTTTAAATAATTCAGTTTATTGTTTACTTTGAATTTTTAAATTTTATTTTCTTGCATATATTCGTTTGGAAGAATATGAATTGTTCAAAATTACAGATAAATTAGAAGAGCATAAAAATATTTTTAAAAAAGTACGCGAGAAGGATTATACACTAATTGAATTTAAAATCAAAGCTAACTTTTTTTTTTAATTGTATACTCAATTACAAACTTTCGTTGCATATATATTTTTTTTTGGCTAAAGAAACGATAGTAGAATATCTTCTCTGTTTAGGAAAACAGTAACTTTCAATTTTGGCTACTGACCAAGTAAGAGTGCAAATTCTAATTGGATTTTTAAAAGCGCGCAACCCAATTACTATAATTTTAAATAATTACCATCAGCGGAGGATTAATTAAACTCCAATTAAATTATTATAATAATTGTAAGTGGCACGCTTTTACGAAAAATCAAGAGAGCACCTACTCACGATATGGTAAATGAAAACAATTAAAAGTGTGCACATGCAACCCACATATGAGTAGGACTTTCATTTTTCTATAATAACGTCACATTTACGTAGGGAACGGAATAAATTTCTATTTTCTTTTTCTTTCGAACAAAATTGCGTTTGAATAACTTCTGATTTTAAGATTTAAATACACGGACTACTTTTAAAAGTCGAAGTCGACACTAAATTAGGTCAACAGTGATTTAAATTAATTCCAGCTTGTGGTAATTACTTGTTTACTTATTTCTTATTTATTTACAAAGTACTTAGTTGTCTTGCAAATGAATGTCGTGAAGAGTAGTAAGAAACCATCGACGTCTACTGCTAAAAGTGGCTCGTGGATTTGGACACTTTGCTTTTGCCCTAATTTATTTGTGCTCTTAACGATCGATTCCTTCGCAAGTTAGATATAAGTTATTTCAAGATAAACAATAATTTATATTTCTTACCAAACTTTTAATTTTACATTTTATCTCAGTGTTTTCTTATAAATAAATTATGTACTTTCTAAATGTAAACCGTTTTTGGTCGATGGAAACAATAGCTCGCGTAAATAGTTATGTGGCGTCGCCCAAGATTAGATACACCATAGTCTAATAATAACAAATCTCATATTTGTTTAAGATATGCTTCAAAGCAAACCAGAGATATATTTATGGAATTGTATATTAAGACATCCGTTTGTTTACCTTGTGCACATAGCCATTTTTCGTAAACCTGGCGCAAATCTCTTGCAAAATTTGCTTTATGGTTCCCCCGAAATATATTAAAATGAGACACGTAAACACCGGAAGAGTTTACTAACAGGTCGAGGTAAAAGGGTGCTGAAAGTAATGCTCCAGTTTTATAAAAAAATGTATACGCCGTAATGTATTATTATTACTTCTTATTTTTATAATTTTTTGGCAGAGTGCCCGATACTACAGCCTTCACAAACAACATTCTTCGTTATTTACACTTCAGCATATTTTTTTTTCTGAAAGCTAGATTATCAATAAATTTGGAATTTTTCGACCGAATTCGATATTAAGATCGTGGAAATTATTACACAAATTTCCAGAAATTCAGTTTTGTTATTAAACAAAAACATTAGGGACGAGGAATGGTGGAGAGACTTGGTGGTAAATATGATTAGAACTAGACATCATTAAAATAAACACTGTGATCTATTTTATATCTAATTGTTTAATTACTCTGTAAGATAAATATTATTGTTCCAAATTTAGGAATATTTTTCTTACACGTTTCAGTTACTAGACGAAAGTCTAGTAACTGAAAAATTAAAAACTGGTATACGGTCATGTTCAACCGCTATAACGTTATACGTTATTCAATAATTCAATTTCGCGTATAATTTAAGTATATCAGTGTTATCATACAATATAAAAAGTTAGATTAGATTTGATTAAAAATAGAACATGTTCTTTTCCCAAACAATATCTGTAACTTTTTGATTCAAATAGTGAATTGAACTAAATCCTTTACAAAATCTTTAATTCATTTAGAGAATATCGTGATAATTATTCATATAAATCATATACGCATCCATTTAATTTAAAATTCTTAAAAAAATAGAGCAAAACTAATACTCTGACGCGGTGTTCAAACAATCCAAAAATTATCATATCAGAAATAATTAACTGTAAAAGAAGAAACTTTCTTTTTATAAATTTAGACCGCATTCTTACTTTTATTCAGATTATACTTGCGGTAACTTACACTACGAGCGTTTTTAATCCTTTAACTTAATGTTAAAGTCAAGTTTCCCAACGTAATTCTTGCATTCACGCCTTTCACTCTTATTACAGTTTTCTCGCCGCAAAAAACGCGTAAAATCAAACGAAGCCGCGGAAGTCTCTTGTAAATAGCCGTCCGCATAGAATTAATTGATTTAATCCTTAAGTTTTTTCAACACTTTTCCTTCCATCGCGTAAAAATAACCCGGCACATTTGTGGGACATCGCGCGAGTTTTTTTTTTTTTTATTTAGCATGTGATGTAACTGAGTGTAACGAGTTATATTTCTGTATTACCTTGCGGGAGATCTCAGAGGCGAGTCTATTCTTCTTGAAATTCAAGTAAGATACGTGGCCTTGCCGAGATCGCAAACTGTATAATTAAAATAGTATCATCATTTAATAGTCTGGCACATTATTAATGGATTTTCTCCTTTGTTTTTAAAAGGAGATGTACACGTACTGAGTGTTTCATTGAAGATGCATCAAACTTGAGGGACACATTTCTGACATTATTTCAAACTAAATATCTTAATAAAAAATATTAATCGGAGCAAGTTGAAATTTGCATAATTTGGAATCGATGTTTTTTGAAATACTGTAGCGCGCGAAATCGTGAAACAAAACCGGCGATCTAAATTACATTTATGAATGGCACACAGCTGCAGGGGGGTAATAAATCCATAAACAGCGAAGAAATTTATAACTAGATTTTATTTTGCCCTTGATCGAAAGCTTGGTGTATTGAACTTTGCCACACGTCGAATGCAGCAGCGATGTGAAATCGCGTGAATATTTAAACTTATTTAATTTAATAATAAATTATTAATTATTAAAGTATTAAATTTAATACCATAAAGTCCTTAATTGGGGTAGTATGGCGAACAAAATGTAAAACCAGGTACTTGGGCGCTAAATTTGTACAAACGATTTCATGAAACGGTGAATGTGAATAATAAATTCTTAAATAAGCGCAAACTACTAAATGTTTGAACAATCCTAAAATACTTCAAGTAACAATTAGAAAATTCATATTAAATGGAGAACAGAAAATAAACGACTAATTATTATTTTTATTGATTGCCAACAACCGTGATGTTTTAAATGTGTTTTTCCAAAGCGAGTGGGGCGACATTCTAGAGGCAATTAACCAATAAACCGATTTAGTATGTGAATGAGTAACAATCCATTCATTCTCATTTAAAGTCCATCGTAAAAATATGCGACTTTGCTTTCCCTTCGATTTTCTCTAAATTTATTCATTACAGAGAAAATTTTACAAAGAAACTTTTCTTTCTTTTCCCGACATCTACCCGCATACGAAGTTTGATGTATCTTCAATGAAACACTGAAACACCCAGTATAAAAGTGATGAAGAAAAATCATGCACTTTTACTTTCAAGTGTCCCATTCACTTTTTTATAAATATTCTAGATTGCAAATGAAAATTTCAGGTTTTTCTTTGTCACATACAAGAAAATATGTCATGTACAGTTGCGAGCAAAAAGTGGTCGTCAGTGCCATTCTTTAATATAGTGAGTAGTGATCTATTGTGAAATGGTCGAGATTCTCGAACATGTGTTCTATTTGTCAAATTTTTTAAGAATACGATTTTAATTTGTGACGATTTCATTAAATTTTTGAATGACATTGATCACCTTTTGCTCGCAACTGTCTGTATACGCAAATATAGGGTGTTTCTTGAATAGATTTTTTTATATATTTTTAGTTTTTCAGAAATAGTTTTATGATTGTTGCGGCGGTATCAGGCGTGAACTTGACATTTAAACGGAATTTACGTGATCAGCTGAAATACGAACTCCAAAAAAATTACTTGACAAAAGTCTGAAGTGAATTATTTCGTACAACTTGTATAAAATAAGGATAATAACGGCTCCATCTTGAACACCTGCGTTGACAGGTAAACTAATAAATCACTACAACTCGACAACAATTCAAATCTCCATATTAGGAATTCTTAGTTTTAATTTAAATTTGAATTTTAAAAACATAGTTGATTTTATCTCATACCAGTTAATACACTTGTACGACGCATTCATCATCAGCTATGAGTTATTAATTCACAGTCAAGTTTTACGATTGAACGACTCTGATTTTCTGCGTAATATCATAAACGTTTATGCACGCTTTTAAGATACTTTTGGTCTCCTTTTCTGCATTTTGAGTAAGTTTCTAATTACAGTAGACTCGATTATCCGAAATATGGGAGACCGGACCTGTTTCGGATAATCGAAATTTCGGTTAAAACGGAGATCGCATAAACTGATGCAAGTGTTACAATTTTTTCATTAATGTAATTCATACGTTTTCTATTCGATTCTAGTTAAGTAGATCCTGTATATAATGCAGGTATCTAATACAGATTCTGTGTAGCTAGAGTCGACAAACGAACGTAATCTTAATTGTTACTTACTTATTGTGCCATGAGTCGAGTATTGGGTACAAATTCCGAGCCGTTTTTTCACGAACCTAGACGACATAGACGTAATTTCGGATAATCGGGAGTTTAAGTAGAGTCCGACAGAAGCCGATCGTCGGCTATCTTATCACCTTCGGCCGAAGCCGATGAAATGGTGCAACGCTTAGAAAATGACGATTCTTTTACTTTCTCACTTCTTATCTTATGTTTAGTTTGCATTATAAAGTGAAAATTCTTGTTGTCATATCTGTTAACGCAGTTGTATTGTATTAAAAATATACTCGCTATATAAAGGTACACCCGCCAATTGTCGACGTTTATTAAATGAACCTTAGGCTTCGGCAAAATCTTCGCCCTATTTTGGCCGAAGCCGATTATTTTGCCAAAGGTGCAATTTTTGGCCGAAGCCGATTAATTGGTCGGACTCTAGTTTCAAGCAATAGCGCAATATAACAGAAAAATAGTTTTGGCATTTGTTTCGGATAATCCGGACCTTCGGATAATTCGGTTTAACTTTTTAACATTTTTCCCATGTTCTGGGACGTCTCTCTTTCGTCAGTATTTTTTGTCGGTCTATTCAAGAATCACCCTACACACAAATATATTTATTGCATGGACACCATAAAGACTTGATTGTATTTTCGCCTGCGTGCGTTTATTTCTCAAAACGTTCGTTATTATACCAGGCTCTTATAACAATAATTTGTTTAACATTCGTGCGAATTATTTTAGGGACCTCGCCACCCATGACGCGTATGAATACTGTTTATTGAGTGCCCGGTTATTTATTGTCTCGAGAACTGAAGAAAAACAGTTTTATTTTCTGTACGCCGGACGTTAAATAACTTGAAAGAGATTCCTAATTCTTTACATTTCAATCTGACCGTGATTGTTCCAAGGCAATAATAAACTTAATCCAGCTATTTATTATCTGCAGAGCTGAACTTTTGTTTGATTAAAAATCGCGCTAGGTTAAAGCTTTTTGTGAATCAAAAGGAAAAGCTTTGATTTCTATTTATTTCAGTTAAAAAAAAATCAATGTGTCACATTAAAATATTTCCATCTAATTTCTAAGTAATGCCATAACGTAATCTGTTTTAAAAAGGATAAAACTAACAGGAAACCCGTGTCATCTAGTTTATTTAAATTCTGCAGGTCTGAGTTATTTTATAACTTCTTGTTTACAGTTATGCTGCATATTCCTTGGCAACGCTTTATAAAAATTACGCAAGGTCTCGGACGAACGAATTATTCAGCACCCGCGAAAAATTTTTAATGTAGTGCCCGGTAGAGTTGAATACAAAACCGTCCTTGCAGAACGATTTTTTCTTTCCGGTTCGTTTGGCGGCGGTCATTTTTCATTCACGTAGTCGCGGAAAACCTACCGTTATGCGGCTCCGTTTAAACGGCCGCTGAAGATTTTCTCGCTTTATTTATTCAAATGTCAAAGGAGCGGGCCTAATTAAATTTTTATTTTACATAGAATATGACTTCTTCGTTCAGTGGGTATCTGGATTTCCTAATAAGATTTAAAGTTATTGCTGTAGCGTGTTCGGGGTTTAATTGGTAGCACTTTTAATTAACGTCGTGGTTGTTTGTTTATTGAGCAGGACTAGACATAAAAAAAATAACAATTTTAAAACTGAAATTCATTTTAATTAAAAAAAAAACAAATTCGTTTGATATGATAAAACTAGTGCGCAAGAAATAATCGTTGGATTTTTGATGAATAATAAATAAACAAGTAGAAAGTCAGACGAAAATGCAAAAACTAAAAAAAAATCTAAAATGCTCAAATACTCCAAAAATTTGAATCCTACCTGCTTTTAAAGAACTTTATATCAAGAAATCTTCTTAAGAAATTCAAAAATTTCTGCTCGAAATTGAAGTTATTCTTATTTAAGATATATAAGACAATTATCACAGCATTATTATGGATTCCATAAGAAACAAAATTTTACGTATCTTTAAAACCTCGCAACAAGGAAGGAAAAATCAAAATTTGGCTCCAAGTCGGCTGGATTGGAATGGGGTCTCCGAGCATCCTCTGTAAAGCTACTTTGGACCTACTTGGAGTCTCATCAGCAGAAGAGTAGCTCGAGAACCCTATCGTAATCTAGACGACCAACAAGACGTAAATGCAAACATGCCACACTGCAATTGTGTGTGAATAGTAAAATCACAACAATATCGCTGCCTCTTAAGGTTACCACACACTAGATGGCGAGTGCGTGTCATCGCAAACTTGCAAAATGTGTTTAGAAAATTGTAGTACGGTGTCGCGGAGCTATTCCTCTGCTGATGAGGCCAAATTAGAGCCGAAATAGCCATACAGCCCCATTGCCGATTTGCAGCCAAATTGTGCAAGTTTGCAATGATACGCTATTGAGCGCACTGGCCACCTAGTTTGTGATAGCTTAAGAGACAGCGATATTGCTGCGATTTTGCTTTTACACGCAATTACAGGTCAAAAAATTGTCGCCTGGTCTCGCAACAGTATGTCAAGGGAAATTCAATTTAAATTTTATCGAAACCTATAAATTATTGGACATACAAGACCTTTTTACTCAAATAGTTCATACACTAATATTTACGAAAACTGACTTTGTCCATTGATTAAAATCAAGAACGTAAAAACGTACGAAAATGAATTGCGACAAGTAGAGTAAAGATGTGTGGAGAACCAGGATTGGGGTTAAAATCGTATATTCAGGTTGCCAATTGGTTCAACAGGTGTTTTGAAGAGTATATTCAGTACGATTTGAAATAAGTTACTAAATTTCAAAGACATGAATTAGACAATAATTCTGGTTTGTTGATTTTCACTTCTGGATTGGTGGATTCTGGGGGGTGAATAAGAATTCACATGCTCTTAGGCCATAATTATGCCCATTGTACTACCCCCATGTTCAGCAGTGTTTGACTGTCGGCGTTCTTCGAGCCATCCCACTCTTTCGATGAAGCCAAGAACGTCCGACAGAGGGGTCTGCGAATTTCAGCCATGTTAGGCCAGGACTCCCCTAACACGGGACCTCTGATCGAGGCGAATGCAGGGCAATCACAGAGGATATACTCAGCTGTTTCTTCCTCTAAGTTACAACCTCTACAAATTTGGCTAAACCAATGCGATGCATATGTTTATTTAATTTGCAAAGTATTCCTACGAATAGACATGGCCTTTTTCTAGGTAGTTGCATACAGAACCGTGTCAGTTTGAGCGAGGGGACCGTTATAGCCTTCTTCGCTTGGTGACATTTACCCATCTGTCGATATGTCGGTCCTGGATCCTTTGTTTCAATAAGGCATTAAACACACCTGATGATGGTGCTATGGCCGGTTCGGGCCGCCCCGAGCCCTGTCTAGTCAGTTCGTCTGCCTGCTCCTTGTCAATGTTCCAACGTATCCTTTAACCCAAATGAGTTGCAGGGTGTTGTATGACATGAATTAGATAATAATTCTGGTTTGTTGATTTTCACTTAGAAATATATAAATTCTCGATTTGAGCGCTTGCTTTCCCCTTTCCAAATTATTAAACGGGATTAGGAACAGTGCTTAAGCATCTGGAAAGCGTCTTAGAAAAAAAAACGTTGTAAGTGCGAACGCTTAATCGCCCAATACAATTTCTGATTATTTTTTCTGCTCAGAACAGGAAATAAGTTAAAATAGCTTTCCAGTACATACATACATATTAGCTAGTGTTGTAAATTGACAGATTTTTCTCGGATAAAATCTTATAACTTTAATTTATCAGTAATATTACATACAAATTATTACCACTAATTAGTGAATAATTACTATAGTTACGATTGCGTATATGGGTTATAAAATTCTGTCGCCCAGCAATTTGACCCACCGATAACATGCACTCACAATATTATTTATTCACCGTTCGAGAGTTTTTAATGGAGGCAAAGCGACAGGCTTACGTAAATTCACCGATAATATTAATGCTTCGTATTTATTTATATTGTTATTGTTTTTATTATGGCGTTATATTCTGACCACAAACAACAATATTTTCAAATAAGCGATGACATAATGTGACCGACATTCAATATATAATGATTATGTTTAAACATTAGGTCACAATTCATTTTCTACAGAAACATCAAAAATATTTTGTACGAGGTAGATATTCGCATTTTGTTACTTTGAAAAAGATAGACAGACAAAGAAATAGCGGTGAATGAATAGACATGTCTTTCTAAATATTTCTTTTTCTTCTTTTTATGGCTCAATATTACGCGTTACCCTTCCTTTGCATCAGTTTGTTTTCTTTATGTCGTTTATTCGGTTTATTGCGTATGTTTGAATAATAATAGACTTTGCTAATAATAAAGAAATAGTGATGACAAACAGAATTTAAAACATTATAATCAGTAAACACATTCATAATTTATTTGGTTTGTTAATTATTTCATTTCGTCTTGTGTACGCCATTCAATGAGAAACAAATCCTATTATGTATTATAAAATGCGAATTATTAACGCAAATTTATTTATTCAATACGTGCGTTCGGTGTGTTATTTTTTAAAGCGACGAAATTAACTCTTGTAAATTATTGTTCGATTCGATGTAAATATTTCACTTTCGTACATCTTTGAAGACGTAATTGATTTTAATTAATTTCATAGTAGTTAATACACATGTACAACGCATGCATCATCAGTTGTGCAACAGTATGACTGAACGATCATCATCACCACGGTTTTAAAGTTGTAAACTTTTGGTTGTCGTCTTATGCATGGGCATAGTCTGAATTTTTTTAACATTTTTCGTCAGTATTTTTGTCGATCTATTCAAGAATCACCCTGTATACATGTGCTGAATGAAAATGGAAGATTTGTACTTATTCCAACATTATAAAAAGCAACTTAAATTATATGCATTTAAATTTGAAACGGGCGAAGCAGCTATGAAAATAATCGATTAAATCAAGTCGATTACTCAAAACAATCAATTAAAATTAGATAATCGAAAACAATCGATTATTTATAATTACGTCGAAGTAGAGGGTAAATAGAAGGCTCAGATAAAAGTTACAAATTACTGATGCATGCATAATTTTTATTATCTTAAATGAACCAAACAACCAAATTATAACAGGACACACTTACGTACATCATATTCACAGTCATATCTGAGGTCATTGATGTCGTCTTTTTATTTGGGCTAAATATAGTTGAAGTAAAATGGGTCACAGCATGTGTTTCTTATGCTTTCATCTTCCTATTTCAAATCTTTATTTCTTTTAGAACATTTGAAATATAAATTAATTTTACAGCTTTGTACACACATGATACATACACACAAGCTTGCGACTTAAGTGGTTACTTATTTATTAGTCTATATTTAAAATTAAATATAATTACTAGTTAACTAATAATGTTAAACCAAACGTTGGAATTCGTGACTCGTACACCACCACCAATTTGTCTATGCGTGGGGAGCTATAAATAAATTCTTTCACTTTTTTTTTTTAATTGTCACTAAATATCAATGTTAATTTTTGTTGCATTGGCTATATGGAATGTTACTTTATACCAGAAAACACCTGATTTTATTTAATTAAAAAAATATTTACAATTTTATGATTAGCAAAAATAGTTTACTCATTTTCATTTTTTCTCTCTTAACAGTCTTTTCGAGCAAGAGATAATGTCTTATGTTCCTGCGGTTACTTCCACGACACCCTCGACGAATAGTCGAAGTCCAAGAGGTTCCCCTCAACCATCGCCGGTGGCATCCCCCGGATTGGGAAGACATCGAACCCCGGCGCCTTACAGACGAGACTTCGAGGCCAAATTAAGGAATTTTTACAGGAAATTGGAAAGCAAAGGATACGGACAAGGTCCAGGAAAATTCAAGTAAGCTGCATGACACGAAGTCTCTTGCACAGTAACATCATTGTATAAACTCGTAGGTTGCATATTAGAAGAGATCATTTACTAGAAGATGCCTTTCGGAGAATTATGTCCGCCAACAAGAAAGAGTTGCAAAAAGGAAAGTTGTGCGTTGTTTGGGATATGGAAGAAGGTTTGGATTACGGCGGCCCATCGAGAGAATTTTTCTTTTTGTTGTCACGCGAATTATTCAATCCATATTATGGTTTATTTGAGTATTCAGCTAATGATACTTACACCGTCCAAGTGTCACCAATGTCTGCATTTGTTGACAACTATCACGATTGGTAAGAAAAATTCTTTTCGCTTTCATACATTTTGATGCATTGTTTGAAATGTACCTACCTTCATAAACTTATATAACCAAACCAAACTATTGATTTGAATTGAAACTTTCTTTGTCGTAAAAATATTTTAATTTATTTGGGGATACAAACATTCAAACATTAAAAGAAAATCTGCGTACTAAAACTTAGCCTTTCACAGGTTCAGATTTAGTGGTAGAGTACTAGGTCTGGCTTTAGTACATCAATATTTGCTGGATGCCTTCTTTACAAGGCCTTTCTACAAAGCCCTCTTACGTCTACCAGTAGCATTATCAGACTTGGAAAGTTTAGACTTTGAGTTCCATCAGTCTTTGCAGTGGATACGCGAGCACGACGTTTCATTGCAGGGCGAGTTGGAATTGACCTTTGCAGTCACAGAGGAAGTTTTCGGACAAGTTTTAGAACGAGAGCTGAAGCCTGGAGGTCGAAATGTTCCCGTGACCGAAAAAAACAAAAAGGTAAATTTTTCGCGCTACGAATTACCACTTTATTACATTGACGTCGGTTATTCTAGGAATACCTTGAGAGAATTGTGAGGTGGCGTTTAGAACGTGGAGTAGCTGAGCAAACGGAGTCATTAGTTAGGGGTTTTTACGAAGTAGTTGATCCTAGATTAGTAACTGTTTTTGATGCTCAAGAGCTCGAATTAGTCATGGCCGGTACTGCGGAGATAGATCTGGTAGATTGGAGGCAAAACACTGAATACAGAGGAGGATATCACGATCAACATCCTGTGGTAACTTGGTTTTGGCAAACTATAGAAAGGTACTTCACACTCGCTGTAAACAAAATTCAAAAACTACAATTAATTCTTTCTACACTAGATTCACCAATGAACAAAGGCTGCGCTTACTTCAATTTGTGACCGGCACATCAAGTATTCCATTTGAAGGCTTTTCTGCATTGAGAGGATCGATTGGTCCGAGGAAGTTCTGCATTGAGAAGTGGGGAAAGCCCAACAGCCTTCCCAGGGCTCACACTTGCTTTAACAGACTGGATCTTCCACCATATCCGACGTCAGAGGTATTGTATGAGAAACTTCTTTTGGCAGTGGAGGAGACCAATACTTTCGGTATTGAATAACGGGATGATAGAGTTTGTTGTGAATGTGGGTATTGTTTGACTTGCGGAGGAGGCATAGTAACCATTGCATGTGTACTTGTATAAATGTGAGAAAAAAATTAGCCAAATTTTTTTTTACAGAACATTTTGTCCCAGTTAGTCCATTCATGTGTTGATGATGAAAAGTATAGTGACATAAATTTGAAAAAATTTGCAAAATTTATAAAAGACAATACTTGCTTAAATCAGCATAAGACAGATTTTTTTAATTAAAAAATGTACGAAATATGAACGCCAAGAATTGTTTAAAAGCAATTGTCTATCTGTGATGTAAGTAAATTTAGAATCCATTATTAATCCTAGAATGAATTTTGGAAAGAAAAGTTTTTCAATACAGGTGGGTTTACAACTCGCATCCATTTGTACTAACATATAGTAAGTGCATTCGTTTCAAATACGACTCAAATCATTAGATATCACATGATAAAACATATACCTAAAACAACGAGTTATTTTCGTTTTACATCCAAATATCAAATTTGAGAAAATTTTTCATTAGTAAACCATAAAAAGGATGTTCAGTTCAAGTCTTCAACTTTTGTTGGTTTTGATATTTAACTTTATTTTAAAAAGATCCCTGAAACAAAAAATTCTTTGGGTGTGCAATTGTGGTGGCATTTTTATTGACCTTCAACATCATGTTGAAAATAAAATTAGTATAAGTTAATACGATGTACAGTGTGCTACCAATTGTAAGATAGTAGTAGTAGTAGTCTCTTTTGGCTCGGCCTGTACATAAAATTCCCTTAAATGGAATGCAATTTTTTATGGTCTTCTCTATTTTAGAAAAAATTACTCACTTATTTAAAAAACAGTATAAAATTATGTTTGTAAAAGTTGGAAATGATTCTCCACAAATGGAGAAGATCTGAGTTTTCTTTTAATCATTTCCAACTTTTACAATTACAATCAACTCCATTACGAGCAATGAGGTTTACTTCGACATATAAAATTATGTTTCTTAAAAAACATCAGTATATATCTCCATATACATACGATAACGATATTAATGAATTTTATCTTTTTCTTTTCAAGGTGTTTTTTTTTTAAATTAAAAGTGTGTCAAGAAAAACAAACAAAATGATCCTATTTAAAAAGTAAACTCTAAAACATGTGTTCAATAAAAAAGAACGCTCAAGTACCTACACTGTAACACACTTTTGTTGTCAGGAACGTATGTCGTGATTAACTTCATTTATATTTCAACTTAGAGAAGATGATAAAGTATAGAACCTTGAAATGTTTTTAGAAAGAAGGTGAACAACCACTAATTTTTGTAACAAGTTATAAATAATTTGCAAAAAACGTTAATTATTTAAATATTTTCTTTTAAAGTGGGGTTAGAAATATACTAGTCGTATGAAGCACCCTACGCGTACGTTCAGTACAAATTCATAGCTATTTAGATCTTTTTTTTTTTTTTCTTTTTTAATGATTACTCGATATAATGAATAAATTTGAGAAAATATTTTTAAAAATGTTAAATAAGTAAGTTTTGTACCCAAAAAAATTTCTAATATTTACATCTTTGCTATTGTTGCACTGTATCCTACCTAATAGTCAAAATATTTTATTAATATTTCACCAATTACTCAAGTTCAAGTTGTTGAGAAAATGAATAAACGTTGTAAGTAAGATACTAATACTAGTTAGACAGATTTAAACATTTAAAAACTACATACAGTGTGATCAACTGGTTTGCCTCTGAAATATTTCGAAAATGTTATTAATCTTTTATTCCGCAACAGCTACCACGCAATCATTTAAATTAATTAAAGTAAATTAGAGGTTATGTAAATATTTTGACGTTCGTGACACGACATCTTCAATCGTTTTAATAGGAAGGAAATAAAGCACTAAAAATAATGCAGTTTTATTGACAATCATAGCAAATGTTGAAAGTGTTCGCTCCCGGCTTCGGTGCAACTGTTAACTTGCCGTTTCATATCTTCAAAAACGTCACTTTGACGATTCAAACTCAAATTAAGCTGTCCACAGTTAGTGTTGCCAACCTTATTCAAAATTCATCGCCTACTCTAATTATAAATTTAAATGATCGCGTGGTATTTACAATCTACACATATAAGGATATCAATAATAATTTCTACACCGTGCGGACAATAAAAGAATATTTTAGAGCGGCACATCCAATCATTATACAAAACTGAATGATATATTTTTTTTTAATTATTATTATTTCAAGAATATTTTATTTCCAAACAAATTTCTAATCATTGTTCTTCAGACAGCTTTTAAAACGTTTCGACAGCTTGCTCCTGAAGATAAAAAAATTGAACTAAACTAAAGGTGAATGTTTTAAAAATAATTAAAAATCAATATGTTTAGAAAAGAAAAATCTAAAAATGTATCCAAATATTATGTCATTATGTTTGGGTACATTTTCATTAAGAAAAAATTTTTGTTTCAATATGCAAAGTTTGAAAGTTCTTAAAAAACCCTCGGAAGTGTCAGTATATTTTCATCTACGACATACGTAAATATTGTATTTAGAGAACTGTTTACCTAAGTAATAAATTGTAAACACATCAATGGACTGTCTGAGTATAAACTAATTTACTAGATTTTAATAGAAGTTAAAAATTTTAAAGGATTATGTCGATAATACTAAATTATTATTATTATTCAAAAGAAAAAACAAATTGTTTTAAAATTGTTAAAACTATTAAGGTATTTGTTGCTAAACTTTTAAATTGTGCAAGTTTCGCTAAGGATTTTTTTTGTGACCGAAGAGACATCATTAAAATTTGTTAAAAACACGGATATCCTCTGAAATAACAAAAACATTGCATTCTATGAAATATTTAAAAACTCAAATATACTTTACTAGATGGATTATCAAATAAGATCACTGTGATCAACAATTAATGAAAATTTGCATCTGAAATACTTCCGAAATATTATTAATTTTTCATTCTGCAGCAGCTATTTACTATATATAAGGTTACTAATAATAATTTTTACACAACGCCGTGCGGACAACAAAATAGTATCGTAGAGCGGCACATTCAAATGTTATTGATCACAGAGTTTTTTAACATCTTTTAATGATATTCCAGTATCAATGCAGTTTGTTTTCACCAAAATCCACTACGAGCTATTCTGTACAAAGGCAGCACAACGTAATGTTGAAAATTGCTCCTGGGATATCTATACAATTCTGTATATAAGTATTTATTATTTATGCATTAATTTACTCGGTAGAAAATTTATGGACGCCAGTATTTGCCAGTATATTTACAACTTGTTTCTAACTTATTTAAATATTTCACTGTCCAGCTTCATCAATGTAATTTTGTTTTCGGCCCAAAATAAATTAAAAAAAGATGGAAACTGAAGAGGAATTGTTTTGCTTCCGCTTCTGCTTATCACTGTTCTTTGTTGTGTTACTAATTTATGTCTGTATCCTAGGAAAACTTAATGTCATCCATGTATTGTATAAGTTATAATTTATTGTTAAGATCCTCGTGTTACCAAATAACTATAAAATTTCAACTTAACATTATCTTAAAATTATACGTGCATTTTTTTTTGGTTTGCAAAAACAACTTAAAAAAATAATTAGCGTGACTGACGCGACGATCGGATCGTTTATGTAAAGTATTCGAAAATGCATGTTGTATTTTAAGATAATTCGATTATGTTAACAATAATGTTGTGATTTCGTTAAAGTTCTAGTCAATAATATTATCGCGTAATAAGTTATGAAATTGAGTATGTTAGTCATATTTTTATATCTATACGAGTAGTTGCTAAGTGGTTTGTGTTTGACAAATAATTTATATAAAATTCAAGTTTGTATCCATAGTAATGAATATTTAGGTAATAATTTATTATTTAAAATATGATTATCTAGGACGTGAATTTTTAAATTGAAACTGTAACATTCCAAAAAATAAATATTTGTTACTTCAATTGACGAGTTTTAATTATAAATTCCTAATCTCATTTCATTCAGGAATCTTTGTTCTTTATTGTTGATCGTTTGAAGACTTTTATTTAGCCCATAGTGATGTGTTTAAAAAAATAAGACTACGTCGGACTACAATTATTTATTGACTATTTTCGTTAAAATGACATTCTCAAATCTTACAGAGAAGTCCCTGATAATTTGGTCGTGCTGATTTTGGGAACAATGATGTTACATCAAGACTCCCAAAAAATAATTTTTTAGTTTAATGAAAATAATAGTTTATTGCTGTACAAAGATCCTTCGTACCTAAAAACAAAAGTAAAATTAGACTGGGAAATAAATGTGTTTTACTTTGTCTACCAATATTATACCCTTTCAACATTAAAGAAATGTAATTAATTAATTAATATGTTTTACAATGAATTCGTTATTATTTTTTCACACATTATAAGCTGATTACATCAAAAGCAAAACTTAATGTTATAACTTACATCTAACATTAACTGATTTACTTCTAGCAAGTCAACTAGATACACCTTATTTTATTATTTTATATTCTGCACTTCACCCTCTTGCCTTAGCATTCTCCCTTCATCGGTTTTTGGCGATTTTATTAGGCTTTAACCACCGGCTCATACGTCGGTCCATTATTCGTCTTCACGTTTTTTCACTTTTCCATATACACTCGACGGTCCCATCCTTATTAGCATCACACCTTGATTTGGTTTGGTTAAAATCTCTACGTTGCGCTTCTTCCTCTCTTGGATCTAAGTCCTTAATGGACGATGAAGAATTTGGTCACCCAGGCAGATGCTTAACCACTTTCGGCTCACCTTCGCAGCATTATACAGCGCTTCCAGTTACAAATGCCTGAAAAACAAAAAAAAATCAGTGAATAAATAACAATTAAATAAAGAAAGCCAAGACATACCTTGAAATCGGACGGCCAATTCCACCAGTGATGTCTAAGTTCCTCTCGTAGACTGCTTTCGGACAGACCTCGAAGATCATCTTGATAGCTCTTCTCTTGTTGTCATTGGAACACTGACTGATTTCGAAATTAAAAATTGGTTGTTTTTATACCTCCAAAAAGTCAATAATGCGTTGCGGTACGATCTAGTGAACCGTGTCGGTTACGACTTGCTGAAGTGGAAGCATAACAATTGAGAGGTTTTGAAAAGAATTGCTCCTATTAGCTATCCTTATTAAGGCCAGCCAATTAGAGATGATTCCTGACCTCTCGTCAATTTCTGGACACAATCCGCCTCTACTAGAATTCTCCAAATCCCCGCCCTCTCGTCTATTTCTGGACATAATCCGCCTCTACTAGAATTCTCCAAATTTTCTCATCTTCAACCGCTTTCGTATTGCGTATGGGTGCTTCTACGACCTCACTTATACTAAATGCGTTTTCGATTGACTGCTCTAGAACACTCTCAGAATATCTCCATCCTTTAGTATTACATGAGGTTAAAACAATATAAGAATACTCAGAATGTTCTAGAGCAGTCAATCGAAAACGCTATAAGTGTAGTGTATTACTCTTCCCTTCAAAACTTGTTGTGTCCAATTTTTGTTAAATCAAGTTGGACCAAGTGCGACATGCACGTAGCATGTTTTCAGTTGTATGTATGTACGTTCAGTTGTTTTTAAATAAGCATATTATGAGGAGTTAGTGCCAGTTTCATAATCAAATTTAAAGCAGACTTTAAAATAAAGTCACGTTCAGATGTGTTTTCGTAGATACTTTTACATCTGAAAGTGTCTTTAAATTTAAAGCCTTCTTTAAATTCGATTATGAAACTGGCCCTTAATTAATTTAATTAATAATCCACTTAACAAACCCCGAATACAAGCGCAGAAAAAAATACTTTTCCTTTTTTAATATATTTGAGAGGTCGTATGCTTTTTGTTGCTCTTCATGAAACCATTATTGGCTAAAGTCAAAGTCTTCCATCTGTATACTTGCAGACACAGTCCTTAAGTTAGCACTTGTATACAGAGTGATTCTTCAATAGACCAAGAAAGAATAAATGGTGAGAGAATAGACACCACAGTACACAGGAAAAATTTTATATATTTTAGTTTTCCAGAAATAATTAGTGAAAAATTATCCCTAAAATGACAATACATCTCTGGTTGAGAAAGAGCAGCAGATTAACGAAATAAATATTAATAAAAGTGTTTTATAGTTTTATGATTGTTACAGTGCAGCGTCAGGTGTGAATTCCTTCAAACGGAATTGACTTGATCAGTTGAAATACGAGCAAACTGTATAAAATAACATCCGTTTTTTCAAGTTCACAAATAAATCATTATAATACGAAAACAATTCAAATTTCCGTATTGAGAATTCCTAGTGTGTTTCTTTAATTTTAATTTAAATTGTATTGTACCTAAATAAAGTCCATTCCCACAAGCAACCTGTTCGTCATAAATATTTCGGCGTCTTTTTATGACCCAATATTACGTGTTACCCTTCCCTTGTA
Source organism: Serrognathus titanus (assembly GCA_039766575.1). Classification (NCBI taxonomy): domain Eukaryota; kingdom Metazoa; phylum Arthropoda; class Insecta; order Coleoptera; family Lucanidae; genus Serrognathus; species Serrognathus titanus. Next base: position 24,212,255 of record CM077913.1, read on the forward strand.
TTTTAAACAGTCGTTTATTCAGTTTATCGCGCATGTTTATATAATAATGAACTTTGCTAATATCACTGAAATAGTGATGACAACCAGAATTTAAAACGCTGTAATCTTGTAAATACATTCGTAATTTGTTTGGTTTGTCAATTATTATAATTTGTTTAGTATGCGCCATTCACTGAGAACTAATTCTATTTAATATTATAAAAGATGAGTTATTAATACAAATTTGTTCAAAATCTAACAAAATTCTATAGGTGCGTTCGGTTTGTTATTTTTTAAAGCGATAATAATACCTGTCATAAATTATAGTTCGCTTCGATGTCAATATTTCACTTTCGTACACCTTTTGAAACGTAATTGATTTCAATAATCTCACAGCAGTTAATACTTGGTACGACGATTTCATCATCAGCTTTGTGTTGTTAATTCAAGGTCAAGCTTTACGACTCGACAACTCTGATTCTCTTCGTAACACCATAAATGTTTATTGCACACTTTTAAAGCCGTAGTAAACTTTTGGTTCTCGTCTTTATGCATGGGCGTAACGTGCATTTTGAGTAAATTTTTAATTAATTATAAATTGTTGTATAGAATTTTTTAAACATTTTTCCCTTATTCTGGGAGCGTCTTTTTTCGTCGTTATTTTTTGTTGGTTTAAGAATTATACCCTATAATTAAAAAAAAAACTGCAAATGTCATCGATTGAGTTTATAAAAAAGAAGTTGAGGTAAGCCATTTCTGTAAATTAGTGATAGTCATTAAATACCGGATTGAATAATAATACAGAAAAATATTTATATAAATACCAACAAATTCAAGAAAATATAATATTTACTTTATATATTAGAGTTTCAATACATAAACGTAAAACAAACTCATCCAAGTAAAAAATATGTATAATTTACATATGAGTATCAATGAAATTAAATTACTTTAAATTGCAGCCTCCCTCCTGTAAACAAGTAATTATAAAAAAATTAAGAAAATTGTTCTTCTGTCCTTCAGCAGAGTTGCAATCTTATTTCGTTTCTTTGGAAGAAAATAAGTGTGATATAAAGTATGTCAAATAATATTAAATAAAAAGCGTTTGCTGAAGTAATTAATTGTTGAACATCGAAATTAGGATCACGATAAAAAAATAAATAAATATGAAAATAAGGTTTTATTTAGGTAGTGTTGAAATGATCACTAAAAGAACCCCTGTCAGCGTCCATAAAAACTCGCAGAATTTCGTTCTGAATCCACGTTCTAGTAATATGATCGTATCGTTTCAACTTTACTGCTACGAGGTTCCCAAAAATTTCGGTCTCTGCGTCCGTACTAGAAGCCCTAGAAAAATTTGGAAGGCGCTTGTTTTCCTCATTTTTTCTTTTCTTCTTGCTCCTTATTTCCTCAACCTTACTTTTTTTACTGTTGATCCTTTCTTGTTCTCTTACAAGTTTCTCTTCTTCAGTTTCACTGCTGTCAAATGCTGCTTCTGAGTCGTTTTCTCCTACATTGTCCTTTTCAGCTTCAGTCATACTTGATTGTGATAAAGAGTTGGCTTCGCTGCCTGCATTATCCTCCATCTGTAAATATTTTCCTCTTTGATAAAGACAAAAAGGATAGCAATAACAATATTATTAACAGCTAATTCGTTAGGGCCTGTGATTTTGTATAGGAAAAATTGTGCTACAAATGTAAAATTTGACATGATCAATTTTAATTAATAAAATTTTTGTTACTGAAATTAATGGAATGTGAAAAATCTAAGACTTCATAAACGATATGAAAGTGTAACACTAAACAGTGTCGAACGAAAGTGTAACAGTAAACAGTGTCGAACTCGAGTCGCCAATATTTGAAAGAAAAATATTTTAGCCTAGGTTCACTACTTTTTCTTTTCTTATTGGTACAAAAATTAGGTTGATATAAACCTCAGGATGTACTTACAACGTTCAAGGAATCTCTTGGTTTGTTCCTGTACAATAAGAACCGCAATGACTCAAAAGCGTACCATGTTGCAATGTAGTCCTCATCATCACCTCCTAAAAATAATAACCATAAAACTTGTAGTTCATTTCATGTGACAAAAAAAAGAAAATGCAGCGTTAGTTGTCAAATGGGAAGTCTGTAAATTTTTAATGAACGGGTCTCCTGAATCAGAAATCAAAAGGAAACTTAAAATCCGGTATGAAACAAGCTTACGGAACCAAACTAAGAATAATTAATGATTATACAGCATAGTCTCTCTTAGCGGACACTCCTCGTACGTGGACACCTCTGTTGAGTGGACACTTTCTTAAGAACAGTAAAAATTTGTACAGCAAAAAGTATTTCATTTTCACTTACCTGTCACTTTTTTAATTCTTCTCATTTTTGCCTTCTCACGACGGAATGACGCCAACACACCCTCCCATTTTTTCCTGCACTCTTCAGGGCTCCTATTAACTTCGACAGCCAATTTATTCCAAGCTTCATTGCGCTCTGCCTTGTGATAGTGAAGTCGATGTTCAAAATCCCACAATATTGGCTTTTTTTTGTAGGCTTCAATGAATTGCAATGTTTCTGTTTCAGTCCAGTTCATGATTCTACAGTAAAAAAAATTAAAACTATTAAAAATATAATATACTCAATGTAATTAATTTAATGATTGCAAACAAATTGAAAGGGTGATTCTTAGGCTGATTTTAAATCAGGGTTGCGACGATTTAAATCAACTGATTTTTTTTTAAATTTAAATCAAACTGTGTAAAAAAACTGAAAATCTAAATAAATCAAACTTCAGGAAATTCAAATAAAAAGAACAATTTATTTAATGTTAGATTATCTACATATCTAAAACTACCTGCTTAAAAAGAATATGTACGTAAACTAAACTTAAATTTAAAAAGAAAACAAAACATGGTTCAGGTACTTAAAAAGAGATATTTTGAGTTAATTTTTTAATTATAGTGTTTATAAAGAAAACTAATTTAGCAACTTTTTTAGTCCCTAAGCGATTTCTAATTTTAGAATGAACTAAACCAAATGTTGAAAATATCCTTTCAATGGAGGCTGAAGAAGCTGCAGCAGATAATAATTGTTTGATAATCGGGAATAACTTATCAATAACCTCAATATTTCGTTGAGATTTCCACCATTCTAATGGATTTGTGCTTTTATGAATTTCTTCGTGAAACATTATTTCGACAAATGGCTCGGATTTAGCCAGAAATTTAATAATCAATGGTAGTAAGCCAGTGTTGGGATATAAATCATTTGCAGCATTTAAAGCACAATTTTTTTCACTTTCTGTTAATGTATGCTCCGTTTTCGTAGGGTCCAGAAGGAGAACTAGCAAATGGTATGAAGTGATACTTTGCTCATAGCGATGTCTAAATTTTTGCATTTGTCTTAGAGTAAATTCAGTTTCCTTAAAATGTGGTTTTTGCATTTTTAATTGTTCTACGACGTCTGATAGAATTGCATTGTTTCTTTGAAGCCTATCAATTGCAACAGATTTCGGATTCAATATTGTTAAGAAATCTTCAGCTGTTCTTTTCAAATAAATATTCGAAATTTTCTGCCTTACTATACTGTCGAATTCATTTTTATGTTCCTCGCTAATTTTAAAAAATTTGGGCCATGCTTCAACAAAACCATGTAAGCAGTCAGCAAGTGATTTCCATCTTACATCACCAGGTAAAATAAGCTTTTTTTCTCCTTCTTTCGCGTATGTCGCTGAAGCAAAATGATTGTTTCGGAAGTATTTTACAATGAAGATAACATGTTCCTTAATTTCACTAATTTTCAGGTTCTTACATAACAAGTTTAAGATGTGTGAAGCACAACCATATGTAATAACATTTAATTCTGTTGACTATTTGATCTGATTTCTCATTGCATTTATATTAGTAGCATTATTTGTTACAAAACTGCTTACTGCACAGCTATATTCAGTCTTTAGCATTTTAATTAGGTTTGTTGCAAGTTCTGTTAAATATGGAGATGTATGTGGATTTCCAGACATGTCTAGTGTGTCTACTAAAAAGGAGGACCCATTTTCTGTAGTGACTTTTGCACATATGATTGGTTTGTTATGGACATTGGACCATCCATCCAATGACAGACAAATCGAATTTCCCGATAAATTTTTAAAACTTTTACTTTTGTCTTCATTGTACACTTCATTTAGCAGGCGGTTAGACACATCATATCTATAGGGTGGGATATATCCAGGCCGTAAAAGCGGTTGCTCAACACATGTGAAGTTGCTATTTGTTGCATAAATAGCCCTAGCAGTTTGTTTATCTATTTTCTCTTTACTAGACTTCGTTGTACGCACGACAAAAGAAGATAAAGACCCAGATCTAGAATTAGATCCCTTTCTTTTTTTAATTGATTCAGTAGAAGCTATAAGCAATGGGGCACTATCCAAATTGTCCTCTTCTAATGTGTTCGATGTACATTTGCCACTATTCCTGCAGAGGCACTTCCATTATCTGTTTTTGTTTCTTTTTTTATATTACTTGAAGCACATTTTTTCCAGTAGTTTTTCATACGTTCCACAAGCCCTTGCATTTCTACCTTGCATTTTTTACAAGTAGCTTTACTTCCTCTCTTTTCAGCAGATTTACACGACTTTTCAATAAAATGTTGCCAAATAGGATCTTTTTTACTACCACTTTTTTTTTCAGCAAGTTCAACAGTCAATACGAAGGAGAATAATGAGTGATAATTTCCAAAACTTTAGTTATAAATTAAAATAGTTTCTCATACAATTTCACCTTTGTACATACATATCAAGATTCATTCAGTTATTGCAAAAATTGTTTGGACTTAATTATACCCAGTATACCAAACATGAAGCATTTTAGACCAAATCCTTATAGGAACTTTTTTATTTTAAATCAGCTCAAAAATTACCTCTTCAGTTTGCTTGCAACCATTGAGTTACACTCTGTATATTCAACTTTTCTATTTTGACTTTACACACTTTATTAAAACCTGTAGTTAGTGACAGATACCTATGAAGGCAAAAGAAAACAATAATGCAGCAGTATATACTTTCATGGTAATTAAAGTGTAGTCTCTGATCTGATCACAGTAAACAAAATAACATGACCCAGATGTAAGCAAATGGTCAAATTAACAGGATTTTCGCGTTTAATGCCCGTCTGCTGTGACTATACATTAGCAAAAGAAATTATATTACAGTAGAGTCTCGGTGCAGTGAATATACCATATAGTGAACTATCCACTACAGTGAACACAAAAATATTTACATGAACCTCTGAATAGTGAACAAATTATGCCTCGCTAGAGTGAACTGCACAAACCGTACATACATAGGGACTTCCCCGAAAGCGTGATGACGCTGTTGGCATAACATTTTACTGCAAACAAACGATTTTGATGAGAAAGAAGAAGAAAACATTCCTTTAAGTGTTTTAAAGTTACGATTAAATGATGAAAGTCTAGAATATGTACAATCTCAAGTTATGAATATTTTGAACCTCATGATCCCTAATGTAAGTAAAAAAATGAAAAATCTACATTCATATGTGCGTAATGTACATAGGTACGTTCTTAGAACGACAATTTGCAGGTATGTGATCGGAATGATGTTGAGCTTTGGAATGAGGACCACCGAGCAGAAAATGAACAAGTTGAAGGCCTAATTGAAAGTGGAAATGAAGACAATGATGTTGCTGAAGATCCAACTCTGACAGACAAGTTAACTTCCACTGGAGAATCATTTAAATCTTTAAATAATATTATTCAGTGGGCTGAAGAAAACTCGAATGCAGTAGAATATTCTAGTATAGTTGTTCTTCAAGACTTAAGAGTTAAGTTGCTTCAAAAAATGCACAGATTTTTTTAGAGCCTTCCTACAGAAGCGATTACTTGGATATCACAGCGATATCATATTCACATCACAAAGAAACATAACAAGTGTGACTACATTTCGACTTTCTGTGATGTTGCATGTATATTTCATGTTTACTGGGGTAAGTCCACAAGGCTTAATTGATATAGAAAACAGCTACTAAACTATGAGAATCATTACCTTAATTTATTGTAATTTTTATTTATAATATCAAAGTTGCAGAATTCTTACCTAACACAATTAGATTGACAAATTTCAATGTGCTTGTAATAATCACATCTCGTTATGCATGAAATGTTACACTTGCTGCATGTGTAATCTGAAAAGAAAATTTCTTTCTAAATCGTAAAAGTAATATACAATAAGACTACCAAAAACAAGTTTGTTTCCTTTGGTGTTTCTCTGTGCTTCGATTAGCGAAATTTGTTCATCAGTCTTCACAGAACATGTGTATTCGTTTCTCAGTTCGTTCAATGCTTCAGGCAAAAACTGAAGTTCAGGTTCGTTTTTAATGCAATCTAGGAAAACAAAGACGTTATCCTCGGCATTGATGTCTCGAACACTTTCATCAATTTTCAAGAAGTTGTTTTGTCCTGCGTCTACAACAAACGCTTGACATTCCTCAGTGTTATTTTCTTGTTTCACATAGACATCTGCGTTGTTCTTTGCCTTCTCGCTAGGAATGTTCAGCCCTTCTAACCATTCTGCTTTATGTGTAAGACATTTGCTTCCCATATCCAAACATTTTCATTGTAACATAACCTCACGCTCTGACAATGACATTTAAAATTTAAACTAAACAAACAGCATTGCCAATATCGTAGAACGAAATTACCTTAGTAACTAGCCAGGGTTGCCAAATCTCTTGTAGCCAACTTGTTCACAAAATGTCGCCAATTTTCTTCTAATGATAAATGTAAAATAAATAGTATAATTTAATTCGTCCTATTCACAATAAAACAGGGTGAGAATGAACCTTATTAAAATACTTCTTAAAACCGCTGCTTTATTTTAGTGCTTAAATACATTTGGAAGGTAGTGTATACTGGTGCTCAAAAGCGAATTTCTATTTTGATCAATGAATAAAAATAGAAATGAAAATCGCGTTAAATCTTTCGATTAATTTCATAACCTTATAACATAACCAACTGTTTGATGGATAAACTACTAAAACAATGGTGGAATGAGAAACGGCGGGAATGTCTAGCCTTCATGTCTGTATTAATCTGTGGTTTTGTGGGAAATGTAAGCAAATACATAGGTTATGTCGGCTTCAAAGTTTTACTATTGGACGATATTTCTTTTTCTTCGCTTTGGGCAGCAATGCTGCTTTATTGTCTTTTGGCATTAACCATTCCAGGCAATCACCTTTTAAGTTTTGTAGCTGGGTCTAAGTTTGTACGGCACAACATCCATGACTAATTCTAGGATTCTAACCTACGCCGCAGAGCGACACGATTGCCGAAGTTGGCTATGCAACCGCTAATCCACTCGGCGACCCCTAGGATGACATTTCAATACTTAATTTTTCATTGCTTGATCATAAAGCAAATTTCTAACTAGAACACTGTTACCAGTTGCATTTTTCACAAGGCTGTGGACTTTCAATTTATTATCAGATAAGGCCCAAATTCAGAAACATCACTCACACTATACTCACAGTCAAATTGACAGTTCCATGTTAATTTGAAATTCAGAAAAGCTTTAATTTTCATTTTAATGATTTTTTATTTTTCTATCGTAAATCATTGGTGATCAAAGTATCTATACTGATCATAAACTTGATTATACGAGTAAATATAAAAGCAAATTTCAATTTCAAAGTCAACTTTGAGTGTGAGTAGAATGCTCTCTTACCAAGTGAGGTTTTTGAATTTGGGCCTAAGTCATATTGAGGCAAGATTAATTACAGTAGTAATAATACTCTAATTGATGAAATTACAAATAAGCTTTTTTTTCCCTTTGTTTCAAAATTCTTCCTTTGTTACAAAATTCACCGAAATAAAAATTTCTAATAGGTACTTATTGTGAAATATCAAATACAAACCAACAATAAACTTTAATAAAACATATATTGTTTTAAAACATACATCGAATATACAACTAGATATAAATATAAGACAGTTATAATATATACCTATATAAAATATATTAAAAAGACGCACAAGCCTCTACTAACTCTTTAATATTTGGCGCATATATTAGCACATTTTTTTTATACATGCAGTTTATATTTTTTATTTAAGATCAGATTAGCTTACTTATAGGTTTCATTATTGTGTTTACAGTACTTACTGATATAATGTTTATTTAGTTGGGTGGTTGTGAAAAATTTCAGTATTCAATCTCTCATAATTTTTATTCAATTACAGTTACAAGTCTTAATTCACATTTAAAGTTTCATGTTAATTATAAAGAAAGAACACTTTTAGGATTTAAATATCGTTTGAGATACGAATACCAAAGATAAGTCTATACATTCTCACAGAAAAAAATGATGAATATGCTAAGAAAATTTTCTAGTGGGACAAATTTACTTTGATTTGACAAGCAATTAAGCCCCCCCCCCCCCCAAGTACTCTTCTATCCACAAAGTAAAACGTCTATACCACATAAGGATAATCAACCAGTGATAAGTTTATATTTTACATCTTTTATTTCGTAACATGATTATTACCCTATTACCCAAAGCTATTACTGTCGCATCACTGTTTCTTTTACGGTAATCACCAGAAACAATATGTATGTGTATTATACATCTTCTACACTTCTATTTTATATGTAAGATTGCCGCCTAAAAACAGTGGTAAAACAAATTTTTTTCTTCATTAGCGTGTTTTAGTTCATTAGTGAGTAGAAAGAGAGATATGCTACCTCATTTAAATAAATTGGAAAACAATTAATTTTTGAATGGTTAACAGAAAACCTGAATGAAAATATAAAACATAATGAATTACATTTTATGAATTTTAACCTGACCCAGTGTTTTTTCGGCGGTAACCGTTCATCGAATCCTCGAATTGTCCGATCTTCGTTAAATAATTAAACGTTACACAATTTTTTAGGCCTCTTAAACTTTGGTATTTACTTCATTCTTAAATTTTCCATTCGAAACATGTACACACATTTATTTCAACAGTAAAATAAAGTCCCTAATTTAATCATAACCAGTCAATAATTTTGACATACAAAAGAAAATTTTTAAATAAAAATTTTTGTTTAAATACCTAATGCTAACTTTTAACCACTTTTAAAAATGTTTTCTTTAAAAAATATATAATGTAAAATATCGTTTGTAATCTTATATATATGTATATGTATATAGAGAAACCTGTTTTTATTTTGTACTTATCTCAGATCATTAATAAGCAGGATAATTGTGATACATATTCATTCAAAATGTGATGCCTACCATAAAATACACGCGATAAATATTTTAAATTAAGGCTAGATTTATAGATTATTGCACCCGTTACGATAAGAAGAGTTCTTAGATGTGAGCTTGTGTCTTAGATTTCAGGCAAATCTAAAACTTATGCTGTTGCAATTACAGTAATCTATAAACATAGCCTTAACGTAAGCCTGTGTCTAAGGAATACATTCGAAGTTCAATATAAGATATAACGTGAGAAAAAAAAATTGAAAAGTTACAGAAGATTTGTATTTGAATACAAAAATAAACCTGCAATCTTGCCTTTTCAACAATCTAAATGAATTAGGATTCGCCGATGAGTGCAAAGAGACATTTCTTGTAGTCACCAGATGTATCACCCTAAAAGAACAGAAAAAAATATTAAAATATGTTAATTACTATTTTTAAATAATTAATAAAGCTCGCGCCATCGATAAATCTGTTTTCATAATTGTGACACCATCTACATTTCTCGATGATTCCAGAAATATCAAATTGGACACCAGATGGTACGGAATTGTTCGAGAAGGAAGGACTTTTATAAATACAGAACTAGGCAAGAAATTTAAATCAGTTTCTATTTAAAGAGAGACGATTTAATAGTGTTATTTTATAGAAATAGAAAAGTCCTCCAGCTCTAGTGTTTTTAATGTGTTACGCAAGTGTAGACAATTAAAGAACTTTTTATAAGGACTAATATTCTTCCAACACCAAATTCGCAACATTACATATGAAGAACGTACGGGTCTCAAATCTCACATTTCACGGAAATCGGAATTTGAGATTTACAGACTTATACAGGGTGTTAAATAAAAATAAATAAACAATGAAAGTTTGCATGAAAATGAATAGAATGAACCTTTTTTTGTTGAACAAAGTGTTATTAAATTTTTGAGAAAATAAATAATTTTGTCGAATGGGTAAACCGTTTGAACGTCTCTGGTTTAAGTTTATAATATTTACGAAGAATATGAGTGATGTAATTTATTGTTAGTCATCGCCGGCCGGACCGGGTAGTTTGAAGGTGTACGTTGAGGTGGTTGTACGGAAATTTACTGAAAAAAATGGCAGAATTTACAAATAGTGACTGTTGACATGATTCTAGTGTACGGTGAAAGTAGGCAAAACTTATCGAGGAACATCCTTCGTTAAGTGTACGTGATATCTCAAGACAAACGCGTTTATCGTCCACCGTTGTTTGGCGCATTCTTCGCGAACAACAATTACATTCGTACCATATTCAAAGAGTTCAGGCTTTGCTAACAGCCGACTATGCTCTACGCATACGATTTTGTCGTTGGTTACTGCATAAACAACAGGCAAATGCGAATTTTGCTCATAATGTCGTGTTTACCGACGAAGCTATTTTTACCAGAGATGGGGTGTGCAATTTTCGCAACATGTATTTATGGGCTGAGGAAAATCCTCACGCAATTCGTCGCGGCCATTTCCAACGACGGTTTTCTATTAACGTGTGGGCAGGTATTCTAAACGGCAATTTAATCGGCCCGTTCGTCTTGCTGAACCATTTAGATGATCTCCAATACTTAAATTTTCTACGAACTAATCTACCGGAACATCTCGAGAATGTGAACTTAAATCTTACAGCAACGATGTGGTTTATGCACGATGGGGCTCCACCTTATTTTCGACGAGAAGTACGTGCTCACCTCGACGAAATTTTTCCTGGTAGATGGATTGAAAGAAACGGGCCGATCAGGTGGCCTGCACGTTCACCTGATCTAAATCCGCTAGATTATTATCTGTGGGGACACGTAAAAGCGTTGGTATACGAAGAAGAAATCAACACGTTCCAAGAATTGAACGATCGAATTAACGCCGCATTTCTCTCTGTTCGACAATAAAACATGTTTCATAACGCTTGTGAATCATTACTTCGCCGGGCAGATTTATGTTTACGAGCGGCCGAGGGAAGGAATTTTGAACACCTATTGTGACTCAGCCGGCACTGAGCCAGAGATTCTAAACATTTGTCAATGCGTTATCAGTTGAGGGTAAGTTTTATTTTGTTTTTATTTAGATGCATTTATACATCTCACGGCATTATTTTTTTTTTCATGAAGTTGCGAAACATCCTGTATATCACCTGTAAATTATTGTATTTTAAACACATTTTTAGGGGGGATTTTGATTGTTTTCTATAAATCTGTTTATGCGAAACAATATCTTTCGTTAATAACTATCAGATGACACCAGCAGTTTATTTTCGACCAAAATTGGATCTGATTTATTCCCGTGTGCGCTTCATATGTATAAAAAAATGATGCATTATTACAACTAAAGATTTGAGAAAGAAATTTAAGAACACAGTGGCAGGAATACTTAAGTAATTTTAATTAAAGCAACTCTTTCAGTTTTTCATTTAATAAAGTAATTTTGAGAGACATAGTTGATTGGTTAACATACCTTAATGGCGTCTGCAAGTGTTTCTCCATACTGTGCTAAATAATTCTGTTTTATTTCTCCCATGTCAATTTCACATCTCGTCACAACTACTCTAATTAACTGCCTGTCGTTGGTACCCAGTCCTGCAATTGCACTGTGCAGACACTTTGCGAAGAAACCAGGCTGGTTCCGGATGGACCTAACGATCGCCAGTAGGCCTTCCTTCGAGTTTCCGGAAAACTCGTTCTTGATAGCGTTTTCGAAGTCGTGCCCGGTGATCTTGTAGTATTGCTCGAATATTAATCGTAATTGGGCGTAGCTTCTTTGACAGAGGATCATGTTGAACGTGGATTCGTCGGTTCCTAATTTTAGCTCGCCTAAAATGAAAAAAAGAAATCATGAAAATTAATTAAAATTGTATAACTGGCAATATAGAAAGTGTTGGGAAAGAGTTTCTACACGTATTTCGGCCTTATTGGGCCTCAACAGAACTTTGCACCTTAAAAAAATTTGGTTTATTGAAAAATTTAGAAAAACTTACCCCTTTCTTGAATTTCTAAAATCCCAAAAAAACAAGAAATAATGATAAATCTTTTGCAAATTATACAAGGAAGCATAGCATTCTCTAGTAAAATCACAAAAGTGATATTTTTAAAAATATTTTTTGTTTTTTTGGGATTTTAGAAATTCAAAAAAGAGGTAAGTTTTTCTAAATTTTTCAATAAACCAAATTTTTTTAGGGTACAGAGTTCTGATGAGGCCCAATAAGGCCGAAATACATGTACAAACTCTTTCCTAACACTTTCTATATTGCCAGATACACAATTTTAATTAATTTTCATAATTTTTATCTGGCAAGAAAACTTGATTTTGAAAAAAAAATTGTTGAAAAAAGATAATACGAGAAATCGTGGGTGAAACTATGAAGGTATATTATTAATGGAAGAAAAAGTGTCATTGAAATCAAGAAGGTGCAAAGATCCTTACCTGCTCGTAGGAGATCCTGTGCATCTTTGGCGGCTGCTGCAGGATTTGTCCCTGTACCTTCATCTCTGCAGGCGTTGCATAAAGATACCATTAGTCTCTTAAAAGTTCCGGAGGTATCTCCTATCAAATCATCTTCCAGTGATCGGCCGTACACTGAAAAATTTGTTTAATTTATAATTACGTTTTATCCTAAGTATTATTATCTTTTTGTCACTTCATGTAATAACAGAAGTTGGAGATATATACACTGGGAGTGCTCTAAAGCAATGAATCGAAAACGCTTATTATACAATGTGTCCACGGATCGACTTGATAAAAGGAAAAACTTTTTTAATATGAATTTTACGCAAGAAAATTCTGCTTCTCAAGAAACTTCAGAAACAATGCTTAAATTTAAATTTTAAACTACTGCCTATCTATAAAATGCTAATTTATTAATTTCATTTTGCAGATATCAAAATAACGTTTTTATTATTGATTTTAAGCAACCCATATCTAATAGTTGCCTCGCCAAGCATCAAGTATGTTGTCAGCGGACTCGAGCAACTTGGCTATTCAATTATTGTACAATAAAATTATATTTAAGAAATTTTCTAATTAGTAATAATTAGTACTATTAGTATTTGCAGTTTTCAAAAAAAATAAATAAAAAGGCAAAACATAATAGATATTATTTTCTTTTGTGTTCTCAGCGCAAATATTTGTTAAATCTCAACGCAAATATTTGTATTTTTAAAATTCACGTAGGAGGTGAGACTTCAAAACTTTTAATCCGACAATAAACACATAGATTTCGATAAGATGTGACTTTCTACAGTTTGCATTATGATATTTTTTTTATTGGATTAACTAATTTCAAACGAATTATTTTTGTTTGAAACTGTAACTAAGTTCATGAGTCATAAAAAATGTTAATAGTTACGTACTGGAGTGATACGCCGCACGTATTGTTCGAATTTCATTATTCGACTTCGTACAAAGGACTTCTATTAGAACATCCTCGTCGGTCCCAAGGCCGCTGATAGCATCATGCAATTCTTTGGCATAATATTGAGGTAGCGGCGTCATCAAAGCAACCAAGAGGTCTTCGAATTTTCCGCTCGTTTCGCTCTTCAAGTCCTTGATTAAATCCTGCCAAGAATTTGATCTTAGTCTCGATAAATAAAACTAATTTTATAAAAAAAAATACATACCTTTCCGTACAGCGTTTTAAATTCGATTGCAATTTGTAGTCGTTGTGTATTAGAGCGTCTCGTCAACACGCTAATTATGGCTTTCTCGTCAGTTCCGAATCCTTTCATCGCTTTCCGGAGAATTTCGGCATCACCTCTGGCATTGAATGGATTCATGGGGACCACAGTTGGTGTCATCTGCAAAAATAAATTCTTTCATAAAAATAAAGGCATACCTAGTGATTATAAACATCTTAAATAACCTTAACAAATGCCGTTCCTTTTTGTTCATTTTTATGTGTGTTTGTATTTATTTCTGAATTTTTACTATAAAATATCTTTATCTAACAATTACGAGTAACCTAGTAGTTTTTATACTTGCCATAAAATATTAATTAATGAGGTATGGCAATGCAGATAAATTTGTTAGTATTTGTAGTAGCAAATTCCAATCATACTTCAAATCAAGCTTCCAGTTTACTAATCATATGGCGCTCACAATAGGTGCTTTCTGAATTTTGCGCACTAAGTACGATTAAGTTTTAAACTTATGGGCTTCGAGTATGAACTTACGGGAACGTATTTGTAGAGGTGCGACATAAAACAAATTAAAAATCAATTTTAAAATTGTTTAAATAAACATTTTATTAAAATAACCCGTGTACAAAAAGTTTTCCCATCTAGTCTGATGTACTCATTTTTTCGCATGTTTACGTATGTTCCTTACTTGATCCGTACCATAAACAGACAAGTAAACAAACATAATTAAAAAAATGATTTGATTTTACAATGGTTTTCACATTGGAAGAAAAATCTTTTATGGTTGAATACTATGTACTTTCGAAACGCCCAAAAAATCAATGGCGAGTGGACCTATTCTATTCCTGATTGTATTGCAGTATTTCAGGAAAAAAATCTATAAACTGTATTTCTGTACCACAAATTTGTTAATCAACTTCAGTACTCTGTAGGATTATTCAGAGAAACTGGCAGTATGGCTAGAAAACAGGTATCAGGTAGGTCTAAAGTAAGAACTGATAAGGTAGTTGAAAATGTGGCACAAATTATGACTGATGCTCCTCGCACTTCCATCCATCACCTGTCACAACAAGTTGATCTTTCTGTCGGGACAGGTAGGCAGGCAGAACTATTCTAAGAAAGGATTCGCAAATGTTCCCTTACCGTTTGACTGCCGTGCATGAAATGCTTCCAGTAGATTTTGAACCAAGGCGAAGATACTGTCATTGGTTTTTAAATAATATTGACAATGACGATTTGTTGGACAAAACTTTCTTTTCGAGGTCTGGTTCCATTTAACAGGCTACATTAATTCCCAAAATATGAGGATCTGGAGTACAGAAAACCCTCATATTTTTATTGAAGCCCACTCCAACCACAAAAAAATGGATAGGTTTAAGTCGGAGAAGATTGATAGATCCAATATTTTATTTTTATTAATGGCACACTAACAGCACTTAGATATCGGGAAGAGATTTTACATCTATTTATTAATCAACTGCATGAGGAGATGCAATTTGGATGTTTTCAGGTTGCAGGTTGGTGCAACGGCTCATGTTGCTGGAAATGTTTCAAATTTCCTTGAAGAGCTTTTTGGAGATAGGATAATTAGCAGAAATATGGCAAACATATGGCGATCTAACTCCTTTAGATTTCTTTGTTTGGCGCTACTTGAAAAATTCCATTTTTAAAACGGCCGTTAATGATTTACTGGAACTTACCCAAAAAAATCATCGAAAAGTGTGATGAAATAAACAATTCTCCTCACATTTTGCAAAATGTTATTAATGGATGTCGCAGAAGACTTAGAAAATGTCTCGAAGAAGACGGAGGCCAAATGGCCACAACATCTGTTGTGAATTCACGTTTCACATTATTTTCAATGTTTTATTTTTTTTGGTTTCAATACGTAATAAATCGTAATTACTGGTTATGATTTTCTGTTGACGTTATGTCAAGGTTAAATGATAATTTGACGTTTACTGATCAAGTAAGGAAGATACGTGGACATGTGAAAAAATGAGAACAACACATTAGATGAGAAAACTTTTTGTACACATGTTATTTGACATTAATTATTTTTCAATGATACGTAGCATGTAACAAGTTTTCCCATCTAGTCATAATTTGTCTCACATTTTCAATTATCTCATGAGTTCTTGCTTTAGGCCCACCTGCTACTTGTTTTCTAGCCACACTACCAGTTTCTCTGAATAGTCCTACAGAGTACTGAAGTTGATTAATAAATTTGTGGTGTAGAAATACAGTTTCTGTAAATTTTTCCTGAAATTCTGCAATACAAACAGGAATAGAATAGATCCATTCGCCATTAATTTTTTGGGCGTAGGATTCAACCATAAAAGATTTTTCTTCCAATGTGAAAACCATTGTAAAATGAAATCAATAAAACAATTTTTTTAAGTTATGTTTGTTCACTTGTCTGATTAGAGTACGGATCAAGTAAGGAACATATATGAACATGCGAAAAAATGAGAACAACATACTGGATGGGAAAACTTTTTGTACACATGTTATTTGTTTGTAGTTATCTAGTAGACACCGTATCAGAGCAGAATTCATGAGTTGGGGAATTCGTGTTCCGAGCACAGAAATAAAAGGGTTCAAAAGAATGCATCGTCGTTATCTGTCAAGCGAAAGTTAAATACAAAGGTTCAAATGTCTTTTCAGAGAATGAACGACTATATAACTATAAATATTTTAAATTTATTCATATGTGGCACAAGATATTTCTATTTATAAGTTACAATGATGACGTTCCACGTCGCTTTACCTGTGCACGTTTTTTGAAGTGATAGGTTGACGCGTAACGGCGTTGCATTCTGTTTAACCCTTATAGCTGGTGCTTAAGGGGGCAAGGGAAGTACATATTGAGCGTAAAACGCGGTCGTCCAAACTCTAACTGGAAAAAAATGCACTTCGAGATTTCTTGGGCTTTTGGGCTTGTTTGCGTGCACAAAGTGGGTAACGCGAAAGCAGCTCTTGATGCAATTAAATGTAAAGTATAACGATTAACATATTAAGATCATCATACTTATGGGGAATGAAACGATTAGCTTAAATAAATGTAATAGTGAATAAGAAACCTAAACACGTCTCAGAATTCCTTTAACAAATAATTACATATTTTCATCCAACTGAAATATTATTTGTCAATTTTTCAGGCTTTTTAACAACGTCTTTCAATTGAAACTTGTCAAACACACAGCTGGTCGATACAGACATATGAAAAGTCGAAGTAAAAACACAAGTTTTCATCACTCACAACATAAAAAAATCAATTAGATAATTGTATTATATAGCAGAGCTCGTTTATATTTCTTTAGTTTTATATTATATTGTTACTTGGTAATCTTTTGTTAACAATGTAGGGGAGATGGGAGAATGAGAGCCCCTTAAGGAAAAATCAATGTATATTGAGAAATATAAAGTGTATTGTCTCAACAATTTTCTACTGTTTCGTGTAAGGAAATACCACTAAAATGACAACTGTATCATTCCTGTCATTAACAGAAATTATAATACTAAGTGATTTTTTTAAATTTGTTATCAACTCTTACCATGGAATTTGAATGGCATGTCTTAGCTTTACTGTATAATAGTATCAAAGAGTGCAATGACATACTTTTCACTTAAGCTAAGGCATGCCGTCCAGATTTCATGGCAAGAGTTGATAAAAAAAATTTAAAAATCACTCGGTATATTCATTTAAAGTAAAAATAGAATTGCCCACATATTGGTGTAATGAGAACCATGAAAGAAAGCAAACCGACTGCTGCTTAAATAAATTTGTTTTAACAAAGCAAACCGACCGCTTATCCAAACTAGCTTACTGTTTTGTTCTTTTACGAGTCCTTGGCATCTCCAACAAGAAAACACACTTTTGTAATATCAGTGATAATAAAAGTCACCTGTGGTCAATAATAACTTGGCTCTCATTATCCCAGATGGCATTAATATTTTAAGTATGAAAATTATAAAAAAGCATAGATAAACAAGAAGCAAATTATTAGAAACATAAAATACGCTTCTGGACAAAATGACCACCAAATGAACTTGAAATAACTTTTCCAATTTACAAGTTATTTTTAATAGACTTTTCAGATGTCATAAATTGACGTTTATTAAACACAATTAAAATAGTGTGCCATGAAACAATTAACAATAGCAAGGCATTCTCTGCTAGGAAACGAAAAGTCAACAACAAAAAGGCCTGATTGTTGACATCTTTTTAAGTCATTTAATTAATAAAGCGTGCTTTTTGTTTCGAAAATTAGTGAATTTGTTTGCATTAAGTTAATTAAATATGTCTAGACGCCATTGTAGACCAGAAGAAGTATCCCAAATGATTATTCTTCGTGAAAGGTGTTCACAGAGAAAAGTTGCTGGAATTCTAAAGACCAACAAATCTGTGGTACAGAGGGCCGCAGCACGGTTCAGAAACACTGGTAGTTTCAAAAGAAGACGCGGACAAGGTGCTAAACGAAAAACAACACGCAGAGAAGAACTTTAGAGATTAAGAAAGCAGTTTGTAACATCTCGTGAATTTAAAAATGGTCTTTGATTAGCCACTGGAAAAGAAATTGCTATCAAACTAGTAAGAAGAGGACTAAAAGAAGTCAATTTGTCTGCTAGAAAACCAGCAACCGGTCCAGCTCTCACAGCTACGCACAAGAAATCGCTTAAAGTTTTGTCAAAATCATTAAGGTTGGGACGAGGGACAGTGGAACTCCATTTTGTTTTCGGACGAGTCCAGATTTCTTCTAAGCAGGAATGATCGCCGTGCACTAGTCATACGAAGACCAGGCGAGCTATTTGCACCATGTACCACTCGAAAATTTGACAAATTTGGTGAAGGGTCTGTAATGTTTGGGGTGGCATACAATTTAATGGACGTACAAAATTGGTTTTGATACGGAACGGGTCGCTAACGGCAAGAAGATATAGAGACGAGATCATTGCACACCATGCTCAACCATTTGCCGAAAATTTTGGCAATGGATTGATTTTTATGCAAGACAATGTCAAACCTCATACAGCTAACATTGTCATAGCTACATTGAGAGATGCAAATACCTAAAGTTTGGAGTGGCCTTCCAAAAGCTCTGATCTCAATCCTATTGAGCATCTCTGTGATCAATTGGGCAACAAAATTAAAAACACACCGAGACTACCAGTAACACTTGATGAGCTCTCTAACATGCTTGTTCAAGAATGGGAACAGATACCTCAAGAAAGTATACGAAACTTAGTCTCAAGCATGCCAAGAAATGTGTAAGAGAAGGGCATACACTGTATTAATAAATTTAGTTTTTTTAACTTGTTACAAATTAGAATATAAGTTCATGCGAAGACCAATGATATTTTAAAGATTTAAAGTAATTTAAAGTTTATTAAATTTAATAGCCCTTAAATCAACTAAACTGTAAGGAAACACTTAGATTTATATATTTATTTGTTTGAAATTCGACGTGTCATTGGCAAACTTGAAGGGCAAATATACGAAAATGTAATCAGCAACTTCTCTAAAAGAGAAATATTGTACCCAGAGTTGTGGCGGTTCTATGTATACCACACAAAATCGTCATATGTATACTTCATATTAAAATAAAAATATTTGCAATTTTCAAGTAAATAATTTGTTCTGATGAAAAATTAAATCTTGTACTCATTTTGAAACATCCTTTACAATTACTGATTATTTACACCATTAAAAATATATTTGAGTAATTATGATTCATCTAACAATAAGTTTGGTAAACAATGAGAAGTCCTTCGAACACGATGACGGTTTTATAGAAAATTCTGATAACTTTCTACGTATTTCAACGAAGTACGTATATTATAGATAAGTACAAAGTTTGATAGAGATCTTTTGCGTAAGAATCTTGATAAAACTGTAGATTAAAGTGATCAAAATTAAACGTTTTACTTGTGGATAATAATGCATTTATAAAATTTATGATTTATATTTGTTTTATTACAAATTTAATACTCAAAAGTCAAAACAAAATGGCAAAAACGCAAAATGTGCCAGTCCTTTTCTGGTACTGTATTACATGGATAACGTAATGTTTAAAAAAAAATTTGATACAAATGTCTGGCGAAATTTTATTAATTTTTTAATTATCTAAAATAAAAACATATTATTTCAAATTGTTAACACGTTCAAATCACTAACGCTAGTTATTTGCACTATGAATTAATATTTCCCATACACTACATTTAAATGGCATACACGGTTGGTTTCATGCAGATTTTATTTTTCGAGAATCTTTCAATACCATCTGGCGCTTAACTAAAAACTTCAAGAATCATTGAGAGGTAGCGTAAAAATTATAAAAATAGATTTAATATGGGAAGGTAGACACACGGAGGATATTCATAATGAAGTGGATAATTAAATTTGAGAGAAATCAGTTATAAATCTTCA
Source organism: Serrognathus titanus (assembly GCA_039766575.1). NCBI lineage: Eukaryota > Metazoa > Arthropoda > Insecta > Coleoptera > Lucanidae > Serrognathus > Serrognathus titanus. The sequence goes on from CM077913.1 coordinate 24,232,549, forward strand.
TTTTCATTTAGATTTTTGCTTGGATTAATTTGTGTTAAAAAATTTATAATTTTAAACAAAAATTAAGAGTATATGTATAATACAAAGTTTAAATTTACAAAGAAATGCAATTTATTTATAAAAAAAAAAAATTATATTCAAAAATAAAAACGCCACTCATTGCACTGGTGTATCTTTATCTCTTATTATTACAAGAAATTAGCGCACTTATTTTTTGTATTTAAATGAATACGTCATTTTATTACGTAATTTAACGTGCTCTGTGGTAACTTTACGAGGGTAAAACTGAATTTATTGAAAATGAGAAAGAGAAAATTTAGTAGGCCGTCAAAAACAAAACATAAAGTGTTATTTAGAGCAACTCTTTTTCTGTCATTTGAAGTTTAGTCGTTAGAACCCAAGGTACTAATTTTTTAAAGTGATATTATAAGTAAAAAAAAATGGAATTAACCAGAGAGCATTTTCGAATCATGATTTACAATTTACCGATGGTATAAGGAATTTGAACGCGAAAGGAATTCTATTCAGCATCAAAAAGAAGCAGAGCGTCCTCCTACGGCTGTTACCGACAAAAACATTGCTGCTGTTAAAAAATTCTTTGAAAAGGACAATAAAGCCACTTATTCAGTAACAGAGCAGATTGGATCGTCAGCTGTTAGAACAATCATACACGATCACCTGCATTTAAAAAAAGTTAGTCGTTTTCTGCCGCCTCACTTTTCTGATTCCAAAAAGCAGAGCGTGTAAGAATTTGGCCATGCAACTTTAAATTTCTTAAATAATGGCGAACACCAATTTTTTTCCAAAATATTGACATGTGACGAAACTTACGTCCATTTTTCGACGGACTTACCCGCCCAAAAGAGTCGTGTATGGATTCACGAAGATGAGGAAACTCTAATAATGACCAAGAAGCAGCGAGCTATGAAAAAAGCTATGTATGCCGTATTCTTCAGAAATACGGGCCTAGTAAAGGCAATTAAGCTAAATGGACAAAAGACAGTTACAGGTAAATGGTACACTGAAAAACATTTGCCTGAAGTGTTCAGTAGAGCTCCAGACAAGGGAATTATGCTGCACCATCATGATAAAAGTAGTAGAACTCCGCTGTATTCACCTGATTTAACAATGTGCGACTTTTGGCTATTTTTTGGGCTTAAAAGGAATTTGGGGGGTAAAAAGTTTTCGTCAGAAGAAGAGATTGATGCCGCAGTTTACGTTTATTTTGAAGGCATTCTGAAAAATAATTGGTTGGGAGCTTTTGAACAGTGGAAAGAAAGAATGGTAAAGTGTATCATTGCGAAGGGAATTACTTCGAGCATATTTAAAATTAACTCTAGAAAGTATTATTTTTATTCTCAATAAATTCAGCTCGAATCTCGTATAATCACTGGCTGCGTTTCAAAAAACTAAATACCCTTTGCGGTTAAAGCAGTATTTAGCTAAAGCTTTTTTATTTAACCTATTTCGTTTTTTTATTTGCTTTAAACAGATCATTGTAAAACCATCTTTTTGAAAGCTTTTTGATAACATTAGGAGTATTGGAACACCTTAAATCTAGAGAAAAATGTTTAGAATGAAAACAGCGATTAACATTATTAACAATTGATAGTATAGTGCAGCACAAAAAGTTGATGTGACAGTAATACTGTATGTAATTAATAATAATAATTAATAAATAAATTTCGGGGATGTAGTTATGAAGAGTGTAATAAGTCCGTTATATTTTTGTATAAAATTTAAAGGGGTTTCTATTAGACCCTTCACAGCTACTTCCCCGAAGTCCTGTACTGTATGATGCCTAGAGTAAGCGTAACTGTGCCTGAAACTTTACAACTTCTGCTCAAAAAAATATACTGTTATACTAACATAAAAATTTCCTGTTTTTGTATTACATTTCCTTTGTAAAAATTCCATCAAAAAGGAGAAAATGCCTTAAGTTGGCAACTCTGAGCAAAACAAGTAATGATACGAGCCATCCCTGTTTCGCATGACAGAACAAATTATAGGTACGACCTTAGCAACCATTTATATTATTTTAAAATTCAAAACTTAGAAAAAAAATGTTTACTTCAATATCATTAGTAAAAGATTATTTGCTTTCTTTAATTTTATGTGTTTCTGATATTAATTTTTAATAATTTTCTATGATTTAAACGGTCGGAAAACTTGTTTTTCTAAGCATTAAAATACAATGTAATGGCAAAATTATTGATTGAGTGACAAATCATGAGCAGCTGGTAAAACAAAAATGGTTTACGTTTAATATTTTAACGAACAGTTTTAAAACAGTTATGGCAGTAAAAACAAAAAAATTACATATAATACATTGTTATCTGATTTTTTTATTATATTTTGTCTCGACAACTAGATAATTAATGCTTTCTCGACAACTAGATAATTATAAGAATAAAATAAATAAAACACCAGATAATTAGTAAAATAAAATAGTTTTCATTAGAAGAAAAGGAAAACAATTTCCGAAATGGCATATACACGATGATTCAAAATTGTCTCCCGATATACTTAGAGTAAATAGAATATCAAGAAATAAGTTCACCGTTTTATACAAAAAAGGAATAATAAGGGAGTTAATAAAAAGCCCTGCGAGAGGAGTCAAAAATATTGTTTTTATTTCGCAATATCCTTTAAGTTATCGAAGTAATGTTTTAAACTCATACTTCATTAAAATTTTGTAATAACAATACACTCATTAGATTATTTGGCACAAAAAGGCTTTCTTGTTGCATTTTGATAAGCCGAACCCTTTTCTAATAACTAAGGTGCATCTATTGCATTTTGTTACTATAAAATACCGAAAGTGACCCTCTCAAACTACCCCTTAAAAAGAAGGATTTGACAAAACCCAGTTAGGTGCCTTATACCCGACTTTCAAATATTAGTTTGATAACTTAAAGGATCCACAAAATGTTGCCAAAAACACAATACAGAGGGCCTAATTTTTTGATATTCTATTCACCTTAAAATAGCGGGACACTATTTTGAATCACTCTGCATAATTAATGAATAACAAAATAAAACATTGAAAATAACGTTGAACGTGAATTCACACAGATGTTGAATATGGCCTCCGTCATCTTCGAGGCAATTTCTAATTCTTCTGCGACATCTATTAATAACATTCTGCAAAATGTGGGGAGAATTGTTTATTTAATCACACTTTTTGATGATTTTTTGGGCAAGTTCCTGTAAATCATTAATGGGCATTTTAAAAATGGAATTTTTCAAGTAGGGCCAAACAAAGAAATCCGAAGGAGTTAGATCGTGGAGGTCATATGTTTGGCATATTTCTGCTAATTATCCGATTTCCAAATAACTCTTGAAGGAAATTTAAAGTATCTCCAGCAGCATGGGCCGTTGCACCATCCTGCTAGAAATATCCAAATTGCAACTCGTTATCATGCAGTTGATTAATAAATTGATGCAAAATCTCTTCCCGATATCTATGAAAAAAATTAGAGCAACATACTAGATGGGAAAACTCTTTGTACACATGTTACTTCAATATCCTTAAAGGCTGGTTTTCACGGTGATAGTTGCTGTCGTAAAAGCAACTATCACAGAAACTATCATCCTGTAAACAATTTCACGGCCGCTTTCACCCTATCGCTATTTAACTTAAAATACAATCTCTTGTGACTAGACAGTTGATAGTGCTATTGCGATAGTGATTCATCTTATTTGATGATTTCACATGGCGAGTGTTGTGTTGACAATTTTTAAAATAGCGCAACCGTTTGATATCTTCAAGCAACTGTTATAGAAACTATCATCTGTAACTTGACAATCGTTTCCATGCGTAACTCACGTAACTCACAATCATTTTCGTGATAATACTTTCCATGAGAGGTCCATCGCCGTGAAAACGAGTCTTTAGATTTAAATATTTTTTTCTTAATTGATAAGACTTAAACAACCTTTTAAAATTCTAATACAGACACGTTTAAGAGTTGAGTTCAACCGCTAAAGTTGCAATTGTTTTTTTAGTTTCAATTTCTTTTAATCATACCTATTTAAAAATATTTTTAAAAAGATTATCACTTTTTCTATTTAATAAATATAAAAATATCTCACACGAGAGTTTAGAAGAAAGATAAAAAAAATAGATTGCAAATAATACATAATTTTAAAAATCTTTACGTTATTAGTTTTAAGGGATAAAATATACTGCGTGAGCATTTTCAGTTCGGAACATAGGTAATTAGCATGACTTCCCTTGGGATGCCTTATTTGATTAAAATCATATTAAAACATGAAAAATAAAATCAAATATTAATTTAAATTTAAAAATTAATTAATTTAATTTTAAGTATTGATTTGTGTATTGCTCCTAAAATGTGAAAATACATAATAAGAGTGAAACTTGTTAAAAACACTGTTTATAACGAGAATTTGGATATATCGACGAAATTGAAAAGTTCCATTTCTAATACTTACACATATATTTTTTTTTGTTTATAGCAAGCAGTCACCGTGGTTCCTTGAGCCCTCGTCATGTCCGAGTTTTACTTTAATTAATTTTTTTATTTAAATTAGTATTTTTTGAAGTTTTTAATATGATTTTTAGCAAATATGTCATTACCAAGGGTAATCATATTAACTTCCTATGTTCCGAATTGAAAATGGTCACTCGGCATGTACGTTTATATTTATTTAAACTTTAAATTTAAAACTTAAGGTGTCAATAAAAAATCAAGAGGTCTTCCAATTTTGGAATTTTACTCTACAGTGTTAGGAAATAAATTTATCTGAATATCAGCATCCATCAGTTACTTACCCAATTAAACTCAATTAGGTTATTCGATTGTCAAAACTGGGAAAATAATTTCTAACCAAAAAGCGTGCTATAGAGCGCAAAAGTGATAAAAATACTACTCCACTTACCTTTCTGATCGGCGAAGCATGTCCAATGTTTGAGTTGTAAGTAGTGTTAGTTTGATAGGATCCCCCTGAGGGATAACTTGTTTTGGAAGGAGCCGGCACATGCCGATTTAAAGAACCTGAAGAATATGACGCGTGATGATGTGCACTTGGATAAGACGATCCCACGTGAGCAGATCCATAATTTGTACTTGGATAAGAAGTGGAAGTCGTATAGCTTGAATGGTAAGGCGAAGAAGTGTTAGGATAAGGTGATTTATTCTGGGGTGGATAAGGAGAGGTATTAACTTGAGATGGATAAGAAGATCTACTACTCTGAGGCGGATAAGGAGAAACACTACGCTGAGGTGGATAAGGAGAAACACTACTCTGAGGTGGATAAGGAGAAACACTACTCTGAGGTGGATAAGGAGAAGTATTTGGATACGGTGCCGTATTTTGAGCAGGATATGGTGAGTTATTTTGAGCTGGTGGATACCCAGGTGTAGGCATGAATATCGGGGCGTCCAATTTAAATCCTAAGCTCGGAGGAAATATTGTACCCTGATTGGGATATTGGGGTTGTGATGGATAAGGTGCCGAGGGATTTGGATATGGAACTCCTCCGTACGGTGGATTCTGGCCGTAGCCCTAAAATCAATAACATAAAGTTAGGATTGGCTCGCGAATAGGATGAGGATTATGTTGTTAGTATGGGTTGTTAGCGTTTGCTTACCATAAGAGTGATGTTGTATTTAGACGTAATTGTTTCATGCAATTCATGCAAGCGAAATGTGTGATAATTGTGGCATGCGTTTGTTGTTTTTTGTAATCGACAGCTTTGAAAAGTGTAGTGCAAGAAATAAATTAAAAAAAACAACCGTAACTGCAATTTTATTTCGTAAATTAATTACTTCAATTTAACCCCCCCATTCTGTAACTCATAACGACAATCGTTAAGTGACAAGTTAGAGAATTCGCCCCATTCTTACGTTATAAATGCGATCGTTAATTTATATAATGTAATTATTGCTTTACAATGAACAGAAGAAGCACAGTATTGAAAAATTGTCGAAAGTTGGTGTACATTTTCAAAATTTTGTGCTTTTCTATTCGTTCTCAAGCAATAATTACATTTTCTAATTTATAACGATTGCATTTATAACGTAAGAATGGAATGGCGGAAACTCTCTATTTTGACCAATCAGTACATAGAAATGCGTTATACCTAAGCTTTGATTGGTCAAAATATGTCTCTTAAAGATTATCGGTATTTAACGATGTGGTTAACGAGTTACAGAATAGGGGGCTTAAACAACCAACTTTATTTACGTCAAAATATTTATTTATTTATGTTATTTTTTACTAGATTAAGAAAAAGATAAATGTTTTGCTTATTTTAACCTGAGGTTCAAAAAAACTCTCATCGAAGTGTAATGTGATAAATAAAGATAGCGGCTTATTTAACGAAAATGTGAACTAGCGTGCAGATATTTTAACAAACTGTTTTTCCATCGCCAATGAGTAAAGAATTAGCCAACAAAAAAATAACAAAAAGCAATTCGAGCCGATAAATAAAAATGAATAAAATAAAAACATTGGCAACACACAACGCAACTAAAACTAAAAAATTTATTCTAAATAACTAACGCGGGGACGCAATATACCGCCCACCGAAAATACAATGCATTTTTCTTCAATTGTGGACAGGAAGAGGGTAAACCTTAACCGCAGGACGTTGGAACATACCTGTCGCAGTACACAATGTAACAACACGAAGAATACCATCGGTCCCTGAATGCAATTTAACAATCCTTCCAAGTCGTCAATTTAAAGGTAAAACTGAAGTATCTTTTATTAAGATGAGTGTTCCGACCGTAACGGAAAGAGGAGTGTTCCATTTCGCACGGTGTTAGAAGGTATGCAGATATTCGAAAAACCAACGTAACCAAATGATTTGAAAGAGTTTTTGTTTTTAGGTCACCTATACTTTTGTTTTTAGGTGACCTATACTCTTCTCAGAAGGAAACCGCCGACAATTATGTAGAAAACGCAAGATGCAAGCCAAAATGAGAAGTAGAGTGAAAAATGACGAAAACTTGGCTAACAAGTTAGAAAATGAAAAGCAATTGAGATTGTGAGTGTAACTTTACATGCTTCACTTAAGACACGAGAAAAGGAAAGGGATGACGAAAGTCGTTGGTCCGATTTTGACAAAGAGGGTCCTGTCCACTATAACGAGCAATGAAGAAATCTAGAAGATAGAAGTCCACGGGAACCAATATCGGTAGGATTCTCAGGTGAGGGAACGTATAACTAAGAGCAATAAAGGATAAATGGGACACGGTTGCTCACGAAGATTGGATCCAAGATAAGGTTACGGTGAAGTCCAGACCACGCACGAAGAGAGAGCGTATACTTGACAAACATAATGGATAAATCGAGCAAGTAGCACCGCCGCGCAGAACTCCAATCTGGACAAAGATATTTTCTTCAAGGGTGAGTCTTTACTTTTAGCTTAGATGAGAGAATTGAAAATATCTCCATTGGAACTGTGGAAACAAAATATATGACTGCCTTTCTCTGGACTATTTCCAAAACCATGAAGCTCGCATGTATGAAATGCCTCTAAGAGAAGCTAAGCAAGTAACCTCTTGGGTGTAATTTTTCCACATGCGTAATATATCAGTTGGAGGGTTATCATCCCAATCAAGTTTTAGACTCCAAATTCGTTGTATCAAATGCTTAAAGAAATACGTTATAGGAATTAATATTTCCAAAGGATCAAAAGTGCGATAACAAAATTCTTTTAGTACAAGATCCATTTATAGCCTGAACGGTATATTTAAAATTATTAGAACCAGGACTCCATTGAAGACCAAGAATTTTCACGGAGGGATCATGTTCATTATTGAACGATAAAGGATCCATAGAGAGATGAGAGTCAAACAAATCAGAGAGAAGAGCAGGATCGTTACTAGCCCACTTTCTTAAATGAAATCCTCTTTAAGCTAAAAATTAGATCCAATCCTTTTTTAACTGTAAAGTGTCGTTGAACAAGAAACTAGTGCGAATGGCCAAATAAGAACCTGAATTTATACCGTACATAACCATCCTCAAGCGATATTCACGAATATTGTCATCTAGGGAAAATCGCTAAATGATCCTTTGATAATCTCGATGTGTAGGATATATTAGTATTTGCCTATACCTGGTTTTTATATCCGCGGTGAAAACTACAGAATGTAAACGAAAAATCAACAGAATAGAAAATATATCCTTTTGTAGTTTAGGACCTACGTAAGGAAGTTTGATTTGGTAATTTGGGGATACTACTATTTTAAGTTTAGTACTAGTTTCAAAACACAGTAAGTAGGTACGTAAAGATCAGGTTGTTTCAGTAGACGCTTTTCTAGAGAATAAAATTTCTGAAGGGGTAATTCGCGACTATTTGGAAAACGAGGTCAAGATTGTGAAATGGAAGCAAGACAACAAAGCGACCATCCGAATATATTTTCTCGCAAAGGGCATTCTCGGGAGAAACAAAAGAATAATGTGGTTCGGATTCTATTTTCCAGAATTTTTGCAAAACGTTGTTTAACAGCAAAGACGATTCTACTTGAGCACAAAGAGTTTGAGTTGAAGAAGAGTAGGAAAAAAGCAAGTTTGCCGTTAGAACAAATCCGAATACCGTTTCAATAGCATCGGGTTCTCCATTTGGCCATTGATCTTATTCGGCATTAAATTTTTGAAAATAAATCAGCTTCCAATAACACGTATATATTACTTGGTGCATTTGTAATACTGAATTAATAGAAAACGTATCCGAAAAATGTAGAAGTATATGATGTTGTTGACCACAAGTGTGGCAACGAGAGCCAGAATTATACAGGGTGTTAGGTAATAGACTGGACACCTGCAAACCACGTATGGAGAACACTCTGTACATTCGAGGGTGTTCCGGCTTTCGTTTTCCCGGAAAAAATTCAAACAAAAATCGATAAAAATTGTTTCGAAACCACTGATTGTCTTATCTACTGTTACACCCATGTGCCGAACGCCATCCGGGCGGGCGATCCCCTTGCTATAAATTCCCAGATGGTTTATTATTTTATGACAAGCAAATAACGCACGTTCAGTGTCTTAACATATTTCGGAGTGTGCAGGTCGGGGACAAAATGAATGCATACACAAATTACGAACTTGTTGATATTATTCTGACGTATGGCGAATGTAGGTGCAATGCACGTGCTGCAGAGCGTAGATATCCCCGGCGCTCTTTTTCCGTGTGTGGGCAGTTTTACAGCGTCGTGTTGATGCATGTATTCGAGCTGACGGCATGAATTTCGAACATCTTCTTTAATCGGCGCTGGCTCCGTAAGTACTATCAGCGGTTCTCAATAGTTCGCTCCTTTTGCATTTTTTCAAAATGTACCGAAAATCCGGCATGTTTGAGTACTTTCTGATCCCATACGACACCCTTCATTTACAGTTTTAATTTGTCCAAGCAATAACCTAACACCCTGTAGAACTGAAGAGAGTGTTTGCTACCTAAACAATTAACATAAAGACAATTGGACTTAATGATTGTATAGCGTTCTTTGGCTGATTTGTTAGAGAATTCAAGACATTTATAGATAGAATGTTCCTCATTACAAAAAACATGTCGACTAACGGTAAAGGAGGTAGCATTAACGAGGTAGCCGGAGGAATAGGTCCGCTCTTGAATTCAGTTTTTTTTTAAATTTTGCATTTAATCGCTAAAGCGGCGTTACTTAGTTCGTTAACTGAGGGAATATTATCTGATTCATGATGTAACTCAAACCTAGTAATCAAAGTTATATCACAACGTTTAATTAATATTAAAAATAGAAGAAAATCGGTAAGATCAACAGATCTTTTGAAGTTTTTAAGGGAATTTATATTCTTATAAAACGTATCAAATAACGAATTTGTGTTGAGTTTTCTGAATTGATTCTTGATAGCGTTCCAATGAGCCTTTAAAATTTGACGAGTGTTTTTATACCTTTTCAACTAATTCTTTATATGCTAAATCAAATTCTCGACTGTGACAGGAATATGTTGTAGAAAAGACAAAGCTTCACCCTTTCAGAGGGCCAAAGAATAGTTAAACTTCTCAAGGGAGTAAGTTCAGTGATGAAATGAATGATAGAGTTGAACATGTGGTGATAAGAAAGAAACGTAGTAATCTCCACTAAAATTAGGAACATATTTCAATTTTCGGAAGTTTGACGCTAGAGTGACGGAGCTCTGTCGAACTAGTAGTAGTAACCGTAAATAATTTAGAATTAATCGCCTTGGTTGCCCTAAATCTTCTTTCGAATTGTTGATGAAAATTATTTTCCGTATTAAAAGCGGCGTCAGAGTCATCAATTAATCCAATAATGGAATTATGACATTTAAAAAATTCAGTTTACATCCTCTACATATACTTGAAAAGTGGCGTGTAAATTAGCGTCTGTCAAAGCAGATAATCCTAAGTCGTAAATTTCAATGCGTGAATTAAAAAAAAAAAAAAAGAAAAACGACAAATTTGAACGAGTGCGAATGTTCCAAGGCAATTAAAACTCGTAAACAAGTGCGAAACGAAAACAAAAAGCAGCTAAATATGCGAAAAAAACACACTGTTAACAAACGAGCGATATGCAGAGACAAACAGCGTAGGTTGGGGAAAATACACCGTTCCTAACAATTACCAAAAGTACGTTGTGCGTTGGAAACAACTGAGTACGCAAAACCCAAAAAAAAATGACAGTAATAAATTGTAATTTCCGAAACAAGAAAATGACCAAAAAAACCAACACATCCGGCTCGAAGGACCAAAAAATGTGAGAAATTGACTCAAGAAAATATGAGAGAAAAGTGGGCAATTCTTTCTCACCTTTGATTCCGGAACTATAGGATATGGAATTGACTCCAGGCTTGGCATCTATCAATCCGGTGGTTTAAACTAGCGGTTTATTTAACAACAAAAATGAGAACTAACGTGCAAATGTGTCCAGCGACGAGTTTTAACAAGTGGAACGACCCGTTTTTCCGTCACCAATGAATAAAGATTTATCCAAACAAATATTAACAAAAAGCTCTTCGAGCCAACAACACACAACAAATTTAAAAAATATATTCTAAATAATTAACGCGGGGACTCAATAGGTATAGTTCCAAGATTCAAACTTTATATTCAGATGTACGTATTTTTTTTGTGGCACATTTTAATGGGAGCTTTTTTGAATCACAGTGACTTTCTACAATGTTTTCTTTTATTAAGTTGAATAAAACAAAACACTTTGAAGAATTCGACTCGAATGGTATGACGTAGAATAGAATTTCTTTTTAATATTTCAGTTTCAAAGGTCAAATATTAAACAATGTTAAATGTTTTGACAAATTCTATATTTTAAGCGCAAAAAGCCATAGTATTCTTTTATTTGTACTGCTACAATATGTGGGCGAAACAGACGGGACAGTGATGGGCAATTTGTTTCATTAATAATAAACAATTTTAACACAATATTTGAAACATGAACACTTAAGGAAATAAAATTTTCTTCTAGTTTCAAACTTTTGTTCATGACGTCAACATAATCCACATATACGTCATTCTCAACTGATGATTTCTCGTTTTCCAAGTACACCAGCTTTGGATTGCGTGGGTTCTTGGTTCCTTTACTGACCAATATGGAGTGATTAACGAGTGACTTGGTTTCTTCCGTATTTTTTGAAGAAACTCACAGAATTTGATGCAAGGCTGTTTCCTTCTAGAATCGACGAATCGACGTGAATTTCTACGTCTTCCATCTTTTTTTTTTAAACAATTTACTGGGCTGCCATAAGTATTGGTATGTGTGCTAAATAGACTTTCTTAGTGTGGTGTTTTTGTTTGTTTGTTTTGTTCATCTTTTTCTTCATCAAAGTTGCAGAGTTGCTTCTTCATCGTTCCCATTATAGACGATTCTTGAGAATGAACTTTAGTTTCGCCCTCCACTTAGATGAAGCACAGTATTATGTTCCTTACAACTTTTTTACTCGATTTTAAATCAAAAATCACTCTGCATATTAAAAAGCTTGGCTTCAAAAGAAAAACTTTTTATTTTAAAGACTAAATTACTCAAGGAGTAGGTCTCATTTTTTAAAGGGACTAAAACAGTAATTCCCAAGAAATACTAAACTGTATTCATACAGCTTATTTTGGAAATGTGCGTTATTGACTGACATCGATTGATTTCTTTAAAACCTAAAGGACAAATACGATTGTTCACTGTGATTTCAACATCTGTACATATACACACTGTATATGTAAGCACGTCTTTCTATTTGTACCGAATTTAAAACTAATATTCGCAACATAATTGTTTATTTGAATCAATTATCCAAGTATTCTTGAAAATTTGTAATTGTTGTATAAGAAAAATATTTTAAGTAAGATAGTCGGATTCATTAAAACAACCATATTTCGGGAAGATTTCATCAAACATTAATTCAACAATTAGAAATAAAAGTTAATTCAATGTTATGTACAGCGACACTCACAACGTATGCGTTTACCTCCTTCTTCACGTCGCTCTTGTTCTTATCTTCAACTGCACAGGTTACTCTGGTCTTATTCTTTTCGCTCGTCTCGAAGTTCTGATTGGAGGAGTGCTTATCTGCAACTGCACGTGTTTCGACAACATTCCCCTGAGTTCCCTTTTCTTTAGTCTTGGAGACGTCCCTGATACTGCTTAGTTTTTGACGAAGCTTTTTGTTTTCGTGCTCTAACAATTCTATCCGACTCCTGAGTTTATCTGTTTCCGTTTTCACTATTAAGTAGATTTTCGCGAATAGTCTTCCCACAAGCATGGACAAGAAGACGTCGTCTTCTGCCAGTAATCTCGAAGTAGCTTTCGCGATTTGTTGCAGATCTTGCAATTTTGTGGACTAAACCGAAAAAATAATTCCAAGTGATCACATTAATGAAATAATCAATTACGTGGGCAATTTTTCAGAAGCTACTCACTTTAAACAATAAAATACAAGTTTGCATTATAAATGCGATTCAAAAGTTATTGATTGGGATTTCTTGTTTGTTGATAAAAAATTAAAACTTAATACTATACTACAAAATGCGACGAAATTTGTAAATATAATTGATCGGTCATATTGTAAAATCAATTCAAAATTCAATTAGCTTATTTGCAGCGTTAAATAATCATATGGTAATTAGTAACAACAAATAAACGAGATGTATTAAAAAGCAGGAGATACGTTCATGTTATAACCTTGAATTTTTAATCGCATCATAATTCCAGGAAATTAAAACTGATTTTTTTTAATCGTGAGTACCGTTGATATAATTCAGACTGTGACCACGAAACTGGGCCATAGCAAACGCATTGATGCAAAAGAGAAAGTTTCATTGCCAAGCTGTCCGATTTTCATATTTTATTCACTTTATTTTATTTTTTGTCACCGGTAATTTATGTTGACGAGTTTTTGACAATGCCTATTTTTCTTAAATTATCTATTAGTTAGTTCCTTTAGTGGATATAGTTTTCTTTTAACTAATTTTCATATAAAAATGACTGCAAAGATCTGCCTCCTGTAGTTTTTTTATAACTATTGCGTTTTGATAAATAATGGTTGCTGTATTTGTTACCTATTCATTAACAAAATTAGTGACAGGCTTGGTTAATAGGGTCACTAGGGTCTGGCTTGTCGTTTGGCCCATCCTTTCATCGATCACTAAAAGGAAATCTTGACATTCTTAATAATAGGTGTAAGTACGTATATAAACAAATCTCACCATCTAAATAATATTATTGATTTTTAACAATTTGTCCCGCGTCCCGTGGAGTTTTAAAAAAAGTTTCGCCTTTTTACCAGTTTGCAGCAAACAATTAAAAGACATTTTAATTAACGATCCCGAACCTTTTAAAAATGCGAAATACAGTGTTTAGAAGTGTTTGAAAGGCGTTTTACTATAGGACAATTTATTTATTATTTTATAATTTCTACATATTTATGTACATTTTTTTGTTCATTTACCAACGAAAAATGTGCGGCTCTATAACTGGTAATACGAAAAATATTTTTATAATAAGAATAAACTAAGAAAATCAAAAGTAATCCCTTAAATCAAAAAGGTATTACACAATTAGCTTTGCAAAACTGTTTTGTCGATTTAAATTGACCGAATAGTTTATGAACTACTTGCCAATTTCGAACGAACAATATTTTCTTTGAGAATAAAATTCAAGTGCCCGCCAAAAAGAAAATTTGTTTTTTTTATATATTTTATATGAAATCTCGTCTACTTTCTATCTTTCTCGTCTGAGCATCTGTATAAGGCACTACTTTTGTTATTCTATAGTTAGTTGCGGTAATCCGGAAATTTGATAAATCCATGGAATTAGTGGGATTATATTTGTCATAATAGCTACATACGTCATCAATGTTTTGCATTAGTCACTCGTATTTTCCAACGTCAAGAAATTCATTCGAGCAACAATAGAAACATATTTTTGTTGGAAAAATGTTGCAAAACATTCCAAGTATACCGATCGCACGCCTACACTTTTTACGGCGAAAACCGGCCGGAATTTTTACTTCATAAAAAAAAGAAAATTAAATTTATGTATACTAGAAATATTAACTGTACATATGTAGGTATGTGGAGGTGAAAACCGCTATTAATTTAATAAAAAATCTGACAATTTAAGATATATATTTCCCGTCATACCTCCACATTGAAACCTGAAACCTTGAACATACCTGTTGATAAGGCGGATAACTCATTCTGAAATTGGTGCGAGTTCCTAGCTGATATCACCTGATAGCAAAGTTCAAAATAATCACTGCGTGTTTATTGGCCGCCAAAAATATTGCAACTCCCGAAATTGGGTCGACCGAAAACTTTGATATACGAATGCTATTCGTAGAGCAAATTACTAACTACTGTGGAGCTACTGCTTGTTATACTTTATACTCGGAGCGATGTTATAGGACGCAGACTTGGCAACAAAATGAGTGAAGGGAGGGGGCATATGACGTAAATATATTAGCGGGAAAAATCAATTTGTAAGAAAAGGTTGGCGTGTTTTTGTTTACTATAGCTAAGCGCCAAATTGGATTAAAATACACTACACAAAAAAATAAAAGTAGTCATTTTATTTTGAAGAAGACGTATTTTAAAGTTACAAATTTTTAAGTAATACATGGTATATCTATGAAGTTACTACTTGTTTAAAAAATAACCCTTTGCTTATTAAGAAAAATACGAGGCCTAACAATTAAATATCTGTTAATTTTTCTGGTTACAGTTATAAAAAAAATATTATATAGACATATTTTCCTCTATTAATGTTTAAATTGTTTATGTTGTGTCTACTTAATAAAAACATTTTGATTTATTCATAAAATTTGCTGGCAACTATTGTTCGGACGTCTACCTTTTTACGCTTTGAAAACAAAAACCATAAATCGTTGTCAACACAAGTTAATTGTTGATTTTGGTACAAAATGTTTATGAAAAAATGTGGTCCGTGACGTACCACGTTTATTATTATTATGACGCGGGTAAAATCATAAAAAGAATTGCAAATGAACTTAACTTAAGGAAATTGATAGCTGGCGATATAATAAAAAAAGGATAGAGACGAAAGTTCTGGATATACAAGGTGATTCTTGAATAGACCCCCAAATAATAATCCGTATAGAAATCACAGATTATAGTTAACCTAGTAAAAAAAAATTGCGTTCTTTAGTACTAGAAAAATAATTAATCAAAAATTTTACCCAAATACGCGATACTTCACTGGTTAAGAACCAGCAGCTAAAGGAATGAAAATAAATACAGTCATCGTTTTATGGCTTTTGCGGCGAGAAATTGGGCGAACTTGACTTTCAACTGAATTCAATGTAAGCAGCTGAAAGAAGAGCTTTAAAATATTGATAAAGGCATGCAAATGCAAACCACCTGTAGTAAATTATTTAGTACAAATTTTATAAAATGAGGATAACAGAGATTTGCAATTTGATCACCATCTCGTTAAGTTTGCACGTTTGCGCCTGAAAAAAATTATTTGTTTGTCTGAAATAAACTGTTAGTTTTTGCAAAAATAAATAAATTTCACCCGCTTTTAAGTAAGATTAATAAATGTGGAACAACAAACGGATGGCCTTACAATTATGGCCGCAGATGTTTATAATTTATGATTTTATGGTATCTATGCCCAATCAAAACTCCACCCCTAAGGATCGTTTAGTGGCCTTGTTCTTGTGAAGTTTAGTAGTTACTTATAATCAGACGGAAGTGTACATTGGCAGAACGCAAAATGAATCGCTTTTCGATATGGTTGTGTTATATGGCGAAGCATTAGGAAATGCACGTCGCGTTTATGGATCGAAAACTTTCCTTTATGCCAAGTGCCGCAAAGGAACTTTTTTGTTTTGGTGGTGCGTGAACACGGACATTTTCGTTCTGCAAATGGTCGTGGCCCAAAGACAACTCCACGAGTGTTGGATATTGAGATAAATATTTTAAATATTGTCGTCGAAGAACCCAGCATCAGTACTAGAAAATTGGCATACAGGACCAGAGTTTTCCAATCGACGGCTTGGAGAATTCGCTGTCAACAGGGACTGCATTCATACCGTGACAAAAAGTACAAACATTACAGCTGGGAAATGCAAATTACGAGATGACATTTGTTTAGAACTTAGAGTGAACATTTGGACACATTTTAGATTTAGTTTTGTATGTAATGTTTTTAATTACTCATTTCGACAAGTAATGAGAAGCGTCACAATTATTTGCAGGCAATTCGTGCCGATTGCCGCTTTGAAGCCGACTTGAATCCGCCGACGCCATTGTATTCAAAATTCAGATGTTTTATATTGCTTTACTGGAAACTATAGTTTAGAAGCTGTTCCCAGCTTTATTAGGCACGTATATCCGGCGTTCTGTAAATTTATTTATCAGTTTTCTGAAATGAGAATAAATTCTCTGATACCGTGAGAACGTGTATCGGCCAATCAGGCAAGTCACCCCTCCGTTGATCATCTTTGTCACTTTTGGCAAATTTTTGTAAAATCAACAGTCAGTTATCGTAGCGATCTCGTCCGGGTAATTCATGCTCGCAGACAATAAGGCACGGTACTCACGGTTCATAAGTTTCAAATTCATGTATTCATTTTTATTCAGTTATTTAATGTAATAAATAGTTTTTAGACTTACTTCGACTCATTCTTAACTTTAAACCGATACCTCAATAGTCAGTTACTTTCGCGAGTGCGTTTCAAAGGGGAAGATTTACAACCTTCCTGCCCGCGAAGGTGACTATAAGCAACGGTGATTAGTTCATTGAATCCGTTAAAATAAACGAATATCAAACAACATTATGAGATGACATTAAATAAAGTTGACCAAAACAACGGATTTTTAAACGTGGTATTGTTTGCTGATGAAGCTCATTTTACTCGGGACGGTGTTCAAAACTCTCATAACACACATACGGAGTGACGAAAATAGACACGCTACAGTGGAATTCCATCATCAGCAGCATTTTTCAGCAAATGTTTGGGCTGGTATTGTTCGATCGGTCCTTACATTTTACCGCAGCATTTGAATGCCATAAATGATTTAGAATTTGTAAATAATGCTCTTAAGCTACTATTAGATGAAGTGTCCTTAGCTGTACGACGCGATATGTGGTATTTACACAATGGAACATCCCCTCATGCAGCTCGTGTTGTAAAAGAGTAGTTAAACACTAGTTACAATAATAGGTGGATTGGACGCAATGATTCAGTACTTTGGACCCCGGAGTCTCCAGATTTAAATCCCTGTGATTTTTTTGTGGGGTGGATGAAACAGCTTGTCTATTCTACCCCAGTGGATACTGTACAGGAGTTGCATGAACGTATCGAATATGCTGCTGAAGTGATTCGAAATGCACCTGATGTCTTCGAACGTGGAAGGGGAAAACTTGAGAAAGCAGGCTATAGTTTGCATTGATAACAATGGTCTTCAGTTGGAGCATCTGCTTTAACAGGTAAAACCGGAATTTTTTAATTATTTATCACACTTACTTTTTATTTATTTCATAGTACGACAACCACAATTTACAGGATAAAACGCCCAGTATTACGAGCGTAATGCAGGGTGTTTCATGCTTTAAATTGTTAGGCAGGTACTGTCTTTTGTTGAAACTGATTTTAGTCGGATCTGATTTAAATATCCCAGCGGAGTGACGTCCGCAGTTCATCGTCTTTATACTAATAAATTAATAAATGCTTGGATGAATTTTAACGTTTGAGGCAGGTCATTACAGCGGCGTTCCCTCTATTAAATAAGTTTCACGGTTAGCTTTTATAGTTTTATTGCTCTGGATAATAAACACAATAAAATGTACGAAAACACGATATCATAAAACTTACGATTGCGACGAACTACATACACATTGGCGTAATGTGCTTTTTGTGGTCATTTTTAATTAATTTTAAATTTTTCCAAATAATTTTTAACATTTTTTGCATAACCTATGATTTAATTTCTTTCACAAGTTTTTTCTTGCGGTTTATTCAAGAATCACCTGTATATGCATTGTAACAGAAAGACAACGAAGAATTCTCAATAAAATTTGCAAACGACAAAGACAGGCCCACTGTACAATTCCAGCTTAACTTTAAACTAAAGCTTAAATCCTTAGCAACTATGATTTTATCAAAGGTCGCGAAGGGTTTAAGCTTTAGCTTAAAGTTAGGCTGGAATTGTACAACTGGGCCTAAGAGAAATTCAGTCCCAATGGAATGAAGAAACTCGTTTAATTGTATCTAGGAATATGGAGTGTTGCCAACAACGGTTACACAAATCCGATTATGGTTTTTACAAAGTAAATACATATACTAAATAAATACTTAAATTTAAGAACCTAAATTTTAATACCTTTTATTTTTAAAAAAGCGAAATAAAAACCAGCGCCTACCGAAGCACAAAAGAAAAAACTTAACTGGGCAAAATCTAAAGTTACATGGACCCAAGAAAAGCCAAATAATTTTTAGTGATGAATTACGATTTGATGTCCATATTGTCGATTGTCAGAAGAGAGTGATCAGAACAAAATTCGGTGGTTTTTGGAAAAACTGTTTTATTAACGAACCGTAAAATCCCACAAGGAGTTATGATTAGGGGATACACGTTCAACAAAGGTTTAGGCAAATTGGATTTTATTGATGGTTTCATAAATGCAGAAAAATATCAAAATATTTTACAAAGAAACCTCCTGCAAATTGCAAGGTTGTTGTTTGGAATAGATATTTTTATTTGTCAACGGGATGAAGCTTCGTGTTACAGAGTCAAATCTACAAAAAAACTGATCGAGTACCATGATGTTAGTGTCAGGGGGGCCCTCTAATAGCTCCGATTTAAATATAATCGGAACCCTGCAACAAGACATGAAGTTACAAACTTTATGTCTTTTTTCATTTTTGAGAACAATTAAATGGTTCTAAGGACCACTCAAGTTGCTAGATGTCTCTTTATGAGAAGATATATCCTCTTTTCCAGTAAAAATACTTTTTCCCCTACCTTTTTCTTGCATCCTCTTTTGCCCTCTTTTTTATTCAACATTTTTTTTATTATTCTTCTTCGCTTCGGCGCCTACGAAGTACGATGGAAGTATACTCATGCTTAAAAGTATTCCAATGAAGAACAATAAGTTCGTTCGAATTTGACCCTTATTGTAAATTTCCAGTGCCAGGCGATCATGCCGGTCATTTGGATGTTTTTAAGTATCAGTATACGTTTCTTGTAAAGATTATTTCGAAAATAAAAAGTGATAAAGCTTTTTTGGATAGTTAAAAAATCTAACAAATATATTCAGAATTTTCTTGAAGCAGTTTTGCAGAAGACTAGTTTTTTTTAATGTTATTGCATTAATCGTAATTACGTCAAAAATTATGTTTTTTTTTTGTTACTTTTACTTTGTTTTTTTTTGTTGTTTTTCATTACCTATATTATATTAAGAAAATAATTTTATTTCATATTTTTATAATCGTGTATTATCAATTATTAATGCCCCCTTTTCTTTCAAATTCCATCTGGCAACCCTATTCGTGAATAGACCGACAAAGAAAATGGTGTAAGATATCACAGAAAATAGTAAAAATCCTAAAAAAAAAATTATGTATTTTAGTTTTAGAGAAATAATTAACGAAAAACTATTCCCACAATAACAATACGTCACTAGTTAAAAGAAGAGCAGCAGATGAACGAAATAAATACAGCCTTAAAAGTGTTTTATAGTTTTATAGTACATCGCCTTTATCTTTAGTAATTGTATATTTAAGAGGTAGTAAAAAATTTCTCAATTTTCGTGATAAGGAGCGTTGATGTGATAATCCGCACTCAGTATTTCTCTTCTATTAAAAAAAATTATGTGACTATAAAATTTGTAAATAGTATAACTATATGTAAAAAATATGCCTTTTTAGAATTAATAGTAAAAAATAAGTGTTTCCATTTAAAAAACAAAGAAATTGTGTACATTTTCTTTACTAAAGCAACCGCTCAAGGAACGGTTGTCAACTTTAAAACGAGTTTCAATTTTAACTTTTTAAAGCAACACTTTT
The DNA here is from genome assembly GCA_039766575.1 of Serrognathus titanus. Lineage (NCBI taxonomy): Eukaryota > Metazoa > Arthropoda > Insecta > Coleoptera > Lucanidae > Serrognathus > Serrognathus titanus. The sequence continues at coordinate 24,253,060 of CM077913.1, forward strand.
TTAATTAGGCGTTATCTTTATTATACAATACCCTTACAAAAATCCTCGTGAAAACGAAGTCCAAAACAACAGATGAGCTTCAAATTAAAAATACTTGTTAAATAATAAAATAAAAATAACGTAATTAATTAATTACTATTAGGTAGTCCGGAGTACAGACTAATTAATTCGAGGGCATTTTAAAAATATTCAAAGGATTTTCCACTTGATTATTCAATGTTGTTTACCTCGTTTGAAATGTATCACAACTTTGTTTATTTTATTGAAAATTTTGTAATCATAATTGATCGGACATTTACCTATAAATGTCTTCGCTGTGCGTTTAACAACTTCTTAAGAATAAATAATTATTATTTATGGCGAAGAAGTCAAGAAAATAAAAAAGTGCTTCAATTAATTTTATTTACTTTTTTTGTTTCCTTGTTAATTTCTTAAACATTTGCTTGGTAACAGCATTAGTATATTATGCATTCTTTAGATAAATACTTCACAAATGTAAAATCACGCAATGCATATAAATAAGTGTTTGTTTATGTGATAACGCTGAAAGAAATGGTCAACATATTAATGAACCATAAACATTATACTAACTACAAATTTCAGTATCAAAGAAATCTCTAAAAATAACAATATTATAAAACGTTCGTTTATTAAATAAACATCTTTCCCTGTTAAAACATAGTCTAATATGTGCAAAACAATTTGTGTACATTTGAAAGGTATAACTCTATTAGTTTTCAAGAAGTGCTTGAAGAAAGTTCCCTAAAATTCATTATTTGACTTGAGTCAAACTTAGTGATTTGTGTAAAACGAATACACCTAATGATTTCAATATATCAACATTGACTGCTTGCTAACATAGAGCCAGTGGTTAGCATTTATTTCACTAATTTAGTAAATAAAATTATTAATTTAGGCAAGTCTACATTTATTAATAAATAAATTTAATCAAAACCGAAGCATTTATATTTTTCTTTTGTGTCAACTATTAAAAATTTTTTATTGGCTGTGTACTTTTGTTTCCATGGACAACTAGAAGTAACATTTTATTGAATACTCATTATGTGAAGACACTAACAAAAGTAGCCCAATTTAGGCACCGGCAGGAATGGCGGACTTTCACCCAATCTACCAATCCTGAAAACGCGTCCAATGGATGACCGGCCTAAGACTTTCTCTTCAAAAAAATATAAACAAAATACTACATATTAAGCGTTTAAGAAAATTGGGACGTTACATGGATCGAAGCAGGAAAGTGAGAATGCGTTTAATGAAAGTAAAAATGAGAAAAAAGACCGGTATGTATCCGCCAATTTCCAAATGCCCTTTATAAATTATTTAAATTTAGTACTATTTTTAATGTTAAATGTTTATTATTTATTTACACTATATGTAAGTAAATAAATCAAATATAATTGCCTTCCGATTTCTTGCGAACTTTGTAGTAAAGGCAATTGAATTTGAACTACAACAAGGGCTACTGCACATACTAAATAAATATTTCATGATTTCATCAATGCTAAGACGACAATGATGAAAAATCACAGACGAAAGTTTCTTACATATTCCAGAGAGGTGGAATATGGACATATTCAGAGGTCATGTGGTTAAAAGAGAAAGTACGTCATCGCGACGACTAGTCAGTGACGTAGGAGGCAATTCCTCAGACAATAGGGTCTGATGATTTGGAATAGTTTAGTAATGTAGGAATCATTTACGTCTGTGTGACTCACAGATGTTACAATAAATGATGAAATAAGTATAGTTAATTGTTACTTTATTGCAACAAATTGACCTAATAAAATTAAAAAATTAATTGGCAGAAGCAGTAGCAAATTCACAATAAATGTGCTAATTTGAAATAATTTATTTACGAAAATTAATATTACCTATTGTCTTCAGTGAAATCAAATAAATTGAATAATTTTGAAATAAAGTTTTTTGAATTTCTATCACGAAATTATTACTATTAGACACTGCTTACTAATTGATATTGAATTCGCATAATGCATATTAATTGTTTAATTGTTTGAGTGGATGAAGGTCTAGAAATAGAAACATTGATTACTAGAATATTAAAACTATTACATGGAGTTTAAAGAAGATTATACTCAAAAATTTTAAATATGCAATAACATAGCATAGAAGGTAGAACTTTTAAGTTTAATTAAAACTAGCTACTTCACCTAAATTATATATTTCGGTTTGAAATACATAAAATAATTATACACGGTATACAACATATTGTTTAAAAAATAACGTTCCTTTTTATCTAAATATGAATTTTTAAATTACAGAAAGTTTGGAATTAGTTTTACGATGAATTATAGTAAATGCTTTATTTTAATGAATTAATACTATAAGCACAAGCATCTAAATTATGTACTTTAAATTCAAATTAAATTTTTCGTTTTTTACAAGATTATCTGTTCTATTAAATTTATACTTTTACATTTTTTTTTGTTTTCATGAGGCGCTACTGTAAAAGTTGTTTACCACTTTCACTACTCTCCAGATCAATACTTAACAGAGACAATGAAAGGACAGTCACATTAAAAATGTTCAAAACATTTAAACTTTTCATATTTGTACGTGTCAATGTCTCTATCAGTTTTTTTACATCCAAAAAGTTAAAATAACGACACTAAATACATTTGAAATGGTAAAAAAGAGGAGTAAACGTGAGATCAATTTGTCATCACACTTTTTAATATGACACCATCCGGAAAAGAGGCATTATGAATAATAAGTAATAGGTTGTCCTATCTTATTAAATTGTCCAGTAGATGCAGTGAAAAGTTGAGAAATGGACGATTTCAAAGATATTCGGAGTACTTTACAAATTTGTGAATAAATTTCCAAAAGACAAGAACCTGTTTTAATTAGTTACTTGGTCCTGTTAAAATAAATGTAACAAGTACGCTCTTTTAAGTGGTTAACAGATTTCATAATGTGCTTGAAGCCATTTATTATTATAATTTGTAAAAAAAAACAAGAAAATAACTGTAGGAAGGGGTGACTTTATTATTCTGAAGGCTTGAAAAATGCGAGTACATTCCGAGAGAGGAACTACCAGACATACTGCAGAGTGGTTTACGAATTTTATAACATAACTGTGCAGAAAGCAGTACAACTACGCACAATGTTGCACCAACAAAATACCATTATAGAGTAAATTAAATGTAGGTTACAAAAGACAATAACTGCTCTCTTTCGGTGAAAAGTTTAAATCGTGATTCGAATAGTCCTATGGTTGCCTTATCTGGATCTGGATTCCATATTATGTTATTATGTTTGTTCTGGCACTTTCCACACTATTAACTCCTTTATTCTATTTTTCTCGCTCCTACTTACGTTATATTATATACATCTCACCTTCTCAGGAGCAATTGTATAGTATAGAAAAGTGCAGAGAAAACAAACATACCTGTTTATTGCAATAGAACACCCCAGAGTTGAATAAATTTGAATTCAAACAAATCGTAAAAATGGGAAAATTTAAAGGGGAAAAGATTAGTATTGAAATTTCACAAAGGGTGGGGATTAATCCATTTACAAGAGGACAGTGCTCCTACCTGCAACCTACTTCGCAATAACAATTTTTTTTAAATAGTGGATTAAATAAATTATACGAAAATTTAATAGCTAATGTTGACTTTCATTTCCAACTTATACAGTTCAGTTTGTATGCTGTAAATCGAAGCGCACATTGAGACGCAGGGCAGCGGAAAAGGCAACATGGAAAAGCAAGCGTATGAAGAAGAGAAAAATTAGCGTGAATTTTGAATTTTCTGAGTAATTATTTCCGTTTAAATCGAAACAAAGTAATAGAAATGCACAATATTGTTCGAAATTGTGTTTACGCAGTAGTGTCATACAAAACCACGAGGTCGCATAGTTTCGATAACTCCTTCCTCCAGTTTTAATCTCTGTGCAATACGCAAATTTATAATTTTTTTATATTTGGCTTCGATGAATTGTGCATCATTTACCCAAGGACAGTATTTACGATTAAGGGCGGAGATATCCATTTCTTAATACAGTGGTTAATAGTAACGAATACTGAAGTACGAGTTGTAAAAAGTGACTTTTACTTCTACGGTACTTAAGAATCAACGTTTGCCATTTCTTCATTGCTAAAGAATTAATTTTAGTGATTCCATTTCATTTCAAAATAAAGAAAGAAATAATACTACAACTACACTTTTATTATTGTAATTTTACATAGGTACATTAAATGCGAAAATAAATTATTTAGAAAGAAGAAAGCCACAACTATGGTGTGTAAGGCAACTTCTAAAGCAATTGCGAATTTTTCAGTCACTTTTCGGAATTATGAAACATCCCAGCTACCATCGATACAAGAACGCCTGAATTAAGCTATTTTTAGGCCAATATATGTTTATATAAAAAAATATCAGCATATGGTAAGGTGGCGCCGCATAGGTACTTGTCTTCATCTTCAGTATGCACCAATTAGAGTGAGTAAACAATACTCAAAGTTACCAGATGTGTCCCCCTGAAATATGCAATAAATTATTGGAAGGTTTGCAGACCATATATGTTGGTAACAAAAATCTTACGGCCAGAGCATCTGCTAAAGACTCTTCATACTGCTGCATGTAAATATCTTTAATGTTACCCAAGTCGATTTCACAACGCGTCGAGATGATTCTGATGACCTTAGTATCATCCGTACCAAAACCTGAGATGGCATCGTGCAGACATTTCGCAAAATACAGTGGCTTATTCCTTATTGATCTAACCACTGCGAGGAAGGCGTCTTCTGAATTGCCAGAAAACTCACTTTTGATGGTATCTTCAATGTCACATCCAGCCAATTTTTCATATTCCTTGAAAATCAGCTGGAGTTGGGCGTAATTACGCTGACACAGAATCATGTTGAAGGTGGATTCGTCTGTTCCCCAGTTGTTTTCTCCTTAGAGAAAAAACACTCAAGAGTACATGCACGTAACAGATAGAAAATGAAAATAAGTTGAAATGATACAATAAAAGAGTAGAAGATATGAGTTTGAAAAACAAAAATTTTTAACATTTCTTAGAGCATAATAAATATCAAGCATTTACCTGCTTCTAAGAGCTTTTGGGCATCTTCAGCTGCCTCACTAGGATCTTTGGTCATGCTGTCGTCCCTATTGGCATTACACAATGATATCATTAGACGCCTAAATGTTCCGGAAGTGTCGGATTTTAATTCATCTTCTAAGCTAGTTCCGTATTCTAAAATTTAAAACATGCAATGATTTTCTTAATTATACAAAACCAAAGTAATGCTCACCAGCTTCATATACTTCGCGTACCGTTTGGATTTGTTCGTTAGTCATGGTGCAGAAGACTTCGATGAGGGCCTCTTCATCTGTGCCCGCACCACTCAAAGCATTATTGATGTGTTTCGCATATAACTGTGCTAGAGGGGTCAACAAAGCTTTCAGAATTTTTTCCAAATTGGCGGAGACCTCGCTTTTTAAGTCTTCCAATAGATCCTGAAATGAAAATAATATAATAATTCCAATCTGTTATTTCTTGCTAATGCAATTTGTATTTACTTTGCCGAAAAGAGTTTTGAATTGGTCAGCAATTTCTAAACGCTGTGCTCCTGTTCTTCTAGCTAAGACATCGATGAGAGCTCTTTCATCAGTTCCCATACCCTTCATTGCTGCCCTTAAGGTTTCGGCATCTGCGACTGCATCGAATGGGACAGCAGGGAAAACAGTTGGAGACTGTCAAAAAAAGTGCAAAATTCTATAAATTTATAACATTAACATTTATTTTTCTAAAAATTCTAACGAAAAGTTTTGGTAGTTGGTAAAAGAATCAAATAATTCCGTGTAAACAGTTATACAATTTGTAAGCTTATGAATGTGCATGAGAAAATTTTTACTTCTCCAAAAAGTGAAAAGGACTGGATTAATCCAAAATATAATAATAAATAAATAAAACAGTTAAAAGTCGTTCTTTTTACATATTATTATTATTATTAGTGTCAAGGTTTCGTGACTTCGTGAGCTTCGAAATGTGCAATTAAGAAACGAGCATATTTTTCACTTGACCGGTCTCGCCCTTAATACATTAATGAAAAGAATCAAATGGCACACCTCGAGTTTCGTCTGAACTAAATAAAACACCCCTGTTTTTCGATGTGAAAATGCCAGTGATTTAGAAAAGTTTATCTTCGCGTGGCTTGTCCCTCCTCTTTGTTTATATACTTCGTAAATAGGTCAATCGATAAACGGTTTTAGGAATATTTCGACAACATTTGCTTGTGTTGGATTAATCAATTTTCGAGGAATTACGTTTCGTCCAATAGACATTTTCAAATGGGGTTACTTATAATTTAAATTAAAATGTTATAACTGTAAGAAAATAGAGCATAAAAAATAAGTACCAAGTCATTGGGTCTTTAAGGCTTACAACTTTGCTTTACAATGGAAAAAAGAAGTTTACAGGGGGCAAGTTGCAAAAAGTGTGAAGGAGAGCACTATAAAATAAATTTTTAAAAGTCGAATGTGATTATTATTTTATTTGACTAAATTTCGACTAATTTTTTTTAAATTAGTTTTTTTTATATTAATTTTAAAAAATATAAGAAAATGAAATTGTTCCAGAAATACATAGTATTTTAAAAGTTGAATCATGTGTTATTGAAAAATGGAGGAGGAGATTTTGAGCAGTTACATTGATAAGAGTTAAAAAAATAGGAATTATAGAAAAATTTTTATATTACTGTCACTCGAAGGGGGTAGCAGGGAGAGATACAAAATTCTGCTAAAGTAATGTTATTTTATAATTAAAAATCGACGTCTTTCAGGATTTGACATAAAAATTGTTCATTTGGTAGAAAAATAATTTATTCCAAAATTATGAACGCAATGTATATATAGCATTTTCGGTTTTAACTCATTTAACTCTTTAACCTATTCAAAACATCCTTCTTTTCATATCTTATTAATTCAACAGCAAAATTGTGTGTGTTTCATTCAGATTCATGTTATATCCGCGCTCCGCCGATAACTCTATTTTTTACAATCCTTTATAGAGAGAATAAAGATATGAAGTGACAGTTGGCAGATTAATAACTATCAGAAAAAAAAAGAAAAGCGAATTGTTCTATTTACAAATGGATTTAGTTTCTTTGATTGGCTAGCCGCTTATTCCACCATTAATTTTCTAAACTGCCACACCCTCTCTATAAAGACTCTACTATTATTATGATGGCAGCGCCATTTAGCGTCTCGATTGCTCTAGAACTTTCGAGAACTCTAGGTGGTACGAGATTTGACTCGAAGGTACTACACAGATGAAATCTGGGTGCGCAATTCTTATTTTAGAGAGAAACATGTGCGATTACTAGTGCTTTGTAGAACGATAAGCAATAAAAGTTTTATTTGTTAGAAAATTAGCTTTGTTTTGGTACAGTCCTAGAACCGTTAGGAGCATGTGCATAATAAAAAAAACCGAACAATTTTTTGTTATGCGTAAACTCTGGACAATTCTAGCTATTACTTTCGATATTTTGTGTCTCTAAGGCTGCGTTCACAATGATGAAGCAAAACGTTTTCAGACAAAACACTTGTGACCGTTTTTTCGATCCTTTAAAGGACTACGAGGGGACGTTTTTATATTCTCGGACTAGGCAAGAAAAGAAGAGATTAGAACAGCAACAGAAATTTTATTTTTCAATATAGGACCCTTGTTTTTGAATACAAATGCTACATCGTTTCAATAACACCTTTAATCCATTATAAAAATATTCATTTGGTTTGTCCGCAAAATGCCTTTCATCAGCCGCTATAAGTTCGTCCGTTAGTCACAAGGGGCTAGATCCGGACTATAAGGCGGATGGTCAATTTCTGAATCCACATTCAGCAACCGCAGCTTTTGAAATTCTTGACTTGTGAGGTGGTGCATTGTCGTGGAGCAACAGGACACCTTGTGCCAGTTTTCCGTGCCTTTTCACTTTAACAGAATCTCTGAGCCGATGCATTAAGCTTGCATAAAACTCTCCTGTTACTGTACTACCTTTATTCAGGTAATCAATTATTAAAATTCCTTGGCAATCCCAAAAAACAGTTGCCATTATTTTTCCTGCAGAAGGGGTGATTTTAAACTTCTTGGGAAGGCTGGAGCCCTTAATATGCCACTGCATCGATTCTTGTTTCGACTCAGCTTTCATCTTCGGTGACAAATCGATTGATAATTAAATTTGGTTCATCTCCACCTTTGTCATTTGAAGATATTCGTGTAGAATTCTGAAAACCGTGGTTTCCGAAACTCCTAATAAAGCTGCTAATTGTCGCTTCTTTAATCTTGCATCAAACACTTGATTCTTTCAATAACATCGGAAGTGATCACATCAACAGGCCAACCTGGACGGGAATCATCATCCAATGATTCTCGACCATGTTTAAGCCATTTTGACCATTCACAAATAGTCGACTTGGAAGGACAATCATCCCCGTATACAGCCAACATTTCTTCACGAATAATTTTTGGAACTTTTCCTTGTTTTGTTAGGAACTTTATAACTGCTCTTATTCGAGATTGTTTATTTTGATACGTGACACCACAAACTGACATATATTAGAACGGTGATGTTAGGAAACTTTCCTAACATCACCATTAGAACTAATACTACTGCAATTGTTTTGTAAATTGTCAAACATGTTATCAAGGCATATGTGATTAAAAAACCAATATACTGAAAAATTACATTAAAATTGAAAACTGCCTAGTCCGGGAATATAAAAACGACCCCTCGTAGACAGACACTGATACGTCAAAACAAAGAGCACACTGAAACAGTTGCAGTCAAAACGTTTTTACTCAAAATGTTTCACAATAAAGTGGATTCTTCGGAAAACGTAAAACAATCCATCGCTGAGAATTTTTTAAATTTAATTAAAGAACTAGATGATCGCAATCTAAGACATAAGATAATAAAAAAATATTAGATACAGTTGTGGAATGCATATATTTTCATTCAACAATGTTAGCGACGCGCCGTAATTTTGGGTATAATTTTCAACTCCAAATTTGTCGAAAACTATTAACTTTTTAAAACCAAATGATTATCCATGAGATTAGTGCCTATATAAATTTTGAACAATTCGTGGAAAAGAAGCCTCGAGACTATAAATTGTAGGTTAATTTACCAAATCTGTTTATTAATCGGTCATCATAATAACTAAGGTTGACTAAAGTTGACTAGTTGACATGTTTCGGAACAAATTCCATTATCAAAACTACTTAAGTCGAATCCGCAAACGTGATAATAGAATTTGTTCCGAAACATGTCAACTAGTCAACTTGAGTCAACCTTAGTCAACCTTTGTTATTATGATGACCGATTAATAAACACATTTGGAAACTTAACCTACAGTTTATAATGACTCGAGGCTTCTTTTCGACGAATTTTTCGAAAAATATTAACTTTTTGCTGAATTTACACGTGTATAATAGCTAAAGCCAGTCACTAAATTTAGTTACTTGCATCGTATGTAGACAATGATTTTTAATTTAGTACATGATGTCTACATGATGCAAGTAATTAAATTTAATAACTTGCTTTAGCTACTATATTCGTGTAAATTCGGTTAAAAACATCAAAATCTTTTTTTGTTTAATGTTCAATCGTTCTCGTTTGTGGTGATACATTACAGATTTTAAACTTATCACAACAATTTTCAAATCACAAAATATATTTATGAGGTAATTGAAGTGTTATACACTATTACCATTCTTGCACTTAAATAGGTAATTAACCTGAAAAAGATATTTTGCAATAAATTTAAAAAAATGAGTATCATCATCAATCCACAGACTAAAAGGTGCCATCGCAGCTACGCCTGTAATGGAGACTCGCTTCGCACGATCCGATTCCGATCAGTACGAATTGCGTTGAGAATACATGCATGCTCGATTAGTCGATATGCTTAAACTATAGTTATAAAACCGTTAAAAAATTTATAATTTATTGTTTTCTCATACGTAAATTTTTTTGGGAATTTGTCTTGGTGTCACTGGCTTTGTGAAGTCTTGCATGACGAAGTGACTGGTAAACTGAGGTAGAGTACTTTTTAGTCCGCGGTTTGATCATCATCAAATGCACGAATTCATCAAATAAATATTTTCCGAATCTTCATCTCTAAGGAAACCTCAAAATTTCCTCTCAACTAAACAATTATTCGTAATTTAATATTACTTAAATTTTCGAAAAATGTTTATGATTGCTTTTATAAATATTTTTTTAATACAACGGCTCATTTTATATTTCCGTTAGTTTTCATTTTATTTTTAAGGTAATTTCTAATTACACGTGCCTACTAAACCGCGAATCTCTTTTAAAGTAGTATAAAACGTAACATGATTTATTGTGGATAGGTACTGTTACAACAGGCTTCCGCTTACAGAGTTGTAATTCAAGTGAAACGATGACTCACAACCTTGTGAATGCTAATCTCGTGATCAGAATTTTTAAAATATAAAACTATACACAAATTAAGCGATAATCCTTGGTCTTTTAGAACGAGATAACAAAGAGAAATTAATCTACGAAGCTTTAAGGCAAATTAAATTTCATTACAATTGCCTTATTAAAAGATTTTTAAATGTAGATGCCGCGATTACCATTATTGTTTGTATTTAGTAAAAAAAAGTTGTTGCAAAGAGGACTAAGCAGTAGAAACAAGCAAAGAGAGTCTGGAAAAGCAACGTAGAACAGATTGACACAATTTTTAAAGCAAGCAATATTTCACGCAATTTGCTGTTTGTCTTTCAAGCTGTATTTCCTTTCTTACTGCCTTGTCAATGTGCCTAAATAGGTGTTGTCGTGAATCATTAGTACAAATTCATGCTCCTTTCTTTTGGTAGTATAGTATTCGTACTGGCACTAGGCAAATTTAAAATGTGGTCATTTTTCTTTCAAATAAAGAGTAAAAATATAACTTTGAAACTGGCAACACAAGAATCACACATTTTGAAGTAGAACTTCTACATATATTTCATTTTCAGTTGGAAATATACGAGGCATATTTCTTGCACGCACTTACTTTAAGTTCCCGCCTTTTTACATGTTATTAAAATTCACTGAAACTATCGGTAGGTATGAATGTATGCGACATAAATTTATACATTTCACTCAAACCCTTACTATTTTAATAATTCGAAAAGATGACCATTCAGGGTAGGGTATTATACATAATTTAGTTTATGTTTTTCTTGAATACAAGTTTTAAAAAATTATTTGTCTCGATATAATATAGCAACTATTGGTAGAGACAGTATCATATATTCAAAATTTAAGATAACGTGGTCAAAAAGTCCTTTTTATTCTTCAAACAGGATTAATATAAAAAAATATTTTCTTGGAATGCACACTTTAAGCTAATAATTTTTAGTTAATACGAAACGCAAATAAATTCTGATGCAAATATTAAAAATAAATAATGCGGTCATGTTATAATTAGTAATCAACGATAGTTCAAGGATTACCGAATTGTTACATATTTTTACCAAATTATGTTATGAATTATGAATCACCTACAAGCAAGTAGAAGAAGTGGTTTTGGTGATAACCAATATGACACTGTTTATCATTAGGGAATGTTTAAGACAAAAATCCTGCTAATCTTTCAGGAAATTATCTTATCACAGCAACTGTAATTAATTAAAATTTGCAGCACTCAATTATAATAGTTTTTATAATTTACACTTCAACATAAAAGTATTTAATGAATAATCTTTATTCATACCTGTTCAAAGTGACTCATTTTCGTTTTGTCTTTGACTTCTTCTCAACAATACTGTCACGCCTATGCTTACGTGCAAAAAAATGCGACTAAAGCACGTTCTTTCACAATGGTTTCGAACTGACTGACTAATTTTAATTTGCAATGTGGAATATATTGCAAGGATGAATGAATCAAGTCGATGATTACATTCCCTGACGGCGAGTAGAAGAGGGATTCGGTCAAGGACAGATTTCTTTATGTGTTAAAATTCTTGTTACGTAAGCGACGCCAAAATAGAATTGAAAGAACATTGGCGACGTCGTCGATGACGACATTGATTTAATCGGCGTCTTCGTTTTCCTTTAAAAATGTAAAATTTAAGACCCGGCTTTACAAACACAGAATAAGGACAGAATATCCTTTAACATTCTTGCATATCTACGTCACCGTTATTCGAAGAATGCTGTTATAGCGTTTCCGTTCAACTGTACTAGTGTGCACTCAGAGTATCTTCATCTTGATTTATTACACGAGGTTAAAACAAGATGCGAATATACTGAGTGCAACCAGTGCCACCGAATCGAAAAGGCTATTAAATTGCAAAATCAGTTTGTCCGACGACTGTAAAACCGGGCCTTAAAAACACTTAAGTACTGTTATGGAATTTAACAGTTTTAAACTTTACCGATGGCTCGCAGTAAATGTAATTTTCTGTGGTTTCATAAACAGGATAAACATAAAATAGTTTTCTGCAATTAGTAATTTTTACATTTTACCGTTGTATTAGATTTCGCAAAAGATTTTATAATAAATATGTATGTAAGAGAAATTTGCTACTAGAGTGTTATTCTACATACAAAACATTTTAATTTTGAGACATATCCGAATTAGATAAATTAATGCTTAATTGGTAATAAGCAATTCTTCTCAATTATAATGAGTTTTTTATTTTTTTTCAGCTACCAGCTTCCGCTGTACTACTTTCATCAGACTGTTACATGTCAAACACTTTGACTATTTCAATTTTAATCATTAGTAAATCAAGAAATAATCTCGTACCACAATTATGGTGTACTGAAGATGGTAGCATATTAGCTGAAATACGTATAATATACGTATAATATACATATAAACTAATTATTTATTTTTTCATATAGTGAATATATAAATGTATAAATACACACCACACGTACTCACAAATTAAAATGCACTTCATGTGAACCAGAGGATATTCTCCTCGCCAAATTTCCAGTGGAAAATTGCATTGAAAATTTGGCATTATTTTACAACAGCGTATTTTGCAAATGATGCAAAAAGTTGTTATAACTCAACACCTAACAACTGTTGTCGTATGATCATTATGTATACGACATTCTAAATTATGTATATGACAGTCTGTATACTTTAATTAAAAAAAATAAGTATTTTTACAACTTTTTTGTATTAGAAGAAACTCATCGTAATATGATAATTTTTGCAATTTGGTTTACACCAGGTGTTCCAAAAAATGGTGATTATTCATTGTATAAAATAATTTTTAAAATGCTTAAATTTGTAAATACTTATACAGTGATGGACACAAAGTGCGGGAAATTATTCTAACAGCTCAAATATGAAATCATGGTTGTCCTAGATGAAAAACAAATTTTGTACATAAAAAAGTGAAATTTTTATGGTATCAGTAGGTCCATTTGACGGAATTGCAAGTTCTGAACCGTTCAAATCATGCCCAGTATGAATTTTATATCCAATTTAGTGCACTGCTGATGCTCTGGATGATTTTGAACGGTTCTGAACTTGAAATCCTGACGAATTTAATGGAACAGAACATTGTTATTGAACATAATTTCTAGTTAGTAAACGAGTGAATAGCAAATCCCAGATCATATTCATGTCACACCTAATGAAACATCAAGTTCTATACATTTAAAGTTCCACGACACACACGTTAATGAGGAGAAGAAGGCAAAGCAGAAAACGCTCAATCACGGCTGCAGATGATCGTTTTATAACGCTGCAAACACTGCGAAACAGACGTCAAACAAACAAGAAACATACTGGAAGATGTTCGTGGAACCACCATAAGAAGAAGACTTAAGGAAGTTGGTCTTAAGTCATATGTGCCATTAAAAGCCCCAAGACTCCAGAGACGTTATCGTGTAGTGCGACTAGAATTTGGTCGAGAACATCGAAATGGAACGATGACCAGTGGAGTCAAATTTTCTTCACGGACGAGAGCCGTTTCTATATAAATTCAATTGACGGTAGGGAAAGATTGTATCGACACCAAGGAGAACAAAATGCACCATTCAATTTTACTACTTCAATTATGGTGTACGGCGGCATATGTTCGGGGCATGCAGAGAGTTAGTGGTGATTGATGGAGGAGCGTTAACTGCAGATAGGTACATCAGAGATATTCTTCAAGATCATGTGGTACCTTTCGCCCCATATATTGAAGAAAATTTCACCCTAATGCAGGATAATGCGCGCCCACTGTGTAACTGACTTTTTAAACAAGTGGGTATAACAACAATGATTTGCCCAGCGTATTCCCCTGACCTTTTTTTATAGAGGTTTAGAAAATCTTCGAAAGAGACCACTGGATATATCTGACCCGGCGACCTGATGGATTCACCCCGACATCTCTGTACGGGGCGCCTACCGCCTAGAGGCTTTTCCTCTCTCAACACTCTGCGCAGGGGTACCGCCTCTTGCAATTTCTTCCCCTGCGCATGTTATCTCTGCTTTCCTTCGCCTTCCTCTTCTTCCTCTTCTCCTCCTCTTCGCCCCTCTTCCTTCTTCATCTCCTCTGCTATTCTCCGCCTCTCTCTTCCTTGCATTTTTCGACCATTATCGACATGCCGATAACGGTCCTCTACGTTCTGGCGTCCTTTACTATCAGTTCTGACGCATTACTTTTATCGATGTCGCAACCGGTGTCCGTTTCCGCCGCGAAGCGGACCGCATCCCACCTGGAGCACTCGAAGATGATGTGCTCCGGGGTGTTTTCGACATCTTCGCCGCTGTATCGGCAGTCTGCTGTTTCTCTCCTCCTGATTTCCTTCAGATACTTCTCGAAAGAGCCATGTCCGGTCAGCGCCTGCGTCACGTGATAGTCTAGCTCCCCCTCAGGCCGATTGATGCAGGTCTCGACGTTTTTAATGAAGACTTTGGCCCAGCCTTCGTATCTTTCCCAAGGGGCCTGCCACGCCGAGTACAGTTCTGTCCTGGCCAAAGTCTTCGCCTGGTGCCCTTCTCTGTGGAGCCTTGTTCTTTCGGCTATTTGGAGTTTGATGGGGGGTGATCTCCACTACGACAAGGACGGCCTCGGTTGTCACCGTCCCGTGGGCAGACGCCACCCTTATGGCGGCCAACCTGGTGACTATTTCAAGCATCATCTCGTGATGCCTGCATTTCGTCGCCCCCTCCCGGATTGGGGCGGCTTACAAGATGATTGACGAGACCACCGCTGTCAGTAGCTTCCTCTTCTTTGGTCCGGGTCCTCCGACGTTCGGCATCAGCCTTGCCAACGCCATGTACGCCTTCTGGCCTTCGTCGTTACTTCCCTGACGTGGGTGGTCATTCTCATCTCTCTGTCGAGATGGACGCCCAGATACTTTATCGATTTGGAGGACTCGATCGCGTCCTCGCCCTGCGAGAGCGAGTCCCATTCTCTCGAGGGTCCGGCTGACCTTCTCGATGGCGTACATGGCCCTCTCCTGCAGCAACAGGATGTACAGGATGTTCCATAACGTAGGTCCTGAGACGGATCCCTGCGGGACACCGCATGTCATCGCGGTGCGGGCACCGTCCGGGGCAACGATCTCCCTGTCCGGCAAGTACGAGGCTACGATCCTCATGATTCCCGGCTTTACCTCGTACCTGTGCAAGGCCGCCATTATTATTATTAATTCACGAAGGACGAAAATTAATTCACGAGCGACGTTTTCACTCATCGATAAAAGTCAATTTTACCGTCTTGTATAACAAATAACTATTTTTGTAATAAACTATTTTAAAACGGACAGAAAATTGGCACTACCGCTGTACGTTTCACTATCGTTTGATAGCTTCGTCAGGAGTGAAAGTAAATAAATAGTAAAGCGTTAGTGCCAATTTTGTGTCCGTTTTAAAATAACTTATTACGGACAAGAATCCACTTAATTTTTTTGTTGCCAAGACAAAGTATACAGGCCATTTAATAAAAACGCACAATACTTCAAGTAACTTCTTTAAATTAAATTTTTTTTCACATTTTTTCGAAATACTTGCTCATTTTTAAGTTATTTAACTCTAATTTCACAAGTAGGAGTTGTTTATTTTTTACGACGTATTTGAACCACACACTTATCCACGTTTCACTGTACCTGTTGACAATCTTGAGAAGCCGTCAAATAATACGTGAAATGTGGATGAGTACGTGATTTTAAACTATTCAAAGAAGTAATTGACAAAATTATTGCATACAGTGCTATTTTTTACTGCGCAATACGCCTTATATTGTATTTTAAAATAAGGAAGTCAAAGCAATGTAGTTAGGCAATCAATCATATACGTCATACCAATATTTACACATTTACACCATTTTCTCTTTAATGTACATTTTTATTTTTAACTCAAATTTTTCTTGACATTTTGTTTCTGAATTCGGACATTGTGCCCGATTGCATAGCTCTGTAATTCCTATAGCACATTTTTATAGTTGCTCTTTGTACATCCCAGTCTAGTGACTTTTGAGACCCTATTTTTAGTTATCTCTTATTCCTATATTTCACGGTGATATTTAAAGCTAATTAATTTCTAGGTTTAAAAATAAACAAAATAAAACTTACGTAAGAAATAATTTGCTGATGCGCTTCTACTTCGTGCCGCGCACGATCCTCTGTGTTTGCTTTCTTTATACCGTTCTCTCTCTCGCATTGCACTCACTCGAACTCCTCGATCTCAGCTCTTGACCCGAGTTCGTCTGACTACCTGTTTTATCTTCTACCGTGGTTTGAATTGATCATTAGCTGAACGGATAAATTAGAGGAAATTTAAAATTAAAAAAAGTAAACACCCAGTATTTTTAAAACGGTTTACTTTAGAGTTTTTTACTTACTTTGAATTGTTTATCACGTAGGTGAAGTGGTGACATTATGTCACGCACAGCCTGTATAATGGCCGGCAGAAAGTTGGATACATTAATTATTGATTTTCTTTATGAAAGCTCCTACATTTTCCTAAACTCAAAATTCGCATGTCCAAATTTGCATACCTCTCATCATATACCAAGGAGATCAAAATATTTGAAATCGCCACTTTATTTTTCCAAATACGCGAAAATATTATTTGAAATTGTTCTGAGATCTTAAATATGGAATAATGCTGTCTAGGATGATTTTTTTTCTGGACATAAAAAAAATGAAATTTGTCCACGACTACTCAATAACCTCACAGTTAGTCATGTAGTCTTCAGGCTTTCATGGTCATTGTTGATGGCTGCTCTTCGATTCTCATGTTCTCTGCCGTGTATAAAGATTGTAAAACTTGACGTTTCGATCATCTTGTCGAGATCTTCTTCAGAAGTGACTTCTGATGACAACTTTCTACACGGCACCGATCCGAAGAGCAGTCATCAATTATTCATGTGTTTGGTCAGGGATAATGCTATCCATAATTCACTACCAGCAGTGAATAACCATTATTCATGGTGTCATGGTAACCATCATTGTTTAAGGTGTATAATGAAGTAAATTCTAATAAAATTCTAGCAGAACTTTAGTTTATTTTGTCCACTCGCAAATGTTTATAGTTTATAATGTGCATTGCTGTCTCTGGTTCTCCATTGCAGAGTCTGCAGTTTAGATCCCCTTTGAATTTACTGATCTTCCACAGATGCTCCTTAACAGTCAGGTGTCCTGTCCTGTCCCCGTGGTGATCTTGAGTTGCGCCCTGCTCAAAAGCAAAAGTTCTGCAGCTCTCTTTTTGCAAGGTCTTGCTGTGGCGATGTCCTGGTTTGCTTAGCCAGTATCTGTTATGTTCTTCGCTTATCCAGTCACGGATAGCGTTCTTGGTTTTACCTAGAACAGATTCAGGGCCAAGGTATGCCATACCCGCAACCTGCCTGGCTAGTTCATCGGCCCGTTCGTTGCCGATAATACCCCGATGACCTGGCACCCACACCAGCATGACGCAGTTGTATTCCGCCAGGACATTGACCTCACTTAAGCATTCCCACACCAGTTTGGAAGAGATCTTTGAGCTTACCAAAGCCTTCAAAGCCGCCTGGCTATCGGTTAAGATAAAGATCTGCTTATTTGTGTCAGCCCTCCTTTTCTTTTCCCGCGCACATTGTAATATGGCGTATATTTCTGTTTGGAATACGAAGGCAAATTGGCCTAACGGGAAGCATAATTTCTCCTTTGGTTTGTGCCCGTATATTCCAGTCTCAGTTCTGAAGCCGTCCGTATACCAGATCAGACGTCCAGGAGGAATATTCTGTTTAGGTTCCCAATACTCAGCAGATTCATTAATTTCCATCTTAATGAGCAGGTTTATGTTGCCTTTGAGAGCCATATAGTCCGTCTTCATATCGAGTAAAGGACCCCGATGCTGCCAACGATACTTGTATGACCCGTACTTGTATTAAGTGGGTGACATGAATGCTGTAATCTGTGGAATATTCGTCTTGCCACTCCCATTAACACATGTGTAAGGGAGAGAGGTCTAGAAGGATTTCCATTGCAGCAGTGGGTGTTGTGCTCATCGCCCCCGTTATGCCTAGACAAGCAAGTCTTTGTACCCTGCTCAGTCTAAGTTTGGTAGTTTCCTGCTTGACCTTGGGCCACCACACCAAAGCCGCATAGGTTATTGTGGGTCTGACCATTCTGGTGAACAACCAATGCACCATACTTGGTTTTAAGCCCCACGTTCTATCATAGGCTCGTCTAGCCACCGCGAAAGTGGTCATCAATCGCCTGACTATCTTGTCTAAGTGTTGGTTCCAGGTAAGTTTGGAATCAAAAATCACTCCGCGGTACTTTACCTCCCCTGACAAGACTATCTCACTTGCACATGAATGGCACAATGGTGGTTTTTTGAGGACTGATCCTCAGACCTTCCTCCTCGGCCCATCTTGTTACTACATTCAGGGTAACCTTGTGTTATTGAATTTCCCTTGTACGGATATGACTAAATCATCGGCATACCTTAAGGGATCAAAGCCTTCACCGCTAAGCCGTTTCAAAGCCCGTCCATGACGAGGTTCCACAACAGGGAAGACAATACACCCCCCTGCGGACAGCCTCCCGCCACTCCAGTCATCAGAGTGTCGTCCAGTAGTGATGTGTAGACCACCCTTCCTTTGAACATGCAGTCAATCCACCTGTAGCACATTTCTTCCACCCCTCTACCCCTTAGGGCCGTGGAGATAGAGTCGAAGGATGTATTGTCCAAGGCCCCTTCGATGTCTAGGAAGGCAGCTAAGAGAACCTCTTTATTTTCCAGAGATTTCTCCACTCTCCAAGTGAGATGATGGAGTGCTGTCTCAGTAGATAGACCTGTTGAATAGGCAAACTGGAATTGGCGTAGGGGTCTATCGACCAGAACACCACCCCTTATATGCCCATTGAGTATTTTCTCCATTGTCTTTAGTACAAAGGACATAAGACTGATGGGTCTAAAAGTTTTGCCTGAGTGTAGTCCACCCGACCAGTTTTTGGTATGAATACCACTCTGATCAGTCTCCACACTCTTGGCAACTAGCCTAGAGCCAGACAGGCTCTTAGAATCATGCAGATTCTGGTGAGCAGAAGGTCCGAGACTTCTGCAGCATGGCAGGTATTACCCCGTCCGGACTCGGGAATTTATAACTATCAAATGAGTTTATTGCCCATTTGGTACTACGAAACGTTGTGACTCTCCTGGCAGAACTCCATTCCCTCCTTGATGCTCTGAAAATAGGGGCATCTGGAACCTGGCTATTCCAGTCAGCAGGAGCAACATCAATAACAATTGACCCAGGAAAATGAACCCGAAACATTTCAGTCATAGTTTCTTTTCCTGTTCTAGTAAATTTTCTGGTAGGTTTTACCAGAGTATTTAGGTATCCTTGAAGGGACTTCGAGAGCATTTTGCAGTCTGGCACATTCTGGAGTACTTTCGATTTCCTCACAGTGCCTCCTCCACGATGCCCTTTGGACCTTCTCAGAGTTTTATTGTATTCAGTTACAGATACTTTGCATTCCTCCCACCTTCCTGATACTATTGCCCTGACCTGTCGTCTCCTTTCCTGATCGTGAGGTCTTCGTTTCACCAGGAAACTTTCCTGTTGGTGTTCCTCACAGTCATGGGATAGTTATCATTGTAAGCGGACATGATTGCATCATTAACTGATCTACAGCCACGTCCAACTCAATATTATTGTTGACCATAGCCATTGTTCCCGCGAGGTGACTATCTAGGTCCACCCTATAGGCCTCTTACGCGGATTACGGTAGGGTTCTTTCACACAGTTTAACCCAGTGATATCGAAAGAGATCTGTGATCTGAGCAGCTCTCCTCATCAGATACATACCAGATTTTAACAAAGTTACTTATGAAGGAAGTTCATAGCTGAACTGAAGTTTTTTTTGTTGTCATGGAAACCAAAATTACCATATAATACATATCAATAACTTTTTCAAATAATATTACCACATATTTTGAAAAATAAAGGTACTTTAACTCTTGTCGATTTCAAATATCTTAATGTCCTCAGTATGACAAGAATTCACATTTTGAGTTTGAGTACTTTCATGTATCTAATTTTCACATTAAAAATTAATGTGAGAAAAATATTAATTCTTGTTTTTTTTTGCTTCAATTAATCATTTGCTTTTACTTTCGTTTTATTTAATGTATGCCTTTATCTCAGCACTTTATGAAATTTATTTAAATTTTCTTAAGTTTTCAAGGTAAAGAAAGGTTTACTGATGACCACATCTAAGAACTTATTTGTGAACTGAATATCTTTTTTTAAAATATTTCATTAATAAAAGAAAGTCAAATATAAGAAAACATTTAATGTTCAGTAATAAGTGAAATACAAAATATATAAAATTTCATATTCAATTCAAAAATAGCTAATATAAAGCCTTTCATATGAAATTTTGAATATAGAGCAAAATATAATTTTTATAAAAATTTTTAACAGTCTCCATAAACGCAAAAGTCTCCGTACAAAAACCGATCCAAGAAAATAATTTGTACTCCAAATAAAAATTACCGTCTTTGCACAGAGTTCACATTTCAATTATTAATCACAATGAGGAATCAGTGAAAACTAACAAAGTTATTTATTTCCAACAATATACAACTAAGACTAAGAAAATACAAGCAAGTAACGCGTAATCATAAGATGGACTCTTCGAAAAAAGAAAACTGCAATCCTTGCACTGATAGTTATAAAAAGTATTAATTGTAGGTAACATAAGGTTAAATATTCTCAAATGTATGAAAAGACAAAGGCTTTTGAATCAGACATTCAGTTCAAGATCATCCAATAATGGATGCAAATCAAAATGGTGCCTTCTTAAATACCGAGATAAACTGTAAGACGATAAAGAAAAAATTGCTTTAGCACCAGCAAACGCATCAGTAACTTCAAACAGCTGTGACATTGGTTGTTTCAATTCTAGATATAGGCTCCATAATTTTCACGCACAAATTAGATTCTGAATCTGGTCCAATTTTTAGATTTTGCAGAATCTCAATCACATTATCCACAATGATAGGACTTTTCTCTTCAGGATTTACTTTGGACGACTTTTCATTTGGTTTGGCGTAGTGTAGGTAACAGAAACCTTTATAGCCCCTCCAGGTTATATCATTCGGTTTTATTCCACGCTCAATCAAAGCATTTTTTAAGTCACGCACACGCACATTTTTCTCTATGTTACTGACCATTAATGAAAAATCTATTTGACGCTTATTCCTACGAAACTGCTGACGATAACCACGAACATTTCTTCTAGTTGGTGCTTTAGGAGTATTATTTTCTCCTACACTCTGCAAAAAAGACACGAATTATTTATTTGGCCGTGATTTATTAAAAATTATCAATTTCTGATTCATATTTCTTATCTTTATCAGTTTAATAACTTTAATATTTTCTAATTTTATTTTTATAAATACTTCGATTCACTGTTTTAGAGTGCTCTCGGAGTTTCTCCATGTCCTATTGCTACTTAACGTAAAAACAAGATGAGAATAATCTGAGACTGCTCTAGAGCAATTAAAATTTAAAGAATTGAAATAAGACATGTGCAGGGTGAGCCAAATTCGACACTTTTAGTAGGAAACACCTATTTTCAGAAGAGTTAGACAAAAACTGACCTCGGCTTTGATTTTTAAGATAAAATTAATGGTGAACACCGCATTTCGATATTTTGTACCGCTTAGGAGCTACAAGGTGTTTTTTAAAATTCTACGATTTCTAAAAACCTTTATAATTTTTTTGTTTATGAAAATTTTTGATTTGTGTAAAATCTTCTTTAAGGCACTTTTTCACTGCTCCAAATAATTTTTTTCTAGAGTGCTCAATATTCGAGATATAAGAACTTTGATTTTTTATACACCCTATGTACAATTATATTTTTGAAAAGATCATAAAATTCTGTTTACAAAAATATAAAATACTTGATATTTTATTCAAAAGATTTTTGAGATATAGAGTTTTCATGTTTTAATTAATATAAAGTTCTTACTTATATCTCAAATATTGAGCACTTTAGAAAAAAATAACAAAAAAATAACTTGGGGCAATGAATTCTACATGAAAAAGTGCCTCAAAGAAGTTTTCACAAAAATCAAAAATCTTCATAAACAAAAAAGTTATAAGCGGTATAAGATATCAACATGCGGTCTTCACCATTAATTTTGTCTTAAAAATCGAGCTCCAGGAGCCGAGCTCAGTTTTAGTCTAACTCTTCTAAAAATAGGTGTTTCCTATTAAAAGTGTTGAATTTGGCCCACCCTATACAGTGTAGGGATTAAAATTACAAAATGCAATGAAATAAGATCAGGAATAAAAGTGATTTTGATTAATTAATACAATTTAGATTGTATGCTTAAATAAACATAAAATATCTGCAATGTTACAATTAAATTCTGAAATTTAAATAAGATTAGAAATCAATTTGTAAATAAACAATTTATTTTAGATATGAAGTGACAGAACAGTGTATTTGAATTCAAAAATTTTCTATGAACTCTGAATCATCTATTAAACTGCACTAATGTATTTATCAGCTTTAAACTGATAACGCAAAGGAAGTAAGTAAGCTAATAGAATGATGATAACACACAAAATTCCAGAAAAGTTTTGTGAACTTTCAATTCATGTAAGAATGATTTCCCTAAAAAATTAATAGAAATGCAACAATAAAATACTTTTGAAACAGCCTGTAGCTATGTAAGTATGTATTAATGAAGTGCATTCAATTAACAAAATCTAACATATCCAAGTGCAGCTCTGATTTACAGTTTGAAACAAAATAATAAATTATATAAGTTATCTGCTAAAATGAATATCAGTTATAAACTAAACACTGAAAGAAAAAAAAAGAAATTCTCAACAACATTACAACACATCATTCTAGAATTAATTGAAATTAGAAACAAGTTCTACGTTTGATAGCTACAATTGAAAGCTTCATAAATCGATAGAGCGATAGTGTCCATTAAGATAACTTATTACATAATTTTCATCGGACAAGAATCTACATATTTTAATTACATATAAGTACATAGTTTCAAACTTATTAGATATTAATTTTTTTCATGTATTTTTGCTGCAATTAAATACTTTTTCAAAGAAAGGCAAATGATATTGTTAACAATGTCAAAACACAGTCACTTAGTAGATACTTGAAACAAGTTTTCTTAAAAAATAAAATGAAACTCAAAGTTACTGGGCCACTTTAATTTTATTAAAGTTAAATAAAATATTGTCTAATTTTTACTACAATAAAATATTTAAAGAATGCTCATTAAATAAAAAATTTTTCCTCAAAATCAATTTTGAAGATACCCTTTTTTTACAAAGTTGCAAATTTAAGACTTGATAAGTTATCTACTAAAATGATGCAACCAATTTAAGCTACATATCAAAAACTGCTAGTAAAAAAAAGTGATAACATTGTTAACAATTTTGCAATGCGCAAGTCATTCAGTAAACACTTGACATGATTAAAATAATAAAAAAATACCAACCGTATCTCCATTTTCACTAGGTTTATCTTGGTTCTTTACGATTTTATGCCTGCGGAAAAACCTTCGCCTTTGGAATCTTCTCGGTCTTGCGTTCTCATTGTTTGCCACGTCTTCTCCTTGCGATTCAGAATTTTTAGTTTCAGATTGAGGGCGTCTACGTCGAAACTTACGATATCGGTTGAAACGAGGTCGAGATTCGTACGCTTCAATGTCGGTGTCTACTTCCTTCAGAGTAGTATCCTTACCTTTTCTGCAAAGAACATAAACCAGATAAAACCAGCCAGCTTAAAGATTAGTGTAAATAAACATTAAATTTTTTACCCTTCATGAATTTCTTTTAATGCTTTCAAAACTGGCATCAAATTCAGTCTACGTTGTGAAAGTAAACTCCAAATAATGCCGTTTGGCCTAGGAAGCCGATTTTGTATTTTGATAATCTGTGTTGGAGTTAATATGTAATCTACAGGCACATCATATGGCTGGAATATCTCCTTAGGTAAAATGTCAAATACTTGCGAATCATGGACTGTGGTGACCACTATTGTTTTATCAGTAACTGCATTCATTTCAAGCAATAAAGCGAACTCAAGGTCGGCATAACCTCTACCTTTGCCAATGCGATATCCTTCTTTTGATACAGCCACACTTCCCAGTACAAGTAAGTCTATGTTAACTTCATCGTTAATCCCAATGGTTTGCCCACTGTATTCCAGTCCCCTTCGATTGACAGCATTTTTAATATCATTTTTTGTAGATCTTTCAGGTACTGTAATGTATTTAAGAAGACCTTCCTTCAAACGAGGTACAGGTACGTATAAGTTTTTCTGATTCTCCAACACAAGTATTCTGGCAGATTCTTGCGGTTTATCAGGGTTAACTTCAATATATTTGACATTTTTGAATTCATCTAGCTCCAGAAGCTTTGCAGCAGCCTCTTCGCTGCCTTTGAAATTTGGAATCCTTCCGTAGACGGGGCGCGGGAAATTCGTAAGCTTGTTCTTCTCTAGGTAATCCCAGACCTTCTTTCTGAACGCCTGCTTGCTAACTTCATTCTCTTTTTCCTCTCCTACACGAAAAAAAGAGTTTACAACGGTTTAAAGGTTAAGCAGATATCTGTGTGGAAAAAATCATCATTCACCTTTGGAGTTGGATGAGTCCGACTGGTTGGGATTTTCGGTGGTTTCGGACTGGCTCATATTTGTAGCTCAACCATAAGAAACCATAAGCTGAAAGCGATCTTTTACGATACTGAATGTACACCTTCCCACTCGCAAAAATTGTTGATCATTATTTCCATTTGGTTGCCATGATGTAATCCCCTCCTTATAAGTTGTTTTTACGTAGCCAACCTAATTTTGTTGATAATGTTTTTAATTTCACAATAAAGGATAAATAAACACCTTTTTTATAATAACAAGAGCAGCAAAATGATATAATTTTCCCACATATATCATTTTAAGGAGAAAATTCAAAATATAAGTTACTTAATCAGCGACATCTATCAAACATAAATTAAACTACGCATTTAATATTTTTAATTTTCCCCGCATTTCTCTTCAGGCCGTTTTACATTGACAATTGATTAATTAATTAATTCATGAAGTTCTTCATGAATTTTTTCACGAACACGTTTACATTAGTGAAAAAATTGAAAAATGTCTTTGATCCTAATGCCAGTTTATATTTATTACCAGCATAGAGAAAGAATTTACTGGTGATTGGTACGCCTGAGATTCACGCAAATATCGACAAAAAAATAGAATTTGCTCTAATTCGTGAATAAGTTGACGAAGAAATTCAAGAATTTATTTGACATCAAGGTTGGTGCATTACACTTGTCCAACTTCTTCATGAAGTGACTTCACGAATTAATTCATCAATAAATTGTCAAAATACGTAATGCACTTCGTATGTAAAAATAAAATATAGCCAATAAATTCACAAATCTGGCAGCACTGCAATATAATACAAAGTGGTCAAGAATAACTGTTTGAGTTGGCAATACAATTATAAACATTTTCTTGTTCGACTATTTACAACACTGCAACCGAATATATGGTATATTTGATGTAACTTGACAGTGATTGTAGGTTATAACAGTGAGTAAAGAAATAAGAATAAAAATTAGCGTTTTGATGTGGGTTTGATTTGAATTTGACATGTCAAATGACGCTTGAAAAGTGACGGCTATCAGTGTCAAACCGTTCAACAACCGCAAGATACTCCAGTTATACCACAGTATATACACTAAGTATGTATACAGGGTGTTCTTCAACTTGATGTAAAAAAATTAATGGCGTATGTGATACGAGATATTCTCACGAATGCATCAAAATTAAAAGGAAA
This sequence comes from Serrognathus titanus, assembly GCA_039766575.1. Lineage (NCBI taxonomy): Eukaryota > Metazoa > Arthropoda > Insecta > Coleoptera > Lucanidae > Serrognathus > Serrognathus titanus. Next base: position 24,279,393 of record CM077913.1, read on the forward strand.
AAAATGTTTAGAACCGCTGGACGCAACGGACGGTGAGCTTCACTCACAAAAAGTGTTCGAAGTTCCCCCCTTGCGCGAGACGTAAACACACGTCGGCTCGATGAAGCAGGGATTCACATGCGTTACGGAATTGGTTCTGTTTTCGGATATTTTCCACTGCGTGCGTTGAGTTTGTCTATTGGTATTTACTTCTTCGGCGTAGACTAGATTTTTTAAATGTCTCCACAGATAAAAATCTAATGGATTAAGGTCTAATATTTAAATTTACATCCTCTAGGAATTCCGGCAAATTAGTTTGCAAGAAACGTAAATACACCATTTCGTCCACGCGATTAGGTAAAACTAATAGACCGATTAAAGTGCAGTTTAACATACCTGCACATAGATTGACCGAAAAGCGTTGTTGAACTACGGCACCGCATTGCATGAGGATTTTTTTCTGCCCACACTGCATCACTTGTAAACACTGATTCGTGCTAACGCTGGGCATACAAACATCTTGCCGCCAACGCATTTTGACCACATTCGCCGTAAATTAAAATCATCTCCACAAGAATAGTATTGGAAAATTCGGCGATGTTTTCAACGCGACAAAGATGCTGACAACTGACCCACTTAACAGCCGATGCTGACAAATTTCTCCGAAGACGTCATGACGTCATAAAAATAAACCAGGGACTTCAAACTGTTTCCATCGTTCGCCAAAAACATTTATTATCTCTAATATTTATTAATCAATTGTAATACAAAAACTGCTTCATTCTATCACTTTTAATGTAAACTTTCACTAGTTTCATTTTTTGTAAGAAGTTAAGAAACACCCAGTATAGTATTAGTGTATATACTGTGGTTATACCATTTAAAAATAAAATTCAGCATTGCCAAGTCAAGCAGCGTATTTTGTACAAAGTGATCAAGAATCATAAAAGCATTAAAAAAATTAGTTTAATTAATCTAGTGGTTTAATATTTGAGTTAGGTGTAGGGAATACAATTCCGGGATCCCGGCCGATTTTTAGTTCCGAAAATCCCAAGAACAGAAAATACTAATCCCGGGATTTTCGAGATTTCCCAACAGTAATTAAAAATTATATACTTCATTATTAAATTAATTAAAAATAATATTAATAAATAAATACGTATGATCGTGATTTATAAATCGACTAAACTATTTAATTGTTAGAGAATTAAATATGCCTGGTATAAGGGTGTATTAAAGGTGCGTTTCGTTTCGCGCCTAAATTACTTGCGTCTGTGTTCAATTCCATGTGTTTGTAAAAGCTTAATGTAATTTTTGTAGAAAATGGAGGAAGAGAATATTTTTTAGTGGTGATTAGAATATTCACAGTATCTGTGAAGTAGTATTATATTCATTTGAATATAAAATTATAAAACGATTGTTGTGACTAACTTCAGAACTTGCAACTTCAGAGTAATACCACATTCTGTGGTAATACGTTAGCGGGGGGAACCACTGCAATTGCGTACGTGTCGGTGAGCAACAGCACAATATGGCGACTACATAAGTAATACGTTTGTAAAATATATGTAACATTATTAGTAAATAATATAGTAAAGACTACAACAACGATAAACCTTGATTTAGTTATAATGCTGTTGCAGCATCTACATTGATTTGAAATCGTAATCTTCCGTTTGTTAAGACAATAAGAACTTACATTTATTTGCTTAAAAAACATCAATCTATTTAACCTCCCACGATACAACAAATGCATCAAGTGCACTTCGTCTTGACGTGAGGCTTTTGATGCGTTTAAAATAATTTCCAACAGGGACTTCACTTGCACCGATACGTCAGTAGTGTGATGCGCACTACCAATATTTAACGGAACGGTTTTTTCGCATTAAAAACATAAACCGTTTAATGTAATAAAAGTGAATATACAAGGGTGTATTCAGTTTTATAATCTCTAAGGAGACATTAAAGAGATTTTTCTGTATACATGCCCGCAGCAATGATTGTATCGTATGAAATGCCGATACTTTTTTTTTATACACATACGGCGACGCGTCAATATTTGATGAAAGCACATCAAGACTTGTAAGTTAGTAAGTTAGTTGGATCAATGGATTTTTAAAAAAAATGTTTTATATTTTGAATATTATTAATTATTTTCAGCCCCGGGATGACTTACAGAAAATCCCGAAATCCCGGGATCGAAAATATAGGTCGGAATTGTATTGCTTAGTCTCAACTTATGTAAGGCGAAAATGTTTTACAATTGTCTCGAAGGTGTTCCACACTGTTCTTGATGGAGTGGAATAACGAAGAATTTTTTGCAACGACGAACAATTTTAATTTTTATTGCATAACATACGAGATATTGACGACATTGATATTGAAAGTATGACACTCACTTTTCAAAGTTCACGTCTATGAATACATAGCAACTTAAGACAATCTTAAATGTATAAGACAAACTTACAACTTACAAGTAACTTTAAATTTAAAGTCTCCTTTAAATTCCATTATGAAACTGGTCCTAAGACCCAGTTTCATAAGGGATTTTAAAGGAGACTTTAAAAATAAAGTCACATTCATGTGTCAAACAAATGTGTTTTCATTTCCTATATCACACATTTGGCAACTTATTTGGACAAGCGTTAATCCCACTGGCTTTTGAGTAAAGCGTAAATTTCGGCTCTAGGTCCCGATGTAGTTTGAAAGCACGCGAAAACTTCTTTTTCCGAAAGTAGGTAGTAAGGAATTCCATTTGTTGCAAACTTTTTGAAAGACACTTATTAGCTATTAACCTTACTCAAAAAGCAACTGACGCACAACGTAAGGGTTCGTAATCGTTCCCACTAATTCATTTTGCTTGTAATAAAGCCAGATATCTTTCAAATGAAAGCCAAATTAAATCTGTCACTTACTAAAAAGAAGGTTGAAATTATATTAAAATAACTGATAAGTTTCAGGAATGTAATAAATTGTAACAAACAAATTTAAACATAACAAACTCATAAACCGTAGTAAATCACACAGCACCATTAGTTTTGCAAATATAAAAATTAAAATAAATCAATATTTAAATTAAGTACTAGTTTTTAACTTCTATAAAAATGTATTGAAAGCGACTACTACGTGTTAGTACAAGTACATATAAAGTACATGCCTATAATATTGGCGCAAACAGAATAACATAACATGAAACTCTAAGAATCACAGTTCTACCCAATACATCCACCATCCACCAAAGCTTTAGCGAATGGTTTGAGACATGTGAAGTGGTGTCAGCATCAACTCGAAGGCAGCATCTTTTAAGTTTGCCCCTCGTAAGTTAGCTTCGTGTAAGTCACTACCGGAAAGATCACAGTTCTAAAAAAAGCGCCATACAAATTCTGAAATGTGATACTATGATCACGTTACCTCCAAATCAGCACCGGCAAGCACAGCCGAACGTAAATCGCAATTTTGCAAATTGGCGTTCTTCAAAGTTGCGACTCTTAAGTTGACCCCACCCATATCACTGCCTTCCAAATTAGCGCCTTTCAGGTTTACACCTTCCATGTTTGCTCTGCTACCAGCTGGATCTTCGAAGTTGCAGTTCTTCAATTGTGCACCTTCCATATTTGCACATAGACTTTTTACTCCTATGAACATGAATGACCACATGATCAAAACAAATAAATGTGGTAGTTTTTTACTTTACCAATACTCAAGGAAAAATAATTAAAAACAAAGTGAAATTCATAACAATGTAAAAACTTCGTTGTATTGTATTTGAGAAAATTGGAAACATTTTTTTTTGTCAATTATCTTACTTGTCTTGGACTCTTCATTCTTGCAGTTCAAAGTAAGGGGCAATTAATTCTTAGTAATATAAATATACCAATTGTTTAAGTTGTAAAACGACAGAAGACAGGCTAAATGCTATATTACAAAACAAAGTTATAAAAGGAAAGCGTTCGCTTGATCGCTATGCAACCTTTACCTCTCTGTATATTCTAGACACAATTTTCAGATAAAAATCTATTTAAGGATTTAAAACAAGAGCGCGCGTACGTTTTCAACTTATAATGAAATATATGGAACATGATTCAAGAAATTTCAGATTTCAAGTGGCCTTGAAAAAGAACTTGGCTTAGAGCAGGGGTGTTCAAACTTGAACTGCTGGCGATCTACCCCAATATTGTTAGACTCCGATCGATCGACTCTAAGAGGCTGCAAGGTAGGCTCTAATTAAAAAGCCAATGAAATGTTCCCAAGTACCTAACTAACTAATGGTTTGTTTGTAATTGAGGATCAACTAAAACAAGAGATCGACTCAAAAAGCACTCGCGATCGACCGTTTGAGCACCCCTGGCTTAGAGTTTAGAAAAAAAAACGTCATTTAATGAGGTAAACAAAATCTCTACAAATAAAAAATAACATGTCCATGAAAGACAATTAAAATCATTAATTTAGAGTATCAACAATTTACAATAAATGTTTAATTATTTACTAGTTTACTATTTAAGTTAAAAATGATAAAAAATTAAAGTAAATGGACTTTAATTCAAAACGTTAAGGTAACAGCAAAATGAGTAAGTATTAGCTAAGACATGAAATTATATTCCATGGGAATTAGATCTGAAATTTTGTGAATCATACATTACTATTCTTACTAATAATACTAATATCAACTGAAATTTTAAATTTTTTATCAACTGTTGGCACGACACTTGAACTTGGTGTAAAATAACTTCAAGAAATGCAGTAACTTTCAGTTACTGTCCAAATTTCGCGGTAGCAATTGATAAAAAAAATTTTAAATCACTCAGTACCAATACCAATAATAGCAGTAGAGAAAGAAAAATATAACCACATGACTTTTGTCCTAGTTTCCGTCAGTAACCATGTAAACGCTTATTGTTTTGCCTTAAATCGGTTAATCAGCTGATCTTGGGCAAGCATCGTTTACTAATACTAAAGTCATTAACAGCTAGCATACACGATAACCATTTCTCTTATATCTATGGTTTTATGTTACCTGTGATTGTCATATGCCATTTTCATTAATCAGCAGTTCAAAAATATCAATATATAAAGTAAAAATTCATTCATTCAACTAATAAATCCATTTACTGCATTTATCACAAAAATTTCTCTGTTTGCATATGTTTTCGAAGTTATGTTTCTGATTTACTGCAAAGTACCTACTTAGGCAGCAGATTCAGAAATCGTGGATCTGATACATGTTGTAGGTTACTTAACAATAATTCAAAATCGCATTGTTATTATCAAATGCTGATGGTACATACCAGCTTGAAGGACCCTGATTATCAAATATGCCTAATATGTCTATTTATGGGATTTTTAACATACAAACAAACATACCTAGCAGCTGAGCTCCATCTAAAATAGCATGCGACAGGTCTGCTCTTTCCAAGCAACACCAGCTCAAATTGGACCCGACGAGTTTACATCTCTGCAAATTTGCATATTTAAAATTGATGTATCGCAAATCCAACCTACTTAAGTCAGATCCTGAAAGGTTAACACCTTGAAAACGTAACTCCGCTGTATACGGTGTCGCTATTAGAGAATCAATAACGTCCCTTCTGGTTAAAGGTAAATTGTCTCTGTCAACTTTCTTACTGTTTATAATCTGTTCGAGTAAAGGAATCACAGATTCGACTCCGAAGAACTTTGCTTCTTCCAATATTCCTTCGGGATTAACGTTTTCATCATAAATAAGTTGTCCGTTTCGTAAGTAATTGAGAATTGGTTCAAAGTATGTGGAACTTCTATCTATTAAGTAAGCATCATTCGCATCCATATTGCTTGGTGTAAATAAGTAATCGCCTTGTTCTTCTGCAAACATTCTCGCCAACATACTATTCGGTTCCTTTCTCGTTAAAGTACTCTTAGAAGTCGTAAAGTATTTACCCCCGACATTCAATGTTATCCAGTCGGAAGTTTTCTTCTGTTTTTCCCGAACATGATTTGGATCGTCAAAATCTTCTCCTTCTGATATGTATAGCGTTTCATTATCACGTATCAAATTGACGTCATCCACTTCTCCTCCTGAGGAAGTAAATATCCGTTTTGCTTCAATGGAAAGTTTTGAACTTGCTCTCTTCAACAACAGGTCCAAGGAATGGGGCACAAATAAAATCTAGAAAGACACTCGACATATAAAACAGGATTATTAGTTTATACCAAGTATTACGTACCTTTCCTCCAAGTTTAGAACCATTTTTAAATAATGTTACACGCTTATCACTCATAACTCAACCTTTGCGTTATGTTGACAATAACAATTGACACATTTTGATGGTTGTGGTTAGTTTTTAAGAAGCGACATCTAGGATCGAATTCTTGTTTCTAGTAAGAATTTCCGGAAACTCTTTATTACAAAAAATGCTTAAATTTGTTTGATAGCTTCGTCAGGTGTGAAAATAAATAAATAAAGTTGTAATAATAATATTATTTTTAATAATGGTTTACTTTCTTGGACGATCTCCCGTATGGCGGCATCTACCAGCAATACTTGTTGATCTGCTACCTGCGGTAGATTGGACAATAATTTTCTCATTGTGTTTTACTTGCCCCCAGTATTCTACAAAAAATAAAACGTAAGTCTTAAATAATATACTTGACGAATTTTGATTTTAGACGCCCCCTGCATAACTAATATTTTAAACAAATACTTTGTTTTGAAATTAGCGCGCGTGATGTATCATTTGGCCGCGCCTCTATGGCCCCAATCTGCTCTCGCTCAGGACTATTATAATTCTCGCAAAACCGATTTATCATTTAAGTTGACAACACCGGAAGCCGTTGGCAACACTGATCTAGTGTCTTAAATTTTACTAACTTCATTCTATAAAATTTGACATGTCAGATGCGGTAGACATCACAACGTCGATAACTTTTGTACAAAAGCATAGAAATGTATATAAAAATTTTTGTAATTTTTCAAATAATCCACTATTATTCAAACACAGCATTGGCGCAATGGAACACAAAGGACTTCTTAAAGCGAGAACACTCACTAATCAAGCCTTACCAGTGTAAGTGCCCAAGTAGGAAGCCGAATTATTAGGTTAGTTACCTGCGTTTTTACAGCTTCAGGAATGACGATACCGTTCTGGGATTTTACCGGTAACACAATGGTTACGAATAATTATATACGGGTAACGCCAGACTTGCAATCAAAGACGGGTGCACTTTGGAACACTGTGGTACGTACTTCAACCTATTCTTAGTGCAACTTAATCTGCTTCTTTAACAAATTACCAGCCAGTCACTGTTAAAAATTGGGATCTGCAAGTCCATTTCAAAGTTCATGGTAAAGGCAAAGATTTGTATGGTGATGGTTTTGCGATTTGGTATGCGAGGGACCGTTTGCAAGCGGGGCCAGTTTTCGGTAATAAAGATTATTTTCACGGCTTGGCTATAATTTTAGACACATACAGCAATCACAATGGACCACATAGCGTAAGTTGGTAGTTAACTGTTAATTTGTTTGTTGGTGGTTAAAATATAGATATTCTGCTTTAGCACCAACATCCTTATATTTCTGCCATGATTAACAATGGAACTTTGCACTATGATCATGATAGAGATGGAACACATACTCAGTTAGCTGGTTGTGAAGCTAAATTTAGAAATTTGAATTTCGACACACATATTTCTATAAAATATGAGAAGGATATACTCACAGGTAGTTTTATTTTATACCCTTTCATTAAATCAAACATGGATATGATTATTTTAATATGAAACTATCTTAGATAATAATTTGAAAATTCTTTTTAAGAAAATAATAAACAGAATTAAATTTTTAAATTGTAGTAAAATCTGACTAGTCTGTTACAAGACATAAGCAATTTGCCATCTACGAAAATAAACATTTGAAAATGTTAATAAGTCATTATTAAAATTCTTTATATAAATAAATTTTCTGAATTTCTGATTTCTTGTATTTTCAAAATTTAGTTTCCACTGATATGGAAAACAAAGCTGCATGGAAGGAATGCTTCAAAGTTCAAGGTGTGAAGCTACCAACTGGTTATTATTTTGGAATTACTGCAACCACAGGTGATTTATCTGACAACCATGATGTTCTCTCAGTTCGATTATTTGAATTAGATCTACCAGATGATGTAAGCTATAGACCTACTAGCTTAAAATGAGAAATTCCATATGATATTGTTTACAGCCTGATAATAATGAAGACAGATCAAACATATCTCCATCTGCAACATTTTTCGAGCCGCCCAGAGACCACGTAGATGACCCCAAACCATCTACACTTTCCGGATTTAAATTGTTTCTTTTGATGTTCATTGGAGCTATAGCTATCGTTGCCTGCGTTGTTATTGGAATCATGTTCTATCAGAAACATCAGGAGCACAGTCGGAAAAGGTTCTACTAGAGTAAAGAAATCTAAAGACTGTTATTAAGCCTATTTGTTTACATTAAATTTATTTGTTGTATGTATGTTACACGTTGTTTTCCTTGCTGTAGGTAGTTTTTAATTAATTTAATTAGATAGGTCTTTTTTTTAGATTTTTATACTTCTCAACTATTCAATTTGGCATGTTTTTTTCTGGTTTCTTTCAGTAATTTTACAATAAATTATATAAAGTGTTAAATGTTCTCAATTTATTGAACTTCTTGATTTTAATTGATGAGATTCTGTCAAATACTGCTTATTCATACAAAAGATTTATAATAGTAAACAGTAATTTTAATAATTTCGCAATACTTAATTGCGTAAGTAGTTTGCTACTGTTTAATGTGTCGTTATTACTTTTAAAAGCAAAAGTGCAAGTATGTGATTTCAATGCACATTAACTTTTTTCATTTATCATTTCAACCATTACCTTCTAAACATGTTTCTACAATTAGTAATGTCAACGTGAAAGATTGTCACCAAGCACGTGTTTTAAATGAACTTATGATTATTTAACGCTTTCAAAAAATAAATTATTGTTTCTTTGGTTGAAGGTTTCTATATACAAGAAAACGACACAATTTACAATCAAATATTATATTTAAATATGTTTACAACAATTCTGACAACAGGAATTAAAAAAAAATTACATACAATCTATACAACAATTATAAAATAATTTCATAATAATAGTGACTAAAATGGATAGATCTTTAGATAAAATGAGACTAACTGAGATACCACTTTAAAAACTGCACACCAACTCACATCAAAATGTACATCACAAACACACAGTATAGACAGCAGAACATGTACAGTTTTTAAATCTGGACAGTAGTTCTAAATAAATTTAAGTATACATGACTAGTTTGTGTTGATAAATATTCTGTAGTTTTGTAATTTTGGGGAAGGACAATAAGTACATTTACCATGTAATATTTTACTTCGAGTATGTTTACATTTCATTTAAACCTTCTTTAGATCCTATTATTTGGTTACATTATTTTCTATCTAAACATATTTCATGAATTAAAGATTAAAGATTACGATGAGAGATTCTATGAAAATAAAACCTAGAAGAAACGAGATTTCAAAGTAACTGGTAGATCAATAAATAAAAATGTTAGGCCTACTTTTAAAGCAAACGAAAGTAAAAAGATATTTATTTAGGCCTAAGCACATTAAAGATTCATGAAATTAATTGAAGATTCGGAATTCTAAAGCGTATATACTTTATTTTATATTATTTCGCAATTAACTTTCCCAAAATTACTACAAAATAAATTTAAATGGCCTTCACTAACAGTAAAAAATTAAAAAGTGGTAAAACCAATTGCAGTGTGATTTTTTGTTTAGTAAAAAACTTGAAGAGGTAATATCATCTGGTTACAAGCTTTAAAAAAATCACACTTTCAATATTTAACAATTTGTTAAACAAAATACTACATCAGATTAACATAATAATATTAATGTTTGTACTATTAAAAAAAAGATTCAGTTTTGTGTTCTATGCTTTGAGAATGTTTTACCTGCTTAAAAAGGAAAAACAAAACAGTTTCACACAGTAGTTTCTCGAAACACTCTAACGGGATTTTCGATATTTTTTATGTATATATACCTCGTCACCGTAGTCGAATCAATAATATCATGGACATTGGAAATTTTTGGCATCTTGATGTTTAATTTGTTCAGTGCGTTTATACTCAAGCCTGTTCAAAAAGAACAATGATTAATTTACAAGAAAATGTAACCCTTATAAACACTCAACACACAATCTGCAAATAATAAAGTAACATAATAATCAAGATGCAGAGCAACAAGGTATTTTGAACCTAAGAAACTGTTTTTGTTTTCTATAATTTTCAAGTTGCTTCATTTACAACTTGTTGCAAGCATAATTACAAATTATAAAAAAAGTATTCTAAAAATAAAAACTAAGCAGTCACTCATTGTAAACGAAAATCACAAAATAAAACAACAACAATTGTGCTTCCTCTGCATGCTTTTTTTCCCTCTGATTTGATCAACTTTGGTATAATTATCCCTTATGAATTCTAAGCTTTTATTTTCAGGAAATTTTGCATCATCTGTGTTCACAAAGACGGAGGAGCTTTTTCGAGAGCTACACTCTGATGATTTCTCTTCGTATTCAAACCAGTCCTCATCACTTGAACTGTGATGACTTTGAAGTCTAGCAGATGAGTTCATGCTACCATCTGAGATTAACCTCGGCCTGATCAGCTTTGAGGGTATCTCACTCATAGCTCTAGTCCTAAATTTATTTCTAGGTGTCGAGCTAACACATACATTTTGAGACGTCGATCGTTTCAGCAACTGTGCATTGCTTTCGTTCAAAATACTTTCTAATCTCGCCTTCAGTTCTTGTGGAGTGACAGAATTGCTCCGGAGGTGTTTTGTTTCTCCTTGTCCGTCTTTCTCAGGGAAGGGTGAACGAGAATCCGCGCTTTCAGGAGTGTAGGGGTCATGCAACAGCATGTCTTTGGTAATGGGCTCATGCAATAGTTTTGAGTCGACCGTAACATCGGCATAGCTTTTTCTAGTGTTAAACAAGTAATCGCTCATGTCAACAACGTTAATTATTACAGAAGCAAACGATCGGCAACACTGGCAAGATACTGGCAAGCATTGAGAGTGATCGCAACATTTAAGTATACCTGCGTTTCCTATGAGCGCAGCTTTTAAATAAACCGGCTGGAAAAAATTGTATCTGAGTTACATATTTTTCTTAAAAATGCTCATGAATGAAATGTATGGATTGTAAATCGCAATTAATTTTCATGATCGTTGAAATGCATAGGCACGATAATCCATAAATTATCATAATCACAATAAAAATTCTTATACAAGGTGTTGTAAATTCAAAGTCTCCCAGAGGTATGAAGTTGGTTAAACTTGGACAAATTTGGTAAGCTTTATGAAGAGCTACAATTGGAAAAAATTCAACCCAGTGTAATTTTACAGGCAAAATATTCATCATACTTTTTTAAAGATTATGTAATGTCAAGACATCGTGTATGCCTCATACACCAAAGTCAGTTTATTGAACATAAAAAATTGAATTGTAACGTGAATGTTAGTTTAGATATCAAAAGTTCTTTTTTATTTAACATTCTTGAAACAACAATTTTTTATCTGTTGCTAGATGCTTCTAATAAATTTATCTCAGTTTAACCACTTCCTTATTCTTATAAGTGAAATTTTTAAAGTATGTTTGATTTTATAACACTTTGCATATATAATTAGATAACATTTTAATTAATAATTTTACAGTAATTAATACTTTCAACACAAAATATTGCACTCTAATAAAAGACACCTAATGTGTATACTATATTAAAAGTAGAGAAAGATAAACGATGGCTTGAATATGCGAATGGCATTTGTTGTCTAGGCTATTTCTAAAGTAAATTTTTATTTAATAATATTGGAAATATTGCCTCTAAAACCAACATTTATTAAACAAAATTTAATATAAAAAAATATACCCAGCAAGAAAACTTCAACTGAAAACCTAAGTACAGTAAAATACCTTATTCAGAAACCAACATGTGAAAGTCCAAATAAACTGGCTGCATAGTAATAAGAAGAAAATCATACAAGAGAGATTTAATACAGAGTTATAAGTGTATGGTTAAGATTTCTCCTTACCTTATGATCCCCCATGCACGTTGTTTTCCCCATTAAATTGTATTCGACATTTTCCACGTCACTAACGAGTTTTTTGGCAGTCAAGCTTAACAATACCCTGTCACACCATGCTGGACATCGTGTCTGCATGTATGTTGATCCTTGATTAATTTTTTCTTCGAAAGGGTATGAGGGCGGAAATGTTACAGGAAATTCTGTCAGAGTATTCTCAAACGCTTCCAACTCTTTATCAAATTCTTTTAACTACAAATTGAAGGAGGACAACAAAGTTAAAAGATTATTAAATTTAATATATTCGTCATTATTTATACCAAAATAATATTTACTGGTCCACTATGCAAATTATGTTATTTTTGATTTGTTTATTAAATGACCCTATTAAGAGGAGTAAGCATAAGAGAAGTGGTCAACAGGAAATATTTTTCAATTTAAAACAAGTCTATCCTTGAGATGTTTGGCATGCTTGTGTGCATACATAAATCTTGTCTGTCATGTTTTAAATAATTATTATTTTATATAAATTTCAACAAATTAAATATTTTCTAAATTAGAAATAATACGGATTTGATGAATTCGCCAATTTAATTTTGTATGGAATTTGTAGCATGTATTAAGGCCGTTTTGTATTTCCTGTACAAGATTTGATTCAATTTGCCGATCAATTTAAATTATATAGTAAATTATATCAGAAATTAAATAGAATCAAAAACTATCTGAAAAAAATAAAACGTGTTCTATATCCAAACCATATCTGCAGCCCAGAAATTTTTTGTTCTAAATATTTATTATAGAAATTGAACCAAATCTTTTACAAGAAATAGGATAGTCTCAAACAGCCTTTAAATGACTAAGGTAAGGGCCAGTCTTTCCTCCTCTTAAATTAACTGACGGATAACTATCATGGAACCAATTAATAAAAATCAGTTAACCATTTATAAAAATTCGTTATTCGCCGGATAGCTTTAACGGGAAAATGGAAAGACTGGTCCTTAAACCAAACGATTGGATTAAAGAAGTATTGGAAAGAACACTTACCCATGTTTCCGTCGGGTTTAAAAAAATTTTCTGGTGATTAGAATGGTTAAATTCTTTCTTACCAACTGTTAATATCGGTTCACTGGCATCATTTGTATACTGTAGCTTAGTGTAATCGTTATTTTTATTATTTTGTATTCGAATAGCATTCAGTCCTTCGGTTAGTTTCTTAAAGATAACTTCTATCAGACCTCGTCATATCGTTGAATAAATACCGACCTTTATAACACCATCGGTGTCAGTTCTAAAGTTAAAATCACCAAATAGGAAGTACGGCATTTTTCCATAAGCGTCTGTGTGAAATCTCTGCAGAGTGTGTTCTAAAGCCCTACGTCTATTCTTACAGTAAACTGACGGATATGTCTCCATTGCGATGAAGTTCGAAGCATCGTGGAATAAATGTATGTTGATCAGATCGAAAATAGTTCCGTTGATAGACCAACGCGTTCGAAGGAAGCCTTTTCTTGACCATTTACACTACAACACCAGTTTTATCGAAAAATAAATACATAAACACTTATACTTAGGTTTCACCCATTAACAATGATTTAATTCATAAAATTGTATAGAAATAAATGTTTAAAGGAAAAGTAAATTAAAATTAAACTGGAAACTTTTTCTCAAACCTTTATACTACAATTACTTAATTTTAATATAATACTCCTAATAAAAAACAAAATGGAAACGCTAATAGCATTGTTATCAACTTTTTTTATGAAGTACGAGTGTATGCTATAACAACATGTTAAAGTTGCACCACACAAAAATGCTTTTTCAAATTCAAATTTTATTGTTTTTACATTGTTTTATCTTTACTCAATTCTCTTTCTCAACATTGTAGAGGATTGGTCTGGATTTCTCAATAACTCCTTAACTATTAATTATAAAGGAAAATGCCTTGCACATAAGTTATCGCTTATAATGAGTTCTATATTAGTAAATTATTTTCATACACAGCATGTATCATAAGCAAAGGTTCTCAGATGGAATTTAGTTTTCATTGGTATGACATGAACAAGTTTAGCTACGAACAACAGTCCGCTGCGCGCCGAGTGGCTCATCCTTCCTTCGGTTGCAAATTATCGCTGTCGATTAATTGTTATCTTGCAATCTTGTTATCGAGTTAATATAAATTTCTGCTCTTTAATTATATCAAAATGTAATGCAATATTAGGTCAAAAAGCGATCTAAACTTTTCAGTAAAAATTTACGTATTTAATGTCTTTAAACTAATTATAGAAGAAATTAAAAATCTGTCTCATCGTCAGGATCTACACGGCATTGAATCGCCTTGAGTAGGGGTCGAAAACGCGCTTTTCTGCGAGACTCTGGTCATAAGTGAGTTGTTTGGAGTAGTCTAGTATAACGTTCATGTTCAGAAACACGAGTGCTAACAGATCGTTTTGTTTTACACGCTCACAGGAACATGGAATTTGATACACACTTGTAAGAGATGTGGTATTTTGTAGAGGGTAGGCGGTTAATTAGTTTTCAGGGTTTTGAAGGCTTGAAATTCAATTGAATTTCAAGTCCTTAAAACCCTGAAAATTAACCCAGACATAGTCATACTCTCCGCAGACAAAGGGAATGCCACTATAGTTTAGGACTGCGTAGAATACGACCAGAAAATCAATACCCTATTAGACTACCAACCCTTGCGACGCAATCCAATCTCACGTATAGCACGTACTGTAACGGTTCTCAAATAAGTAGGCCACTTTTATGTATAAAATGAAATGGCTTAAATAATTGACAATTGATATTTAGCTAATATGTTTACGTAAACAAATAAAAAAGAAAGAAATCATAGTCCTTATCAATTTCCTTTGTATTAATTCAATCGGTCAATGCTGAATGCTAAAAGCGTAAACGAGCCCAGAATCATATCAATTGGCCCAGTTAGGATTTTACTAAGGATTTAAATAACTTTGTTTTACAAACCTAAAAGTAGTATTTCAGATTCATATCCCTTAATCATAATTTTCAAGGTTTTAACAAAACATATTTCAAACAGTTCTATAAACTAGGAGGAGTAATTTGAACCTTGCCCATCAAACACTCGCAAAGTCATTAATTACTTGACACTCAGTTTTACACATGCCTTCAATGTAAATCTAAAAGTTAACATCTTTTATAATTCATGTGACAATTTCAGTCAGTTTTAAACTTGTTGCTAAAACTGAGTATTTGTAGAATTTGTAAACCTCCTAAGCAAGCCAAATTAATTTCTGAATTAGTATTAAACTGTCAATCCACCTACAACAGGCCGACAAGTGTTACTCCCCCTAGATTAAAAACAATTTGTAGCAATAATAAATGACAATAAATAAAATTAAGTTAGTTATTTAAAGTTATGTGCAAAATGTTAAGTGAGCCAAATTATATGATTCTGAGCTCATAATACCCTTTCTGCATTGACCGATTCAATTAAAATGAACAATTTTCTGCATCTCACACCAAAATTTCTTGAATTTGTCTACAAAGTAATATCATTAAAAAACATTGCCACAGGAGTAGATCATGCTCATGCATAAAATTAAGTTGTCTAAGGTCTAAATAATCGACAAATTATATCTGCCTATGCACGTAAACAACAAGTAAATGAAAATAGTATATTATTATACACGACGCTATAATGAATGAACCTCGGATAATTGCAAAACTCGTTCGCTACGCTCGCTCGTGTTGCCAATATTCTCAGTAATAATAGCCATTATAGTCCTCGACTACAAATACTAAGAATTTTTAATTAATTTAAATAACAACTCCACAAAAACCATGTAGCAAGATTATATGTTACACGAACTGATAGGACCATAAATATTTGCGAGTGAGCAAAACTAATTTCAAAACGTCAGTTTTTAAATATTTTGTAAATTATTTTAAGGCGCTTTTTAGTTGTGCTATAATTTTACTAGAATTTACTTCATTATACAGCATCACAATGATGGTTGCCATAAATGATTGACAGATTATTCAGTTGGCCTGGACAAAATCATTAATATAAAAACGATGCGCTCAACGAACTACGCTCACCGGCACAAAAAGCGACTCACTATTATTTTTTAAAATAAATTATCTGAGGACACTTTTTGTCCATTTTTTTCTGCTCATCGAGGAGGCGATTTTTGGAAACTGAATCTTACAATCGAGGAGGCGATTTTTGGAAACTGAATCTTACAATCGACGCCCTGGAACAGGTCGTCAAAGATGTATGTACAAGCGCTAGAGATGACCATTTTCTTACCCTAACGAGTCTTCGCAACAGGATTTTGATTGCTGTTCAAGTCAGAAATCGCCTTGCAGAGGTTGGAGATGTGCATGTAAGTGACAGAACGATCAGAAGACGCTTTAATGAAGCTAATTTAATGGCAAGAAGACCTGCACATGGCCCAGAACTTAACACACAGTATAGAGTAAGCAGACTTGCATTTGCTCGTGAACATGTTCATTGGAATTAAGTACTCTTCACTGATGAGTCCCGCTTCTGCCTACGAGCGCCAGATGAATGAATTTCTTGACGCTGTTAGTGTTAACCGAATGCAGTGGTCCCCGAGAAGTCCCAACATGAATCCCATCGAACGTGTCTGGGACATGTTAGGAAGAAATATTAGAGCTCGCGTCCCCGCCCCAGCTACCTTAGAAGAATTATCAATGGCGCTTCAGCAAGAATGGAATCAACTTGACAATTTAGCGATTAGGCACTTGGTGGAATCGATGCCACAACGTATGCAGGCTATAATACAGGCTCGCGGAGGCAATACTCGATATTAATTAATTAGGAAGATTGAAATTTTGCATTTTTCTTTAAGTTACAATTTCATCAATTTTGCAGTTTTTATTACTTTTATTAAAATCTTGTTTGTCTTATTTATTTTTGGCCTTATTTGATGTACATCAACTAAGAAAACTATAAATAACAATTATCAGTCGAAAATTATATAAAAAAAATTATTGTCGCAATGAATTACTCAAACCTGAAAGTGCGTCACTTTTTGTGCCGGTGAAAATTAATTTACTCGCTCCTTCGTCGCTCGTGAATTAAACGTTTTCACTCATCGATAAAAATCAATTTTACCGTCTGGTATAACAAATAACGTAGCGTGTAATTATCAACGCCCTTTTTAACATGTTTTACGTTATCAAAACTCTTTTATGTGACTTGCAATTATAGATTTTAAATATGACAGCCTTGTTCTACTGCGCAAGCGTACGTCACTCCGATGTGTCAAAATGATTTGTGCACGAATCTATAAAGTTTATATCTTATAAATTATGCTGTATTGCGTTAATTAGTTTGAATCGCGACATCCTGCGATCACGTTTTGACACAATTCAAACTATTAATTATTATTACATCGCATTTGCGAATAACCTTGGACAGGTCGGTCTGTGGTAGTCTCGAGCTAGGCTTCTGCTGACGAGGCCCCAAATAGGGCCGAAACAGCTGTATAAAGGATACTCGAGGGATTCACCGTAATCAAAACCGATTTGCAACAAAATTTGTGAATTACAATATCAATTCATTGCGTAAACTAATTTTGATTGACAGTAATTACAATGCCCGCCATACAGCGCCCGGTAACCAGCGCCAAAGTGGCAACTTTTGGGGTTTTCTTAAGTACAAAAATTCAATGTAAATTTTTCAAAACGCATAGATAGGCCAGTTAGAATAGAAACTCGCTATTCATTTAGAAGAGCATGCGAGCAACTTCTCCAAGGATAACTCGAAGTACTTTTTTGTTGAAGACCTGATACAGATATACAAAGACTTTATTCTCGAATTGCCCAGCGTATAAGGTCTGATTTACGAATAAAAACCACGCAAGAATCATTTTCTTGTTAAACGCTGATTGGTTGCTGGATAATTCAGAACAATGCAATAAATTCATGCACTGTAATAGTGTCCAAAATTGAGGTATTTAGTTATTATAACAAAAAAAAAATAATACCATCCCAGCATTAACAAAAAGATTGTGATTGTTCATCAATATAACTCGCACTGTGTCATCAGTGTTGCTAACTCACTCAAAACGAAAATTCCCTTCGCGTCAGCAAAAAAAAACCATTTTAGAGAAAAAATTCCCTCCTTACATCAAAAAAATCCCATATTTATACGATAAAATTCCTTAAAAAAATACTGAAGTGCACTCAAAGTATCTGAGTGCTTTTTAACGCAGTAATCAAAAACGAATTTTGTAATTTTTTTTTTTAGTTTTTGAATGAATTTATCAACTCTTGCCATGAAATTTGGCCGGCAAGTCTTAACTTTATTGCAAAATAATAGGGAACGCAATGCAATGATCTGTTTTTCAGTTAAGCCAAGATATGTTGTGCAAATTTCAAGACAACAATTGATAAAAAAAATTAAAAATCACTCAGTATTAAAAATTTATAAATTTTTAACTGAGATTTAGATTGCGAAAAAAAAAGATAATTGGCGCCACCAATATTTTCTTCATGCATATTTTTTTGCATTTGTTTTGGATACTTAATTTTAAATAAGAAGCAACAAAAAATAATAATAAATAAACGTAAAGGTGTTGCGGAGTTTACTTTTATCATTAATTATTATCTGAAAAGTACAAGAATAACTGTTTGAGTTGGCAATATAATTAAAGACTGGTCTTACCACCTCTTCATTAACTAACTGGCAGATAACTACCATGGAAACCATTCATAAACATCAATCAATCATTCATAAAAATCAAGTTATTCGCCGGATAACCGGCCCCAAGAGCATTATTTTATTCGGCTATTTGCAACGCTGCAACCGGATCAACATATGTTTTGTTTAATTATTTGACGTAACCCGAACGATAGATTGTAGGTTATGTGAATAAAAGTTAGCATTTTAATTTGAATTTGAAATGTCAAATGACGCTTGTAAAGTGACGGCTGTCAGTGTCAAGCCGTTACCAACCGGAAGTTACTCCAGTTGTACCATTTTAAAGTAAATTTCAGTATTGTCAAACCGTATATCTTGACCCCTTTGTATAATACTAAAATATAGGTAAATTTTGAACTACAATTCAGATTTCCATAAACGATTATAGATATGGCGTCACCAAAAAAAATTATTCATATAGGTTTATTTTTGACTCATTGAATATTATCCATTAATTATAGAAAAAAGTGCACATTTTAAAGAAAAATTCAATTTTGAATAAATCTATATAGATGGCGCCACATTAAAAAATTCTGGATTATTGCAGAAAAACAAGATAATTTTAATTTTGCATAAAAATTGCCGCAAGTTTGCTATCATTTCAAAACAGTGAAGGAATGGATTATGGTGACACTAATATAAAAATCCCCTGCTTTTATATTAAAACGAAAAAATCTTTTTTCTTTTTGATTTTAAAAACTCCCTCAAAGGGGAAAACTCCTTAGGTTGGCAACATTGTGTCAACTATTTATAAATGCACAGATGTTGATCTTGATTGGTTCTTTTAATATTTTGTTTTGTTTCACTTTGCATTATGATTGGCTATTGGTCTTTTGTAAATTTATCAAAGCTGACCCTTTTTTTTTACAAATAATTGTACCTATCCAACCAAAATATGTTTCAAAATATTTCCAATTAGAGTAGACCATGGAAAGCCATGTTTAATATTTTATTTGTTGTAAAAAAATAAATGTCAAATAAAGTTTGATTTGTTTAGTTGTACTGGTTGGACATTTGTTCACGTAACAATGTGTGTATCTTGTGTGTATTTTATGTAATACTGATTAAAACTTTTTGCTTCAAATAATTAAATGAACTACAACAACACTAACTTTAGTTACATAAACTTCGTTATTAATTCAAGATTAACTTTAATCGAAATCGAACGTTGAATTTCAAATTTATAAAAAAAAATAACTTTAAACTGTTTTAAGGCAATCAATTTAAACTAATATTTATTTTTTAATTTATACTCAATCTGAGAAATAAAGATATTTTAATTCGATTATAAATTGTGCTGAAACTTTTTTCTTTCATATTGTAATAAATACCTCTGGAAATAAGTCTTGAGGAAATTTAGCCTTTTCCTTAGTAACTACAGCCTCGATATTCCCAGAATGAATTTCCTTTCCATTTGCTGGCACGAACATCAGATCCTTAAAATCGTATATCAAAACATCTTTGATACTTTCATGAATAAAATAAAAGTTTCCTAGCGCCTAAAAGATCCTGATTTGCAACAGATAACACACACATTTGATGCACTGATCAATACCGTAAAATTTTCAGCTGAACTGTAATCCTCGTCCAAGAAAACTCTGACTTTGTCAAAGAGTCTCAGTTCATTACTTGACATCAAAAGGCTGACGAACTCCTCTACGTGTTTCATACTGTTTTCATAGTTTTTTCCACCGACTTCTTGGCAATGTAGAGCTACGAACTTGGGGCATAATTTTGAGATTGTAGTCAGAAACTCTTCCGTCCATATTTTGAGCATTTGTGCTGGCTGACGACGAAACAGTAGTGTTACTTACACTATAGCATTGAAATTCAAGCAGGACACTTACATCCTCGAATATAGAGCCAACATTTGCTGTGACTAGGAGGACTGGTATCGTTGGAGAAGTCATTTTTAACTAAAACTAAGACTAGGTTAATGCTTTTTGCTGGCTTTTCGAAGTGCCTTATTTGGCATCCATGCATTTTAGATGTTTTTTAATTATCTCCAAACACATCTTGCAGTGGTGATACACTCCTTTCCGCACGATTTTTGTTGTGTTCTTCTTGCACTGTGTTTTTACATGGAGCAGCAGATACTTGTGTACAATTTCACTTATATTTCTGTATTGAAATCCTGCGCGCGCACGTTTTTATTCGAGTGTACGTCCATGTGCGTCAGTATATTGATCAATTAAATTAAATTATTGTCCCTAAAATGTACTGCGGTGAGGGTGCGCTTATTGTGTCGTACAGTTCTCGTATGTTTTTCGATTTGTTCGTCGTAAATTCTAGTTTAAAGTAGTTTTTCGCTTGATTGTAGAAAATGTTAATTTAAAATTTAAATTACTCAACTTTAAAAAAAATTAATGACGCTGATGACGTTTGTGTTTCTACCTATTTTGTCGTATAACCTTTACCTCATGACGTCACATTTGACATTGATTGGCGATAATAGTACGTTCAACCGAGCGCTGAATTGCGGTTAACACTGATTGAATTTTACAAGTTCATATTGAAACAAGAATGTTTGGAAATATAACTCAACAATAACGGCACGTAAACACAATAAAAAGAATATGCATAAACATTGTAGAAGGAATTTAATTTTTAGCCTCGATTTTAGAGACTGACGTAGCTTGATAACTTTAAATCAATGCAACGCACATTTTTTTTATATGTACGAGAAAAACTGATAAAATATAAATAAGACACATTTAGTTAATGTTTCTGTTTATTTCGTTATGTAACCTTTACCTTATGACGTCATATTTAATATTTAAAATTAGTCGCATATAAAGCCACATTCAAGTAAGTGTCATTTGCGTTTACCGGCAACGGAGAACTTTACTATTTTTTTTTAAGAAAGTTAAAACAAATTGATGTATAACTGTGAACAAATTGAAGTGGAAATGCTTGGTATTCGATTTGCATAACAAGTGAATCGTTCCTGTTTAAAACTTCGAAACTTTTAAGCATAGTTAAGGGAGGTGATAGATAGCAAGTCTAAATTATTTTAACGACCTCTCGTGAAATGTGCCGGTATCAAAATTATAGCGGCAAAATTTAAATTGCTTATTATTTGAAAATTCACTTGAATGATATACAATTTTTGTGTGTGCCTTAAAATTAAAGTATTTAATATGTTAAATCAAATAGTTAAGAGTTCAGAATGATTTTAAAGTGCTTTGCCATTATAGGAGAGGGTCAAGCTGAATATATTATGAATAAAAAACACCGTTAATATTTTCTAGGATTTTATTTTAAATATACTTGAAGTAATTCCCTTCAGTAGTGATTCACTTGACCATTCTTTCCATTGTTCAAAAGCTCCCAACCAACCATCTTTCAGAATACCTTCAAAATAAGCGTGAACTGCGGCATCAATCTTTTCTTCTGACGAAAATTTTCTACCCTGCAAATTGTTTTTAAGCCCAAAAATAGCCAAAAGTCACACATTGCTAAATCAGCTGAATATGGCGGATGTTCTACGTATTACTTTTGTATTTTTTTCAGTCAAAAACTGGAGAGTTAAAGCTGCTGTATGGGACGATGCATTATCACGGTGCAGCATAGTTCCCTTGTCTGGAACTCCACTGAATACTTCAAGCAAACATTTTTCAGTGTACCATTTAGCTATAATTGTCTTTTGTCCATCTCATCTCATACATAACTTTTTTCATAGCTCGCTGCTTCTTGGTCACTGTTGGAGTTTCCTCATTTTCGTGAATCCATACACGACTCTTTTGGCGGGTAGGTACGTCGAAAAAGGGAATGTAAGTTTCGTCACCTGTCACTATTTTGGAAAAAAATTGGTGTCCGCCATTATTTAAGAAATTTAACGTTTCATGGCAAATTCTTACACGCTTTGCTTCTGTTAGAAAAGTGATGTGGCACAAAACGACTATCCACTTTTTTTTAAAACGTGTATGATTGTTCTAACAGCTGAGGTTCAATTTTGAGTTGATGCTCTATACTGCATAAGTGACTTTATTGTCTTTTTCAATTAATATTTTTAACAGCAGTATTGTTTTTGTCGATAGCAGCCATAGGAGGACGCCCTGCTCCTTTTTGATGCTGAACAGAATTCCTTTCGCATTTAATTGTAGCCAAGGAAGGTGCTTGTTCACTAAAAGCCGAATCTAAACTCTTTTTGCACTCATAAGCGCTTAAACCTTTTTTAAAATCATAATAAATCATGATTCGAAAACGCCCTCTGGTTAAATCAATTTTTTACTTATAATATCACTTTTAAAAATTATTAACTTGGGTTTTAACGAACGTAATTTCCACAACTAAACTTCAAATGACAGATAAAAAATTGTTCTAAATAACATTGTATATTTTGTTTTTCACGGCCGACTAGATTTTCTTATTCTCAACAAATTCAGCTTTGCCCTCGTATGTCTGTTTTGATTTTTTATTTAACAGTACAAATGTTAAGTAAAAGCGAGAGTTAATTATTAAATTAATAAGACGTCATGCATTTAACCATGTAACATTATATCGAGTGATGTTAAAAATTTTTAATTAACTCTTGCCATGAAATCTGGACTGCATGTCCTAACTTAAGTGAAAAGTACGTTATTGCAGTCCTTGATCCTGTTTTACAGTAAAGCTAAGGCTTTCCGTCCAAATTTCATGGCAAGAGTTGATAAAAATTTTAAAAAATCATCACTTGGTAGAATGAATTATGAATTGACGTGCTATGTTTCCAGAAATAAACATTACAGAAATTATTTTTTTTACTTTTAGATGGAACTTGCTAAAGTTCACGTTTATTTACTGCTTGTTCCAACATAAGTAACCCTGTGCAAGTTGTTCGTTAACGTTTTTAAATGGATAAAAGTAATTCATATTTAAAATGTGATTGAATTTTTATATAAAATTTGTTTGTTTTCTCACCAAAGGTGTTTGGTTGAAGGTTAACCTTTCTTTGGCCGTACACAAGAAGGTGAAAATTAATTGATTTCGCCCAAAATAATCTAGGTTTTAGTGTTGGACTAGACTTCATAAAGTATCGATACTGTGAATCGATGTATTGTTTTGAAATGTATCGATATCGGACAAGTATCGATACGAAATATTTTAATCCAGAGGAAAGGTTTAAAATAATGTTATATAATTTGAATGATTATTATATTTTGCCTATGTTTCAATAATTATGTACCTAATAAGAAACATTGAAAATAGAATTGAATTGCGCATATAAAAATACCACCTGCATTGAAAGTGCATTCTGAGATGTAACGTCAATGAAACCCCAGTAACCCAGTTGTGATTATTTCGGAATCTGTTGCTTTAATTATACACGCTTTTTATATCTCGCATTCTCACTGCATAGAACCATATGCCAGTGTTTGCAGATTATTTGTTCTATTGTTCTTGCTCAGCTGTTCCTTAAAAGTTCGTAGCGGGGCGGGTAAGGAATTGTCCTAAAATCGGCTAAATTTTAGTAGGGTTGGCCATATGACCTTAGTAGTTGGATCCTAAAGTTATGAGTATTCCGCAACGATACCTTGCCCTTCAAAGGAAGAAAAATATAACACTTCTATAACTTAAACATTCTGCTAATTGCTAAATTCTACTTATCACTTTTGGAATAATAACTGATTTAAATAGCGCGCCCATGCTTTTTTATGTAAGAATTCCCTCCTTCCAGAGAAGTGTAGACAAAGTAGTGTACATTCCACTAACTAGCACCACCTAAGAAAAGTTCTGGAATCCTGGGATGACTCATAGATGGTGCGGCGACCACAAAAATAAATTTATCGGCGTCGCGGATGTAATATTGTTTCCTCCTTAATTTATGTTCGTCCCGAGCAGAGAATGGAGCTTAAATGTCTATGCGGATTCATTTTTCCACGGGATAGTTCTTGTACCCTGCAGACCACATCATTGACTCTCTTGATTATATTATAAGCAAAGTTTGGATTTTTATACACACGAAATGTTAAAAATATGCGCATAATGTCAAGTTTTTCCAAAAAATATGTAAAAAAAATATGCTCTCCTACGTAAATTTATGCGTTTTTATGCATGTTTCTGATGAAATAAAACAAGTAATCAAAACATGTCTATATTTGTTAAAAATTGAAAAGATGCGCCTCTTTGTGTGAGAAATCAAGTGCGTAAAAAAAAAGTGATAGAGTGACAGTAAATAAGTTTCCGAAAAACTTTCAAGTTAATTTTCAATTTATTCAATACTAGCTTTTACTGAATTGTATTTTCCTGAAATAAACTGCACAAAAGGTTATGAGTCCAGTTCTAGCGTGATTCTAAGGAGTATTGAATAAATTTTGTGAAAAACTAAAAGTCTACGACGTCTTGTTCTGGTTGTTGTTTTGTGTTTGCTCTGAATCAAGTTTAGTCAGAGATGACAACACATGAAGAATTCCGTGTTCCTCTATTGACAAAGTCAAATTATCCTAGATGGAAATTTGAAGTGACTGCTTGTTTGGAAAGCGTCGGAGTCTACGAGGTTGTGTCGGGAGAAGAATTATGTCCAGAAAAGATAAAGAAAGATGAATTTAAAGCATGGCGAAAGTTAGATGCAAAAGCAAAGCGCGTACTGTCAGGGGGTCTTAACGATAATGATCACGCAAGCATTCGAGATTGTTTGACGTTAAATGAAATTTGGTTAAAAATAAAATCACTTTATGAACCAAAAAGTGAAGCGAATAAGTATGTATTGGCACAAGCTTTACACTCTTTGAAATTTAATGATGGACAGTCAGTGTCAAGTTACTGTGCTGAGCTTTCGGTTATTGTTGAACGTCTGAAGACAGCTGGTGAAAAGATCGCAGATACATTGCTTGAATCAAAGCTCATAACAGATCTACCATCAAAATTCAATTCGTTTCGTGAGCAGTATCTTCTACAGGCAGCCCAAGGAGCAACGTTCAAATTCAAGCAATTGCTATTGTTGGAAGCTTCGCGAAATAATACGACCGAAGATGATGTGAAGAAGTATAATGTGCTGTACACTAAGGCAAAAGGCGGTCAAACAAAGAAACCAAATCCTAAAAGAAATTCTCGCTGCTACAACTGTGATGAACTTGGCCACTTCAGTCGTGATTGTCCAAAGAAAAAGAATCGACGTGAAAAATCAAAGCCAAGACACGAAGTAATTACAACTACAGGTAGCTCGTTGATGTTTGCAAGTGAAAAAATCTTGTCAGTTTGTTGTGACAAAGACGTTTGGATTGGTGACAGTGGTGCGACACATCACATGACATTTGATCGTTCCTTATTTTTGTCAATGGATGAAATTGAAGACGGCACTTCTCCGATTACTGTCGGCAATGAAGACACGATTTATGCAAGAGGTCGAGGTATTGTAAAAGTCCATTCGTTATCTGGAGGACCAGTTACCTTGACAGATGTTCTTTTCGTTCTGAAGTTGAGTCGAAATTTATTGTCACTAGGCTCCGCAACTACGAAGAATATCGAAATTAAATTTGTAAAGAATTCGCTGACGATGTTCCAGAATGGTAGGAAAATTGCAAAAGACAGTCAAATAATCTTTATGAGATGGATTTTGTAAAAAATATTGACAGTAGTGAATATGCAAATAATGTCACTTCTGAATTAACTTTACAAACATGCCATGAACGTCTTGGACATGTGAATTATCGTTCGGTACGTGAATTGGCAAAAGGAACAGCAGTTACTGGAATGAATGTTGTGAAGCAATTGAGCGGTGAAACTGATAATTGTTGGTGTGAAGTTTGTATTCGAGCAAAAATGTCACAGCCATCTTTTAACAAGAATGAAAAACGTGCAACGAAACCTGGAGAATTGGTCCACTACGATATTTGCGGTCCAATGAAAGTGGAATCATTCGGATGTGCTAGAGTAATGGCAGTCTTTGTTGATGATTATTCTGGAATGTTGCATGTTAAACCACTGAAGCTAAAATCACAAATTCTGGAAGCTGTTTATGACGTCATTACGGAGTATAAGTCAGCAGCTCACGAAATTCTTCATCTTCGTTCAGATAATGCAAAAGAATTTAAATCTGCTGCAATGGTTGATCTTATGCGGAGAAATATGATCAAGCATGAGTTCAGTGCACCATATACACCTCAACAAATGGGTCGAGTGGAGCCACAGAATCGAACAATTGTGGAAATGGCTACAGCGATGCTGGAAGGAGCTAATTTGCCTCGAGGTTTATGGGCAGAAGCTTGTTCAACAGCAGCACAGATTCGAAATGTAATTCCATTAAAAAGACTCAATGATCGAACTCCATATGAGATGTTTTATGGAAATAAGCCAGATCTCAAACACTTAAGAATTTATGGGAGCAAAGCATTTGTTCTGGTTGATAGTTCAAAACGCCATAAATTTGAACCGAAGTCTGAAAAATTTGTTGTTGTTGGCTACGACGGTGCTGGCTACAGATTATGGCAACCGCAAACAGGACGTTTTGTAATAAGTAGAAATGTTGTAATTCAAGAATCAATACCATTGAGAATGGTCATAATTGTCTCTTCTAATAATGAAGCAGAGAAAAATCTAATGGATGATAAAGCTTCTAAAGAAATTAGCAGTGATGACAAAACTGATTCTTCTGATATCGTTGTGAATGAGTCTCAAGATGATTTGCAAAATAAAAATTCAGAAGAAGCTGAATCTACTGATTGTATTGCTCAACGAACGAGATCAAAACAGCAAGCTGGATTAATTGTCAATGGTAGTGCATTTATTGCTAATGTTACTATTCCGACAACAGTTCAAGAGGCAAGAGCTTCCGATGATGCTAATCAGTGGGAGTATGCCATGGAAGACGAGATGAAATCACTTGCTTGTAATAACACCTGGACATTGGTGGATCGTCCGAAAAATCGGAATATTATTCGTAATAAATGGGTGTTTCGTCTTAAAATTAAACATGATGGTACGATTGACCGATATAAGGCACGATTAGTCGTCAAGGGATGTTCTCAGAAGTTCGGAGTTGATTATTCTGAAACGTTTTCCCCTGTTGCAAGGTTTGATTCAGTTCGAACATTGTTAGCAGTGGCAGCCGTAAAGGATTATGAAATTTTTCAATTAGATGTAAAAACTGCCTTCCTTTATGGTGATCTTGATGAAATAATTTATATGGAACAGCCTGAAGGTTTTAGTGATGACACAGGTCGGGTATGTCGCTTGAATAAGAGTCTTTATGGTCCTAAGCAAGCTCCTCGACAGTGGAATTCAAAAATCGATGCATTTATGCAAAAATTTGGCTTAACACCGACGAAAGCTGATCCTTGTATTTATACTTCGAAAGAAGGAAAGCTGATGGTGGTATTGTATGTTGACGATGGATTAGTCATTGGTGAATCAAAAGAAGACCAACAATTGATTGACACCATGCGTAAGGAATTTGAAATCACAGGTTGTGAAGCAACATGTTATCTTGGCATAGAAATCATTCGAAATCGCAAGAATAAAACAATTCGACTTGTACAGAACGCATATGTAAAAACTATTCTTGAGAAGTTTGGTATGTCTGAAGCACATTCAGTTGCAACACCCTCAGTACCTGGAATAACGTTAGTTACAGAAGGAAAGAGAGTTGATGTTCCTTACAGACAACTTGTTGGGTCTCTAATGTATTTGGCAGTAGCTACACGACCTGACTTGGCATATTCAGTTGCACAGTTATCCAAATACTTGGATACACCAACTCAACAGCATTGGGAAGCTGGTAAACGCGTTCTACGTTACCTAGTGGGTACTGCATACATTGAAATTATGTATGGTTGTGAAACTACAAATAAATTAGTAGCATATTGCGATGCTGATCATGCATCATGCCAAGATACTAGACGAAGTATCAGTGGTGCTGTGATCATCCTGAATGGAGGACCTGTTTCATGGCTGTCACGCAAACAAGAAGTAATTGCTGACTCTACCACATACGCAGAGTATGTTGCAATTCACGATGCAACTCGAGAAGTTGTTTGGTTACGTCGATTACTGGAGGACATCAGTTATAAGCAAAAAGAACCTACAATAATATATTGTGATAATACGGCAGCAGAAAAATTGATATCGAATCCAGTGTTTCATCGTCGCACTAAACATATAGAGACGAAATATCACTGTGTAAGGGAACATGTAAAAAATAGAAAAATTATAATTTGTCATGTTTCAACTACTAAACAGTTGGCGGATATTTTTACCAAAGCTCTTCCAAAAGAAAAATTTGAAGTTTTTCGAACAGCTATGGAACTCTCAGCAACCAAAGAGTCGAGTGGGAGTGTTAAAAATTGAAAAGATGCGCCTCTTTGTGTGAGAAATCAAGTGTGTAAAAAAAGTGATAGAGTGACAGTAAATAAGTTTCCGAAAAACTTTCAAGTTAATTTTCAATTTATTCAATACTAGCTTTTACTGAATTGTATTTTCCTGAAATAAACTGCACAAAAATATTTAAGCACAAAAACAATAATAATTTTACAGAACAAATTTCATTATCTATGATAATAACTACGAAAATTAACTAAAATTGTGTAACTGGCAATATAGAAAGTGTTAGGATAGAGTTTATACATGTATTTTGGCCTTATTGGGCCTCATCAGCACTCTGTACTACATTAAATAAAAATAATAATAATTCTATTTATTAAACATGATCTAAGAAACATAGCGACGATTAAAACTATTCAGCTTTCAACTTAATGTATGCTATTCTTATTATGCCAGTTGACAATCAAATGTTTTTCTAAGTTTTCCACAATGAATTTTTGCCGTCTATCTGACAATATATTTTTATATGTCGAAAATATTCTTTCGACATCCACCGATGTGATGGATACATACTTAAATACTGTAACTTGGTGGGGATCTAAAAACAAAACAAAAACCGTTATTGGTTGTTACGCTATTAAATTGCGTAAGTATTGTTTTTCCAATTTTGCCTGGGGCCACTTTTAACAAATTTTCGAAATCTGATACAATTGAAATTGATTCTATTAAACTCACTTGCTCTGTCTTTAATTTTTTAATAAAGCTACTTAAGTTACTACAGTGAGTTTTAATATAGATTAACTGATCTATGAGCTCATGTTTTTCGTACAGATTTTTACATTTTGCAATTGAATCACTGAAATCTGACACAATGTTTTTTTATACTAGAAAAGTTATTCGCGTGGAATACGACTGCGTCTAACCAGGTTCCCCAACGGGTAATAATGGGTTCGAGCGGTAATTTTTCTTTATACAATTGCACTTGAAGGGGTGCATAAATATATATTTTTTTACATTCGATATTAATGAATTCAATAATGGAAACTGATATTTAATTTCCTCAATAACTCTATCTATTCCGTGTTCTAAATATGTCACGTGAATTAAATATTTGTAAAAAAAAATTAAATTTTTCCCTGCTTTAATCATATATGAAGTAACTAAAAGAAAAATTTTGTCAGTTGGCGGTATATCTGGAGTGAAAACGAACAATCTCACGCTATTAGTTTTGTGCTAATCAAAAGAGATTTTAGCAAAATATATTTAGAACACCAACTAATAAATTTGCAATATAATGACCAGTGACATCAGTCGTTTCATCAACAATAATATAAAGAAATTGATCCGTAATATAACTTTTTATGCCTCGAATGACATCATTGTACACTGAACTTACATACATAGTTCTTTCTTAACGTCCTTTCGTGAGGTACACTTTTATTACAAAATTCTTCCAAAAAGGATTTAAATTTATGATTTTGTACCTTATTTAGAGGAATATTTGCACTTAATAGCGCTTTGCACAACCGCAAATTAAAATTTTCTTGATCCGTTATGCTTGAAGACGACGAAATACATTGTTGTTACGAAATCTGCGAAATTTTCGTCTTCTTCAATTTCTCGCACTCACTTTTATGTCTCTCGGTTGCGATGTGTTGGTCAATTTGTGATTTTTCTCACACTTTACCTTTAAAATAAATACTTTTATTATTCGAAGATAATAATCTCATAAAATACCATACATACATGTAATCAAAATTTAAAAACTTTCAAAATAATATTAAATGTTTCTTAATTAATGCGAATCGGCCTCGTAAAAATTTAAAGGAAAAAAAAATACCATAGACAGGACAAGTTATGAATGGGGTGGGGTGTCATTTCAGATAATCCGACAAATCTTCAGGCTCCATTCTTAAGAATGGGGATCTCTCAGAGGAGACCCTAATAAATTAATAAAGTAACGGCCGCCCGGCGTTTTTTTTTTTTAATTCTTGCTTACCTAATTGTGATAAAAATTAATTATTGATATTTTGAAAATATGTCGATTTTATGTTGGAAATGTGGAAAATATGCATTTTAGGCACAAAGACCGAAAACATGCACTAAACTATCAGTCTATGAAGAATATGCAATATTTTTATGTAAGACCCTTCTTACTTTGGTACCAAAAGTTTGTGAAATGCAGATCAATGGAGATTATTAACGTTTGAATTAAAAAGTATGATTTTTATTTATTTATTTTTATATTTTCCTTTTGTTTACGATGCACCACCGGAATTAGGGCAGAGGGTTCCGGTCCCTCGTAAATTTAGAGAACTACATTTCGCATTGACTTTGGGTTTCGGAGGAGGGTTCTTTCGGGCTGGAACTGTTCAAGCTTATTTTGTTGGACAATTTACTCTCTTTCTACTAAATGAAAGCCAGCTTAGGGCTTAAAGAATAATATATTGAAATAACTTTGAAGGGACAGTAGAGTCGCTAATCGGCCCTTATTAAAATAGGAAATAAAGGCAATTAAAAAAAATGATAAGCTAAATCTAAAAATATGTGAAAAACAAACTCACCTTTTAAGTAAGGTACTCGAAGGGGAGAATTCAGCAGCAGAGAATTTCGCTAAAACCTTTTTTAGAGTTTCGTCAGCTTTCCTCGGGGTCTTCTATGCAACTTTCAGCAGAGATTCTCACAAAATAGTACACTTGTGGATTTGATTCTTTAAACTTTATTCGAAAACGACCCGGTGAACATTAATTAATTTTCGAAATCTCTCTCTTCCGCGGGATCGTATATGTAAATAAACCTCTCCCGAGAGGTGTCTTGAGTTGCCTACATCATGCCCACGTGCACAGAAATGCACGCGTGGGCATCATCTCCGTTTTCACGCGGGAGATTTGCTGACAAAAGATTTATTTATTTTAGCGATATCTAAATGGCTCTTAAGAGGATATTTAGACTAACTCGCCTGGGAACTTGCTTACGTTAAGACTAACTTAGAAATTCCTCTGTTCAATTCGAGTAAGTAATTTCATTTTGATTGGATTTAGGGCGAAAATTTTCGGCTGCTTACATTTATACCGCCAATCTAATTATTTTAATGAAGTTTGGATATATCCTAAATTTTACATTGATATTCCTAATAAAAAAGATGCTTTTTACATAAAATCCGAACTTTAATTATAAGGTCCATCCCCAGGCGCTTGCAGTTTCGGACACATTTCACGAATTCTTCTGGGATTGTACAGCCATATCTGGCCTCCATAGTTACATTTAGGGAATCAATTTTGGATACCAGTCCTACATTTAACCCAATAGAATCTTTCTCTAACTTTCGCCAATGTCTTATTGGTATAAATTTCACTCCCATCAGGTGACTCCCCCCTTTTAAGAACTTCGTTGTCTAATTCTAAAGAATCCCATTGTGCTGAATACTTTTTAAAAATAATATTTTTATCTGATATATCAGACCAAGTTGGACTTTGTCCTTTTTCTTTCCAAGAGATTATATCCCCTTTTCTTTTGGCGATGTTCTTGTCTAATAATCTCTGGCTGCCTGTGGTTCCTTGTAACACTTGTTGTTGGTAGGAATTATTCCTACTTTGTCTTCCAGTTTTTGTCGACAATCCTCACGACATCGTTTTCTGGATAGGGCATGGACACAACCTGGACGATGTTCAATTGTAAAATTATATTATTGTAATATTTCTATCCATCTAGCTGTTCATTTTTGAACTACTTCAATGCTGCATGATTTGATTAAAGATAAAAGTGTCGACTATAAAGATATATTTGCGGAAATATTTTTTTTACTACAGCAAGAAGCTCCTTTCTGGTTATACAGTAGTTTCTTTCAGTTTTGAACAAAATTTTACTGCCCATTGATCGTGACCAGGCGACAATATGGGTACAGACACTAAAAGAACTGCTCAGCGAACAAACTTATTAATCTAGGCGACCGTGTATTCGAAGTTCTGTTTAACCTTTATTTTGTTGTCATCAGAGGTTGTTATCCATAACAACAATACCTCCTTTTTATACTGTTTGGGCTCAAAATGGCGGCGGCGGGCTATTTTACTCACATGAGCTCTACTCGGTATAGAACCCCAAAATTCGGGGATTGAAAATAGAGTCAGGAATTGTATTTTCCAATTCCAGATAATCAAACTTTGCCTGGCCTGATAGGTAATAAAAATTGGCAGAATTGAGGCAGCATTCAATTTTACAAATTTTTCACCGTTGCGCCGCTCGAGGGTTTTAAGAGTTTTATTTTGTATTATTATATGTAATTGTGTTTGCCTTTATTTCAATTTTTACGATTCTAATAAACATTTTATGTACTCACTTCTAGAACAAAGATATTATTTGTTACTACACCGTTGTGTACTGTCATTTTAGTCAACTGTTAGGTAGTAGATCATGCATGTACGTCACAAGTCACGTGGGATAAAAGATAAAATGAAGGCTCGATATAGAGTATTATGGAAATGGCTCAGAAAATAATATACTTGTGATATTTCATATTTCAAGGAGCAAATTGATGTTGAATAGAAACAATTCTGCTGATATAAATGCATATGCTAAATGGATAGATGAAAAAAGGAAAATTAGATCCGGAAAATCAAAAAAATTCAAATTTATTTGCACACAAAAGTGATATGATAAGTTTATTACACAATGAAAAATACTTCAAGTAATTATTTTGCACTGATAAAGTTCATTTTTAATCATTTCAATGCTATGTAAGAAGGAAAAATAAGAAATTTTAACATAGGCAGAATTTATTTAAAAAACTACAGTAGTAAAAAATACAACAATCAACCAGATATAAATCTATAATGTACAAATATTACCAACAATATTCTTATATTTTGAACCCCAAAATTGTACTAAGTAGAATTGACTTCTAGAAAATTGCAAATTTCATGTGAATAATTTCAAAATTAGCACCTGCTTTGGAAAACACTTCGAAACTATAAACTTGTTCAAAATTGTGCTATAGACTTGAGCAACAAAATTCGTTCTCTTTAATTTATTTAGTTATCTATATAACAATTAAGTAAAAACGCTTGCTGATTCAAAGAATGACTATCAAACGTACAATAATATTTAATTCGTGATCATTGACTCTTTGTTCTGTGATGCAGTTCACTGGACAACTGGCCATTCGTGTAATAGTCCGAGGCACTATTTTGTTTAACACCATTCTCCTTTACGTAACCGTTGAGTTTAATATTGCCATTTTGGTGTATGTATCCATTAGCGTGGCCATTTGCGATGGAAGTGGTCGGAGATCGCTTCTTAATAGCAGGCCTTCTTCCGTACGACTTTGTGTAAAATTCTTTGAACAGGAAGAAGAACATCACCGCATGCATTCCAATCCACCAAACGAAGGCACGAGGGTAATTACAGTCGATGAAGAGTAATTGGAAGGCATGTACCATTATACCTACAAACTGAACCTATAACAGACACGAACGAAAAATTAAAGAAAAAATAATACCTAAAATAATCAATAATAAATTGTAATAATTAAATAAATTATTGAAATACAGTACTGTATAGTTAAAATTAAAAATAATGTCTCCCCAATGTGCGGTCTAATCAATCCATTTTGACTTGCGATCTAATCTCTTCTGATTACAAGCAGATGGCCGAAAAGTACTAATCTTATTAAATTTTATTATGGGGCAATGTGTATTATTATTTCTTTTAAATCTTTGCTGCGCGAGTCATTCTAAAATACTATTTCTGTTTAAGACATTGTTTCATATTTTACAATCATTTTCCAAATAACTCTATTTAAAATTCTTTGTTCCTATTCCATTAAAAAAAATTAAACATACCATTTGTAAGGTGGTCAAATACTTCTTCCACCAGAGATACTTATGTACACTTGGTCCCATTGCACTCATCATATAATACGTGTACATAACAATATGCACAAATGTATTAAGGAATCCAAAAAACGTACTATGACCACCTGCAACATCAACGAAACAAAATCTAAAACATGCACATTTCAAATACCTATCATACCCGGTGTGAACTTGACACCGAACCAAATCGACATGGGCATCACTCCATGATGTATCACGTGCAGCGTGGAAATGTGGTCGTTCTTTTTCCTCAGCACGAAAAATAACTGCAAAAATCGCCACTGTTTATTAGATTTACGGACCTTAAGTTTAACTTACTCACGGTATCTATGAATTCCGTGAATTTCGAGAAGTAGTACCACCACGACGCGTGGACCATCTGAAATAAAAATCATCAGTGTACCGAATGTTATTTTGTTAGGAACAAACTTACATTTAACGTTTCCGTATCGTTCGAGTAATCTACTGGCTGACATCTCCAATTGTACTTTCCCGTTAACCATCCGTTCATTCCTATCTGTGCGAAAAAATATTATTAAAGTCCTATTCATAACACTCTAGCAAGTAAGGCTGGTGCAAAAATACTTGGCACTTTTAGGAAAAGAAAATATTTAGGCGCTGCTTTACATAAGATACTGGTAGGTAATATGGCCATCCTAAGGTTAAAGTGCATAAAGCGATACTAATAAGAACAATATATGGATAATGCATCTAAAATTATTATTCAAGCCTCCTTGATTGCATTTATCTTACAAATAAATAACCAGCGATCAATATAAAAATGAATTAGGGTAGACGTTGGAATTTAAATGCATGTCTTGGATAACGTCGTATTAATAATAATTGTCGATCAATTATGACATAAATAACACGTCGGAATGTTTAATGTTACTCACGCAGTTATCCATGGAGTTCAAAGTATCTTGATACAGCAGGCAGTGGTCATTTTACGCATCTGCTTTAATTTTTTTAAAATAAAACTGTTTTCTAGCTATGTAGAAACGTCAAAGTGACTGATGTCCGTATTCATAGCGCTTCCTTTAATGAGGAACCCTTTAGAAAGGGATTGTCGCAAGGCAGTTGCATAATCACAATACCCATTTTAAGGGGTTTATTACTGAAGGAAGCCTCAAGAAAGCACTACGAATACCAACATGAAGTTCGATGAACCAAATCCATACATCTATGTTTAGTTGCATCGCCAACTCTAATTCATTTTTTATTTAATCACCTCTTTATATCTAGAAACGTATAAATGATTGATATGCAATTAAAAAAAAAGTGGCAATCTATGCTGGTTATATAGCCAAGAGGGTAAACCATTCACTTAAATGTTGTACACTATTTCCTCTTTGTACAATAATTCCTGGGCATTTGAAATAATTTGAAAGCATTTTATTTCTTTGCACTAGCTACAGAATTTCATGCAGTACCTACATGATCCTTCATATTTCTATATTAACTACGTCTTAGTAATTCCCAAATCAACTAAGTAATACCCAAAATTCCTCAACAGTTTACCCCTCGTATGGCCATATTGTCAACTAATGCACTTTCTATTATTACTAAATTATTATTAAAAAATTTAAAAAATCAAAGGTTTATATTTAGGCTGCGTTGTATAAAAGGTTTAAACCAGGATTAAATTTAAATCTAGGTTAGAATATGATTTACAAAATGCTGTACGTCATAATGTTTGTCACATTTTAACTTAGGATTAAATTCAATCCTGGCTTAAATCTTTTATACAACGCAGTCTTAGTTCCGTATTTATTTAAGAAAACAAAGCAAATAATACTTGAACACAAAACGATTTTATAAAAATTGTTTAATAATTTTAATCTTCTTCACATTTTGAACACAAGATTTTATAACGAACACAGTCACATGAAGGAAGTCGGCCATTAATATGCTTGGAGCGAAAGTGGTGGCATTTAGCGGAAATTTATATTAATGATATAGGGTGCTCTGCGAGTGCGTTTAGTGACACTATTGAACTGGATTAATGGTTTGGGAAATATAACGAACTGGCCATATTCTCAGCAGGTACCTTAGTATAGAATAGGGTGATTTTTGAATAGAGTGATTCTTGAATAGGCCGACAAAGAAAAAATGGTGAAAGAACAGGCAACATAGAAAATTTTATGTACTTTAGTTTTCTAGAAATAATGAATAAAAATTTATCCCAAAAATGACGATATGTTCCTGTTTAAGAGAGAGTAATAGATGAACGTTCAAGGTCAAGTTCACGCTCAACGCCACGCCATAACAATAATTAAACTATAAAGCACTTCTATGACTGCCTTTATTTCGTTCATCTGTTGTTCTTTCTCAACTAGGGACGTATCGTCATTTTGGGTATAATTTTTGATTAATTATTTATTTTTCGAAAAGTATTTAGACGAATTTCATTAAATATTCAAATAAATTAACGCTATTTACTGGGCAGTCAATTAAATAGCTATTCCTTTCCATATTATTATGATAACATTATGATAGGATTGAAAAATCGAACAGATTTAACGATTCTTTTGCTACAAATAAAACTGGCGTCACTGCATCTTAGTGACCCCGCTTTTAGTCCCTAGGTGAACGCCAAGGTTAAGCTAACGTAAAACCGGCCCTCCTAGCAAGGGTTTAAGTGATTATCACTAATGATGATAAATATTGTTAATGTAGGGGCAGCTTGGACACAAGCGTCACCCTATAATCACTCAAATCCACCTAACTTATTGCTTATTATTTTTTGATTTTAATCGATTAAAAATCGATTGGTTTGTTACGATAATTAGTCCATACAATCTCTTAGCGATTGCTTGTAAAGAATATAAAAAATAAATTGATTCAGACATTACTTAAATTGAAAAGTTCAACAATTTTGAAAAATTTTAATTCATATAAAACATAACCACTGAAAATATAAAACAGAAAATGACTAGTGTAAAAATAAAACATAATAAAAAAGCAATAAACAATTAAAACAAATAACAATAAAATAGCATACATACCTGTAAAAATAACCAAATGCTAAATATGACTTGAAAAAAATTATATACTACTAGAGTATTTTGTAAGTGGAAGGGTTTCCTATTTTCCATTAATTTTGGACCCACATACTGAAAAAGAGGAAAAAAAAGGTAACTTAACTTGAATAAATTAATTTGTTTAACTAGTCAGACACGCTTGGTTTATGTTTTGCTATTATTTAAGAAAATAAAAAGATGAGGAAACTTTTCCATTGAACGGGAACAACTTGGATGGCTTGGATGTATTATAATTATAAGAATAGAAAATAAGGAGAGTTTATGAAATTAAAGTAAAGGGGTGAGGACATACGGAAAGAGAAAAAAACAATAAGAGTTAGAAAAAAGGGAAGAAAATATGAAGGATTGTATTAAGAAATCTAATTTTATACCAATCTTACATCTGAACATGGAAGAATAAGTAAAATCAGGAAGGAATTCTTTTTTAGTTTCCTGTAGTCAATTTGAACGAACATTGCATATTTATTATTACCAATGATAACTACTTTTATAAAAAAAAATCTTTGATGTAATGATGATAATAAATATTTATTGTAGAAATATTGTATGACTTATACATACCTTGACTACTACGATGTAAGTTATACATATAAATAACGTATAAAATGGACTTGACATTAGAGGCCAATTCGATGTCCTAGGATCTGAAAGAGCGATAATAGAGGTTAATATCTTTTTGGGTGGAAAGCGTGGATGAGACGCTCACCTTCATATTTGTTTAAAAAATTATTAATGTCTTGTACGTATCTTATGACTAAGGCCATGTTAATAAATCTGCAAAAGAAACAACCATCATTAATAAATAAAATAACACAATAAAACATTAATAAGAAATTGATTCATTAATATTATTTTTCTCAATTCTTTTTCGGTTCATTTTATACAATAAACATTTTCATTAAATTTAGAAAGAACTAAAAAGAATGAATCAAAAACAAAATTGTATAAATACTAAAAACTGCTGAGTTCTGGAGGTGGTCGCCTAAATATTGATAGAATAAATCGAAGAATAAAAAAAGATTACGGAAATGTAATATTAACGGCCTACAAAATCCGATTCATCAGGATTTGATTGAGATGTTATCGCTAATGACGATCGATGTTAATTTACCAGACACGCTTATAGCAACCTTGTTGTAAGCCTTCGTTATAACGATTTTTTACTTGAATATTTTCCAGTGAACACCTTCTGGCAGTAATTAATATAACTTAAATTTATTACTTTTTCATTTATATAGCGGATATCGAACATTAACATTTAATACAAGACAATAAAAATGTTCGTCTTTAATAATAATTAAGATAATAAAAAAATAGTTACTGAATTCATAATATTCCCAAATACCTACTATAGTCGAACCTCCATAACTCGAATCTCAAGGGACCGGATAATTACTTCGAGTTAGAGAAAAAGATTTCATTTATGCACAACGTGCAGGGACATTCGATTTACAGAAAATTTTGAGTTGTGAAGGTTCAAGTTATAGAGGTGCGACTGTGTACGGCAATGCTTAGTTTGTGTCTTCTATGGAACGATACTTTACCGCTCCTGATAATAACTACAATATAAAATATTTTTAAATAAAAACTGAAAGCGAGCCAGAGAGAAAAAATTAGAACGTCTTTATTGTTTTCAAAAAATTAATTACAATATTCTATAAAGCTGTAATTTTTACGTTTTTTTTTTGAAAAAAATAACTAACAATAACAATATTCTCTAAAGTTGTAATTCTTACTCTTCTGTAAAAAACATCTTGTCAAAATCAAAATGTCCTCAGATATATAAAAACGAAGAAAAAATATTAAATACCTTAGAATTTATGTAAGTATAAAAGTGTCTTGAGCGTTAAAAGTAATGTCTCCCAAATGAAACTTGCGATAATGAATTTAATTTCATGTTTTTATTTTATATTTGTTTATCTGCTTGTTTGTTTGCTTGTCCATCTACTTATTAAAGGGTCAGAAGGGCATTAATTCCTCCATGTTTATTAGGAATTGATAATAAGAAATATCATTTGGGTTGAGTAAGGATGGGCGTACTGATTAACTGGGATAAAAGTTTCTGGGCCTTCCAGAATTGGAATTAATTAATACCAAGAATACTAATGATAAAAAAAATTAAAATGAAATCGAATTGAAATCACAACACAAATGAACAGAAAAATTGCCGCCACAATCGAGATTTAAACTCGAATCTTCTGGCTGCATGCTAGACGCCTTTCTTTTTAATTTTAATATACTAATACATATCTTTAACATTTAATACTAATGTAATTTTTACAAACTATACAAATACAATAAACAACTTGAATCACGACATTTTGCGATCACTTTTTGACACAATAGCTGCACAGAAGATTCCTGAGGTATCCACTGCAATCAAAATTGATTTGCGAAATTTTTTTTTATATAAATACAGTGGAAGTTCTATAACTCGAACTTTTCTGTGTCGAAATTTACTGATTTTCTCTTCATATAGTATATGTATAACTGAAATATATCTCTTTAACTCGAAATTTCTAAAACTCGAAGTCATTTTCCGGTCCCTTTGTAGATTCGTGTTATGGAAATTCCACAGTGTATCATTATAAAAATGGCAATAGTACATCATTATAATAATAGGAATAGCATACCATTATAAGAATAGGAATTTTATCAATACTTCTACTAGTTCTAAGCGATGTTGCATTTTTATACTTTCAGTAAAACATTGCTATAGCTTTCAATAAAGATTTTCGTAAACACTTTCTTGAGTACCATTTTGACAAAATGTTCCAATTTTAGCATTGGTTGAAAAGTTCGCAATGCAGTTTTCTGAACTTAATCAAGGATTCTTCTAGGTATTCTTCAATAATATAAAACGGAATTGGAATGCAATACAGAATATTTTTATGAACGGTTTATTTTTTAGGAAAAAGAGAAGAAAAACAGAACATGAAAGTGCACAGAGAGATTTTGGAATAAGTAAGAACATATAAGTACCTGCTTGGGGGCAAGTTTAAATGCTCAAGATTAGAAAGTGAATTAGACGATAGAATTACGGTAACGAGAAAACTACTTAAAGCAACTGAAAATAATTTCATAAGTCATGAAGACCTACCGAAACATGTAAAAGCTGAAGTGATAAGAAGAGTCGTAAAACTAAAATTATACCAATCGAAAGAACTATACAACAGCATCAGCTACGGTGGTCTGAGGATTATTTGAGGCGAAATAAATAAAAGAAAACAAGAGGAGAAACCTAGGATATACTGGAAATAAGCAGCTAGTAACTAAGAGGACTGAAGTAGCAAGAAGTAAGTTAACTGGCACAAGATAAAAAAGTATGGAAGGATATGTAGAAAAGAGATCCTACGAAGTTAATTCTACAATAACCTTACACCGAAAGGAGAAAAGTTCAGGATTGTGTTTCTGTTTGATGCATAGTGAGAATTTAATGAAACAGTTTGGTTTTTAAAAAATAGGTCGTAAATCTTCCTTCCGTACACCTGCATTTTTTTTTTATTTTTACATTTAGGTAGTGAATTGAAGTTAAAGATAGTAGAATTAGTCATTAAGAATTCTTTATAGAAAGAGAATATAGATATGAAATGGTAATTTGGAAGATCAGTGATGAAATAAAGTACTAGCCAAGCCAATGGCGCATCCACGGAGGTAGCTAAGGGGGCTGAAGCTCCCCCCAGAGTCAGCTATGTGGTAGTAAAATTTAATAACATATCAGTTTTTCAAAAAAAAAACTAGTACGGCGACATAATTTTGTTTTGTAATATTAGTTCGGCATACATACAGGCTGTTTACTAAACATCCGGCAAAAATTAAGGATGTTATTCCTTGGATTATTTTAAGATTTTTGTGCCCTTATAGATGATTTTCAGAAAAGCGCTTTGTTTCGAAGATAGAGGGCGATAAAATTTTGGATATAAAAAAAATTAATGTAGACTACGTAAAATGATGCACTGGGCCTATTGAGTACAAGAAATCCGTATTAATCGTTTCAACATGTTTCCGATTAAGAAGAACTGATACTATTTGTGGTGACATCAGGCTAGGGCAGATAGCGAAAACACTATTACTTACTTTAACCATAAGTTTCTTAGATTGTTAGATTTGCTCGTTTGTATTGTTCCAGGTTATTCTAAAAGCTGTAAAATGTAGTTTTCTGTCACATTTGTTTATCTTGCACCGAAGAAATTCCGGACTGATAGTGAAAACTACATTTTACAGCTTTTAGAGCAGCTCCCAATACAAACGAACAAGCCTGTTGATGTTTCCATTCTGACTTGTCACTTTCTTTGGAAGTTGTCAAAACTGATTGCGTCTCGTAAGTTTGTATGATAATTAAAAGTTTGTTAGTTAGTAAAACTATCTAATATGAACAGCTATACGAACGCCGAGATGACTGATATGCATTTTATGGATTATTCTCGAAATTTCTCGGTAATTTCTGGGTTATTCCCGATAAAGGGTGAAATGTAAACAATTTTTACACGAATGTAATTACGTGAATAAAACCAGCGACAAATAACGATAAACTAATTGAAATATTAGTTAGTAGCAAAATAATGCAGGTGTTTTTATGCACATGACGGCTGTGAACGAATGAATTATTTTTAATTTAAACAAATAGTAATTTAT
The DNA here is from genome assembly GCA_039766575.1 of Serrognathus titanus. Lineage (NCBI taxonomy): Eukaryota > Metazoa > Arthropoda > Insecta > Coleoptera > Lucanidae > Serrognathus > Serrognathus titanus. Next base: position 24,321,960 of record CM077913.1, read on the forward strand.
TTTGAACTCCAATTGTAATAACATCTAACTTTATCGATAGAAAGGTTAGTCATTGAAACAAAACCAAATCGCCATATTCAAATAGCATTAATGCAAAAAACTTGTTAAAATATGTATACAAAACAATTTGGTGGTTTTTAATAGCATTAGTGTTGGGATTTACTTCAAAAAGCAACAAATTTGTGTAACAAATTGCGCTGAACATTGTTTGACATATAAGAAATAGTTTGTAAATATTATATAATAAAATTAGTGTTACGTTTCACTTATTTGAATTGAACATATGTTAAAACTAGCACAGCAATTAAAAATATTGTTACATCATTGATCTCACGATCGTGAGTGAAGCTATTAAATAGGTTTGTTTCATTCGACAGAATTTCAAATTCTGAACCGTTTAAATCATGCGCAGTAAGAAATTTATATCCAATTTAGTGCACTGCTCATGCTCAGTACAATTTTGGACGGTCCAGAACTTGAAATCCTGGTGAATGGAGCACACCTATTATCAGCGCGAATTCTTATAGCTTCACATAGTTGTGAAACTTTTGATTTTTTTTAGGTATACTCATCGATTTCGTTATATAATGGTCTAAAAAACTGAAAATGTGAACTCACCAGTTCCTTACAGGTAGATTTGAAAATTGCTAAATTGTGTATTACATCGATTGCATGAAAAAGCAAACAAATTAATTAATTTATCGATTTAAGGTGACCTGATACCAGCATTTTAGTATATTGTCACTATTTTAAGTCAATTTTAGTATTTATGTTTGGGTCTCGTTGTTATTATTAACGCCAGAATAAGTATATCAAAAAAAGTCTCCCTCATTACGTTCATTTATGTCTAGGCAATTTTTTGCCTTCATACAGTCATTTTCGTAATTACCATTGTTAGAACGTTGCATGAAAACGTGACTTTTTTACGATAATACACGTGCAAAATTAACCTTACGATATTTGTTTAAGATGAGATAAGAAATTATCGAAATTTGTAACGTGTCTCTGACATCTAACTTATTATCTCATTTCAATGCAGAACGTTTTTTCGTCCTATTAAATTTATTTTGATATATTTAATTACGATTAGTATATATTTAAAAATTATTTATGTTACGGTGAATAGATACTTATGTAATTGTAATATCTTGTGAATATTATGTCGATACCACTTATCTTCAAACGCAGAAATGCGAGCTGTGTTTATTACTCATGAAAATTTTATTGAGTGCGATGCACATCGTAGATACTAAGAAATGTTTCCGTAGAAAAGGCAACCAAATCTCAAATTATTTAAGTCTTTATGACCGAGTAGGAGAAGTTAGTTTGTTCCGTTCAAAAACAGTTATTTTGAGCCATCCAAAGACCATCTCACTGGAACAAGAACAAAATATTTTAGTTCGAGTATCAGATAATCCGGAGATCAGTTCCAGAAAAATTAGTAAGTTCTGAGACTATTACTACTACTACCTATATCACTTTACACGCAGTGTATAATCCACTATTGTTCTGTGTTCCATTACTTTTATACCACGTTGTACACAAGATTTTATTAAAATGACTGCAAAAAATAAATGAACACATTTCTTCACTATATTCACTCAAGGTTAAGTTTTGTGAACTTCACCTCTGATTGTGCATATTCTGTTTATGTTGTTTATCATTTGAATTTTCATTAACTCTAATCATTTATAAGTAAGTACATTAAAGTACATGCTGTATTTAATTTGTACGAAATTGTTTGTATATATTTATCTTATGAGAATTGCACAATAATTACTATATTTACTTTTTAGAGTACATTATCCAATGATTAATAAAACCGAGAACAGGCAGAGGGACGTGGCACCATCAATTAAAGTTTGTTATCTTCTACAACTTCAAAGTGATTTCACTTTATTAGAATTTTTATCTGCATATCAAGTCACCATCAAACAACGATAACACATGAATCACCACGTCTGATAAGAATAGCCGTAAAACTGAACAATTCTAAAATTTGGTCTACTTCTTTCTATTTGTCACTCGAATTTATTCAAACAATTAACAAAATAAATAAAAGCGTAAACATGTGCATTGCGATCGAGACCCACATAGCCCGGCAACCATGGTCGAATAAGGTCACATATGGTGCAAGTCTTACCTACCATAAACAAACGCTTCAATTAAATTTCATAATTAACGCTGAAGTGACGTTCTAATGTTTTGATTAACAGCGAATTTCTTATTAGCGAAGTGTGACTGACCTCATTATTAAGTAGTACTTTGTAAAATGTAGGTGTACAATAGTTAAGTTTCTTTTAAAATTGAAATCATACCTGCGTTCCGATAGATCACTATCAGAGTGAACCTTCCGAACATAATAAGCAGGCTTCGGACATTTCGAAACGTTTCCATGGTTAAGCAATACGATGACCAATGAAAAGTGACCATTCATTGCGTAGCCATGACAACGCTCCGAACTGTCCGAAGTCTGATAATAAGGCAAAAAGATACTATTAGCAAATTATCTGAATTTCGCACTCTTCACTCCTTTTATAATTAGAGACAAGTAAGATGTACACATAATGAGAAGAAGGGCGCAGTATGGATGGGTGGTCACGTTGCGATGTAGAACGTAGTTTTTCTATCTTTAAAAATATTTTGAAATCAAAACGAACGAGGTTTGCAGAGGAAAATTTAGAACAACATGTAATTGAAGATGCATATGTTAATCGTTTCTTTACTGTAGAATAATTAGAAGACGTTGTATAGTTGCGAAGTTGCGAAAGAAGGGAAACAGTTCAATTGCCCAGTGTTTTAATTGAGTTGCTTACGCGCACTGCTCTTAAGAACATAGTTGTTCCACTGGTGAAATGTGTAGGAGTTACTTCTTTCTATTTATATTCCGATCCTTTTACTTCGAATAACCTAGTAATTTGTACAGTTATTCAATAAGAAAACATTTCAATGGTGATTATTGTTCTTTGAAATCGAAAAGTTCGTCCACATATTTAGATTTTTGGCATTTTAATATAAAAACACATGCTCACCACTGTATAATAAAAATTGAGCTTTTTTTATGAGTAGCATTTAAAATTGTTTCCACATCAGAAGTCTGACATGTGTTTATAACAGTTTTTAACATTTTTCTCATGTTCTTGAAAGTCTCTTCTTTCGTCACTATTTAAGACCTTCTGTGTTTATTTCGTTTTTTACAATTTTTTAAAAGAAATCATCACATCCTTAGGTACTTTAGTCTTTAATAGTATTATATCATTTTACTAGCTATTTATGAGTTGATTTTATAATTCACTGATACTTGCGCGGTAATTAATTTCGTCCAATTTAAGAAGTATCTGACAAGTTCAAAGAGTAACCACAGCCAACGCGGAGACTGCGTTATTTACACGTGAGGTAATCATCAAAGCCTTCGCAGATTCCACGTGCTACTTGAAGGAATCAACAATGCCGTCATAATAATAATTAAAGATGGCCACAACAATGACAGTATTAGCACGGAACGAATTAGGTAACAAGAAAATTTGTTTAAATAATTAGCACCATGATTAGGGAACCGCAAAAATTTGGAATTAAAATATTTTGCCCGTGAAAAAATAAATAAGAAGCGGCATAAATAAATAGTACAGCAGCTTAGCTGACGTGATTGACGTTCATGATTCAAGGAAAAACTTGTGTTTTACATATTTCGACGTTTTCAGCCTCATCATGAGATAAAAAAAATACCTGTAGATGTAATTTATAACAAAAAAATAATTTGAAAAACGTTTATCAATGCAAATAAATTAATTTTTATTGTGGGGGGAAGTACTTCTTTTTATTTTTGTTCATATTGCGGTGAAGTGACGCAAGTAAAATAGTTTTAATCCTGGGAACACAATAATACCTATAATTTGACTTGCAAACTAATTTGTATGGATTATTCAAAGTTAAACACGTTCGTCATAAAAAATTATCGGAGAGGTCACATGCAAACGGATACAGCAATTCGTGTAAGGTAAATAGAGTCAAAGATCAAAAATATGCATAAGGCAAAATCTGTTTAGAAATTTTCCAATAACAGTTTCATAGTTAATGAATTCAGTTTTGATTAATGTATTATTAATAAATGTGAATTAGTAGTTGTAAGAACAATTTTATGGAGCTGAAAGGGGGAGGAATTGCTTTAAAAAAAAAGTGTTATTAGAAGAGGTTTAATTTAAAAGTTAATATTTACAGTTGTACAGAAGCTGTTTGAGGTATCCACTACAATCAAAACCGATTTGCGATAAAATTGTTAATATTTACGTTTGCCAAAAACGTTTATTTAAAACATTGCTATGTGATTGTGGATTAAATAGTAAATAAAAGGTTCATTAACATTAATGTATTACGATGAATTGCCATTGCACGATAAATGAATTCAGATATACTTTATTGCATTGTTCCATAAATAGTGGAATATTACAAGTTTTCTTTTTTTTCAATAAAAAAATATTGTACAGGTGGGCCAAAATAGATACTTTTAATAGGAAACAGCTATTTTTAGAGGAGTTATACAAAAACTGACCTCGGCTTCCGAAGTTCGATTTTTAAGACAAAATTAATGATGAAGACTGCATTTTGATATCTCGTACCGCTTAGAAGTTACAGGTGTTTTTCAAAATTCTGTGATTTCTAAAAACCTTCATAACTTTCTTGTCTATGAAAATTTTTGATTTCTGTAAAAACTTCTTTAAGACACTTTTTCATGCAGAATTCAATGCTCATAATTATTTTTTCCAGATCTTATTGATAATAATACCAATAAAAATTATTGTCCTACTCGCAGACAAGGGAAACGCAACCGTAGTAATGGAGATCACAGACTACGAAGAAAAGATAAAAGTGCTTTTAGAAGATCCAGCATACAAACCTATTGCTACGGATACAACGACATATCTGGAGAAGGCAACAAAAGCCAAAATCAAAACTAGCAGCGTCTGATTCCAAGGGAGAAATGTTTCAAGTGTTCAAAACTATATGCCAGCCGAAAATACACAAAGAAGATGTTTCACTCAGATCAATCGTTAATTCCATCGGATCACGCTAAGTTTCTGGCAAAACAGCTACAACACTACGCCGAAGAAGCGGATTGTTTCGTAAGAAGAATGCAAGCCACTTTATCGAACATCACCGTTTCGACGTTGTATCACTTTTTACTAACGTACGTCTTGCCGAACTGTTTAGATGGTCTCCAATACTTAAATATAGAAGAGGCGGTCGATTTCGCAACGCAAGTATAAGTCACACAAGATACAATAAATTTAACGAAGCATTGTCTGAAGTATACGTACTTCATCTTCAAAGAATAACGTTACAGACAAGTGGAAGGAGCACCTATGGGTTTACCATTATCGCTGATAATCGTCAACCTATTCATGGAAGACTTGAAAGTAAGACTTATAGAAGCAGCATGCCACACTTATGGCTCAGATATGTCGATGATACGCTCGCAATATGGACACATGGAGAAGAAAAACTACGAAAATTCCACGAACATCTGAACAAAATACACCCGAAGATCAAATTCACGATAGAAATCGACAAAGATAACAGTCTTCCATTTCTGGACGTGCTGAATCGAAGGAACAAAACGGAAGCCTCGGATATTTAGTGTATCGCAACCCTATACATTCGGATCGGTACTTAAACGCCCAGTCGCACCACCATCCAGCACAACTACAATAAGTCGTAAAAACACTCGTGTCGAGATCACAAAGACTGAAAGATACTAAAAACAAACAGCAAGAAATGAAGAAATTAGAAACAGCACTACTCCAGAACGGATTCTCCGAAAAACAGATCAATAAAGCACAAAGACCACGACGAGAAAACCAAGAAGAGGAAGAAGAAAAGGTTACCGTACATAAAAGGCACAACGGATAAAATAAGCAGTCCTCAGGAAGCACAAAATCTAAACAATATTCATCACGTATAAGAAGATCTCCAACATTCTTCCTAATCCAAAAACGAAAATCCAACTGGAAAGTCAAGGAGTATATAAAAATCCCTTACCAAGATTGTGCCAGAGTCTACATAGGATTGTGGGAAGAGAACAACAACGGAATGCCGTCGAGAAGAACGAAAGAACTCGCTCAGCACGTAACATCCACCTCACACAAGATAGATACAAAAACTACAGCCAACGTACAGCACTTATCGAAAAGAATCATACGAGAAATCTAAATACTAGTGATGATACTTAACGTTTACCAACAATATGGAAACCAGAGTTACAAACAAAACCGAGATCATCAAGAGGAGGAATCAGACCACCGGCACGACCAATAACGAGAAGCCAAGCCAGAAAACCATCGAGCATAACGACGCGTGAGTGCAACCATCACCGGCGCCGACAGAAGTTAGTTCGATTCGACGAGAACCAAAACCCAGCAAGCAGCAGAGAAGACCTAAAGATGGCAGATGTGATTCTGCCGAAACGTCGTTAAGACAAAAACGGTTCTTTTGAGGAAAAACTTTACCTTTTCCATCTTTCATGTTTTAATTAAAATTTTGATTGTTATTGTAAACTATAACATTAGCTTAACTAGTATTAGTTATTATATTATACGAGTGGTTGTTTTTGTATTCCCGGACTAGGCATGAAAAGAAGAGATTAGAACAGCAACAGAAATTTATTTTTTTTTTGTTTTTGAATACAAGCACTACATCGTTTCAATAACACCTTTAATCCATTATAAAAATATTCATTTGGTTTGTCCGCAAAATGCCTTTCAACAGCCGCTATAAGTTCGTCATCGTTTCTAAATTTTGTTCCCCTTAGTGTTTTTTTGAAATTTGGAAACAAAAAATAGTCACAAGGGGCTCTATAAGGCGGATGGTCAATTTTTACGAATCCACATTCAGCAACCGCAGCTTTTGAAAGTCTTGACTTGTGGGGTGGTGCATTGTCGTGGAGCAACAGGACACCTTGCGCCAGTTTTCTGCGCCTTTTCACTTTAATAGAATCTCTGAGCCGATGCATTAAGCTTGAATAATGCTCTACTGTTACCGTACTACCTTTAATTTATTTATTAAAATTTCTTGGTAATCCTAGAAACAGTTGCCATTATTTCTCCTGCAGAAGGGGTGACTTTAAACTTCTTGGGAGGGCTGGAGCCCTTGATATGCCACTGCATCGATTCTTGTTTCGACTCAGGATCAAAATGATGAACCCAGGTTTCATCTCCGGTGACAAAATCTGGTTCGTCTCCACAAAGCGCCAAAAATTGTTCACACATCTCCATCCTGATACGCATTTGGAAAGGCGAAAGCATTCGTGGAACTCATCTAGCTCTCACCTTTGTCATTCCAAGGTATTCGTGTAGAATTCTGAAAACCGTGGTTTCCGAAACTCCCAATAAAACTGCTAATTGTCGCTTCTTTAATCTTGCTTCTTCCAGTACCAAACACTTGGTTCTTTCACTAACATCGGAAGTGATCATATCATCAGGCCGACCTGGACGGGAATCATCATCCAGTGATTCTCAACCATGTTTAAACAATTTTGACCATTCACAATTTGTCGACAATCATCCCCGTATACAGACAACATTTCTTCACGAATAATTTTTGGACGTAAAGTAAAACACAATGAAGGACAGTTGTAGCATGAACGCTTTTGATATAAACAGTAAAATGATTAAGCGTGTTAAAAATATAATTATAACACCCATAACAAAGCTATTTAATCGTACCATCAAAGAAAATGTATTTCCTAAGGCCTTTAAAATCTCTCGAGTTATTCCACTTTATAAAAGCCGAGAGTCCTCACATGTAGCCAATTACAGACCCATTTCCATGATTCCAGTTGTAGGTAAAATCCTCGAAATAATTTTAAACACTAGATTACTTAGTCATTTCGAATCCAATAATTTACTTTCCAGTAATCAGTTTGGTTTCAGGCCTGGTAAGTCAACAAAAGCTGCGCTAATTGATTTCATATCCTTTATAAATAATAATATAGAAAATGGTCACTATACAAGGACTCTTTTTTGTGATCTTACCCGTGCTTTTGATTGCGTTAATCACGAAATCCTCTTATTAGAGAAACTGAAAATCTATAATCTCTCAACGTCATTTATTAAATTTTGCCAATCATATTTCTCTGACCGTTATCAGTATGTTGACATTAACGGCTCCAGGTCTGAATTTTCCAACGTGAATCATGGAGTCCTGCAAGGCTCGGTCTTGGGTCCGATATTATTTTTAATATATGTCAATGACCTGCCTGACCACATTCCTAATGCTAGACTAACTCTTTATGCCGATGATACAACAGTTTCTTTATGTAATCCCAATCTAAAAGAGGTAATTTTATCATCGAATGATGCTAAACTCTCCTGTCAAAACTGGTTTACCTCAAATATGCTGTGCCTTAATGAAGCAAAAACGCATCATTTAATTTTTTCTACTCGTCCAATTATTGATTTCGATAATCCTAAGTCTGTAAAATTATTAGGAGTCTATCTTGATCCTTCTCTTACCTGGCACGAACATTGTGACCACTTAGCAAATAAATTGTATTCACTTATTTACCTCTGTCGTAACCTAATCAACTAAATCTCTCGTGAGAATTTACTTTGTGCTTATCACGGCATATTTGAAGCATATATTTCCTATGGTTTACTCATGTGGGGACATTCTTCCTCTGCCAAAAGAATTTTTGGTCTCCAAAGAAAAGTGGTTAGAATTCTTGCAGGCAAACACTTTAGAGAGTACTCTAGACCTTTATTCTGTTCTTTAAAAATTCTAGCGCTACCTGCCCTTTACATATTGAAAGGCTTGGAGTACGTTAAGAAAAATGAAAACGCTTATGCAAATGTTACTGAAATTCACAATTACAATACTCAGCTCATAATTTACATACAACTTACCATCGGATAAATCGTACTAAAAACGGTCTGAATTTTTACGCCAAAATGTTTTAATGTACTTCCCGATAATGTAAAAAGAACTACTTTACGAAAATTCAAAGATATTTTAAAAAAAATTCTTATTGTTGATGCTGCTTTTAGCATTGAGAAATTTTTCAATTTAAATTTTAGCAGCCTATCTGCTGCAAACAGTTGTTCCGGCGTAATCATGCTACCTCCATAGACTTTCAGTGTGTATTAGTTTATGTGTTATTGTGCTTAATTGTAATTTTAACCATGGCATCACTGCCCTATATGTTGTACTGCACAATTTAGCTGACGTGTGTAACCATTGTATGGCTTAACACCAGATATATTATTATTATTATTATTATTATAATTATTATTACACAAATAAATTTTATAAAATTAAAATTCTCTTCAAATAAATGAAACTGGTTCGACTTTCTAAAATTAAGATATACTTTAAGACATTTAACAATTGTGCAATTTTTTTACTTGAAATAAAACAAAAGACGACCGTCAAATAAATAAAAGAATTATAAAATTTAAAAAATAACATAAAAATAAAAAAAAATAACTTCAGACAATCAAAACTGGTTCGATTTTCTAAAATTAATAGCGTTTTCGACTGATTGCTCTAGAGTTCTAAAGCAATCTCAAATTATTTCCATTTTGTTTTAACCTCATGTAATAACAGGATAAAGATACTCTCAGAGTGCTCTGGAACATTCAGTCGAAAACGCTATAAGATATTATTTTAAGACATCTGACAATTGCGCAATTTTTAACGTAAAATAAAACAAAAGATAATAGACAAGTAAAAAAAGAAAACTTATAAAACAAAAAAAAAAAATAAATAAAAAAAATCTCTAAATAAGCAAAATTGAGTCGACTTTGTAAAATTAAGATATATTTTAAGTCATTTGACAATTGCGCCATTTTTTTATAAAATTAAAAAAATAAAAGTAAAAAAATATCATTAAATAAATAAAACTGGTTCGAGTTTTTAAAAGATGATCGACAAATAAAATTTTAAAAAATTGAAAACAATACAGAAATAATATTTAAATAAGCAAAACTGAGTCGACTTTCTAAAATTAAGATATATTTTTAATGTTTTTATAAACTTAAAAAAAACATCATTTTCATTAAGTAAACAAATATACAAAATTGGTTCGAGTTTTTAAAATTAAGAGATATTTTAAGACATTTGACAATGGTGCAATTTTTGACGTAAATTAAAATTTGATGATCTGCAAATAAATAAAGAAAACTTTAAAAATTAAAAAATTCTCGGTAAATAGGTAAGACTGAGTTGTTAATTTTGTATTTGTCGCTTGTAAAATTAAGATATATCTTAAGACGTTTGAAAATTAAAAAAAAAAAAACTAACAAAAAAAAATTCATTCAATAAACAAAACTGATTCGACTTTCTAAAATTAAAATATATTTTAAGCAGGGTTGAACTAATTTAAATCATTTCATTAAAAACATGTTCAAAACACTGATTTTAATCAAGCCATTTTTATTTTATGTAAAATTATGATTTTATTAAAATTTGTTATTTATGAAATACAGTCTTGTTTTTACTTAATAATCAAGATTTTTTTATTTAAAACAGTGATTTTTTTGTTTTTTTTAAATCGTGATTTTCATCAACAGTGATTAAAATCCACCACCGTACGACATGAGAGTAATTGAAAACTTTCATGAAAATATATTCAGAGTTTGGGATTAATTAAGTATTGAAATATTACAAAGAAGTATTTGGAAGAAAAATCGAAATTCCCAATTTACAAATGAGAAAATGTCTTTAAACTCAGCAAGTGAAATTTAAATTATTTTCATTCTACAGCTCGTTACTTTTGAAAGGGTTACTTTCCGTTTTATAGGAAATTTTTGTGGTTTCACCATTCAACTGTGAAAGTGCAGGCTGGTATATACGTCAATTTATTAATCATAACAACCCGGTTTTAGGAGCAAGTTTTACACGTTCGGAAATTTCCTATTTAATTCAATGACATTCGATGCATAACTCACAGACTTTCACGATATAAGTGGGAGCGTAACAATATGCAATTTTACATCTTAAATTTTTTTCATGAACACGCTCGCGATGTAATTTTCTTATTTCACGGTTAAAGAAATTGCTCATTGCGTAACATGGCGCAAATTGTCTACAAAATTACGCAATTAAATTCTGAGGAAATTTAGAGAAACAGAAAATGTATTATTTAATTAATACTTCAGAAATGTTTTTTGTTTACGTAAGAAGGTAAACGAAATGAACTTGTTCTGATCACATTGTTAATGAAATGAGTATGACTGTAATACTTACTAAAAACTTAAGGTGAAGTGAAAGCCACTCAGAAATGCGTTCAGGTTCAGATTCGGTAACAATTCCGGTTTTAGCATCTTCTGCAGAGCATTTTAAAAGAGGGTGTTGGCGGCAGCTGCTGCTTGCAAAAAGAAGAAAATAATGGCTCTTGCACTGAGTAATGTTTAAAATAAAATATTTCCAGTTGAAAAGAGCGCGAAATTTTTCAATTTTTAATTATACAAACATAAGTTATTTGTTAATAACTTTTTACCAAAATGAAGAGGAACATATTTACTATTGTTATAATAAATTAAAAGAAAGAAACGTAAATAAAAAATGTTTCTTTTTTCATTTCGGTAAACCGATGACAATGCGATAAGGTCTAAGATATTTATAACTTGTAATTCTATTTATGTTTTTATCAAAGAGATTATAAATCGGCATTTTGATGATTGGAATCAATGACTCAACAAAAACATGGACATAAATTAAATTAAGTATTGTCACACTTTTAAACGTCGGTCCTTCATCATTAAATCTTCAAACTTTTTTTTACTCATTCGATTTTTACTCATATTTCGATCTTCCAAGGGCCTTCCATTTCTTCCACCGTCCTTAAATGGATTCTCTACCTCAGCGAAACTACTTCTTTAATCAAAAATTTTATTTAGTTTTTTCACTTATGCTGGACGATACCTAAGTTGAAGAATTTTATAATTTAGAGAAAAACATATTCCTGAAATCACAGATCAACTGATTGACTGCAAAAATGAACCTAATTTAAGGGGAAATGACTGCTTCCAAGAGGCTGTAATTATTAACAGTAACCAAACATATAAATATGACGAAGACTGAAGTGATTTATTTCGAACAATGTTGTGATATCAACGCAATAATAAAAGTGCCGATCAAGAATATACCACCCGAAAGACAAACCAAAAAATGGTAGATCAAGAAACAGTCCAAGTAATTGGTAGCCAAGAAAATATCGTCCAAAACTATTAATCGAGGAAACGCTCATGATTCTGAATGTAACAGGGAAACAAACATTAGTCGATACAAACCATATAAAAAGATGGAACGCAGCAAGTTTATTAGAAAAGTACTTTAGATATTTGACAATAAAAATGGAATGGCAGCAATATTGATGCAAACGTATTATCACGCAACAACAATTAAGCTAATTAAGTTATACAAAATTATATCGTTTCATTTTCAAGATGTCTCTCGAAAATGAGCAACCACTTAAAACAAACCTGTCTACATTAATCGTTATCTCTGCGTTCTCAGATACAACACAGATTATGATATTGCATTCATTAGCACTATAGGCTTTAATCAGACAATTAATCAGATGAGTCATAAAAATTTAGGGATTTGCTCGTTTGCAATTTTGTATGAAAAGAGATGCACTATGAACGTAATAAAAAACGGACAATCCTGCAGAATTTTTTTTTAATCAATACCTAATTGTTTGGTTAGCGTTGCTGTGTGATCTTATCATTAAGTCAACAATATTTGACTGATAAGGATTAATCTCGCGTTTTCAAGTGGTTAAGCTGGGAGGCACGCACATGAGTGATAATTCACAAAAAATAGTGTTATCGTTGTAATCAATTTTTTTTCTAGAGTTACATAATAATCATAATAATTAAGTAGTTAATAAAGATGTCTACTTCGATAATAACTTAAAAAATGCGCAATTTAGAATAAAATTGCTTCTCCTACAGAGACACCGAACTCAAAAATTATGATTCTTTTCAGACGACGAAATCATATTTATGAACCGTCTTTTTGGAATGTTAAGTGACCAGTGTAAGTAAAGCAAATATTTACATAGATTCGGAGTTCCCAGTAAAACGTACACTGAAAATAAACTCTGAAATTCTCGAAACGTTTGCAAATGTGATAAACACCACGCGCATTCACGAATTCTGTTAGAACCCAATAAAAATTTATTGGCAGCTTTGTTTGTTGATTTTGCACTGAAGTGTAGACAGAATCGGCCGGATAAATTATGCACTTTATCACCGTCGATTTATTTTTAACTCGACTGAATTTTGCAAGTACCAATCGAACGAAAGTCTGAATAATTAACTCTTCAGTTTAATTACGGATGTTTCACTGCAGAAATTAACAATAAAATATTTAGAAAGGAGAAGACTTAGACGGACGGAAACTTTTCGAATCGAATTTTGTATTCATTTGAAAAATGTGGTGCCAACGTTTGCGGAGGTTAACCTTTCGGATTTCAATTTGGAATGAGTTCAATATTTATCTCAAACCTACTTTCGAGGTACCGGCTAGCCTTTCCCTGAATATTGTGCAATGACATGAACCCACAGAAGCTATTTCTTACACTTTACGTAGGTAAGTTTGAATTATGACGTTAACAAGTATGAATAAACGTCTAAATATTTTGAAATTTTTCTTCTCTGATTGATAAATAAATGTCTCGTCTACTATGAAATTCTCAGTGTAGGTACTACTACATTCAGAGTGTAATCGAAAAAGTTTCACTCACTGTAACCATTAGTATTAATATACAAGAAAAGAAGTGAAGTTATGACGTGCATGGGACAAAGGTCAACAATAACTCTGGAAAAATCTACGTTTACTTTTTACAAAAAAACGTTTGAGAAGCACTAGACGTGATTAAAATTCCCCAGTTGGGCGAATATTACTTTTATGTACAATAAATGTAAGCAGTAGACTCGCAGATGTAAAAAAAAACATTGAGGCAGGTCAGTTATGACTTTCGTACGAAAGTGATACGTCAGCAATTAAATTATTGATGAAACATTTACATTTTACTTTTTATTAGTATTTGTGTAATCGAACTGCAGATTTTTCATAAAATAATTCTTTCGTGATAAAGTTAATTTATTTCCTTAAATAATTACGTAAAGAATTAAATTAAAATAGTAATTATGAATCATACCTAACAATAAATAAAAACTTAGATAATTAATCAACAGAGGTCACATTCTGAAAGTATTATTGGAAAAAAAGCACGCCGATACTTATCACCCCTTAATTTATGATTTTATTATTTTATTAAGTTCAGACTACACCAACAAAATTCTGAAAGATCGTGCAGATTAATATGTATTCTTTTAAAGAAAGAAATAAACGCATTGATTGCATTTAATGCATTTTCTTTTCTGAGTACGTTACTCGGTATTATAATGCAAATTAACTAATAATAATGTTATTTTTTTCAGCCATTTAACAAATTAAATCACGTAATGTCTGATTTGTTGACAAAGTATGGAATATGTATGTAATTATTGTCGATTATCTAACGAAACAGATGGTCGAAGATTACTATATTTTGTTTTATTGATGTAGATTGCTACAATTTATGAGTAGGAGTTGTAAGTTATAAACTTTGTAATAATACGAAAAAATTGGTTTATGATTCAGTATTCAAAGCGACTGGTTATTTAGAATTTTTTTCCGTTACGGAATTGCTTATAGATGACACTGACCGAGTGACCGTGAATTTTTCTGGGGCTTTATTGTTTTACGATGTGTTTATAAAAACCGCAGACCCATATAAAGGTAGAGCAGAGATTTTCAAAAAGAGGATGTGCTCTTGAGCTAGACTATTGATATTTGCAGAATTAATTCTCTTACGTAATGAAGAACTTACAATATTAATAAGCGAAACTATATCCATTACATCCTATATAAAGAAATAATGCTGTGCCCAATAAAAAAAGCAAAACTAGTTATTATCATTATCCAATTAAGGATTAAGCTAATTTTTAGCCTTCACGTATACTTCTTGGTTATCATCTTCTACCCCTTTTTAGGATTCTGTCATCTTTTGGTATCATCATTATCATTATTGTTTTTAAATATGCATTTCTGTAACTTGGAAGTTATGTTCGCAGTGTAACAAAAATAGATTTATGATTTATTATAAAACATTTTATCAACGTTTCTTAAAACTTGAGAATTAATCTTGAGAAGTTAATTATTTAATTGGGAAACTAATTAATCAATTAAATAGGATATTAATTATTAATTAATTGTATTGATTAATTAGAAATTTAATTCATTACTCGAGATTGATTGGGATTTAACCTTGAGGAAGCTGTCAACCGAATGGCAAAACGTTTAATAAAAATTCTGCGACAAATTACGTCTTTATTTCATCAAGTTGCAATAAATCAATCCAAAGTTGCAATCCAAAGATAATTTAAGGCATAAATATGAATAATATCAATTACCGGTAAAAAAAGACTTATCGTTCTTAATCATTCAAAACACTATTTTTTTTAATTGGATTTTAATTAAAAAGTCAAACCTAATCATTTGTTTTCAGTTTGTTCTTTTTTACATTACGTATTCGTATTTTATTATCATACATAATTTCATTTGTGTCGACTGATTTACAATTAATGACATCAAACGCTGGTAGCAATAACGTTTGTAAACTGTGATGTATAACATTTACATGATTATAAGGCATTCAACCGAAGTGGACTTGTTTATACGAGGGTCAAGCTGAATCTATTGATAATAAAAAAACATGGTTAATATTTTCTAGGATTTCATTTTAAATATTCTCGAAGTGATTCCCTTCAGTAGTGATTCACTTGACCATTCTTTCTATTGTTCAAAAGTTCCAACCAACCATCCTTCAGAATACCTTCAAAATAAGCGTGAACTGCGACATCAATATTTTCTTCTGACGAAAACTTTCTTCAGCAATGTTACACTGGACCATTCTTTTTTTCCACTGTTCATAAGCTCCCAACCAATTATCTTTCAGAATGCCTTCAAAATAAGTGTGAAGTGCGGCATCAATCTCTTCTTCTGATGAAAACCTTCCAACCCGTAAATTCTTTTTAAGTCCAAAAAATAGCATATTGATAAATCAGGTGAATACGGCGGATGTTCTATTACTTTTATATTTTTTTCAGCCAAAAACTGGAGAGTTAAAGCAGCCGTATGGGACTTTATCATGATAGTGAAGCATAATTCTTTTGTCTGAAACTCTACTGAACACTTCAGGTAAACATTTTTCAATGTACCATTTAGCTGTAACTGTCTTTTGTCCATCTAGCTTAATTAATTGCCTTTGCTATGGTCGTATCCCTGAAGAATACCGCATAGTTAACTTTTTTCATAGCTCGTTGCTTCTTGGTCGTTGTTGGAGTTTCCTCATATTCGTGAATCCAAACGATTCTCTTAGCGGGTAGGTACGTCGAAAAAGGGAATGTAAGTTTCATCACCTGTCACTATTTCGGAAAAAAAATTGGTGTCCGCCCTTATTTAAGAAACTTAAAGTGGCATCGCAAATTCTTACACGCTCTGGTTTTTGGAACTCAGAAACGTGCGCGGCACAAAACGACTAATCACTTTTTTGAAATGCAGGTGATCCTAACAGCTGAGGATCCGATCTTGAATTGATGCTCTATTCTTCCATAAGTGGCTTTATTGTCCGCTTCAATTAATTTTTTAACAGCAGAAATATTTTTGTCGGTAATAACCGAAGGAGGACGCCCTGCTCCTTTTTGATGCTGAACAGAATTCCTTTCGCGTTCAAATTCCTTATACCATTGGTAAATTGTAGCCAAAGAAGATGCTTGTTCACTAAAAGCTGAATTTAAATTCTTTTTGCACTCATAAGCACTTAAATCTTTCTGGAAATCATAATAAATCGTTTCGCGTTTAAATTCTTTATACTATCGGCAAATTGTAGCCAAGGAAGCTGCTTGTTCACAAAGAGCCGAATCTAAACACTCTTTTTACACTCATAAGCTTTTTTAAAGTCGTAACAAATCATGATTCGAAAATGTTCTCTGGTTAATTCCATTTTTGTACTTGTAATATCACTTTAAAAATTGGTAACTTGGGTTCTAACCAACGTAACTTCAGCAACTAAACTTCAAATGACAGATAAAGAGTTGCTCTAAATAACACTGTATGTTTTGTTTTTCACGGTCTACTATATTTTCTTATTCTCAATAAATTCAGCTTTACCCTCGAATTAAAAGAAAAATATAATAATAATAAACTCAAAAACTAAAATTAACGCATCAGCATTATTACTTTTATTTTTTCGAAGTTTTAAGTCATTAAACTTTTTATGTAGTTGGTCTAGGATATCCTCTGTCATTAGTGATAAACAATTGGAGTTGTTTGAGAGAAGGAAAGTAACATTTTGCGATTGCTTGTTGATAAGAAATTTAACGCTGTTTAAAGTGATTTGTAAAAGGCAATAAATTCAGTTTTGCTAGTGATTTCTTTCCAAATTTAATATCATTAAGTCACTAAAACACTTTGTCCAGTGCACTTACAGCAGAACAAATGAATCGTCCACGCAACTTAAGAGAAGACGAAGCAATGAAAGCGGTAACTCTAGTTAACGAGGGACCTAGTCAGCGATATGTGGCTAATTTGTTAGGAATTAGGCAATCAAACATTAGTCGAACTGTTAAACATTTCAATGAACTTGGAAGTTATTGTAGAACCCTAGGACAAGGTCGTAAGAAATCTACAGATATAAGAGATGAGCGATATCTTATACAAGTCGCCTTAAGAAACAGGCGTTCTACCAGTTTAGAGCTAAGCAGAGCCCTAGCAGTAACTCGAAATGTAACAATTTCTGGACGAACGGTTAGGAGAAGGCTTAATGAAGGAGGATTGAACAGTAGAAGACCAGCTATTGCACCATTGCTCACAGGGAACATAGAGTTTTGTTTTCAGACGAAACAAGAGTAAGTCTTAATTCACCAGATGGACGTAAACGAGTCTGGTGGAGGCCAGGAGAGAGGTTTGCTGCCTGCAATATTTCTCCGAGGATCCCATTATTTAGTGGATCAATAATGTTCTGGGGAGGAATTTGTTTCGACGGTCGTACGGATTTGGTTCCTATACGAGGGAGATCCATGAATGCACATTTCTATGTAGAAAATACCGTAGAAGAACATGTGATGCCATTTGCCCCATTTGTCGGAGACAATTTCATATTTTTGCTAGATAACGCTCGGCCCCACGTTGCTAGAGAGTTACTGTACTACCTTCGTGAATAGACTGGCCACCAAGAAACCCAGATATGAGCCCCATAGAGCATCTATGGGATGCACTAAAACTATCAGTTAGGCGCCACATAGCTGCTCCTATGAATCTTAAGAAACTTGAACAGGTTGTTCTTGTCGAATGGGAGAATATTCCCCAGGAAATCATTCGCAACTTAATTAATAGCATGCCCAGACGAATGGAAGCAGTAATAAGAGCTAGAAGAGAATCAACAAGCTACTGAATTTAAATTCTTACGAAGTCAATTTTTTTTAAATCTTTTTATTGACACCGTTTTTATTGGATTTGACATTATTGTTTCCTTCTCTTATTTATTCATCTTTTTCCCGATAATACAATTTCTATGTTGTCAAACATTAGTTGAAATCATTTAATTATAATATTACTAAGTACTATAATTTAAGAGTTCGAAAAAAGAAAATTATAATGAGAAGTTTTGGTGATGCGTTAATTTTGTCCAGGAGTTTAAAATAATAGAAAATTTTGTATGTTATCAACGATTAAAAATTTCTTGGTCATTTATAGAAAAAAGATAATATTTCGGAAAAATCGCAGATGAAAATTTTTTCGAAACTATTTGAGAACCACTGGCCTTGCTAACGTACAACGTTAAAAGGAAAACATTTTTTAGGGGTGTACTCATAAAAGAATAACATTTTATTTGACACATCTGTGATACGCCAGTGGAATATTATGGCTTTCGATGCAACTTTTAATCAAAAACTAAAGGAGAAACTAGACAGAGATTTAGAACGCAAGACTTGATGCGTTCGAATAAACTCGTAGGTGGAATTCATTGAAAATTTTATTATTTCGCTTTAAATTCTGCCCGTGATTTAAACCGAAGGTAGCGCATCTCGTGTCCTAACCTTTGTCTTGTTTGTCCTTAAGAGAAGTGAAATTGTTTTTACTCTTTTTTATTTATTATTTCTAGTTTTATTTTGACTGGTTTAATAGAAATCACCCTGTATACGTGTATCAGCTAAAGTCTACTGAATTAGGAATAATTATCAAAAAAATAGCTTCCGACTTTGATGTATTAATATTATGTATTGGTGTGGATTTGTAATTTCTTTTACTTTTTTAATTTTTTTTTTAATAATATCTGAATGTCACCAATTTGTTATGTTTAGTTTTATGTTTACCCTTTACGATATTTTCTTTGATTAATTAATATATTCTTTCTTTTTTATTTTTTTCTTGAAAGATATTTTTTTTCACAGTTTGCTATAATTTCCATCTGCACCACTTTTTATTTTAGTTCTCCTTCTGGAATTTCGATCATTTTTTTAATTTCACGATATAAAAATAAATCTTATTAACTAAACAATTTCAATAATTTCTTTCTTACCAACATATTCGTAATAATTTATTTAATTCTTATTTAATTCTTCCTCCTGAAAATATGTCATCACGATCGGTCATCTCCAGTGTGGACATAATCTATTTTCGCGCCTTGCAAGAACTTAAAATAGCACTCCGTTGCATCACTGGTCGGAATGATGGTTTACGTGCTATTAGAGAAAGCGGACTTATGCTAATGTGATGCTTTCCTAAGTATGATCCCGGCGCGTAATTTTTGGTCGTCGTGCACAAGTTTAGTTTTAATTGATTCATTCGTATGCAAATGCGAATGTTCATGGACAAACAGGTCCACTTGTACGGATTGATTTTACTGCGCCGTTTTCGAAGAAGCAATGTAATAGCACATTTATGATGTAAAAATGTAATTATCATTACATAACTTGCGAAAGTTATGAATGAAATAGAAAAATATTTAATAGAAGAAAAAAAAAAAAATAAATTAATAAAATTTCAAATAGGAAACTTTTACATGGCATGATATAACAAAAAACAAAACTGGATTCGTGGTTTATAAAGAAAACTTATTACTATTTATAAATGTGTTTTCAACACCCTGTATACGAAAAGTAAACGGGAGAAAAGCTAATAAAGGTTACATAAACGAGTTTAAATTTGTTTCAAATATTTGGATACTTAAAGTGGTGGAAAAATGGCATGGAAAATGTTGAACGAATATTTAAGATCATGGAAGGTATCTCCTTACGTACATGAGAAGTGTTGAAAGGAAAACGGCAATTGGAGAAAGGCAAAAGGGGAAGTGGAGACATCGAAGTTGATAAATGGTACTGAAACTTGAACTTAACAGAGAAGCATACATAACTCAAATTTAACACTATAAAGATCAGGCTCCTCCAGAGAAGTTAGGATAAAGTAGGAGAACGACATAATTAAAAAGTGTTTTAATGTGTGATATGTCGGAGAGATAAAACAGAAAAGATAATCGATAAGGCTGACCGAGACATGCCTGCAAGTTGTCAACCGAAAGGACATAAAGCGAAGACACAGCAGAAGGATAAAAAGAAATAATTTGAATCGCGACATCCTGCGATCACTTTTTGACACAACTTTGTATAGGAAATGACAAATTGCTGCTAGTTTGCTACTTAATAAGGCATCCCATACAACGCGGCCAAGCGTGCGCTCAAAGCATATTGAAAATTTAAAAAAAAATTGTTGCAAATCGGTTTGATTGCAGTGGATCCCTCGAGCATCCTCTGTACAGCTGCTTCGGCCCTATTTGGGGCCTCGTCGGTAGAAGCATAGCTCGAGACTTCCACTGCAAATTCGCAAATGCGATGTAATAATAATGAATAGTTTGAATCGCAACATACTGCTTTCACTTTTTGACATCGTGCGACCTCTTTTTTGTCAAAAAGTGATCGCAGCGTGTAGCGATTCAAACTATTCCTAATTATTACATCGCATTTGCGAATAACCTTGGATAGGTTGGTTTAGTTTGCAGTGGAAGTCTGGAGCTACGCTTCTGCTGACGAGGCCCCAAATAGGGCCGAAACAGCTGTACAGACGATACTCGAGGGATCCACTGCAATCAAAACCGATTTGTAAGAAAATTTGATAAAAAGAAAATATGCAAAAATGGCAACGGAAAATGAATAAAAAGAAAAAATGATGTAGAAAAAGTGAAGAATTCAACGGTCTTATAACTCATCAGTCACATAACATACTTATGGTGAACAAGACTCAGGGCGATCATGTCACCACAAATAGGGAAGGAAACAAGTATTAATTGAAAAATTATAAAAATGAACAAAATAAATAAGACCAACAATAAGACAAAGTAAAGTGCAACTAAAACCTTAATCAAGTATATTTGAAAAAGCTCGCTCTACATAGACAGGAAAAGGTGAAGGGAAGCATGGAGAAGGAAATCACCCGATTATAAGTATAATCTATCCTCATTCGCTTTGAACCTTAAAGAATAGTAGAGCTAAGGACTTAGATAAGGAAATTTTACTTTTGTTTATTGCTGTAAGCTGCTGTTTTTTGTAATTAGTTTAAACCAAATATATAAAATATTTATCGATCGAAAAAGAGAATGATTCACCATTACTAAAAAATTAACATAGCAAGTTGAAAATTCATTAAATAAATTAAAACGTTGACACTACCGTTGAAGGTGCTTCCTGTCTACCACGAATCAGTGATCGTGCATACAAGTTCATTATGTATTAGCAAACCAAACCGTCACTCATAATGAGCATTCAACCTTGAAATCGTACGAGGAGCCTCTGTTAAAGAGCGCAGGGAACCGATAAATAAAAAAAACGAATAGAAATGAACCGTTAAAAATATTGTTTCACGGCCTAGTAAATTTCGAGGTTTATCCTTGACATTTGCGATTTTGAAGATCGAAAATTTTTACGGACCCGGCGCCCGCCCCCCCTATACAAAACGCATATCTCGTATTTGCTGAAGCGTAATGCTTTATCTGAAATGAACTGTAACAAAAATATTTTTAGAGTATAAATAATCAACATCATGGAATATTACATCGCAAACAAACATTTACATTTGCATTCGTGTACATAAACAAGACGTTTAAAATACTGCAACAAAATAACATTTTGTCGTCATGTATATAAGATATGACACTCGATTTTATTTACTTAAATATTTGGTAATTTGGATGGGTTGCTTATTCTAGAAGAATTAAAAAAAAAAACTATTACGTTTTTTACGATTAAGCAAAAATATGTCACAAACACAAAATAATATGGCAAATATGGGAAATCCTAGAGTTGTTTTTCATAAATTTTCTTTCTTAATTGAATCCATATAATTATCGCAGCCACAAATTAAGTATACAATAAATAAACAAATAAATTTTCTTTCTTAATTTAATTAATATAATTATCGCAGCCACAAATTAAGTATATAATAAATAAACAAATAAATTTTTTTTTTAATTTAATCCATATAATTATCGCAGACACAAATTAAGTATACAATAAATAAACAAATAAATTTTCTTTCTTAATTTAATTCATATAATTATCGCAGCCACAAATTAAGTATACAATAAATTGTTTTAAAACAGGTCCATCACGTTGTTCTGATTGTAGCTGCATGGATTACAGGGGACACAAACTAGAATAATAATGAAGAACAGGTTTTTATCCTTCTACCTATACTCTGAAAGAACATTCTAAAGCTCTGCAAGAAAAGTGTGAAAGAATTTTTAAACATTTTATTAATACTTTTATGGCCATTGCTATTCTCTCGTGAATGCTGGACGAAGACATGAGGAGGACAACATGCAATGAGAAATAAGGATAGAAAATAGAAACCATGGTGAAATTAGAATCTAGGTTGAGAGTCCTGAACCTTAAAGATACTAAAAAAATTGTGGATGTGGTAAGTAGTAGTACGAGCCGCAGATAGCTATTTACATTACTTGTATTTTTTGTTCAAATCTTTTTTAGATACCAGGACAAGTCGGTTTTGATTGCAATGGATTTATTCTTCAGCGGAAGACTAGCTCGATAACTCCTCTGCAATCTCACTGTCTTATCCTAGTTATCCTAAATAAAGGGTTGAGTAAAAAATATAAGTATTGTGAATAGATAGATATCTGTGACCCATAGTATTATATTCATTCGATGACCAAATCTATCCATCAAATCAAGAATGAAGAATGGACATGCAGATGAGAGGATGAAATTAGAATACAAATAAAGAAATGAAACTCGGATGGTTCACAGATCTAGAAAAAATTAACCGAAATTTTAAGGGGGTGCTACAGTAGTGTTGTAGGACGTCAAGATTAAACAAGAAGCAAAAATATAATAAATAAATAAATAAAAAATATAATAAAAATAAACGAAATACACGGAATGATGAATAAACGAAACAGCACAATTGAGAAAGCAGGTGTCAGTTTGAGTCATTTTGGGATGAAAGAAGGGTAAGTTATTATTAACTACAGTTATTCAAAAAATATTAAAACCAAAGAATTAATAAATTGATAATCTTTCGTTAAATATTAAAAATAATCCATTTATATTTATAGACATGTAAGTATGCACGAAAACGTGAAGGTCACGACTAAAAGAAAACGAGTAATTTATCGTTTTGGTGATACAAGAAAGTGAGATGGTGCAACAACATTTATTTTGCAGCGGTTCTGAATATTTTAGTTGAAAAAATTGTCCACTTTGCTGCGTCCTTGTTAACGATGGAATATTAAAAAAAAGACAATGAAATACGAAAACGTGGAAAAAATCTACTAAACTGGCTTCTGAATCGGCCTTCATTTGACATAGTTCTCCGCCACTTTTTTATTTACTCGAATGCGGTAACATCATCCTTGAAAAGTTCATTGCAAAATCGATAACTTTCTCCATGCACGTCGTAAGTGTGGATGTATTTATGTAGGTGTGAGACCGATGATGCACGGTGATTCATATTTACCTAAAAATGCTTTACCGACATGACATTTCAAAATATAAAGATTATCTATAATGATCTCTATACATGCTCATGAGAACAAAAAAAAATAGAGTAAAATATTATTACTAGTTATTTGCCTAGATATTATGCTAATAGGAATAAATTAATAATTTATATATGTATATGTACATATGTGCGTGTAAGTTCGTGCAGAGGTGGGTGAAAGGTGAAAAAAAAAGGAAATATGGGTCAGAATAAAAGCAATTTACAATTTTTTTTTATAAAAGTTTCATCGTAGTTCATTGAAGAATGAATAAACTGAAATGTAGAGGAGAACAGAAGAATAGAAAAAGAGGAGTTGGAACTTTTTTTAACAGAAAAAGATAAATCAAAGTTAGTTTTTTTATTTTAAAAGCAAAATTAGAACATGACATATTTTTGCTTTCTGAAGTAAAAAAAATAATGCATCCACGCTTCACAATGCAATCAATGACTTATGAGCAGGAGCGTTATCCTGTAAAAAAAGCATACCTTAGAAAGTTTTTCACGGCGTATTTCCACACTTTTCTTACGTAATTTAGTTAACAACTCGGTATAATACACTCTCATGATACTTCTACCCTGTTTCAAATAATCTATCAGAATTATCCCACCTTTGTCCCAGAAAACTGAAGCAAGAATCTTGCCAGCGGATTTTTGAACAGTAAATTATTTGGGTTGTGGAGAACCAGATGCTCTCAATTCTTTAGATTGCTCTTTAGTTTTTGGTCATAGCGATGGACTCACGTTTTGTCCATGGTAACAAACCGATCCAAAAAGTTTGAGGAATCTTTTTCAAAACAGCGGCAGATTTCCATAGATTTAATAGAATGGATATTGTGTGGCCATGTAACTGCATAGAAAATGAATGACTCCAACATTAAAAAGAGAGTAAAGAAAGGGAAATGAAATAGTATATTGATTTATAAGTTTAGAAAAGTGATAGTTTTCCAGTGAGTGTAAATGTTTAAATGATCAAATTTACACGAACATGGAAATTCACTTTTCTAACGTGCAGATCATGCTATTTTCTCGTTGACGAAATTAACGCTAACATTATGAGAGTGTCGAAGAATAATAATATGTTATCAAAGTATGTCAACATTTGTTGACATAGTAACAAAACATAAGTAAATAATTTGAGAAAAAAAGTTTATCCAAAATGAGTCAATCAAACGAGAATAATGAAGAAATTTTACAATTGGTATCAGAAGCAGAGTCAAGTTTATTACCTAAAAAGTCCAAAGCAAAGTACGAGAAAACTTACCGACAGTTCTGTGGCTGGAGACATGAAAGAAATCTGCAAGGGGCAAATGAAGATATTCTAATTGCGTACTTTTTTAAAAAGGTTTGTTTTATTTATAAAATTTATTAGCACTGATTTTTAAATATTCTTAGGTGAAAACTTCAACACTGTGGTCACTGTACTCGATGCTGAGAAGTACTTTACAAATAGATGAAAATGTGAATATTTCTACATATAAAAAATTGCTGGCCTACCTGAAAGTCAAAATGACGATTATGTGGCAAAAAATCGAGAATTCTATCGATGGATAATGTGAAGGAATTTTTAGGAAAAGCTCCTGATGACAGTTTTCTGCTTATGAAGGTAGTGTTGGTAATTGCTTTGCATGGAGCAAGTCGGGCGGAAGAATTACGCTTGCTAAAAGTGGATGATGTAGAAGATTGCGGTCATATTTTGGTCATAACATTACATGACACGAAAACAAAGAAAAAACGAGTCTTTACAATTACATCGGAAGAGGGAGTAAACGGAATTGAGCTTTACAAAAAGTATTTGAATTTGAGACCATTGCAAACTATTTATATTTAACATCCGATTTTCCTCTTTTAAATTCCGAAACCCAATTTTTTATAGTGGTGTACGCAGCACACTGATCACCTAAGCTTTCTATTATATCAGAAAAAATTTCTTTGCCCGATAGCCTTTTCAAAAATAATTATTTAGTAACTAACCGAAACTCGACTTTTTCAAAATCTAGCTTTTTCTCAACATAGCAGCCGTACTCAACTTTGTCTCCTAAAAACTTTCCAGGATAACTAGATATCAATTACTCTCTCGTATTTTCTAATGACAAATTTCGTAAAAAATTCGAATATTTTATATACTTGCATACAAACATTTACGTTACTTGTTTATTAAATAAGTTATGAGAAATAGGTTTTTCATAAACAGTTTCAATATGCAGATCTGGAAGAGACTGAAACGTAACTTGTTTTAGAATTAGAGGGCCATGAATAAATACATGCGTACATACACATAACTCATTATCGCGTCGACGTTAATGCAAGTTCTTAAATTTAAAGCAAAATTTAGTGCTGGGTAAGAAGTAATAATAACGGACACCTAAGAAATGCTTTTAAAAAATTGGGATTTTTAACAAGCGTTCTAAGGCGCTTGCCGCTTGGTCGCGTGTCATCGCCGCCGCGGCGGCGTCGCAAATTTTGTTATCTATGTTCTTATGTGAGCTGTCACACTTGTGGTTACGCAGCTAGTGTGATATGTCACATAAAAGAATATAAAACAAAATTTGCGACGCCGCCGCCTAAGAAACCTAGCTAACTCACGTCATAGTTTTTATGAATGAAAGGAAAATTCTTGTAAATTCTCAATAGTAAGGATTACGTAATGCTTTCCTTTAAACCGTTTCAAAAATGTGTTGTAATGTTTATTGCTTTAGTGGGTACAAATACGCTCACAGTTATTTCAATATTTACTTATTTAACAGAGTTTGTTTTTCCAAACTACCTATCGAGTGTAGATTACACGTCTTTCTTCACTCCACAATTTTAAATAAGGTGTTTAGATTTCGTTTCAACTTTCTAAATATATCGTCCTTGTTGCGTGGTGCACTTTGTTTTTTCGTGAACCTGATTTTGAGCAGCCAGTATAAATCAAATTTTATTTTGTTTGTGTCATCGAACACAAAAAGAAAGCGAAACGTATGACTTGTATATGCTGTGCCATTCATAAAGTTCCTCACATACAGGATAAATTCATATTATTGATTTTTGGAAAAAAAATACTAGGATCAATTCGTGCACCAATAAAAACAAGTCTTTCGGAAATATTGTAAATGTCCATATGTATGTTACAGACTTTATGATAGGCACTGGATGTATACTGTAACAGATTCATACAGTTTCTAACACCGTGCCTACTGTACAGGTGTCCCAACGATGTGTGTTTTTCTCTGAAGTCCTGCTGTATGTCATTCTGATTCAGGACGTTCCATTTTTCATATTAAACTATATACGTAGTTTATATTTTCTACTAAATTTAGTAGAGGTCAGACAACCTTTAAATATCTTAAGTATATTTTTTGTTGAGAGTCTACTGCAGTCGCGGCCAAAAAATGTGGACACTTTTTTAAACTTTAATTTTATAATAACGGATTATTTTCAAAATTCTTAATTGGAGTGAGCCATGACTTTTTAATTTAGCTGGTAATATTGAATGAGTGACATTTAATTGCAAGATCAAAACGTCAAAAATAAATTTTGAGGCCAATAAATTTTATTTGAAAAAGAAAGAATTTTAGAATTGAAGAAATTAAATACTACTGGACTAGCTCACAGTTTGTATTCAAACTGACTACCACCTGCAGCGATACACGCAGCTACCCGCCTTTTCATGCTTTCGAAAGCATTTTCCAAACATTGTGGCGTAATTAAATTGCAAGTATTTACGATTGCTTGTGTGAGTTCATGGAGATTTTGTGGGTTACTTTTAAAAATCGTCTTTTTCAGATAAGGAAAAATAAAGTAATCCATGATTGTTAAATCTGGAGATCTCGCTGGAAAATCAACTAAGCGATCATTATAAAATTCTCGCAGATATGTCATGCTTTTACGTGCTTTGTGAGGTGTATTATCCTGTTGGAAAAAACCATACTGGATCTCATCATCACGTAGACTATTGACAAAAGGCTGAAGCAATTCCTCACGATATCTTTGAGCATTTATTATTTCATCAAAAAATATTGGACCGAATATGCGCCTCCGAGATACAACCATCCAAATTCCATTTTTTTCTGGATGAAGCGGATGCTGAATGAATTCTTCAGGCTTTTCACTTGACCAAATCCTTATGTTTTGCTTGTTAACGTATGCTTATGCTTCATCAGAAAAAAATGTCAGGTTCAATGCTTTTTTGTTGTTCAAGTTGTCTTGAAACCAGTGGCAATAGGAATGTCTACTGGTAAAAATTTTTGAGCAACAGTTATTTTATAGGGGAATAAATTTAAATCTTTCCTCAAAACTTTGTGGCAAGTTGAATAAGATAAATTTGTTTCTTAGGCCAATCTTGCAATAGACTTCTTGCTGCATTCGAACCCGAATGTCTTCTACTACTTCGGGAGTTCTCTTCAAAGGAGGACCATTTCCTAATGTACGAGTAACATTACCTCTGGTTCGGAATGCAGAAACTCTATGGTACATTTTTGCAAGATCATTGTAATTTGCATGGAATTTTGGAAATTTTGCTCTAAAATCTTCGATGCAATAGAATATTTCCATTCACCATTTTCATTTTTTCGGCATTTTTAAAATAGCTTTCGACAAGAAAGACTTTTTGCTCCAAAGAGAATATTTTTAAAAATAAAATTGAAAAAATTATTTGACAATTTGATGACTTAATTCAAAATTTAAGTTGTTTAGTGTCAGGATTGCTAACAACCTTTGAAAAGTTATGGCTTACTCAAATTAAGAATTTTAAAAATGACCCTGTACTAAAACAATATTTATTTCTTAGTGATTGTTATCCATAGGAATCAGTTCATGATTACAATCACCCACCAAAAGTTTTAGCAAAATTAATTAAAATTGTGTAACTGGCAGTATAGAAAGTGCTAGGAAAGAGTTTATACATGTATTTCGGCCTTATTGGGCTTCATCAGAACTCTGTACCTTAAAAAATTTTATAAAAGTTTTAGCATTATAAAATTGATGTTTAAAAAAGTGTCTCCTTTTTTTGGTCGTGGCTGTATTGTTATACCTTATGCAAGTAAGAAGTTTGTTCAGAGCGTTTCTCTAAAGATAAACGGGGTTATACACATTCTTGTCGATACGGAACATGAAAGTTTTATCATTTGTTCACAACAAATGATCTAAACGCGTCTTTAAAATACTGTCTCCATTATAAGTGAAAAATCTAAAACCGTATGTAATCCTTGCAGGCCCGTTTTTATAACGCCGAGTAATAAATAAATGTAATAGTATAATTCCAAATATGCACTATGTTCAACAATATACAGCCAGGCCAAAAGTATTAGGCACCTTTAATTTTCTAATTTATCTCCGAAAATATTATTCAGAAATCTTTAGAATTTTATTATCATATAATCAGCAACAATAAGCGATCATTTAAATAATGCACTGTACTTTACAGCGGTTGTAAAACATGTGGCAGATGATAGTTCGCAATTGCAGTTCCGTGAATAGATTGAAAGAAAACATCCTTCGAGCTCGCTGCCAATTTATCAGAGGAAATCGGGAGACCGATCAGTGCCAGAACGACCAGAAGAAGACTTAATGAAGCTGGCTTGAAAGGCTGTAAAGTAAGAAAGAAGCCTTGGCTTTCAGAAAAAAAATAAGAAGTCTCGTTTGGAATGGGTTATGAAGTACCAACACTTTACAGAGAAGGACTGGGCAAATGTTGTGTGGTCCGACGAATTAAATTTTGAGGTAATATTTGCTTTATATCACTTGTAATTTTCAATTCGTTTGCATCTTCTACACTTCGCCAGTAAAAAGTTATAGGGCGTATTTGAAATCTACGTTTTTTTACTTAATTGTAAGGTATTTAGAACTCCTGGTGTAGCTTACGTGAGGCGGAGAATCGGTGAAGAATACCTTCCGAAATGCGGGTACCAACAGGGAAACAGGGGGGGAGGCAGTGTAATGATCTGGGGTTGTATGACAGCCGACAGTGTAGGCGAAAAGTCTGTTTGTGAAGGTCGAATGAACTCCCACTCTTACATAAACGTATTGGAAACGACATTGCGGCAATCATTTTCCAAGACGTTTGGTAATACAAATATGTAAGAAATGCTGTATCAACAAGATAATGCACCTTGCTACAAATCTGTACTTATCATGAAGTGGTTTCAAGAAAGCAATATTAACCTCCTGGATTGGCCTGCACAATCCCCATACATATGGAATGTATGGAGACGTTCCAAATATAATATATAATATACTGTAATATACTACAATAAACACATTTTGTATTAAAGGAATAGCGAACCTGTGCATAAATGCCCATATAGTTTAATTACAGTTTCTTATCACGTCAATTTCACTATAAGTCGATTTGACATTTGACATTTTAATAAACTCTATTCCGCTTGCACAAAAATTCGAGTACACGGAGCGTATCGACAATTCGCCAAAAAAATGTAATTAACACCAAACATATCCTGATAAAAAGGAGATTAGTTTGTTTGCTCTTGATTAACGTTCAACGCCTTGATAAAGAGAAATTACTCTGTACGATGTGTATGAATTTTTTAACAACACAAAACAGCAGGCAATTTTTAACTCGACTCGAAAATATTTACATATTTTGCAGTTTGGTTCAATTTTTTATTTCTTGTGTCTTATTTTCAGTTGTAGTTGCCTTACGGCAACAACCATTCTAAGGGGTCCCTTACTGAAGAAAGAAACTTCACGGATGTATGCGGGCATTAATTGATTACATCCTGTATATATACATATAAAAAATTCTTTTAAAGTTAATTGTCAGAATTATCCTCCAAGAATCCACATTTTAATGATGTCTTTTTTTTATCTAATTACGTAAAGTTGCAATCAATAATCTAAATGTATAAATAACATAGAAAAATTGAGTACCTACCGTACTCTATATTCTGCGTGCGTTTTAGCATACAATAAAAATGAATCATGCACAGAAAGAATAGTTTACTAATAATAGTACAATTACATAAAGCGCTTAATATGGCTTGCATACTATTAAATAGCGCAAACTTTAATTACTCGCTGCGATACAAAATGAAACGGAATAGAACAGAATGTTTTTTATCAGTTGGATTTTCGGTATCAATTTCCGGCTGTCAGAATGCTCATGCAAAGTTTTTAATTTGATTGATTTAAAGTTTCATATTTAATCAAATTAACTAATTCTATATTAATTGAGGAAATTGAATGTACCAACGGGTGCATAGACATTTAACTAATCTTAAGTGTATTTTTTGGGATATTTATTTATTTATTTTTAATCCGTTTCTGCATGTGGTTTCGATATTCGTGCATACGGAAAATAGGGTGATAATATAGTTACAAAAAAAAAACTAAATAAAAAGTTCCTTTAAGATTTTTCTATTTAGACCAATATTTATTGTTAGCTTCCAATTCCATTAGTATATCATAATATTCCCTACGAGATTAATTATCGGCCATTTTACACAATTAGATCGCTTTCAACAAAACTTTTTTGTTTTTAAATAATTAAAAAATGATCTCTTCCCATAATTAGTTTATATCCGTAGATACGTATTTCGGCTTCCATCTTCAATAGACGCGCACTTCATGAAATCTTAGAGAATGTTCTCCTCACCAAAGTTCCAGTGGAAGTGCAGAAGTGGCATGAAGATGGTATCGTAGCTATCGAAATACGTATCTACGAGTATAAAATAATTGTGGGAAGAGGTCTTTTGTTAATTATTTCTAAAGCCACTATGTCTTTTACTATTCTTAGTTGTTTTTAAATGTTTGTCATTTATTTGTTTTAATTAGGCCTAATTAGGCGTCTGAATAATTTAAACCATTACGTCTAGAAAAGTATTGGCCTAATTTTTATAATCGTAAAGGAACTTTTTATTGTATAATATTATTCTACTTTCCATATACGTGAGTATCGAAACATACAGTATTCTGACATTAAAGTTCCAATATCAATAAGCCAAACTTTCCGGCTATAACATTCGTAAAATTTGAAAATTCAAAAGCAGGAAAAGACAAGGGACAAGAAGGCGAGATACTTAGAAATTGAGTTAAATATTAGAAATAGCAAACCAGATCAAATCAATAAAAGATAAACAGCAAATAACTAGGAAGTAAAAAAGTCAACAATCTATCTCTATTGTAGCGAATATTAAAACAAGAGCAAGACAAAGTTGAAGCTATGAGTTAAAGAAATGGTAATGGGGTAAAAAATAAGTAAGAGAAGTAGATCGGAAAAAGAGACTAATAAAAGATTAGCAGTAGAAGCAAATTAAAAAAATTGCTTGTCAGCAACTGGGAAGAAAGAACATAGAACAGGAAGAAATTATCGTAAATTATGCCTTAGTCTTCCGAGGTTCATAGAAATGTTATTTTGGTATACGAAGCTTTTTGAGTTTTTCTACGAAGGAGTAAAAATTTTTATAGATAGATGATTATTAAATTGAACTTTTCATATTGCTTTATAAGTTGAAAATGAACAGATTTGGCAAATCTATGAACCTGTAAATGTCACGAAGCACGTTCAACTGTCACCTACTCTAGATTATATCTTGAAATTAAAAACAAATTGCTCGTCAAAGTTAATAATTATTTAGAAGTAAATGGGCAAATGTTTTGAATAATTCTATAAATAAAATATAGGGGTAGGTGGGATGTGGAATTTTAAAATTAAAATTTGTTTCTTAATATAAAATTAAAATCTAGTACTATACATCTCAATTTGATTATAAACAAATTATAAAAGTTACTTGTATTGTTTCCAATTATCTGAATCACCGACTTGACAATTGACTAGCGAAGAAATTTAACCCGTAAAGAAATATTAACCGACATTTTTATTAAAATATTATAACCATTAAAGTTTTACCATTTCATCTCATCAACATTTTTAACTAATTGATAAGGTGTTGGCTTAAATTCTTAGGAAATTGGATATTAGTATATTATATGCTTGAATTCTATTACCATTTGCAATTATTCGAGGCAATAAAAGCCATTATAGCAAGTGGTATACTATACTTTATCCACCACTACAAATACTAAGAATTTTTAATTACATTTTAAATAACTTTTTAAGTTTATTAGTGATTATCTACTGCTGGAAGTGAATTATGGACAGCATTATTCTTGACCAAACACATGATCAATTGATAAAGTATTGGAGTGGTCGTGGACAAAAATAAATTAATACATTAAAAAATCCAAAAAATAACACCGAAAGATCAAAATCAACCAAGTTCATATGTTTATAGAATCAGCAAGTTGTTAGCTACAATGTTCGGAAAACTCACTGACAAAATAACTAAAGCAGAATTTCAACGAGAAAATGAGTAATAAGGAATGCATGAAAATCACACTCTACAAATAAACACGAACGAGAATGAATTTGTGAGTAAAGTACCACTCACTCTGAGGATCTCATTCATCATTCATTATAAAGAGTCGTCTATGAGGACGACATTCAAATCACGTATATTAAAATGTTTCAAACAAATGATCGCTCAAATGTACTGACATAAATAATGAATAATGTATGCATGATAACGTCTAAGTTCTTCACAGCGTTCTCATTTGAATGTCAGTTTCTAAAAGTATTATTTTACTTTGTCAGTTGCTATTCTCGTGAAGATCATTCGAATCTTTTGTTTCAATTGACTTAGTGAAGCTTCTACAATCGACAACCTAAAAAAGTAGCAGTTACCTTAGCACTCTCCATGTTTTGTAACATTGGAGAAATCTCTTCATCTTGGTCAGCTACTGAACTGTGCCTGACTCTTAGAGTATATAAAATGGTCGTGTATTCTGGATTATTTTCTTGTTCCAGAGGTTTGTTATACAGTTAGGTTGACGAATGCAGCATCTACTTTTGCAAAGTTTTTTAGGTTTAAGGTTTTAGAACAACTTTCTGTGCTTTTTATCACTGTTAAAATATTCAGATAGGGAAACTTTGCTAAGCATCTGAACTGGGTTGAATTAAGGTGGTGGTAATTAGGCGCTAAAAATTCTTCATGGTCACTATTTATTAGTTCCTGTTCAACCACAATGGCTGCTTAATTAAGTTAGTTAGAAGTGCTTCCTCTGTTTCAGAAATTTATTCTTCATCGACATTTATTAGTTCAACCACATTGGCTGTTTGCATTTCAATATTAATTAAACTAATTAGAAATGCTCTTCTGTTTCAGAAATTTACTTGCCGAATGTACATACATATTTGTGAAACTATTTTTTGAAGACACTTCCAGAGCTTTAGCAGTAGCTTTGCAATACACAGGTAACTTTCTTTCGAAGCTCTTGGATACCTTGATTTTTCGACGACTAAAAGTTTTAGCCTAAATTTCAGAATTACATGTTAATTGCCGAT
The DNA here is from genome assembly GCA_039766575.1 of Serrognathus titanus. Classification (NCBI taxonomy): domain Eukaryota; kingdom Metazoa; phylum Arthropoda; class Insecta; order Coleoptera; family Lucanidae; genus Serrognathus; species Serrognathus titanus. The sequence goes on from CM077913.1 coordinate 24,356,395, forward strand.
AGGTTTTCTCCCCGAAGCATCTCTGGCACAAACCAACATTATGTTTGGAAGTAACTTCCAAAATAAAGTGGACTCGTACGCATTATAGATTCGAGATAGTCGTAAATCTAAATCCTTGATTATTTTATCCAGTTTATCTATAAATGACTCAACATCAGATATCTTCTCTCCATAAAGTATGCCCTACTCCAGATACTATGTCGTATAAGACAAAAATAGAAGAACTAATTATTCTAATTGATTACCAAACATTACAAAGTCAAAGGGCATCGCCATCGCTATTTAAAGAATTTAATTGCACGTAAATTAAATCGAAAAAAAAAAATACACCCAACACGTAATTAATGAAAAGCACGCAACTTCAAATTACTAAATATAGAGATACTCGACAGCACACAATCAGTAAGTGTACTCTGGAATAACGTACTAAATAACATAAATTACACAATGCTAATTACGAACGTTCATTAATTCACATATTCGAACAAATGCCAGAACAATAAAGCAACAACAACGTTCTCAACGACGAAGGATTTTCCGGAGTTCACTGCTTCGTCAGAATATGAAGTGCCGATTGCATCGCACGAGGAATTCTAACGACACCATTACGATTGTAACGTGCGTAATTGTTATGGAGGCCAAAATTTCGGAAAAAAAACCTGTTCTTTTTTGTCACGTGAAATAAATGTTGATTATTTTCTCAATTATACTTCCAGAAGGTTTCCAAAGCTTAACGAAAGACTTAACGAAAGTAGTTATTTGAACTCGGCAAAGAAAACATATAGTCACATACAGAGATACCATTGTTTATATAATTGTATGAGAATAACAATTATGTTGTGCAAAAAATATTAAAAATATTTTGATTTTATTTCATGAAGAGAAACGTTAAAATCTGAAAGATATATATAGTGTCCGTAAAAAGTCTATTATAAAAATTCGTCAACATTAATTTTCTCATCGTTTTCCTACAATTAACCATCATACCAGCTTTTATATTCATAAAACTTGGAAATACCTTATTGGTATATAAATAAATTGGCAATACAAATAGAATAAGTCAAGCACATCACAATCAATTCCCAAGGTACAGGAACAAGAAGTACAGCAGCAGCAGTAACTCTGGGGAAGTCATTTTTTAAAAAAGAACGAAATGTGAGCAGATGGAATTGTGACGTAGTACAACCGGAAGCCATAAAAGAAGATGGATGACGGCCGCGCAAAACTTCAAGTTAATATTCTATAACACAATTTAAAAAATCGACAGATTTGGTTTACATAATTACTATTATTAGAGATGCAATCTAGCGCACTTAAAATTTCGTTAGGACTTTCAAAATTGTATTGCACTTCTGTTTTAATTTTTGACGAGCAAAAGTTGACGCATCATGCGTATCATCAATTATCTTTTACAAAAAAACATAAAATTTACCATTTTAGAACGGCGATAACTTAACTGCAAATGGGTACTCGATTACTACCCTTATGTGACACCCTTTCCAGTGTGCCTTTATTAGAACAATTTCTTCCTTAATTTTCTTATCGTGGAGGTATCCTTGGGTTTGACGACCCCACCCAGTTTGAATTGTCTAAACTTGGTTTGTACCATGGTACAAATATATAGGTATCCTCGATTCGAGACCAAAATATGTCCTAGCGGAGCTCCTAATCTCGTCATTAATACGATCCACGTTCTCATCTTACAGCGCTTACGTTCTTACTGACACACTTACGCAGGTGAGTTGTTATAGAAACTCTCCCACAAGGATCACCAGGATGCGCATAAGCATACCATGGTTTGTACAGACATTATTTAAACCGAGCGTCCCACCGGCGACAATAGTTGGTATGTAAGGGGTTAGTTGTCTGGGATGTTTCCGACTTAGACCGAGCATGTCCTTTTGAAAGCTCTAGCATTTGGCAAAGTGGTGGTAAAGCTATGAAATGTAACGACTTCATCGATTTTCAATAGTTCTAAGCCTGGCTTGCGTGAGTCTTATTTGGAAGGTTTAAAACCCACTGTCGACACAGAAGGAGTCGAGCAAGTCTCTTGCTGGAAAGCTGGCATTTGGAAAGTTAAACCCAGAGAAGGTTGGTTGTCTGGGAATGCTTCTCACTTAGGTCGAGGATTTACATGTATTCCTTTCGATCGTTTGAAAGCTATCATTTGACTAGTGGTGGTAGAGCTACGATATGTAATGGTTTCATCATTTTCAATTGGTCTAAGCCTGACTTGTACGGATCTTATTTGGAAGGTTTAAAAACCACTGGTGACAATAACCGGTACAGAAGGGTAGACATATCGGTTGATGAAAAACTAGCATTTGGCTGGTAGTGATAGAGCTACGGTATTTATCACAGGTACTCGCACGTATATCAAAGAGTCGATGAGGTGGTTTATATCCTGCCTTGATTCTGATTGAAGTCTACCGCTTTGCAGCTTTCGCAAAGTTATGCTTTGATGCCTCACAGCCCAACATCTTGTCATAGTACTTATTTAATAAATACAAAACTACTGCAGTAGTACATAGAACAAAAATGATAGGGTAGACTGAATTGATTGGAGACAAAACAAATAGCTCGCAACAACAATAGCAAAGTTGAATAGCAAGATGGTACTTGACATGTGCAGTGTAACATTCCAGTGAATAGACCGTATGAAGCAGACCCTCCGGTCTATACATATAATCTCTTTAGAGTTGCGCATTAGATTATTTGAGTTGACACGATTCAATTAACAAATATGGACGAGTATAAAATTTAAACAGTTTCTTCTGAGTGTGACAAAATAACGAAAGGAATGTGAAATATCCCCAGTATTATTGTTTAGTGAAGTAGTATAATAGTTTGTACACAGGCTGTTTTTTTAACTTCATGCAAAAAATGAAACCAGTGAAAGTTTACATTAAAAGTGATAGAATGAAGCAGTTTTTGTATAACAATTGATTAATAAATATTAGAGATAATAAATGTTTTTGGCAAACTATGAAACAGTTTGATAGTCCCTGGTTTATTTTTATGACGTAAATACGTCCTCGGAGAAATTTGTTGATGTTAGCATCGGCAGTTTAAGTGGGTCAGTTCTCAATTGCACTTTGTCGGAGATAGCAGCGTTGAAAACATGGCCGAATTTTCCAATACTGTTCTTGTGGACATGATTTTAATTTACGACGAATGTACTCAAAATACGTAGGCTGCAAGACGTTTGTATGGACAACGTTACTTTATTAATAACATTCTCTTTACCGACGAATCAGCGTTTGCAAGGGATGGTATGTCTAATTTTCATAACATGCATGAGTGGGCAGAAGAAAATCTTTATGCATTGCGGCACGAGGTGGCCAGCACGTTTGCCTGACCTTAATCCATTAGTGGGGACATTTAAAAAATCTAGTGTACGCCGAAGAAGTAAATACAATAGACGAACTCAACGCACCCATTAACGCAGCGGTGGAAAATATCCGACAACAGAACCAATTCCGTAGCTATGTGAATCCTTGCTTCGTTGAGCCGACCTACGTTTACGTCTCGAGCAGTGGGGGAACATCGAACACTTATTGTGAGTGAAGGTCACCGTCCACTGCGTCCAGCGGTTCTAAACATTTCACAGGGAATTGCCGGATGTCGATATAAATTTTTAATTTTTTTTTTCCTTTTAATTTTGATGCATTCGTCAGATTATCTCTTACCACATACGCCATTAATTTTTTTGTATCAACTTGAAGAACACCCTATATTATTTTAATCGTTTTATATTTCTACATATGAAGAGTAATCGAATAATTTTTTGACAAGACCCCATATTTATTATTATCTTTAATACATTTCTCTTGATATCTTTACATGTGTAATTTTGAACGTCAATTGCAAAATTCATAAAGAACTAATTTGTAAAAAGAATTTAGTGTGTGTAAGATAATTTTCTATAAAAACTATTTTGGTGAGTCGATTGTATTAAAAACAGGTTTTTTTTTAATTCTAACAGGATGACTAAACAGAATTTACAAGTCGTGACGAGCTCATTTGTTTATGCAAATCATCTCGAATAATATTATTATAAAGAAATTTGAATAAAATGTGGCTTATCAAAAATTTATTTTAAGTGAAAAGAGAAAAAAAGTTACATTTAGTTTGTGCGATCATATTTTACGTTTTCGTACAGCTCATTATTTACTTAAATTATGTAACTGCCATCACAAGTTACTATACGAATTGTAAGCGAATGAAATACGTGCGCCATATATTAAAAGTTGAATAGATTACATAAACCAAGTGCGCATTAAAAATATTAGAAAGTTTGCTACTTGATTGTGATTAACTAGGCGCAACGAAGAAATTAAAAAAATCATTAAAACGCCTGGATTTTTTTAAATGATATTGTGCGAGGTGAAACATAAGATAGTAAAGGAGATATTTGAAACGTTATTTATTTCATATTGTTTCAGAAGAAAAATATATAACTCTCTTAAATGGATTAACGTTCCATAGCTTGTTAAAAGGTTTCTCGAATCGAATAATACATAAAAAATGGAAATTTCCTATGTTCATTGAAATATGTATTTATTCTTACAAGTACCATGAGAAATGATATTAATATAATATTAATTAATTTTGTAAGGCAACGGAATAAAAGTAATTGAAAAACGCAAGATTTGAGAAAGGCCAGTTATTTAGCTGTCGTTTGTAGATAAAGTTATATTCGATATAAATGGATTAGCAGGGAGCGCGTTACGTTAAATTTACTCCTAACAATAGCCATGCTAACAATGCAATTCTATTGGAACGATATCCTATATTTCATTGGAGATATTTAACTTTTATTATAAATCATTTAACCGAGAAATTAATAGTTGTGCTAAAAGAAAATTTGTAATGTATAAAACAAAAATAAATTAAATTAACAATATTGTAGAAAAATATAGTAAAATAAAGAATTTGCAGAATTTGCTATTTACAATAAGACAAATAGGAGAACGAACAATAAGAATGGCAAAGAAGCACACGTTTGTTATATAATTGAAGAAAGAGAGAAGCATAGAAATGTTTAAAAACTAGAGAAGAGACTATCAACAACTAGTATCTTGGCTATCACAAGTTTATATGAAAACAACAATTATTAGTTATTATTACTTTTGGCTAGAATACATTGTATCAGAAAAATTTAAAACATGGGAAGGAGATAGATAAGAATGCAACCTCATTCCACTGCTTTTCATTTTAGTAATAGATCACGTAATAAAAAAATGCAAGTCAGATTTAATTACTGATCATTACATAATTGCAAATAACAAAAATGATTGAATTGACCTTCGCTGATGATATGGTGCTTGTAGCGAAAATATGGCCAAGTTCTTCAAAATAATCTGAGCACATATTCATTATTAAAATTGAAGAGAGAGAGAGAAGAGAGAGAAAAGAGAGAAAAGAGAGAAGAGAGATAATAGAGAGATAATAGAGAGATAATAGAGAGACAATAGAGAGAATAGAGAGAATAGAGAGACAAGAGAGAGAAGAGAGAGAAAAGAGACAAGAGAGACAAGAGAGAGAAGAGAGAGAAGAGAGACAAGAGAGAGAAGAGAGATAAGAGAGAGCAGAGAGACAAGAGCGACAAGAGAGACAAGAGAGAGGAGAGAAATAAGAAAGAGGAAAGAATTTTTCAATCTAAAATAGGTATATCCTGTTTTGCTAGAATACTCCTCATGTGATATGAATACATGACAATAGAATAGCTAAGAAAATATATGAGGCCAAGAACTCAAGTAGGAAAGGGAGAAGACGTTTTCATGTGTCTCAGTATCGGACACTTTTCATCTATTGACTGGCAAGGAGTAATCACTTTGTTCATCATGTCTACTTTTTCTTATGTTACGCTCATGTTATGTTGGAAAGTCTTTACTTTATACACTTCCGCATTAAGTACCATATCAAGTGAACAATCCCATAGACATTAAGAAGCTGACCAAATGAAGTCTCTTCTCTCCTTGACGTTGGCTGGTCTATTCAACAGAGTCTGATAGAAATCCAATTGCTTAGTTACACATCTATATACAGCCTTAGCCAAAAGTATTAGGCACCTTACATTAACTCCTATATCATGAAAATCTGTTGGAGTGGGGTAAAATAAAATTTCCTAGGTACAAAATAATAACAACTTATTAAAGTAATTAGGGCCACCTCTAGCCTTAATCACTGCAGCTATTCTTCTCGGCAGAGTACTTATAAATTTACGACATTCCTCTGCGATAATATTATTCCATTCTTTCAATAACACGTTTTATAAAATTGTTTTAGATGTAATTGGATGCTTTCTAATGTTACGTTTTAGAATCCCCCACAAATGTTCTATGGGAATTAGGTCTGGGGATTGTGCAGGCCAATCCAGGAAGTTAATATTGTTGTCTTGAAACCACTTCATGCTAACTGCAGATTTGTGGCAAGGTGCATTATCTTGTTGAGACAGCATTTTTTCCATATTTGTATCACCAAACATCTTGGAAAATGATTGCCGCAATGTCGTTTCCAATACGTTTATGTAACTGTGAGAGCTCGTTCGACCTTCACAAACAAACATTTGCCTACACTGTCGGCTGTCATACAACATCACTGTTGGCACCCGCATTCCGGAAGGTATCCTTCACCGATTCTCCGTCTCACGTAAGCTACACCAGGAGTTCCAAATACCTTACAATTAATTAAAAAAACGTAGATTTTAAATATACCGTATAACTTTTTATTGGCGAAGTGTAGAAGATGCAAACGAATTCAAAATTATAAGTGATGTAGAGTAAATATTACCTCAAAATTTGATTCGTTGGACCACACAACATTTGCCCAATCCTTCTGTGTAAAGTGTTGGTACTTTATAGTCTATTCCAAACGAAACTTTTTATTTTTTTTCTAAAAGTCAAGGCATCTTTCTTGCTTTACAGCCTTTCAAGCCAGCTTCATTAAGTCTTCTTCTGGTAATTCTAGCACTGATCGGTCTCCCGGTTTCCTCGGATAAACTGGCAGCGAGCTCGGAGGAAATTTTCTTTCGATTTTTAAGTGACTCTCGAATTAAATTTCGATCCTCATGGTCCCGAAGTTATCCGTTTTCTACCTCTTCTTGTTCGGTTCGCATGTGATCCAATATCCGCGTAACTTTTCAAGGCAGATTGCACCACACAACGCGAACGTTTAATACTTTTGTCTATTTCTATCTGTGTGTTGCCTTGTTCGAGCAAGAACTGAATTCGTAAACGTAAATGCTCATTAAGTTCGTTCTTTTTAGGCATTTTTTTACAGCAAAAATGACGATATTCAAAATTATAATGAAGTAAACATTATACTGGAAAGATCGTTCTTACTGCAGGCGCTTATACAAGTCTGACTACCTATTCACGGAACCACAATTGCGAACCATCATCTGCCATATGTTTTACAACCGCTGTAAAGTACTGTGAATTATTTAAATTATCGTTTATTGTTGCCAACTATATGATAATAAAATTCTAAAGATTTCTGAGTAATATTTTCGGAGATAAATTAGAAAATTAAGGATGCCAAGGCTGTATATGCCATATTACATATTTATGTATGTGCCATTTGTTTATTTTTATTCAAACATATATTCATTTATTTATCCGTATTTATTTATTTATTCGTCTTTTATCCAACAACATTTTAAATTTTGTTTGTAATATTTGTGATATTTCAAGTTTCTTTCGGTGTGATATTTTAAGGTATAGTTCGATTTATCGCATTTAATTCTCTACTCGCTTGAATTAGTTCTTTTTTCCATTTTCTCTGTTAAAGAATGTAGGGCCATTGACCTAGGCAATTGACGCCCTGTAATACTTGAAACACAATAACGATAACAACAAAATCAAGACTTATACGAGAGGAATTTATCAAGAGACATCTACAGATAGTTAGAATGGGAACATCTTAACAAGGGAGAAATAAGTAGAAGGAAGTATGAACTCCGATCCGACTTGGCTTACTCTTCAAGGTAGATAGGCCCAACGTTAAAAAAAATATAAAATTTAATTCTTGGTAATAAAATCTTGGCGACAATGAACTTGTGATGAATAAAAAAAAATCATATTCATAATAAACAAATTTTGGCTTCACTCGATTGTTTTCGTGCTAGTTTTCCATTGATACTTCTGGCTTTGGGTCTGTTTCCAAATTGTAATACCCTCTATCTTCTTTCTTCTGCCGACGTTTCGACCTCAATCACATGGAAAGAAAACGAAAGTCGCCAGAAGAGAGAAAATTAACTAGATTTCAATTAGGAGACCAACAAGCCATAATTATAAAATTTGGTTATTGTCAGAGCTGGGCATTAATTGAATTAATATGCTTGAAAAAGTAATTGAAGCGTTTTCATTAATCGAATTAAAATATTTCAAATATTTTTGATATCTGGTCCTGATAATTGTTATTTCAATTACTTCATTGAAATGCTTGGTAATTGAAATAATTTTATGTTATTTCAATTAATTTTCACTATTTGAAATACTTTTGAATAATTGAGTTACTTTTAAGTAATTGAATTACTTTTTGTTAATTGAATTACTTTTAAGCAATTGAAAGTATAGAAATTAAAAATAAATATAAAAATAAATAATTTTGAAACATGTATACATAAAAATAATTTTGAAATATAAAAATAAATAATTATAAATAAATATGAAAATAAATAATTTTTAAATATAAAAATAAATAATTCTTTTTAAAAACAATTTAACAAAATAACTCTATTATAAACTTCTCATTATTAACTTTTAATAAAAAAATCGGCGTTCAGCTTAGATAAAACAAATTTTCAAAATTTACGTAACTCAAGGCATGTCGCCGAGGAGAACTAATAATAGATGCAAATGAAAAGATCCTTTTCACGGGAGCAGATGATGGAATTGGGGTGTTATACTTTTTAAAGAGTTTTTTAACTGTTGGAAATTAATTTAAGGCCGACAAGTCTGTTCTACTGTCTTGTAAATATTGAAGAATTGCGGAGGGAAAACGAGGCAGCGTGAATGGGAAACAACTTCAACATCGTCAAATTCGAAAAAGTCACTTTTTTCTGTAGTTACTGCTTTTGGTTCACTGATTTGATCTTTATCTGTAATTTTTTCGGCGATAATTGCAATTAATTTAGGAATAATGTTTATATCTATTAACTTTAGAGTAATTCAATTAATTACTTTAAAGCAATAGAATTAGTCAAAGTAATTGAAATACTCTAAAGTAATTGCAATACTCTAAAGTAATTGAATTAGTCTAAAGTAATTCAATTAGTAATTGCTCTGCAACTTCAAGTACTTTTCGTTTTAATTGGTAATTGCCAATACATAAACAGGAAAAAATAATTGATAATTGTCAATACTTTTCAAAGTAATTGAAGCTTGTTATTGGAACTACTTTTTTTAAGTAATTTGCCCCAGCTCTGGTTATTGATAAGATAGGGGAAGTTTATCCCAACTTCTTTAATTCAATGAATTAACATAATTATCGTGATCATCAGTTATTCATTTTTCTTTTCATCCTTTCTTTATGTATTACAAATAATATTAAATTTGCGTCTCATTACCTTCTCTTTCTGGTATTTTTCGTTAGTTGAAATTAACATAAACATAAATTTCCTATTGACGTTTTTAATTCCAGTGATAGAATAATTAAATTTATGTCGTGCAATTTTGTCTTTCTATTTATAACTTATGCATGTATAATCTAAATAGAACGTACAATGAAAATATTTACATATAAATTTTTGGTCGCTCTCGAAAGGAAATCATTTTATTACTTTTACAGGTATGTACCTATAAATAAATTTTTAAGAACAATATACAAATTAATTTTTTTAATAAATAACTTTGGGCTTTTAAATTTCATTAAGGCTGAATCCACCACATTCATGCTCCATTTAAAATCCAGTCGTGCCTCGATAAATATAATTGTATGGGGGCCTTCACACTATGAGTGACGCTCATCCGTTATATTAATCGCTAATTATTTGTGTAGACTTAAAATTCATATTTTACACACAACATTCTAAAATTATCTCCAAACTTGAATAATTTGCTAAATACAAACAAAATTCTTAACTTAGCCTGAACCGGTTTTAATTCCATAAGAATTCCCGACTCTCGTTACGATCATTACACACGTCTTATCCTTGAAATGTGTAGTATAATCATCCAACAAAATTCATTGAATTCATAACAACAAGCAAAAATGTTAGTGTTGTTTACTCTCATTTTGCTCGATGAAAACTTAATTGTCATCGGTCTTTCTGATTTAATGAGGAGTTTTTATTTTAATGACCACTTTGATTTTGCTGTTTTAAATAATGTAAAGCGGCTGTTAGGTGCTTATCTCTAACATATTCCTATTTTATGTAATAAGTTAAAAAAATCCATTTACCATTTACCTTGATTTTAACGTTGAAATTATCGATCAGAAAATGTGTATGTAATTTACCAAAGAAAATGCTGATTAATTTTGCTTACAAGTGTGAAAACATGAAAGAAATAATAATTTTATCTTCGCATTATACCGTGAGAGCATTAAAAACTCAAAGCCAAAGACACCACTGGAATTTCGAATTTTTGTCTAGGTAAGATTAAATAAACATGTATGCAACTTTATATTTTTAGCTATTAAGGTCAGCGCAATGCATATACATAATGTTGACCGATTTGGCCGGTCAAAAATTATGAAATTTTTATGTATGAACCGAACAAAGACAACAATTCATATTCCTAAGCTATTTTTGACTTGAATTTTTATTACTCTGACGTTACTCAAACTATTACTCAAACTAGAAGGACTTACGAAAAATCACATTTAAACGACTTCTTAAAAAAATAATATAATACCAGCTGCACACCACTGAACAGCCGTCATTTTCTACTTCGGATGATGATTCAGTTTCGGTATGTTCTGGAAGACCAGTGAGCTAATGAGAATTTACTTATCAAGCTTAGTGACTTTTTCAAGACTACACCCAATTTTTCTGCTGTCTCTTACAGTCTGGTGTTTGTAGTTCACCGTTGTCGATGGCTGCGACTGAATACCCACACATTCGCCAACATTGTACGGTCGTTTCTTTTACTATATGGGTCTCTTGATATTCATGGCTGCCTCCACTGCATTGAAGCCAAGTTTAAACTCGTAAAGAAAAACTTCTTGGCTCGATTCCATCATCATACTGAACCGCGTACAATTGATCCCTCGAGAAATATTTAATTTAATATCAAATACACTGGCATCATTTTTTATTTATTTTTTTGTATGTGCTGTGCAGCTTAAAAGTGAAGTAGAAGAGATCGCATGACTTGCGCGTCGCATACCCCCACACCTTGTTATTTAACCTGTGTCTTTGCCATGTTTTTAGTTTGGATAGTAGTTAAAACGAAAGAGGAAAGAAATATTGCAATAAACTGCTATGTAAAATAAGTCGATTTTCAACTTGTATACTTTGTAAAAAGCGTATTTTTGTTAATTATTCCTCTTTTTTACTGAGTAATTTGACAATTAGGTAAATTATGGAATTGGTCCTCGCATTCACCGTATTTTCCCCTCGCTGCCGGTTGGGACTTTTGCATGACTGCCTGCGATTGGATAGCGTGGAGATCGTTTCGGATTAAATGTAAATTACGCAGGTTGCGCAGTTGCTGGTTTAATTATCCTAACGTTTTTTTTTTCGAAGCAACCTTTTAATAAAAGTCAATGCCCTAGCGCTTTCTTACCAAAATTTAAGGAAATATGTGTAATTCCCATCCAGATATTATGTAAGTACGTATATATTTACATATTTCCAGTTTGTGTTTTTTTTTTAAAGACTCGTTAAACAATTCATCACAAGAATTAAAAAAAAATGTGCTAAACCTGATCAACTTGATCGCATCATTCTATTTCGCATCTGCATATTAAGTTAATTTTTTAAGTTTCATGCTTAATATTAATATGTTATCACAAAACTAACAGTTTTTACCAAATTTTTATAGGAATAAAGAGTTATTTATATATTAAAGGCGTTAAGATGATGTATATGCACGATGGCGATGAATTTAAAAAGTCGAGGGTAACCAAGCTCGAGAGCTTTTAAGTCGCCAGAGGAATTTAACAAATTTAGAAAACGGATAACAGGCAATGGTGTTGCACTCATTAATGAAACAGTTTTGTTGGGATATTTTGAAGAATTGGTATGTCAAACATTGTTGTTATTGTTATCATTATTGTAATTTGTTTACTTATTTACAGTCTGGAAAGTTTCCTCCAAATTCGCTCTGCGCACTTTTCTATGGCCAAGAAAATAGTAATACAGATCAAAATATTGACATTGAAAAATACCCCAAGCTAGCACCCTATTTAAAACAAGGATCTAAAGGATAAGAACCAAAAAAAGGTTCTAACTCGAGAAGAAGTGGTAAAGTTTATTCAGGAAGCACCATACGAAACGTTTCTTATGGTGAAAGTGGCGCTGTGATTTGGGGTGTTTAGAGATTGCGGTGGGGGAGAATTAGTGAATATGTTAATTGATCATATAGAGGACAGGGGTGAAGTTATTGTTGTGGTCATACCCGAAACGAAAACCGACAAGAAACGTATTTTTACTATTACTATTGAAGCTGATAAGAAAATGTGGATCATTGCGATCACAAAGCTGTTTGTTACGGAGGTACTTTGTAAATTAAAAAAACGGCCGCCGCTGTACATTTGGAAATATCCCTGCTACCATAGCAAAATATTTAAATTTGAAAGATGCCGACTAATTCACAGGTCATTGCTTGCGAAGAACGTCAGCCAAATTACTAGCAGATGCAGGGGCTAGTATGACTACATTAAAGAGACATGGCGGCTGGAGGAGTAGTAGTGTTATGGAAGGATATTTAGAAGGCAATATCGCATCCAAAAGTAAAGTCGTGAAACTTCTACCTGGAGAGTCTTCAATATCAAATATCACAACCTTACAATTAGATGGAAATGAAGAGTCTTCAATATCAAATACCGCAACCTTACAATTAGATGGGAAAAGTGTTTCCATTACTGGTACTGATAATAATTGTTCTTTCGTTGTAAATGAAAATAAATAGTGAAAAATATCAACTTCGTGTTTGTGTTGTATTAACCTGTCTAAAATTAATGCAACCCTTAATGCCCTAGAGCATAATCTTCCATTTTATGCTCGCGTATCAAAGTTGTTAATAGCTGATAATGGTACTGGTAAGATATAAAAATATTTATTGTCTTTGTTTTTCAGGTAAACAAAGGGAATTTGACCTGCAACCAAGAATGATGGGCATCGCTAGAGATTAAGATTCAACAAAACCTCCGTTAGACTCATTACACTAACAGGAAGAAGGATGAACATCGAACAAGAAGTCAAACAAAAGTTATAATGTGAAGCCTTGACAAATAAATAATTATTTTTTGTAAAAACTTTAATTGTTCGTTACCACCACATGTCGTTTTTCTTTCCCACCAAATATATTTTTCATATACCCCTACTAATTTCATTGTGCCTTACTTAACATCCACATCCCATCAACGTGTGTGATATTGGTCACATAATCGTCTTATATAATCTTGTGTGGAAATATTTACTTTTCTTTGATTTGTTCCTTGGTTTTTGGTTTTCAAGCGAACATAGATACTAAATATGTTGTTAATATTTGCATCTTATCTGGTTTCTTCAGATCAAAACAGAATACGGACGACAATGGATCGGTTTATTCTCATCTCCTCCCTGTTAAACATGTTAAAGTTCACTATTTGGAAAAAGAATAACAAATAATAAAATACCGATCTGAAAACATCTGTGGTTATTTTATATCTGACATATTAAACACCAATGGTAACATATCAGAGCACTTTTAAATCTTTGTTAGTTAACTTATAGCGTGTTCGATTCACTGCTCTCAGAAATACCTCCATTTTTTAATTGTTACATAAGATTAAACAAGATGACAATACTCCGAGGGACTTCTAGAGCAATATTTTTTGTCGGTCTATTCAAGACCATCCTGTATGTACAATATGAAATAAATGCTTCTATTTCTCTCTCTTCTACATATTTCGATGTCTTCATAGTGGAGACGTGCGCGTAGGCAATAATCTCTTTCTCTAATCAAATATATTATTAGATTTGATTACTTAATCTGTCTATGTCTAAAATAGTTAAATTATAAAACGCAAACTTTCACTTAAATGCAAACCACGCTTATATTGGTTTACTCAGCTAACTCAGTCGAAACACATGGTACATAATAATACAAAATCATCTCTATACAGTTAAGAAAAGATTGTCTGATATTCTACCCAATTACAATATTGATGGATACAAACAAAAGTCTTAATAGACATGAGTCCGCAACTCAAATGTTTCTGAGATATAGTCGATTTTACATTGTTTTATTAGGTCGAAAATTTTGATGATAAATGCTCTGCATGACAATCGCTCATTCCTAAGCACGTTTCACATGTTATGAATGTTCGACGCAACCTTTCTGGAGTCTTCTGAATTAAGTTGCGAACCCATGTTGACTAAGACGTCAGTAGTACTAGTATATACTATAATTGGATAAAATATCCGACAATCTTTTTTAACATCCACTATTTATCTAGAGTTACAGTTTTAAATTAAAACTAAATAGGATAATAGAGTAAGATTAGTTTATTTATTCAAAATACTTTTATTGTTAAATAAAGTAAACTATTAAAAATCAATTACATTTTATACTTTTGGTTCAATTATCCATTTCATTTTCTGCAAAGTGTAATTCTTGTCAAAACTTCGTCCGTTTAAATTTTCTATTAGTACCGAATACAATTTCCATGACCCGCTTCCCTACTTACTGGAACGGTGAACTTTCAATTCGACGTGAATTACCTCAGTAAGTGCAAAATTTAATTACGGTTACGGCATATGCTTGTTTGACTAGCTTTGTTTATAAATGAGTCAAAGAAGACGAGTTACTATTTCGACGTAAATAAACAAAGTTTATGCCACCCCTTGAAGAATTAACGCAAAACAGCATTCGATCGTTATTGGTCCGCGAATAAGATCACATTCTTAAAATTTGGTCGCTAAGACAAATCGAGTTTGTCACCCATGTAGTTCATCCAAAGTATTCCCCTCATTAAATTGTTCTTATTTCTCTCTTACAATGCTCCTGGCTTTCTTCAGTCCATACCTGTTAATATTTCATTACGTCCCAATTGAGACGGCTTGCTATTTCTTTAATTGAAAAATCACCTTCACGTAAACCAACAATTCGACTTATTTTCAAAGTCGTTCGGGAAATTTCTTGCATTGCTGTATTATTGGCATCATCACAATCACTATAAAGATGACACTGAAACCAATTGTTAAAATTGTCGAAAACATACAGCAAAAAGGCACAAAAACAACTCTTTAAGGATATTTTTGAAAACTGTAAGAAATGTCAACTTTACCATGACCACTTGACATATTTAATCCAAATTTAATCAATGACCACTTGATTTGTCCCCTACAGCTCTCCGAAGCGAACTCATATCAACAAGATATGGTTTGTTAGTGAATGTTATGAATTGAAAAAACAACTTAAGCACAAATTAACGCTCTGAAAATCAAACAGTTTCTCTGTTGTATCTAAAACCGAATATTTGCAAACCAACAAATTATTTAGAAAAACCTGTATTCATAAAAGGACTGGCTTTGAAAAAAACGTTATATCCCTAAGTAATACCAAAGACTCTAAAACATTCTAGCAAACTTTAAAATTTTTTCGTGGTATTAGAAATACCGGCGCATTACCAGCTGATTGCTGGGAGTCTTATTACGGCAGTTTGGTGGTTCAAAAGTCTCCTTACCCTACGGAATCTTTTGATGTAAGCCATCCTTTTTTAGACAAGCCCATAGAAATCGAAGAATTAGAATTTGTACTATCTGCCTGCAAAAACAACAAGTCACCTGGCCCTGACGGGGATATCTTTCGAATTTTTTAAGAATCTCCCACAAAACTGTACATCATTTTCCTCTTTAACAAAGTTCTGGAATCGGAAAGTATCCTCAACGAATTGACCACCAGCTCCCTTACGATGTTGCATAAAAAAGGACCTATGCATGTTCCTTCCAATTATAGAGGCATTGCGTGCATTAACTGCGTCTTAAAGCTATTTACCACCATTCTATCAAACCAGCTGACATTCTGGATCGAAACCAACACTATTTTACCAGAAAATCAATCCGGATTTCGAAAATCTAGATCTTGCCTTGACAATGTTTTCACTCTAAACAGTGTAATTCAAATTCAACTTCGCCGAAAAGGCAGAAAAGTGCTCTCTGCCTTTATTGGTCTTAAACGGGCGTTTGACTCAGTCAATCACGTATTGTTATGGCAGAAACTATTCAAACTAGGTATCAGTACGAAACTTCTAAGAATAATACAGTCTCTCTATTCTAAGGCGAGTTTCAGCACAATGGCTTCACTAAACCTTTTGAAGTAAACGAGAGGATTTTTCAGGGTGAGCCCCTGAATCCAACTCTATTTTCTCTTTTCGTGGCTGATATCGAGACCTATTTTCGCGAACGTGGTCCAGTCGGTGTCAACATAGACAATCAGGATTTACTACTGTTGTACGCAGATGATTTGGTGCTTCTCGGTGCTTCGGAAATTGATTTAGCACGGAAACTAAACGTTTTGAAAAAGTACACTAGAGAAAATAAACTTTTTGTAAACGTCGCCAAATCAAAAATAATTTGCTTCTCTAAAGGAAATTTCAGAATCAACCGGGAGCACCGCTTCCTCTTTAACGGTGCCGAAATCGAACAAGTCAATAATTATGTATACCTAGCGGTCTCTCTTACTTCTTCTTCTCTATTTCGTAATCACACAGAAATATGCCTTTCTAAGTAAAGTTAAGTCAAGGAGCAATTATGTCACTGTTATCGCAATCAAAAACAAACTCTTGGGATGCACGAATAACTTTATGCAACAGTCTTATAATTAATGCTCTATCTAATTGTATCCCTGTTTGGTGTCTGCGTTATTTAAACATCATTGAGAGAGCACAAGTTGGGTTCTTTAAAAGATTACTCTTGTTGCCAAAAATTCCCCTGATTATTTAGTTTGTAAAACGACACTTGTCTTGGAGTCGTAGAAGGAAGTAGGTTCACGTCAAAGAATATGCAAAGAAACTATTTTTATTACAGCCTTAAAGTTACACGTCAATCTTGTGATTTTTTACTAGATTTTCTCCTGTCACTATTCCCAGGGTTGCTTGCCACTTCGTTACAAGTTCGCTTAAAAGTGGATGTGGTTAAACTTAAGTACCTTATTGTAAAACACTGCTTAAACTGGCTTCTAAAAATTCTTAAAATAGAAAATAATAGGTTCCTAAAAATCGTTTTCAACCAACTGTTAAAATTACAAGACACTAATCTCGTTAAATTCAACTGGGCCTTACAAATGAAAAGTATCTTTACAAAAAGTAATTGCCTAGATACCTGGAATACTCTTTCTATTGGACATCTTAAGGCACCTTTTAATAGAATTTTATCTCTGTATCGATATAAACTTTTTGGCGAAGATTTGGAAAGACTTAAACTCTCAGAGATTTCCGCGTTCTATAAGTTTTTCTCGGTCAAATCTAATCCAGTCCGTCATCTATATTGTTCTCTACCAATAAAACTAACTAGACTCTTCTTTCAGCTTCGATTGTGCTCCAAGACGCGCCTATTTCTCTGCTATAATGGTATATCTCACTCCATAAACTGTAAGGAAATTTGTACAATGTTCAACTCCCTTAAACCTGAAAGTGTGGAGCATATATTTCTTGAATGCAAGCTTGATGAGAGCATTAGAGGTCCAAAAATTAGACAATTGCAAAATTTTTATGAACTCATAAGTCTACTAAATAGTCCGAATTTAGATATAATTAAGGAGATAGCTTACTTTTGCATTAATTTTCTTAAACTTTGTTCTTTTGTTATTAATGAGTGAAAACATTTATGTTTTTTAAGTAAACTATCTTGTCAACATAACCACATTATTATGTAACCTTTATTTCTTCTTCATTATGAATGCTCTCCGTAGCGAGGTGTCTAGAGTTTACCGTTCTCTTTTCTCTTTTAGCTGATGTGTTCATTTGCACGGAAGATCAGTTGTTGCATGTTCATTTACACCTCGAATTGTAATTTATTTTCGTTTTATTTTATCTAAGGCGCATTTTTTTTATAACTGAACCCTTGCTATTTGAATGTAATTTCAAGAGAAGCAATAAACATATTATTATTATTGATATATTTAATCCAAATTTAATCAATTAATACTTTTAAATAGTCATTTCTGTTAGGTTTAATTACAAATTTTTGGTGTTGCAACTTCCATGGTCATTGAGTATATTTATTTGTAAGAAAAAAACATTTTATGGTGGAAATATATAAGTTGAAACGTTAAAACAAATGCGCAGCAGTCAGTCAGATTTAACCTATGAGGAATTAACCAATTTGAGGCAGCACGTGAATTTCGTGCTATTTGGGTGACACTTTATTAGCTAGTCTTTCTCACCAGGTGGATTTCGTAGGCCTAGGTAATGAAAAAGGATAATGGTATAAACAGATGAGGAAAACAAATAAAATTGGGAAAAGAATTATGACAAGATTGACGAATCAAATTTGTTACAGTAAGCAAAACAGAAACCAAGAAAACAAGCGTAGAAAAGCAAAGAAGCAAAAAAATTATAAAACTGGAAGCCTGATGAATATAAATGAGAAAGAGAGATATCAGAAGAATTGTGTAATAAAAAGTGGACGGTTTTAACCGATTTGAAAATTTTTACATAAAGCCGCAAAGGAAGTTCATACCAAAAACCGAAAGACTATTAATTATTTCATAAATATTTCCGAAATAAAATTCCTAAGAAAAATATAAGGACAGACAAGGAAGGAGAGAATTAGGAACGAGGTATTCTGGGGACATTTAAAGATAAGCCGACGGGCGACACCAACAATACGTACAAGAAAAACAGGATAGTTGAAGCCAAATAAATCGATTTCTAAAAGAACGACATATAAGAAAAGTACGTACAAGAAAAATAAAAAAAATACGTACAAGAAAAACAGGATGGTTGAAGCCAAATAAACAGATTTCTAAAAGAACGACATATAAGAAAAGTAGACAAAATAAAATTACATTGAAGCAAGAAAACCTGGAAAAAAAGGAGGAGAGGAACATACAATGAAAAAAAAAATAAAGAAACTTGCACAGAATAGAAAGTTCTGGAAGAAAAAATGAACGAATTTAATAGTCTTACATCCCAAAGTAGAAAGACTTAAGGTTGGTATTTTCTAGTATTATTTAATTTTAATCCTTGATTAATTCCTTTAGACACCTTTACAAAAAAAACACGATAAGAACTCGAAATAATGTGTGTTGATTATAGGAAGTAAGTTTAGAATACTTCAACAAATTCAAGACTTTAATCATACACAATTAGGGATTATTACAAATCAGTTTGTTTAAATCTTAATTGAACGCCTGATATAAGTAGTAATAGCATAACTGGAAGTTTTAGAGCATGAAGGAAAGCACCTTACTTAATTGATATGTTGAAGGGTTTACTTAATTAATTATGCAGGGTGAGTATAAAATTTGGAATAATGAGTATAAAATGTAAATTATTGATTTTTAAGAAATACCAAAAACAGGTCGATTTTTAATTTAAATTTCGCGTTCTTTTAGCATTTTAATAAAAAAATTAATAAATTTATGATATAAAACTTCATAGAGAAATAAAATTGAGTAAATGTTCAAAATTTTCTTTATCTGTTTCTCCAAAATTTCCTTTTCAAAATAATCTCAATAAGGGCTGGTATTATAAATGCTGGATAACTTTAACCCCCAGTTTATTGCCATTGTGAATACAATTGTTACCATGAGAATAAACCGATAGGTAAAGCTAAGTTGCCTTTATAATACCGGGCCTAAGTGACAAATTTTAATCCTTTAAGCTAGATTCAGATTTTTCATAACCGCATTAGGTGATAGAGATTTGCTTGGTTCGTTTAATTAAATGAACCAATCAAATGGAACGGGAAGGAATTGAAATTTAATCATGCTTGGGATGTGACAATAAAACAAGGACGAAGATGAAGTACGTCTGCTTTTTAACAATAATCACCCAGAAAGAGCTCATACTTCTCAATAAACTGTCAGTCTAGTTTTCTTTTTGCCTCAGAAACGGGGAAAATACAGTTTTCTCCTTCGGAGATTTGTTAAAAATTAGGCATATAAAGAGAACAATTGAAAGATCGAATTAGAACAACAAGTAGAGCTATGCAATCTAAAACTTCACAATGTTCTGTAAGAGTTTCAAACTAGACTGGTATATTGCCAAGAAGTTGGTGGCAGACATTTTGAACATTTATTTTAAGATAATTTTATTCCTTTACGATGCTTTTTATCCTAAGTTATTATTTTTTAAAATTAAAAACTTTTCAGTTTTCATTATTAATTTTCTCAAAAATTTTCACATGAAAGGGATCAAAAATTTTGTAACATCGTTTTGATAGTCACGGAGTCTATTGAAATATCAATTCAAACTTGCGGGCTACTTACCATTGAACAAAATTGAGAGTGACGCCTTCATTGTTACCTAAAACACTCTACATGTGTATTCAGGTGCAAAGTTAAAGAACGCGCAATTTAAATCAAAAATTGACCTGTTTTTGGAATTTTTTTGAAATCAATAATTTACACTTTATACTGATTATTCCTACTTTATACTCTCGTTGTATGTAAATCGCTGCGTAATCAGATTGTGACGGTGGATCTGGCTTGATTAAGCAACTAGAGGTGTAAGGTTATTTCCACATTGAATTTAATGTGACAGAATGTTTTGAACTGCCTTCGAATTCACTTTGAGCTAGGCTGTAAAGCGAGCGTTGAAGAAAAAACAACAATTAGTAAATTGGTCAAATCCACAATGGTAATCAGACAAGCTTGGGGCACATAATGGATGTTTAAACAAAGGCACTGTAAATAGTAATATATAAACTCGTCTACTTTTCAGATTCAATCAAAACAGAATAAAATTAATTTTTTAATAGTATTTATTTTTTTAATATTTTCGTTTAAAAAAGAACAACTGGACTGCTGCATGAATTCAAATACTCTAACCTTAATTCATACATTACTTAAATTCCCGGTAATAATTCAAAGTAAAAAAAATAGCAACATTCCAAACGTTACGTACCTGAACTGCTTCGTTAATAATTATCCTGATAAAACACTTAGCTCAGATAGAGTAAAAGATTAGTGTATTACAAATTCGGTTCAAATAAATTCAGATAAAAATCAACTGAGAGGATCTTAATAACGCGGGATAATTTCGGCCTCTTTCCTGTCGAAAAGACTGCCATTCAAGTCCACTAAAGTCGCGCGAAACAATCTAGGCGAACATTGCCCAAAATAATTCACGAAACTAGTTTTGTCCGCGTCAGCTACCGCACTGAATTAAATAATACACATACACACGTACTGACCTAGATAATAAATTTACCTCTCCCGTCTGATTTCGACTAATGGATTAATAACAATTACATAATAATGCAATAGTAATTTAATGATATTAAAAATTCATCTCTCTCGCGTGCAACCGTATAGTAATTGGTGGCGTTATGCTGGTGGGTTCTGCTTGTTAAAAGAAAGCGTTTGTGGTTTAATATAACGAATTAAATAAAATATATTTGACGCTTATTCAGGAGAAACTTGATAATTACACTGGGAATAACATTAATAAAAAAAAGCTTTTTTGCTGATATATGATGACACCTTTCCACTGGAGGTCAAAATTGAAGACCATACAGCCTTGGCCAAAAGTATTAGGCACCCTTAATTTTCTAATTTATCTCCGAAAATATTACTCAGAAATCTTCAGAATTTTATTATCATATAGTCGGCCTTAGTAAATGATAATTTAAATAATGCAAAGTACTTCATAACATGTGGCAGATGATAGTTCGCAATTGTGGTTCCGTGAATAGGTAGTCAGTCTTGTATAAGCGCGTGTAGTAAGAACGATCTTTCCAGTATAATGTTCATTTCATTATAATTTTGAATATCGTCATTTTTGCTGTAAAAAATGCCTAAAAGGAACGAACTTAGTGAGCATTTACGTTTACGAATTCAGTTCTTGTACGAACAAGGCAACTCACAGACAGAAAGAGCCAAAAGTATTAAACGTTCGCGTTGTGCGGTGCAATCTGCCTTGAAACGTTACGCGGATACTGGATCACATGCGAACCGAACAAGAACAGGTAGAAAACGGATAACTTCGGACCGTGAGGATAGAAATTTAATTCGAGTCACTTAAAAATGGAAAGAAAATTTCCTCCGAGCTCGCTGTCAGTTTATCCGAGGAAATCGGGAGACCGATCAGTGCCAGAACGACTAGAAGAAGACTTAATGAAGCTGGTTTGAAAGGCTGTAAAGCAATACAGAAGAAGCTTTGGCTTTCAGAAAAAAATAAAAAGTCTCGTTTAGAATGGCCTTTACGTAAAGTACCAACACTTTACAGAGAAGAATTGGGCAAATGTTGTGTGATCCGACAAATCAAATTTTGAGGTAATATTAGCTTCATATCACTTATAATTTTGAATTCGTTCATCTGTACATCGCCAGTAAAAAGTTATACGGCGTATTTGAAATCTACGTTTTTTAATTAATTGTAAGGTATTTGGAAATCCTGGTGTAGCTTACGTTTGGCGGAAAATCGGTGAAGAATACCTTCCGAAATGCGAGTACCAACAGTGAAACACGGGAGAGGCAGTGTAATGATCTGGGGTTGTATGACAGCCGACAGTGTAGGCGAAATGTTTGACTGTGAAGGTCCCACACTTACACAAACGTATTGGAAACGACATTGCGGCAATCATTTTCCAAGATGTTTGGTGATACAAATATGGAAGAAATGCTGTATCAACAAGATAATGCACCCTGCTACAAATCTGCAGTTATCATGAAGTGGTTTCAAGAAAGCAATATTAATCTCCTGGATCGGCCTGCACAATCCCCAGACCTAAATCCCACATAACATTTGTGGGGGATTCTAAAGCGTAACATTAGAAAGCATTCAATTACATCTAAAGCAATTTAAAAAAAACGTGTTATTGAACGAATGGAATAATAATTAATTAATTAATAATAATTAATTAATTATTATTATTAATTAATAATAATTATTGCAGAGGAATGTCATAAACTTATAAATACTCTGCCGAAAAGAATAGCTACAGTGATTAAGGCTAGAGGTGACTCAACAAAATACTAATTACTTTAATAAATTGTTATTATTTTATACCTAGGAAATTTTATTTTACCACACCAACAGATTTTCATGATATGTGAGTTAATGTAATATGCCTAATACTTTTGGCCAAGGCTTTAGGTGATTTCTGAGTTGATACAAGCGAAGCAATTTTAAAACAGCGCGGACTAGAGTAAGAAAAACATGCAAATCGTTATGTGTTTTGGTTCTGCAACATAAGAATTTAATTTACTTTCATCTCTTAGTGGAATTAGCCAATTAAAAAACGCCACAACATTTTGAAATAGACTGTAAATAACTTTGAACACTTCAGAGAGGCATTCTTTCTAAGAACAAAAATTTTTCATCTATTTGATGATTGGGTTTATTTATGATTGTAGCGACTCACCAATTAAAAGATCTCATTGCAATGGTACAAATTTAAAATAGCCAAAAAATTTTGTTGTAAATCGGATTTTATTGTAGTGAATCTCTGTACAGTCAGCAGAAGCATAGTTCGAGACTTTCACTGCAAACCAAATCGACCTGTCTAAGGATGTCGCGATTCAAACTATTGCTTAAGATTGCCATCAATGCATTTGTATATCGGTCCTGATAACCTGCGTGGTTAAGTTCTCCCCACAAATAATACATAGTGTAATCAGGAAAAACCAGCGGATACAATTGCGGATTGTTGAAAGACTTATCTTGTTGGAATGTAGCGTCATAATACTGATAATCAGCACTGCTTATTAGCACTTCTTCAATGATGTAACACGAACAATTTTAAATCAAACATTAGTTGATCGTACGATTCGACGATTAAGTACTAGTTTTTATTCGTTCTTATTCATGATATTTGCAGATATATCAGAAACGAATTATCTTACAAGATTTCATCAATGTTTAAGAAAGATTTATATAAGTTTTGTAACATGTGTGAAAGTACAAGAGTAATTTTACATATTTTGTTTGCTTGAACTTAGAAAGTGGTCCAATGATTTTGGAACGTATGACGGGAATATTGCTAAGTGGACTAATCTAAGTGAAAAAAAAAAGGATTATGCCATACAAACCGGAATCCACTCCTAGCTATAATTATCTCGATTGATCGAGTTTCAAATTGCACGGCAAACGATGGAAACCATGTAATAGAAGATTAATTTAACATAGTTGAAATTAAGCTATTGAAAATTAAATGCAGAGTTGACTGCAGAGTCTAACTATAATCTGTTCCTTCAATATTTGTTATCGCAGTGTGCCGTGAAAGTCTAGTGATGTAATACTCATGTAACTACATTTTTTATTAAGCAACTATAGCTCTAAATCGGAGCATATACAACCTTTAGCTATTCAATTGGATGAAAAAGATAACCTTTTGCACAAGATATTTTCTCTATAATGAAAGTTAAGGTGCTACTGAAGAAATCCATACCAATGTACGAGGGGTCGTTTTTATATTCCCGGATTAGACAGTTTCAATTTTAATGTGATTTTTCATTATATTGTTTTTTAATCACATATACCTTGGTAACATGTTTGGCAATTTACAAAACAATTGCAGTTCTAATATATCTCAGTTTGTGTTGTCACGTATCAAAATGAACAAACTCGAATATCGAGCAGTTATTAAATTCTTAACAAAATAAGGAAAAGCTCCAAAAATTATTCGTGAAGAAATGTTGGTTGTATACGGGGATGATTGTCCTTCCAAGTCGACTATTTGTGAATGGTCAAAATTCTTTAAACATGGTCGAGAATCACTGGATGAAGATTCCCGTCCAGGTCGGCCTGTTGATGTGATCACTTCCGATGTTATAGAAAGAACCAAGTGTTTGGTACTGGAAGATACAAGATTAAAGAAGCGACAATTAGCAGCTTTATTAGGAGTTTCGGAAACCACGGTTTTCAGTATTCTACACGAATACCTTGGAATGACAAAGGTGAGTGCGAGATGGGTTCCACGAATGCTTTCGCCATTCAAAATGCGTGTCAGGATGAAGACGTGTGAACAATTTTTCGCGTTTTAATTATAAATTGACTTGTCACCGGAGATGAAACCTGGGTTCATCATTTTGATCCTGAGTCGAAACAAGAATCGATGCAGTGGCATTAAGGGCTCCAGCCCTCCCAAGAAGTTTAAAGTCACCTCTTCTGCAGGAAAAATAATTGCAACTGTTTTTGGGATTGCTAAGGAATTTTAATGATTGATGACCTGAATAAAGGTAGTACGGTAACAGGATAATATTATGCAAGCTTAATGCATCGGCTTAGAGATTCTATTAAAGTGAAAAGGCGCGGAAAACTGGCGCAAGGTGTCCTGTTGCTCCATGACAATGCACTACCCCACAAGTCAAGACCTTCAAAAGCTACGGTTGCTGAATGTGGAATCGTAGAAATCGACCATCCGCCTTATAGTCCAGATCTAGCCCCTTGTGACTATTTTTTTGTTTCCAAATCTCAAAAAAACACTAGGGGGAACAAAATTTAGGGAACGGCTGTTGAAAGGCATTTTGCGGACAAACCAAATGAATATTTTTATAATGGATTAAAGGTGTTATTGAAACGATGTAGTACTTGTATTCAAAATCAAGGGGTTTATATTTAAAAAAAAAATCTGTTGCTGTTCTAATCTCTTCTTTTCATGCCTAGTCTGGGAATATAAAAACGACCCCTCGTATAACACAAATTGATTATGGAAAATAGGTCGTATATACAAGCAGCTAAAAGAGACTTTGTTTCTAGAAGTTAGAAATGAAAATCATATTGATTATATAGGAGAACTAGAGAAGTGAGTTGAACGGAACAAAAATGTAAATCAAAAATATCAGCAAGAAAATGAAATAAAAAATGTAGAGATATCTAAACATACAAGTTAAAAGAACTGACAAAAAAACTTGGAACAGCTGACACAAGTACATACACCAAATGACCGAAGCAGAAAAAAGTTCCAAAAATGATAAGTGATTAAGTAGATTAAAATATTAGTTTGAAATACAGTTGTAAACATATTATCACAATATGATTGATCACTTCGAAAATCTAGTAGATACGAATTTAAAAGAAAATGAAAAACGCATAGAGAGACTGAGGGTAAACATCTAAATACACAATGTATAAAAAAAACTAATAAAATATTCAAAAGAAATTCTTGAAACATTACATGAGATGTATAAATGGATAGAGTACATCTAAAGTATCAGAAATAAATAGTTAACTAATTATTTTTTATATAATTTAAAATCTTTCATTAAAAAAATCATAGAAAGTCAAAATATCTTTAAAAATTCATGTTAAAATTTTTATTTCTCAAAAGGCCCCAAATAGGGCCGAAACACCTGTCCAGAGGATGCTCGGAGATTCAATTGCAATTAAGATGGACTTGCAACAAATTTTTAAAATTTCAAATTTGCTGTAAAAGCATTTTTTGCTCCCTTTGTGTGGGACGACTTATTAGGTAATAAGCTGGTTGCTATATGTCACAATTTTAGGTCAAAAATCAGCCGCAACATGTAACGACACTTTTAATAACTTTATTTTTTGTTTAATAGGAAGATAAAACATGTTTTACAATATAATAAATGTGTTATTTTGGTCCTTTAAAAATATTTTAAATATCTACATACATATATGCAACAGATTTTATGAATTGCACTCTATAATGACTTAACTTTTCGAATTATTTCGTGCTAAAGATTCATTCTAAATCACTGTGCGTTGATATGTTACCATTCGTTCTGTTTCCACATTAAAATGAAATGAAAGAAAGAAGGTCAATAACGTGATATGTCTTATCACGTTATGACCTTCTTCCTTTCTTATTTCTTTTTGGAAATTTGTTTCATGTTTATGTTCAAGTTAAGTGTATTCTCTTCAAAATTTTCTTTTTTTTTGTTTGTTCTCACTTTATTTAACTGTGTTTTGTATTGTGAGTTATTTCTTTTTCTGATGCTTTTTCCTTTCATATGATCTGCAAATATCTACATTTCGATTGATTTGTTTTCATTGTACCATATATCTAAATATAATTTAATAAGAATATATGTATAGACTAAGGGCAGAAAAAACATTTGTTTCAGATTGTTTGACAACTAAACTTGACCTTAACCTGTGCTCAAGTTTCGTAATATTGTAATGATTTACGATCCCAAATTGAAAGATTCTCCAGTGAATATTATCTCTATGTATAATGCAGATAAAATCAAGAGTCAATAGATCCACACTTTGAAGAAAATGTCTTGACCTTGAACGCATCGTGTCACAGATTACGTCATACGTTTTCATTTCCATAGTCTCTCTTCGTTAAAAATTTATTTGAACAAGAAATCCTCAATTTTCCTTTTTCATGACATTTACTTTTTTTTAATATTCAGATTCTTATATTTCTTTCTCAATATTTTAAACTAATAAAACCGATTGTAAAATTAATAAGATTATTAATCAGTTTATGACCATCATAGCACGTTAAGTATTTTACGAGTTTCAAATAGTTTGAAATGTACTATACTTGTTATTTATTTCATGTCATTACGATAGCAAAATGTGTCGACAATAACGTTATAATGCAGAACTTGGCAACTTGAATAACATTTTTTTTTAAAGAATTTATTTGTTTATAAGCATAAACAGGTGATTCAAAACACATTTAAATTCTAGAACTTCCATTAAAAGTTCATTAAACATTCTGAAACTAAGCAGCTTTGGAATTGTTTTGGAATTTAAAATTCATAGACTGAAATATCATCACGTTTTGCAATATATTTATAATGTAGTTTCTTGTTGTTTTGGTGGAAGCAAGAAAAAAAATTACCGACCCTGTCTAATGTACAATCAGAGTTAAAAGTAATGTCCCTCCAATAAAAAGTTAAATTGGGGCCTAATCACTTCTGATGACCGTCGAGGTAGTGTATTGGCGCTAGGCTTACATTAATACTGAGTTATTTTAAAACTGATAACATAAGAAATAGCAGGGGATCTAACAATTTGAAAGAGAAAACACTAAGAAGAATTAATTTAAAAAAATCTTATTTACTTATTATTTATGAATTATTTATGAACTTATCAATTATGTCCAATGTTTGGCCACCGGATGAATAATTAATCGTTATCATTATTTATTATTCGAAGAATCGTTAAATCAATGCTGCGATAATTGCAAGAATATATTTATTCGATGTTCAATCTGTAACTACTGTTAAATGTAAGAGGCGTGTTTGAGTGAAATGTTAATGTTACGTTATTACATCATATCACTTGCGCCACTGGATTAATAAGCGGCCAGGAAGAACTTCATGCAAATCACGACGAGTTAAAGAAATTGAAGAGATCGCTTTAAGCGCCTTTCAAACTTTCAATAATAATATTTATTTTAGAAAGAAAATAAAACAAAAAATATTTCATATTTAAAGACACGGTTCTGCATAAAGTCCAAAGTGCCAAACCTATGGTGTACTTATAAACTTAATACATATTAAATAGAAAAGTTATATCTCAAATAGTATAAACGCAAGATAAATTTTAAAGAATCTTAAAATTATTTTTGGCTATGTTTAAATAAATTGAATCACTTTCACAATGCCATGTCATATCCAGCTAATTGTTAAAAAGTTGTGGACGTATACTTTCAAATAGGTTCAAACCATCATAAGGCAACGTAAATATAAAAAAAAATATTATTATTTTTAATTTATTATTTAATGTAGTATTCATAAAACTAAGCATGCTTATCGCAAATACAAAACTGAAAGCGCTCAGTCATAGCCGGTCATAGATCTAGTTACACTCTGCTGCCTCTACATTATTCAAGGCGCATTCAAACTTGTAAATCGAATTTTTTATTTATATATATACAGGGTGACTTCAATAGTTGTGACAAGCTTAAAATCTGTTAATACATCCACCATATATGATACCAAAGTTCTTAACCAAAAGATTAATAGTTTTAAAATTTTCAGACAACTGTACCTAATAGAGCTTTATCGTTTTATCTCTCAGATTGCTAGAAAAGAAATTTTATTTAAACATATGGTATAGTAAAAATACACCAAATAACGATTTTATTTTTTAGGACCACCAGCTGATACGTACCATTGCGAAATAAATATTTGGTACGGCATATTTTTCCTATTTAAATAGAACTTTCTGGCTTATGCGATTTCGTACTGAAAATTCAGCCTATTTTACGAAGCATCAATTATTTCTTTCGCAATTGTGCTTACGTCACGTATTAAGAACCGGCAGAGTTTTAGAAAATGTCAATTCTGCTTGATATGTATCGATTGGTTTAGCCAATGTACGATTTGGAATATTTACGAATTACCTCTATATAAATGATTTAGTTTATAGAAGATGAAAGAGGAGCACTATTTTCTGCGATTTATATTTAAAAAAGTTTAAATTTTGACGCCAGTTTTACTTTTTACGTAGATCATATCTTAATTAATATGTACTTCAAATAAAGTATAAGATAAGCAAGAGAGTAATTGTGGAAAGTTTTATCTCATTGTTAATTGCTAATATTTTTCATTGAACGTAACCTGTCATGACTTTCCTTGAAATTTTTAGGTGTTACTATATGGGGTGTTCAATTTGTACAGTTTTCTATTGCCAACTTTTTATTTTTAAAGATAGAAATTCGATTACATTAACAAAGATTCGATTACTTTCATACTCATTCTGAATTTCTAGTGAAAAAAAGAAACAATTGCACTGCTTGAAAATAACCGTTATCGTGATCACAGAACCATTCTAAATATAGAAAAACCTGTTGTGACAACTATGCCTATCTATCTCAGCAGATTACCGGCTTTGGGAATACTAGGTTAGTTCAACTAATGAAGAAACCCACATGATTACTCGATTCTATGCAGCAACAGTAAAAAGAATTAGAAATGTAATAATCCCCAAGCGCTGAAGATGTAGTAATGACTCACCTTATAAACACGGGGTGGGTGGTTGAAAATGTGTAGATATAATCTGAAGTGATGGCAATTTAAAGTAAAAACATTAATATATCCATCCCCTATATTTAGAAATTATGAAAGAAAATGGAATGTTCGAAACTTCTAAAAGAAACATTATACAGGAATCATAACGAAACACTCTATTCAATCAGTCATACCAAAATTATGATTTTGTATTCGATGACTTTAGAAATTATTTAACTATTTTAAAGTAATAGTTTCTGTCAGCCAAATCCTTTCAAAACTTATTTAATTAATCAAAAAATGCCGCAATGTTATAATAATTCAGTAATAAACGTCAATTTAGTTTAGCAGTATTTATTATATATTTAGATTTTGTCAATAAACACTATGGAAGAAATGTTCTTCTTGTGTCGGCAAGACCTACAGAACAAAGAATAAAAATCTGTCTTTTTTCAAAATTTCTCAACACAAAGATTTAATTTTAATTGCAAACAAAAGAAAAAGAATTTTCTATTAACAAATAATTAATTCAAAGATAAGAGTAAACGTAAACTAACAAGTAACTTAAAAACTAATTTTTATTTGTGAGATGAACTGTTGTAATTGCGAATGTTTTTCAATAGTTGCTCCCAAATTTGGTCTAGCAAATCCAACTAGCAGTAGCAACTATAATTTTATACGTAGGAATACTTCTATTCTGTAAACTTATTGTTTGTAACACATTTTCATAATTTTGTAATTTCTGCACATTCTTTTGGCTGCCGGAGTTCTTTTTTTTTGTAAAACCAGGGTGTTGTGATGACCCTGTACAGCATGAACAACATCCTGAGACTTCCATAAATTATGTATACAGTTCGTTCCATTTGGATATGCGTCTAAATCATAAAACCCTTGTGTTGAGAAGACACACGATTCATATTACCGGTCTCTTTCTGTATCACACAATTTCTATACCGGGCAGCTTATTCTGTGCGTCGGTCGGTTATGTCGCAGTAGGAATTTGCGATTTTACGTTTTATAACTTAGAGTATATCGAAATGAAACGAAGTATACGTAATATGTCACATGGAAATAAACAATATTAAACGATATTTGTTTGATTGACATCTTGCAGCCAACTTGGTCAAAGAACTGATTTTAGAAATTCAAAAAAGGGGTAAATTTTTCAAAATTTTTCAATAAACCAAATTTTTTTAAGGTACAGAGTTCTGATGAGTCCCAATAAGGTCGAAATACATGTATAAACTCTTTCCTAACACTTTTTATATTGCCAGTTAATCTCTTTATAGTTGTAGTTCTTATGATTGCCAAGAACATTATCCACTAGCAGTCGAAGAGGTTGTCAAGCATTTTTCTCTATCACAGCTATTTTGTGCACCTGTCGAACCGTAAATACCCTATTTTAATTTTAGCATATTAAACTTTTGGATATATTGTTTGATAAGACCTATCTATGTATGTAAAGCTGTTAATTACAACAGTGATATTATGAATGCCGTTACGATGTCCACAAATAAACAGTTCTCTAACTGGTCAATCGCATCTAATAAAATGTTCTGAAGATTATCTACTGGCAAAGAAAGCATGAATATTTCGTGTATTCTCCTTGTACTTCAAGTAGGAAGCCTTTCGTTTCAAAATCATCACTAAATTTCGTCCTTAACTTTTTACAGCAAGAATTTAACGTTGTCTTAATCTTCTGTTAAATGGATTAAAAGGACACCAGCTCGTTTCTGTTGTGCAGTAAAACTGCCTTAATTTTCTTAGTAGAACTATCTATAAATAGTGTCGAATTTTCAGCCACGTGAGAAATTTCTTTGTTATCTTTCGAATTGAATCTAGTAAGTTCCATTCTTTAAGACGCGAGGCTAGAAGTTCCGCACCTGATTTAGTCAGTCCTCTAGATCTTTGACAAATCATCTAATTCTTTTCGGTTTGAAAAATCAGGCTCGTTCGATCCTTTAGACGCAAAATCATCGCACTCATATTTAATAAAACTTCCAGTTGATAAAGTTTCATCTTTGTCTCTTTTAGTAGTGGTACTGGAATGGATAGTTCAACATTACGTGAAAATGGAGCCGTTGAACAAAAGTGGCAATTGTCATAACGGTTTGTAGGTTCTCCCCAAAATTCTAGGAAGGCTTTGAAGTCTATTTTGGATTTCCGAAGGGTTTCTTGAGGCGTTCATACGCCTCAAAAACTTGGTCGTATATAAAGTTATTTTTGACACAACGTCAACAGAAAATCATAACCAGTAATTACGATTTATTACGTATTGAAACCAAACAAAATAAAACATTGAAAATAACGTTGAACGTGAATTCGCAATAGATGTTCAAAATAGCCTTCGTATTCTTCGACATCCATTAATAACATTTTGCAAAATGTGGAGAGAATTGTTTATTTCACACATTTCCATGATCTTTTGGATAAATTATTAACGGGCGTTTTAAAAATGAAATTTTTCAATTAGAGCCAAACAAGAGTTGGATCGCAAGACCGCGGAGGCCATATGTTTGCCATATCTCTGCTAATTATCCGATCTCCAAAAAACTGTTGAAGGAAATTTAAAGTATCTCCAGCAGCATGGGCCATTGCACCATCGTGCTAGAAATATCCAAATTGCAACTCGTCATCATGCAGCTGATTAATAAATGGGTGCAAAATCTCTTCCCAATATCAAAGTGCCGTTAGTGTGCCATTAAAAAATATTGGACCTTTCACTCTTCTCCGACTTAAACCTAACCAAACACCACTTTTTTGTGGATGGAGTGGGGCTTCAATGAAAATAGGAGGGTTTTCTGTACTCCAGATCCTCACATTTTGGGAATTAATGTATCCTGTTAAATGAAACCATGTCTCATCGGAAAAGAAAATTTTGTCCAACAAACCGTCATTGTCAATATTATTTAAAAACCAATGACAGTATCTTCGCCTTGGTTCAAAATCTACTGGAAGCAAATCATGCACGGCAATCAAACGACAAGAGAACATTTGCAAGTCCTTTCTTAGAATAGTTTTGCAGGCCCTGACAGAAAAATCAATTTGTGACAGGTGACGGATAGAAGTCCGAGAAGCATCAGTCATAATTTGTCTCACATTTTCAACCTACCTAATACCTGTTTTCTAGCCACACTGCCAGTTTCTATAGAGTACTGAAGTTTAATAAATTTGTGGTACAGTTTCTGGAATTTCTTTCTGAAATTCTGCAATACAATCAGGAATAGAATAGGTCCATTCGCCACTGATTTTTTGGGCGTTTCGAAAGTAGGGTTTAAACATAAAAGATTCTTCTTCCAATGTGAAAACCATTGTAATATCAAATTAATAAAACATTTTTTAAGTTATGTTTGTTTACTTGTCTATTTAGGGATGGATCAAGTAAGGAACACACGAAAACATGCGAAAAAATTAGACCAACACACTACATGGGAAAACTTTTTGTACACATGTTACTTATATCACACATCATTTTCATAAAAAGTAGAAATTTAATCGATAAGCAAAGAGAGCTCATATGTGGATTATATGGCAATAAAAGATAAGAAAAAGAATAAAACATAAATATGATAATATTTATTCCTACAGCGTAAGTATAACATTTGGAATAATCAGTATGAAATGTAAATTATTTATTTAAAAGCAGGTGAATTTTTGATTTAATTTATGCGTTGTTTGACATTGCACCTGAACGTAGAGTGTTGCAGGTAAGATTGATGACATCACCAACATTCCAACTTTTATTTTATATTTCAATAGTTCCTGTGATTATCAAAATTATGCTACAAGAATTATGACTCCTTTCATAAGAAAGTTTTTAAGAAAATTAATTTTGAGAAAATTAATAATGAAAACTGAAGGGCTGAGTTTGAATTTCAACTTTCCTAAATGCATCGTAAAGGAATAAAATTATTCCAAAGTAAATATTCAAAATGTCTTAAGCTGGATTGACTGCTCGGCGATTTTTCAATCAATCAAAAGGAATGAAAAAGAATTGAAATTTTAATAATGCTTGGGATGTGATGATAAAACAAGGATACAAAAATAAGTATGTCAGCTTTTTAACAACAAACACCCAGAAGGAGCACTTATTTCTCAATCAACTGTCAGTAATTTTTTTTTCGTTTTAGAAACTGGGAAAACGCAGAAAATCTAATTGGAAGGGGAATTTGTTAAGTTTGGTATATAAAAAGAACAATCAAAAGATCGAATTAGAATTATTTATACATCCTAAAACTATTCACCATGTTCTGCAACAGTTTCAAATTAGACTCACATATTACCAAGAAGTTGGTGACGGCCATTTTGAACATTTATTTTGAGATAATTTTATTCCTTTACGATGCATTTAGGAAAGTTGAAAGTCAAACTCAGCCCTTCAGTTTTCATTATTAATTTTCTCAAAATTTTTGTAGTATCGTTTTGATAGTCACGGAGTCTATTGAAATATCAACTCAAACTTGGGGATTACCATTAAAAAAAAAGTAACTGACGTCATCACTCTTACCTCTAACACTCTGAATACTAAATAACGCGGAATGCAATACCAAAGAACGCGGAATTTAAATCAAAAATTTTGGAATTTTCTTAAAAAATCAATAATTTACACTTTATACTCATTATTCCAAACTTTATACTCTTAATATATAGTAAGGCCATTTACTAGGGAATAGATTGGGCAACGTGCTCGGCGACGTGTTCGTCAACATATCTTCAGAAGGCCACTCCCTAGGGAACATGTTGGACAATATATTCGGTAACGTGTTCGTGTAGGCTTTTGGATATTTTTCCAAGAGCCAACAACTTACAAACATCCGAACATGTTGACCAGCTTGTCAACACACTAGCGTACTTGTCACGAGCCAAGTTGCCGAGCATGTTGCCGAACGTGTTGCCTAGTGAGTGGCCTGCTTAGAAGAAATCTACCTTTAAAGAACTCAAATTAGTTATTTTATTACAAAATGCAGACGATTGAATCGAATTGTATTTGCGTCATGACTTAATGTTTGAGATATTTAAGCCAAAAACATAAAAAAAAACAATATTTTATAAAATACAAAAATGATAAACTTGATACGAAAGGTCTCAACGATTTTTTTCTAAATGAAAACAATTACAGCAGATGTAAAAATTGTCATAATTCATATTTCTTTCGTAAACAATTTTAAAGATGCGCCCAGTTATTTAGAAACTTTGAAATCATTAATTATTTAAATCTATCGTTTGGAAACACGATGACCATTGCAAATTGTTTCTTAGAAGATGTAGAAAAAAATTACTTTCACTCGAATATAAATGAGTAATGACTATTAAATTTGCTAACTTGCAATTTCTGATATGAGTAAGTCTTACGTAAGGCATTTTTTGAATCTGTCCAATCGTTTCAAGAGACAGATCTGAAGTAGAATAAATGTGTGCGAAAACAGTAACTTTTGCATTATTTAAATGAATATCTTTTCGCGATAATTATGATCTTTTATTGGCTAGATGCACGTGGACCGTTAAGTTACATTGCACCTTTCCCCCTTTTCCGGAAAACGCTTTTATACCGGACGTAACTTCCAATTCGCAAAAGCAATTATAGAATTTTCCATTTTCCACTAATAAACATAATATAACTTATTTTATTAAGCGGCATATATATTTAATGATTTAATTTTCAAACTTTATACTCACACCCACTACTTATTAAGGAAGTATACCTATTGTATTACATAATTTTTTCAAAAATTCGACTTACATGATAAAATGAACAACAACTAAAAGATCACAGTCACCAAAACACAAAGAGAAAAAAAAAAACACAGAAAAAAAATTGTACCGCACCGTTTAGCACGAACTATAGAGGAACTCGAACTAAAAACTGGCCCAACTACACATCGTCTACGTTAACGAAACTGAGCGCGATATATTCTGTTGGTATTATAAGTATAGGAAGGTCACATGACCGCGAGTAACATGCACAGAAAATAACTTTGATTCACGCTTCAAGTTCGCTGGCTTGACGGCGTTCGGCTAAAGTCGGCTTGCTCAATACTTATTTTCATTCGTTTCGATTCTTCGCCAGCTCATGAACGGATTACCATATTTTCGTCGCCCGTTGGTCTCTTACTTTTTCTTGCTTTTGTAGCCCAAGTACCTGCTCCTCTGTACCCCTTTAACCCAATTTCAATGTTGTTACGTAACCAGATTTATCACATACAGATGCTGTTAACTACATACCTACTACATCACAAACTACAAATGTACATACAAGTTCATTTGCCTAAAAATTATGTTAATACTTTAACGACTTGCTTGGTTTTAAAATGGAAAGGTATTTTGGTCAATTTATTTTTTTACGATTTAAAAAAAAAGGTCAAGTAATTCAGTGATGTATACAAATTAGAATTTTATGAAGTATTGTAAACAAAAAATCTAAGCATCCTTATTCAGAAACAGAATCTGTACCTACCCCATCAGATTTTTTAAAGAAATCGTCGGGAAAATCTACTATTAACATAAACCCCCTAGTGAAAATCTATGCCCAAACCTAAAAGGAGTTTCATATATGTAATGATGGGCGCGATGCTAAACTAAATAACAGTGGTCGTTTCATCTGTTTGGGTTTAAATAGTATAATGATAATGTATGTAAAGAATATAATCGTCGTACCCCTAACTAGGTTATTAAATTCGTCCAATTGCTAAAAATGTATTCACAGAGTGATTCAAGCTTTCTCATGTAATTCATATAAATAAACTTCATCTTTAAACATTTTCTATCTGACTTTTGGTTTTCCTGTTTAGACTCAGCAAAACACCCTGTAGAGACACATCATTCGATAGACTTATAATTCGGAAAGCTAAAATGACCATTATTATTGCCAGAAAAACATTTTATCTTATGTAACAACAGTGATTTTTAAATAGATCGACAAAAAATACTAACGTAGAAGAGCATTGGAAATATATTTAAAACATTTCATATAACAATTAAAATAATTAATTTAAACGTAAACAAGTAAAACAAATTTCCAAACGTAAGCTTCGATTTAACTTAAACATTAATAAATCTACATGTTTGAATCTATCTAATTAATTTTGTGTTTAAAATACGTTTGTGAGGGTCAAGCTGAATGTATTGAGAATAAAAAACACGGTTAATATTTTCTAGGATTTTATTTTAAATATGCTCGAAGTAATTCTATTCAGCAATAATACACTTGACCATTCCTTCTTTCCACTGTTCCTAAGCTCCCAATCAATTATCTTTAGGAATACCTTCAACTACGGCATCAATCTCTTCTTCTGTTGAAAACTTTCTACCCAGCAAATTCCTTTTAAGCCCAAAAAATAGCCAAAACTCGCACATTGCTAAATCAGGTGAATATGGAGGATGTTCTATTACTTTTATATTTTTTGAGCTAAAAACTGGAGAGTTAAAGCTGTCGTATAAGACGATGTATTATTATGGTGCAGCATAATTCCTTTATCTGGAGCTCTACTGAACACTTCAGGCAAACATTTTTCAATATACCATTTAGCTGTAAGTGTCTTTTGTCCATCTAGTTTAACTGCCTTTATAGGCCCGTACTTCTGAAGAATACCGCATACATAACTTTTTTCATAGCTCGCTGCTTCTTGGTCATCTTCGTGAATCCATACTCGATTCTCTTGTTGGATAGGTACGTCGAGAAAGGGAATGTAAGTTTCGTCACCTATCACTATTTTGGAAAAAAATTGATGTCCGCCATTATTTTAGAAATTCAACGTTTCATGGCAAATTCTTAGACACTCTGCTTTTTGGAAGTCAGAAAGGTGATGCGCCACAAAACGACTAACCAGTTTTTTTAAATACAGGTGAGGATCCAATCGTGAGTTCATGCTCCATTATTACTGCGTAAGTGGCTTTATTGTTCTCTTCAATTAATTTTTTAACAGCAGTAATATTTTTGTTGGTTACAGCCGTAGGAGATTATCCTGCTCCTTTTTGATGCTAAACAGAATTCCTTTCGCGTTTACCATCGGTAAATTGTAGCCAAGGAAGGTGCTTGTTCACTAAAAGCCGAATCTAAACTCTTTTTGCATTCATAAGAGCTTAAACCTTTTTTTAAAATCATAATAAATCATGATTTCAAAATGCTTTCTGGTTAATTTCATTTTTTTACTTGTAATACTACTTTACAAAATTAGTAACTTGGGTTCTAACGAACGTAACTTTAACAACTAAGCTTCAAATGGCAGATAAATAAGGGTATCTAAATATGGATACAGAGATAATAGAAAAAAGAAATAATGAAAAGACCAACGTGGAATGTTCAATCAAGAAGGAAAATTAGAAAGAGCCTCCGGAAATGGAAAGATATAGAATAGAAACTAAGATGGAAATAATAAATAAGTATAAAATTATAAAATCAAGTTTTCTTGCCAGATGAAAATTATGAAAATTAATTAAAATTGTCTAACTGGCAGTATAGAAAGTGTTAGGAAAGAGTTTATACATGTATTTCGGCCTTATTGGTTCTGATGAAGCCCAATAAGGCCGAAATACATGTATAAACTCTTTCCTAACACTTTCTATACTGCCAGTTAGACAATTTTAATTAATTTTTATAAAATTATAGCAATTGTAGCCTGTGATGCGCTGATAATATGGAATCCAATAAAAAAGAACTAGCCGAGGTTGAAGTTTAAAAAAAAGGTATTATAGGAGATATTAATTATTAATTAATAAGGTTGTCTCCTTTATTCCATTTCACACAAAATATTTAAATTTTACCGTATCCAATTATCACTATTTTTTTTCTTTGTTCTTTCCTTTTTCTAAGTCTCTTTCCTTTGCAATGAGATCACAATCCATGAATACAGTTTATGATTTTACATTGGATAATTTGTTCCTGTTTTGTCAAATTTAATTTAATTTGAACTTATGCGTTTCTTGTTTTTACTTCAACCCAATCTGACCCAATCCAGGTGCCCCATTTTCGCTTGCGATTGCTGCAAGTGCCACCTTCGCCGCTCTCTAGTTACAGCCCTGAACACAGATTCTAAGTATTTATTGCATTCATCACAAAAAATATATAACTCTATTTAAAATAAAATGAAGGAGACATAACCATTTCGAAACAAATGAAAAATAAGGTCATATGATTTCTTATGATTGTAGCACTTCAACAATTCAACTTTACTTTGTTCGTTCAGAACATCTTTTTTAGAACTCTTAATTTTACAGGAATTTTTCACTAATTCTATCAATGAGATTGATTGTCTACAATACATTTTCCTATGTCATAAATAACGATTGTTACTGTACATTCAAGACTTTTATTTTCAAATGTCACGTTGAATATTTCATATACGTAGTCGATTATACATGCAGCACTAAACTTTAAACATTTAGAAAAAAAACTAATCACGATTTAGTCCAGACAGAACGAAAACAATACATGACGTTTGAAATAAACAAACAGCCAAAGATTTAAATAGTTGGGCTGGTGGAATGATGATATAACATGATTGTCAAAACGATCGTTATATCTCATTCAAGGTTAATATAACCCAAGAGTACATCATTAAATCTAGATATCTTAAAAAATTAATAAAAAATAAAATGAAAGATGTGAATTTAGAATAAAATAAACTAGTAGTACAATTGAGTTCGAATTTAAAAAAATCCAAATATAATTGATATGTTATTTAAAAAAAAAACCTGTTAAAACGTGTGAAAATGGCACACAAGAAAATAATGGAATAAGTACTGATAAGAAATAATTATTTTAGCGTTTTAAATAAACATTAATTGTGCTGCAGAAAAAGTATAGAAAAATAATCACGACCTACTATTTAAATTACATCAGATCTACGCAGTTATTTTATCTAATTATTTTTGTTGACATTTCACTTTTTTAACAATTTCACTACATTAAGTTGAATTTGAATTGTTACTTTTGCAGATTTTTTTGCGTATTTCTTTGTGCAGGCTTTTAGCACTTAATGTTGTATGTTTTATAAACCGACTTTTTTCAATAATGGTTTATTTGTAAAGTTAATCATTGAAGTTTTAAAATGACCCTAGTGTTTCAGAAAAATATGTTAAAAATTAAGTTGAAAATTTCAGTAATAATTATAAAGATATTCGACACGCCATGTTTTATTGTAGTGTTTCTGTACATGTATTATCTTCTATTATTCGTTTATTATTCGTTTTCTTTGTGTATATTTATTTATTTCGTCTTTCAATATTTATGTTATCTCTTATTATTTTTTAATTATTAATTTGATTTAATAGTGAAATTTATTTAAATAATCTCTTCAAATATGTCAAGTTGAAAACCCTCTCGAAAAATTTTGCTGTAGGCTGCTGCGCGTACAGCTTGTTAGGGTTAAACCTATTTTGTGTTCGTTAGTAACAATCAGTTTAGTCGATAGCTATCGAAGTAAGCTAGTCATTGAAGACAATATATCAATATACTGCTAATTATACATATCATATTATATTCTCGATATCTTAGGATTGTAGTATTTTTATCAAAATCATATTTTAAAAGAATCTAACAAAAAAATGACCACATCTGTAGAATGTTAAAAAATTTACACAAACAGAAGAATTTGAGTAATTTTGTCAAATTTAAGAAAAAGGAAAACTGATGGAATATATTTTCAACAAAAGAGTTCATAGCTCAAGGAAAAAGTTATTTCGACCAAAAAATTTAAGAAAAAAATTTAAATAATAGCATCACTTTTACATGCATGAAACACCAACTCTACTCAGGATGCAGTTCAAGGATTGCCGAACGCTTAAATATAATTATCAGGATTAAACTGAAATTACGTAAACAAATAACTAGAACTGTACTTGTTTCATTTATAAATTAACAAAAACTGAAAGTCGCAGCGTTATTTTCTTTAGTCCGTATACTTCCTAGACGGACTATAATTGTAGGTATACAAGTTATGTGTTTTTCTAGAATGCTCATACTACATTTGAACTCGGTAATCTTTCATGTTTTATAAAACTCAATCGATGACAACATCAGTGTTTTCTATGCTTTCATGTAGTCAAAAAAAATACTGCATTCAATTCAATCTTAGAATTAAAATTAAAAAAATAACTCAAAATTGGTTACAATTAGGACATAAAATTTATAAACTTTTTAGATTCTTTTGATCCAAGCTAGTTAGAAATTAGTCTATGGCTTAATTAAATGCTTTCATGTTGAACCCCTGTATTGTGGCCTGTATAAGTAGTGCGTTATAATATCATAAAAGGAGCAAGACTTTTTTAAAGTAATAAGGGCTAGTTTCATAATCGAATTTAAAGGAAACTAAATTTAATATCACTTTCAGATGTAAAAATAATTGTGAAAACAAATTTGTTTACACATCTGACTGTGACTTTAATTTTAAAGTCTCCTTTAAATTTGATTATGAAAGTAATCCTAAGCATTTCCAATTGGGTCTTATTTTATCTTAATATATACCCAAGCAATAAAAATCAATCGCACTAAATACTATTGCACTACAAAAATATCGGTTGATGGCTCATATGAACGATGCGTCGTTTACTACATAGAAATCATTCTTCAACTCTTCGATATATCACCCTATATTTGTATAAATAAATAAAGCAGAGTTTTAAGTACTTTTTATTACTAATTTTAGTTTAAGAACCTTTCATAACAAGAAGAATACTAGTTTTTTTATTAGAAGTACTTATGACTGATTACATGATTTACTGCAATTTTCCTTTTGTATTTACAGCGACGAGTTTATGTATTTGTTTGCGTTACTGAATGAAGTCTTTATTTCATCATAAATTGCAACTGTAATTGCCTAATTGTCAGATAGAAGCTCGAAACTTATCCACTTTTGTACATGTTTCACTATTGTAGATATTCCGAGTATATATTAAATTTTATTTGCTGGCGTCAATCAATTATTATTTAAATAGAACAAAAAGTTAACTTCAATTAGCTGTACTTAAACAATATGTTCTAACGATCACTGTAATATTTGTATTATTGATTAATTTTATTTGAGCTTTATATAACTTGTAATTATTGTACTGACGCACGCGGTGACCTCCCATATTCAAAAATCAAAAAAAACCCAAATCCAAATAATATGACTATTAATGATGTATTATTAAAGAAAAATAACTAAACTCCTAGAAGCAATCATTAGTTATTTAATGAGGTCATTGGGTTTTAAATTTGGTTTACGTAAGGGGTAAACCACTATCGTCGTGTTAACGTACCAAACTCCAACGTAGACAACTTTCTAGGAAATCGAAAAAACTGATTAAGAAAATAATGCTATGTATTTTGTATGAAAGGCTAGATATATCTATTGTATTCATTGACAATGCAGGGTGGTACGATGATTTGATTTCCAAACATGAAAATAAATCATTTACGTATGTACAAAAAGTGTAGGACCCAAAATTGAAGCCTGTGGAATTCCTTTATTTTAATTTTTAGTGACAGTATTGATACAATTTTTTTGTAATCGTTCGGATAAGGAAGACTGAAGTAATTGTAGTTGTTTTACCGCATATATCACATGACTTTGAGATTTATAATATCAAAAGCTCTCGACAAATCAAACTAAATTCCAGTAAGTGTTTTAACCATTCAAGATTTTCTAAAGAGGAAGTTAAATAGTTAAAGATAGCTAATGCACACGATTTATTGGGATCCTTATAAGTATATTCCATTTACGATCTTTTTGCATTCTAGTAGGCCATGTTTTTTTTTCGTTATGTTAC
The DNA here is from genome assembly GCA_039766575.1 of Serrognathus titanus. Lineage (NCBI taxonomy): Eukaryota > Metazoa > Arthropoda > Insecta > Coleoptera > Lucanidae > Serrognathus > Serrognathus titanus. The sequence continues at coordinate 24,399,348 of CM077913.1, forward strand.
GTGCATGTATTTTGAAGGTAGTCAAAATCTGACGTGAAAAAAATTGACATTGTCACGTCAGCTGTATTGACTATGTTGCCAATACTTAAATAAATTTGAACTACAATGCCATGATCAAAGTAACTTAAAACAAATAACTAATTATTTAATTACATTTTTTAATCTTGTCAAAATGCCGAAAATTATAAGCGGACAAACCAAAGAAGCCTTAAAAAAAGCCTACAATTATTATAAAAAGAATCGTCCAGATTTTACACAACATGAAATTATAAGCAGGTTAATAGATATACATGGAGTAATGCTTACATAAATTAAATGAGCCCCGTTTTCTAGTGTAGGTATATGTATGTTTTAGATTTCGCAAAGAATAATAACTAAAATTTTGAAAGCAGGATCTGACAATTTGAAAACACCTTCAACTGGCAGACGTAAAAAGACGGATATATTTACAAATTACATGTTTCGGAAAGATTTGCAACGACTAATTTGGCAATATAATTTGAAAAATGAATATTTCACTTTGGACAAATTACTTACAGACGCTCGCGATACTTTGGAATTTAAAGGGGGAATAACAACTTTATTCAAAATTATGAAATCTATGGGTTATAAACACAAAATGGTTAACGGACGCAAAATTTTATGTGAACAAAAACACGTCGTTGCATCCAAAATTTCTTTTTTGAGCAAATGCTTACAGACTCAAAATTCTAGTACCTCGATGAAACGTGGATCCACCAAAATAGGTCTGCGGTTCGTCGATGGATATACGAAACAGATTTGAAAAGTAACCCAGCCAAAATTAAAAGTGAAGGGAAACGTTTTACAATTTTGCATGCGGGAACAAAACTTGGCTTTTTGGGAGGGTGACTTGTTACTTGACTCGACGAACAATGACAGAGACTACCATAAAAACATGAATGCAGAAATTTTTCAAAATTGGGTGGTTAATCAGCTTATTCCTGCACTAGGCAAGTTGCAACAAAAATGTGTGGTGGTGATGGACAATGCACCGTATCACTCGATGCGTTGGACAAACCACCCACATTTTCCTGTAAAAAAAGTCAAATGCAGGAGTGATTGATTAAACACAATGTCGAAATTGAGGGCAAAATTACAAAAAAAAAACTATGGGAATTAATTAAGCCTTTTAAAATAGACGGAACAACAAAACGATACGCGAGCGACTGACGTAATTTTGAAGGAGCACGGTTATGAAAGTTCTTAGATTGCCTCCATACCATTGAGATCGCATGCGGGCAGTGCAAAGGTTTTTACAATAAGCACATAAATTCGCAACCAGTATCGAAAGATAGGGTTGCAAATTTATGGCGTGAGGCTCTTTCAAAATGTACCCCCGACATGTGGCAAAAGTTTTGTAATCATTGTGAAAAATTAATTTCGGAAGACTGACGAAACATATGGGAAATTTTTCGTTCGAAAATATTCCTCCTTTCATTATTACATTAGGAGAATCTGATTCAGAATCAGAAATTGATGATGAATCAGATTCTTCTATGGAATCAATGGAAGGGGAATAGGGAACATTTAATTTGGCATCAAAATTTTATAAAGTGGACAACGCTTGTATATCTGTAAAACTTATAAATAGACTGTGACGATCCTTTTAGCAGTCAAAACTAATAGCCACGAATATGCACAAATATAAGCAGATTTACAGAATTCTAGTGTTAGCAGAAGAATCTGATAGTGTGCGTATTGGAGGAGGTAGCGAAAGTAGACAGAATTTTAAATGAGATCTAGCTTATGGTCTCCTCGGGAAAAATGATAAGACATTTTACATAAATATGGCTTGGAAAAAGTTCTGAGACACCGGCAACAGCAAGAAGATCCTCTTATTTAAATACCCCTTCATATAATGCTTTTGCGCCACCTGTAGCGCACCTCTATACCATTGCCAAGCATCAAACTCGAATCACCATCAGAAATTCATCCCAGCGTCAAGTATTCATCCCTTCTGCGACAGCGAGGCGAAAATGACCGCGTGCTCAATAATAAGACCATCCAAGGCCTAAGGACCACAGTTCTTCGGTCTGAACAAGTCCGAAAAAAAGCTCCTGGCTGAACAAGCCAACCTCACGGGTTGCACCTCTCCACCCGCTGCACAAGTAGCAATATCCATATAGCCACACCACTGTGCACAAGATTCTATGAAAACCCAAACAAACATTTTGTCATTCTTTATTATCATATCTGGAGTTACATTTGTTAATAAAGAAACACTTCTTTGCTTTGTGGCACAATTGTTGACTAAGAACACGCAAACAACACACCTCACCCCAAACTTTCTCAATGAAAAAAATAATTAATCATTAAACGTTTGTTCGAGACTACATTTCTCGTTTTCATGGAATACTTTGTACAGGGTGGGCCAAATTCGACACTTTTAATAGGAAACACCTATTTTTAGAAGAGTTAGACAAAAACTGACCTCGGTCCCTGGAGCTCGATTTTTAAGACAAAATTAATGGTGAAGACCGCGTTTCGATATCTTGTACCGTTTAGGAGCTACAGGGCGTTTTTCAAAATTCTACGATTTTTAAAAACCGTCTTAACTTTTTTGTTTATGAAAATTTTTGATTTCTGTGAAGACTTCTTTAAGGCACTTTTTTATGTAGAATTTATTGCTCTAAGTTATTTTTTTCCAAAGTGCTCAATATTTGAGATATTAGCTAGAACTTTGATTTTTTATATGGAACATCCTGTATATTTTTAAGTTTTTGAAAGGAGTATAAAATTTCATTCATATATATATAAAACACTTGATATTTTATTCAAACAGTTTGTGACATATAGAGTTTCAAAGTTTTAATCAAGAATTTAATTGTTTTTACAGCATTGAAGTAGGCTATGGTTGACGATAACTAAGCGATTTAAGTTTTTGTAACTTCCTGGTAGGCCGCTGTCAAAATTTGACACAATCTCTTTACAGTACTTGCATTTCTCTTGAATTTTACTATCTCTATAAAATAGACTTAGGGAGATAATTAAACTTGTACGAAAACTATGAGAAATACGACATGTTATAATATTTATACCAACTCAAGACTTCATGAAGAGCTTTTAACTTGTAAGTGTATGTGTGTACTGAAGATGACAGCGTATTTGCCGAAATACGTATCTACAGATACAATATATTTTGATTTATATTTAAGGATATAAACTTTTTTGATTTATATTTACTCTTTTGATTTGTTATTTCTAAACCACTGTCTTCTTTGCTAATATTAAATGTTAAAGTGTTTTATAGAAATTGGCGAAAATTCAGAAGCAGCGATTAATCTTTACCATGAGTGGTATCCTGAAAGATGACAATCCTTCAGAGATATATTCTTGAGATTTAAAAACAACTTAATACATTTTTAGTCATTTAAACTGATAAAAACTAAAAAATTATGAATCTCAAAACGGAAATAAAGAATTAGAGGAGATCATAGTTTTGGGAGAAATTGAAAATGCCGACGCCAGTTGAAGCAAACATCTTAGCAAGAACTTCTGCAATACGAATTTTAAAGAAACAAAAATTCTGACCTTATTCAATAAGAAAAATGCATCACTACCAGTCCTTGAATTGGTGATGTCAACTCAAACTATAACAAAACGGAATCGTTTATGTTTAGTACAAAATAGGCAACAATTTGATACTTTATGTAATTTTACGCAATTTCGATTACATTAGTATTTATTCATTATAACTTTGTTATATTTATTAAAAATATAGTAATATTTTTACGGCTCATTGAATCTTCAAAAAATATTTAGCTATTATCATTCGCAGCCTACTTGAATGCTGCAATAACCATCAAAATTGTAATTAAAATATGAAAGCTCTACAAATCAAAAATCTTTTGAATAAAATATCAAGTGTTTTATATTTTTGTAAATCAAATTTTATGCTCTTTTCAGAAATGTATAAATATATAGGGTGTTCCATATAAAAAATCAAAGTTCTAGCTAATATCTCAAATATTGAGCACTTTGGAAAAAAATAACTTGGAGCAACAAATTCTGTATGAAGGAGTGCCTTAAAGAAGTCTTTACAGAAATCAAAAATTTTCATAAACAAAAAAGTTATGAAGGTTTTTAAAAATAGTAGAATTTTGAAAAACGCCCTGTAGCTCCTAAACGGTACAAGATATCGAAACGCGGTCTTCACCGTTAATTTTGTCTTAAAAATCGAGCTCCATGGACCGAGGTCAGTTTTTGTCTAACTCGTCTAAAAATAGGAGTTTCTTATTAAAAGTGTCGAATTTGGCCCACCTGTACAGCATAATTCAACTGGCAACATTGGCAGTGGCAGTTTTCAAAAACGTAACCACAAAATTAAAAACAAACGTCAATCAAATTTCTGACAAGTACATTTTTTTGTGGTACCAACAAAAATGTCACCCTAACACGGCCTACTCTGAATGCAAAAAGAACGTGAACAGACGTTCAGTGAAAATATTATTACAAATTGAAATTTGTAATTAGTCTACAGAGTATTGCCATTTCAAATATTTTTGAAAACGATGACAGTAAAGAGAGATTATTAATATCATAGGAGTCCTCTTATTTGTAAATTGTTATTACTTTAGCCTCTTTTTATTTAGAAGAAATTTTTGAAATTTCAGACATTAATATTTGCATACTTTGAATCGTGACATACTGCGATCACTTTTTGACACATGCTTTTTATAACTTTCAATATACTTTAACAGCACGCTTGGCCGCCTTATATGGGATGACTTATTAAGTAGCAAACTAGCTGCAATTTGTCACTTCCTATACAATGTTGTGTCAAAAAGTGATCGCAGGATGTCGCAATTCAAACTATTGATTATTATTACATCGATTTGCGAATAACCTTGGACAGGTCGGTTTGGTTTGCAGTGGAAGTCTCGAGCTACGCTTCTGCTGACGAAGCCCCAAATAGGACCGAAACAGCTGTACAGAGGATGCTCGAGGGTTCCACTGCAACCAAAACCGATTTGCAACAAAATTTTTATTAATATTTACAAATCAAGTCATGTTTGAGACAATATCTGAAGAACAGTTCCTTTTACAAGAAGAAAAAGATACAAAAAATTGAAAATTAATAACTAGAAAATTTATTATACTGTGTAAAGTCCAAGTCTCCTTTAGTTTGAAAACATCTACTCGTTCGTAAAATATACGTGCGTCTACAGTGTAGGCTCTATGTGTACATATTGAAGCAACAAAGCTCCAGCAAAATTCACAGTGACTCAATGTCGCCCGTATGCAAATCAATAACGGAAGAAAATTTTAAATATCCACTCGCGTTGATCACTGAATTAATTATTTATAAAAAAAAAGCTTTGTTAAATTATTGAAGAAATAATTGAATGTTGTTGTTAGTTAGTTAGTTTACATTACAACACTGAGTGACCGGCATATTCAGATTATTGTTTAATTTAATTCCTTAACTTAATTAATTAAGTAAGGAAATAAATTAATATTGTTATGTAAGAATTATTTTGCACCTCAATCACAGAAATATTATTAAAAGATTACAATATAACAATTTCAACATTATTTTTTTATTACTTACGTAACATTAATGCTAATCTCCGTGTTCTTTCGTACAAACATCATACATGATATGCCTTAACGGATTTCTCAAATGATTTTTGTAAAAAGTAAAAGTAGACTTTTCCGGAGTTATTTGCCTTTGCCCCATAATTCTTTTCTTGTGCGTTTATAGTGGTTTTAGTAAGTGAAACTTTTTTTATTAAACACTAGATGTTAAGGTAGAAAACTTAACTTTATTAAATGGAGCAACCATGGAATGATCCTTAAAACACTTTTGTTTACATAAAATCTCTAAAATAAGTAACAAAATAGAATAAATAAATATCCAATGTAAGATAATAGTTTATGTCAGACGCGTTTTATTTGTGGTTATGTGGTTGGCTGGTATGGATTAATCAAAAACCAATCTAAGTTGAGAAGAAGGAGAAATGGAATACCCTATATGTTACGTGAATAAAATGAAAACAAAATTATAGAGTTTTAAAAAAGAGGTTATTCTGAAATAGAATAATTCGGATAATAATTACAAGCTATTGTCGTAATTGTTGCAATACCTATGGAGCAGCAACATGTTTTTCCAAAGTTCATGTATATGGTAATATAGTGCTCAAACGCTATTATGACACGCGCTATTTTCCCATTGGAGTTGAAATTGAATCTATATTGCATGTAATGGTGTCAAACATAGGATTAGTTTTAATGAGAAACATGGGAAGTTAAGTATTTTGAAGAACATTCACTTGTATTAAAAGAAATTGTCAAATTGGAAGTACTCGTAGAAATTTGCTAAAAGCTATATTGTTGCCTCAATGGAATCCCGCCTTTAGCATTCTGCTTAGTTTTCATTTGTTATGTAAAAGCGTTATATTTTTTTTATTACATAAAAGCATTGTCAATTATTTTTTATTCTGTTTTTCTAACACAGGATATTTAAAAAGAAAAAAATTAATAAATAAAACGATTCTTGAAGTGCATATGCTTGTTTATTTATTTAAATTTAGGAGCACTTCAAAATTTACATAATACAAAGTCGCTTTTAATTACTTAAAATTATATTCCAAGTAATTATTGCATTAAGAAAGTACGAAACTAGCTCATTATATAAGGTCAATGTTAATAAGCCAACTTACGGTTTGAAAAGTCGTTATCCCAGATATTTTTTAGATGTATTTTTTGAACAAACCAGGGGCATCGCCGAAAGTTTTTGACGCACACGGAAAACGCACAAGCGATCAACCGCTTCGATTTGGATGACACCTTTACGACACTTGCTCGATTGAACTTTCACTGAAGAGTTTCTGCCTATACTATCTATTGAATATAAAAGACTGATAAAAATTGGGTCATGTAAATTGCACGTCTTGAATGTATTGTGTCGTCTTATGTAAGCCTTGTTGTTATTGATACGTTTTCTTACTGAAACCGGCTAACGTAATATGTTGTAGTTTGTGACGTCGCTGCGTTATATTCTTCAATTAATACTGCAACATAGCAAAAAAGGAATTGTAGAAGTTAACAAATAAGTGTAATGAAGAGGTGTAATATATAAAATGAATTAAAATATAATTTAAAATTTATTTCCACAATTATCGGCAAGACATTTCATTTTAAAAGGTTTTAAAGAATTATTCAAAGTAGTTTTTTAAGCGGTTTTGAATTCTTGAAAGTGTTGAGACTTTGAAAAAATCTCCTTTAATATTGATCGTTCAAACAAAAAGATCATGGGGCATTAACAATTTCTATAACTATAAAGCTAAATTTGAATGGAATGCATTGTGAATGTAGGAAGAATATCTGATGAGGAAAATCATATAATGACAACTACAACAAAAGCCCACAGATTAATTTGAAGCACTGATTAAATTTGGGCAATTGCATGCACATTTCTGAAGTACGACACACTGCGGCCCGCTCCGGCATAGTTTGCGCTGGCCTTAAAAGTGCATAATAAAATTAAAAATAACGAACCAACGAATGAAAGAATTTTAATATCTAACCTAATTAGGTAATTTTATTTTTTTGTGTGATTTATAGATTTCCTGATCAGAGGTGTTAATCAGTGCAATGATAATGAATTAGCCTGAATTTCGTTTGAAATACGTCAATAGATTTAATCAGTAGCATCGTTACTTCCTAATGAATTTTACTTGAAACTAACGAACGCAAGTCACCATAAATCAATACGTTTCGTCTTCTTTAATTACAGATTTACGTAATTCCTTCTAATTAGTGAAGTTTGTGTTTTCAAACATAAAACAACTTTCTTTTCGAGTGTAATAGTCAGGAATCCGCAATTACTTGAAAGTTGCAATTCGTTAATAAAAATTCTACTTTTCGTTGCTCAAAATCTTAAGTAAAGAAGAAGATATTAAAAAAGTGGATATTAAAAAGGTGTTCAGGCGACGCTCACGAAAATGACTTTCACTGCAGGCCAAAAGTATGTTGAATTTTGCAACTGAGATTAAAACGAAACACGATTACTACTAATTAACTTTGTTAAAAGTAAAATAACCAGTATGTACAGTAATCTATAATGTTGCGGACGTACTCCCGTTAGACAATACATGTTCGTCAAAAGTATGAAATAGATCTCTGGTAGTTTTCCTCGAGAAAGAATTCTTATCTTATTCTCATGATTAACGAGTTTATTTATACAATCTCGTGACACGGACCTTGTATGTGGCCCGGACTCGAAAACAGCCTTGTACGCTGGGGGTGCTTGATGCCTTGATTAGCTCGATTTCCTCTGCTTCTTGAATTACCCGTAGATCGGTCATACGGACATTTGTGGATAAGGCTGGAGTATTCTGACTGTGACATTGGTTGTAAATTTTCACCAATCAACCACGTCGGTCGGTGTCGGTCTTGAAGTTGAAACAGCGTTTGAGAAGATAAATTAATCCGATGTAATTTCGTATCTTATAAAGTCCCGCTGATCCGATTATTGCAATGACCACAGATAATACAATTGAAAAGAAATTTACAAATCTAAGAAAGTGTGGCTGTGTCGATTTCTTTGTCGAAATCGTCTAATTTGTGGGATGCAACTGGTAGTCGTCCAGATGAATATTAGTAAAATGTATGGGTTCGAGGGTCGAATTTATTATTTTAGAGGTGCAGCATTTGTGCTCGATAATTGGAATAGTGGAGATAATATTTTGAAATTCAGAATTACTTTAGATGAAGCAATAAGTTTGAGTATCTTTAGAATAAGTCTTGCAATTTGGATTTCATTGAATAATTTCAATTTCATGGAGTTTTTCGTTGTGTATGGCGACGTTTGAACAGAGCATTGTTAAAATTTCTGGTTTTGAAATAACAAATCCATTGATTATCGATGCCACACCTTGAGAGTTCCTTTGAGAATTCTGGTGTTGGATAATTCAGGAATTTTGAAGTTGTAAGGAGTAATGAGAGAAATTTCACATTTTGAAGTGTCCAGTGATGAATACGAGCCCTAACAACTTTTTGGATGGCCAGAACGGTTTCGTTATGTAATTATCAAAATATTCATGGACTTGTTAGATTTCTTTTTGTAATAAATTAAAAAACTATATGTATTTTTACACATTTATTACATATTTTGAACAGTTTTTCGCTCAACTTCCACTAGAACAAGACATAAATATCATATTTATCAGAAACTATTGACAACTAAATGTTTGGACGCAATAAGTATTATTGCATTTTAACTGAGTCAGCTTTGGAAACAGTAGAATATGAGTTGTCAAATAATGTCAGTAGTGCATATGATTGAACGTAAAAGGCATTAAATGTTTATAAACATGGCTAAAGGTGTACAGTACAGATCTCCGTGAAAGAATAGTGCAGCAATATTTACATGGTCAAAGTAAGAAAAAAATAAGTCACATAATGAATATACCCAAATCTAGTGTGGCATATATCATAAACATTTCGAGAGACGAGAAGTACCAAAAATCGCGGAAAGAGCAATGGGCGTCCAAAATTTATTTAACATTTGCAAAGCGCAGAGACGAGCGAAAGTAAGACATATTACCGCAGAACTGTACGCAGTAACTAGCGTAAAAGTATCCAGAGAGTGTTGCCGACAGTGGATACACAAGTCTGGCTTGAAATTTTACTAAGTAAATACTTATTTAAAAGAGTTGTCTTGGATCTGAATCGCTTCTAAACTTAACAATTTATGTAGGCAAAGGAGAAACCTCTGTTAACTGCAAACCAAAAATGCCAACGACTGATCTAAACAATCCTGGACTGTCGCCGACTGGTCCAAAATTGTATTTAGTGATGAAGCAAGGTTTGATGTTTGCGTGGGAGACCTAAGGAAAAGAATAATCAGAACAAAATCAGAGGCGTTTCACAAAAAGGTTGCCTAAAACGAATTGTCAAGTTCCCCAAAGGAGTAATGGTGTGGAGTTGTGTATCGGTAAAGAGTGTGGGTAAAATGCAGTTCGTAGATGGGATTATAAATGCTGCGAAATACCAAGAGACTGCAAAATAACTTGATACCAGCTATGGATGAGTTGAAAAATGCGAGTCTGAACACAAATTTTATCTTTCAGCAGGACGGGGCATCTTGTCACACGGCGAAAACGACTAAGAATTGGTTTGGGGAACATAACATCTTCGTGCTTTCGTGGCCCTCCAATAGTCCAAATTTAAATATAATCGAAAACGTGTGGCATGAAAAAACAATTGAGGAATAATCCTCAAAGAACTTTGCCTGCTCTGAAGGAGAAAATGTTGCAAATCTGGGCGAATATTCGCGTAGAATATTTCCAAAATTGGTGACTTCAATGCCAGATAGAATTAAGGCCGTGATAAAAGCAAAAGGAGATGTGACATGTTATTAGATAGTAATGGTCCAAACATTTAGTTCTCAATAGTTTCTGATAAATATGATATTTATGTCTTGTTATAGCGGAAGTTGAGGCGAAAAATTGTAATAAACGTTTGAAAATACATGTGGTTTCTTAATTTGTTACAAAAATAAATCTAACAGATCCATCGATAATTTGATAATTCAATAACGAAACAATTCTGGCCGTCGAAACATTAAGTTGTTAGGGCTCGTAGACCACTGTCTTGGCGCATAGGTATTCATGTTCGCAGATCTTTATGCAATCTTCAATTGTGCATAGTAAGCCTTATTTTCTGCATTAGCTAAAAATGGGGTACTCAGGTTGAATATACGCGTGAGTGTTATCTAATTGGTGTGAAATAGGTAAAGGTTTTAACTGATACAGTTTAAAAATTACGTCATTTGTAAGAGGAGTTTTGATGACCTAAACAACTTTGTTATTACAATAAAATACTGTCAGTGTGTTAATTTCGATTAACTCAATAGCATTTTGATCGCCCAAAGCAAAAGGAAAAGATTTAAGAGTTTAGCTTTGCTACGTATATTACCAATGAGTTATAATGGTGTAATGACTGATGGGTATATTACATTTTGTCGAGAAAATAATAGGCATTAAGCAATATAACGAATTGTTCGTTTCTCATTTACTAAATATGTTAATAAACCAATATGATTATTAGTCGTGCTTAATTTTTCTAAATGTATAGTACGGTTTTGTACAGGATTAAGCGACTTAATATTCTTGTTAAAAATACGTTCATTAAGTTTCTAGATAGCTATAGACTCATTAAAACTTGAAATTGTAGATTTGTCCCTAGAATTTGATCTCTCATTAGTAACTGAATTTCTTTATCGGTTTTGTCCATTTGTTCTAATATTCGACGTCGTCGGCGTCTAAAAACCCGGTGAGCCCTTTCCATAACGTGCCAAGACCATTAAAAATTCCGCCTTCCAATCGATTGGAAGAATGATTGATTAAATGTTGTGATTGTCCTTGAGCTTCGATTATGTTGACTTGACTAATTACATCATTTAGAGATTGCTAAGAAGGTGTTAATTCTGAAGTTAAGTCAGGTATGTTGCAGATTGTCTGAGTTTTATCAAGAGTTTTTTTGATAAAATTTAATTTTGTTTCGTAGAATGAAATATTGATGTAGGATAATAATTGTCATAAATCGGTGTACATTTTTACTTCTCCGATGTGCTCGTAAAAGATGCGAAATTTTGAATCTTAATGCGATGTCGAAGCAGCCGAATCTGAAACAAAACGGGCAAGTTTCAGCCGGTTGATATGAATTTACCTTGCGTTTTTTTAATTTGAATTACTACACGAGATTTGTTAATAGAAATAATTTTATAGGATCGTTTCCAGTCAGAGGAATGTTTTTTGTTTCTACCTACTTTTGTTGATTCATCTTTTAAGAAAACTTAATCGTTAATTGAAAAATTTGTATCCTTCGCAGCTGAATTTTTTAACTTTTCTTTTCCCGTGATTAAATTTTCTCTGGCGATTTGATGGCTCTTATTCATGCTAAATTTCAATTGATCGATGTAATTGTCGTAGGTATGTCTAAATTCAGGGTCACGGGTTATTGAGCTGGGAATGATTGGTTTGTGACCAAAAAGTAATTCGTATGGAGTAAATTCCGTTGCCGCTTGAAACGTTATATGAGAACATCGTGAATAATCGTCCCAATCCATTTGATTACTTTTAAAGCACCATTTGTTTGAGGGTCATAAGCTGATGAAATGGGGCGATTAATTTAAAATAATTTGGTTATTTTTTTTAACAAATTTGACGTGAAATCACTGCTTTGATTCGTAAGAATTACTTTAAAAATACCGAAATGTATTACTACTACTAATTTTCAGCTGCGATCTACGCTTCGCGATTAGCAATAACATGAGCAAATGAATAGTTAGCATTGTAAGGGTAAATTTATTACCGTTTCCGCTAACAGGTAATGGACCTACAATGTCGATCGCGAGTCGTTCAAATAATTAGGTTAAAGTTGTTGTGATTTCCATCGGAACCCTTAAAGTTTTTGTAAATTTCTTAGTTTGGCTTTTGATGCAAGTTTTGATATAATTTTTTATTTGTTTAGACATGTTTGGCCATTTATATTTTGATTTTATACGATTATACATCTTATAAAATCCTTGATGACCTCCTGTAGGAGTGTCATGAAATTCTTTTAATATTATTTTTATTTCTTACTCTACAGGAGTGATTAATTTGTTGAGACAAACTTAATTTTGATTTGATTGCCACATATTGCGATGTATTGTCGTTGATAGTGGGTTTTGTTTAAATTATTTTTAAATGTAAAATTTATCAACAAATAACAAGTTCACGCTTAAATATTTAACATTACGACTCTTTTCTCTTTTTTTAATTGTTTAAATAAACTGGTATCTCAGGGTTGCCAAATGTCTAGCTAACAAATTAGGATTACGTGGTTCTGTTTTGTCTTTAAATTGTTTATAATAATTGACTATTTTTATTTGATATTTTCGTCTCGTTACGTGAATTGCAATAGGTAAGTAAAATACAATTTTTAATCATATAAATATTTATTAATTAAATATTTCATTTTATGATCAAATTGCGGTTGCACATTATTTTTCTTTTGTTGGCAAATTAAGTTGTCGAAAGGCAATTTGTCAGACACAAATATACAGGAAAAGTCAAATTATACATGGACTTATAATCAAAATGCAATAATAGCCCTTCTTCGTACAGAAGTAACTATGCTTATGAAAATTGTTGCAATAGGTAAGTTTTTAATTTTATTATTAATTGACAAACATTAATTAAATTTATTTATCAGAATTATATCATTAACATTTATGGAATGATACAATCTGTATTGTTGTTTAAAGCAATTGATTAATTCAAGCTTAAAAGTAAACAAATTGCCACAATACAGACAAGATTATCCCTCCTGTCTAATCACACAGAATTTGTTTAGAAATCTGTTGATAATAACGCCTTTAAATAACTTAGACAAAAATTTTGTATGCGGCCAAAATTAAAATAATTCTTATTAGTTTTCACACAATACAAAATTTTGCCAAGCTGTTAACAATGAAATAAATTTAATCATAAATTTTAAAGTAAAATTAAAATTACTTATACAATTAAATTCAAATCAACTCGCATTTTTAATCAAAGTTATTTAAATAAAAGGTCTTACTTCTTTCACAACTCACTACTGATTAAAAACAGGTCTGTTCAGCTTGAAGAGTTGAGCATGACTTGTCAAATCACACACGATTTCTCTCTTTTATAGCAAAATAAATAAGCAAAAACTGTGTAACCTTAAATTTAAAAAAATGTAAAACCTTTAAATGAATGAATTTCAAAATTTAAAGTTTCAAATAAATTAAACATTCTCTATCTGATTCTAATTATTTGATTACATTTTAAATAAACTTACCGTATGGCTCCTATTTTGAAAAGTCTTATTTTTGTTTGATTTTTTAGTTTTGCAACTATACGGCTCCTTCCACCGTTCTTTTTGAAAAAGTATTCTCGAGGCTTGTCCCTGATGGCATTTTCTAGTGACGTTGAAGGATGTGAACAGCTTCCCTGTGTTGCGTCATCGACCTGGATTGGTTCTTTAAAGTGATGGAATTTTTTTTCATGACAAGGGGGCTCAGCAATTAGTTCTGGTGTCTTGGGATTGCAGCCCCAAAAGTTCTCCACATCGTTGAAGACTTCGTTGAACTTCTCATGAAACCAGTCTCTGTTGTTGGTGATAGTACTTCATTCGACATTTTCTAAGTAAAAACTGAAATTTTAATTAAATATTGCAAGTAAATAAATTTCATTTGGGTTCTGGAAGTTTATAAGGTAATGTACATTGTTTATAACAAATTATAAAATAAAATATATACAAAATATTTCTAACCTAACAATTATATATACAGGGTTCTCTTATTTTACTAAAATAACACAGCAATATGTCACTGAAATTAATCTTTCTATCTTTATCTTCTATCTTTAAATTTGAAAATGCATCAGACGGATTTGGAACTGTGATTTCAGTTATATTGTCTTTTATTAATTGAATCCTGAGATTTTGAACAGCATAGTATAAATCGCTATATTTGATAGTGTCACAATGTTTTAATTTAATAAAGGATTTTCTTCCTGTCTTCTGATATTTTTGATACAGAATAAAGTTCTTGAGGGATTTGTCTGCAAATATCAATATTGTTGAGAAAAGTTATTTCGGAATCGTCTAATTCCGTTGATAGAAAATATGCAATGTCGGTTTTTGCATCGATTATGGAAATATCGGCTTTATTAACGCTAATGTTTTCGCAAGTTTCTGACATTTGATGAAATTTATAGAAGTCCTTAAAAGACTCTTATTGATCATCGATATTGAGAACCGTTTGTTTTATGCGTGAGACCAGGTGAGTGGTCGGTGATTAGTTATGACTTGGAAATGTCGACCGAACGGTTAAGGTCGGAAATGATTTGTGGCCTATACGATAGCTAAAAATTCGCGTTCTTTAATAAAGTAATTGCAGTTTTTGTTTAGAGACCGTAACGCATATGCTATCGACAAATCTTCACTTACCTTGCCTTGCGGTAGGACGGCGCTTATTTAAGTTAAGTTAAAAGCATCGATGGTTAAAATAATTTCGACCGTAAAATCCAGATATTAGTATCGGTTCGGTGGTTAATTTTTCACGCAACGTATCAAATGAAACTTGTTGTTCTCTAGTCCATAGGAAAAGTACGTACTTTTTCAGTAGTTCAGTAAGAGATTTTAGAAACTTTTGAAAAATTCTCTAGAATCTTCTATAATATCCAACAAGTCCGAGAAAGGATTCTGAGGAACGGGAAATCCTTAATTGCAGAGATATTTTCAAGATTAGGTTTCACACCTTTTTATATGATAACGTGGCATAAGTATGCCACTTCACGTCGCATAAATTCTCACTTATCGGGCTGTAATTTATTGTAATGTATGTAATGTATTATAATGTAAGTTATTAATTCTAAGACGACAAAAACAGCAGCTATTTTGTTTTCATAATCCTTTAGGTAATTTGTATACTCATAATGACCTGTAGTGGTAGAAAAAGCTGTTTTTATACAATCTTCTGGTTTAGTAAGAATCTGATGGAACCATGCGAGATCGAGGGTAATAAAATATGTCTTAGCTTATCGAGAATGTCTGCAATGTTCGGTAAAGGATAAGCATCGTCAATTGTTACATTATTTAGTTTCCGGTGATCAATGAGATGATACGCCACTTTGTATCAGAGGCGACCATCTTCATGGGAATGACCCATAGAGGAGAAGACCATGGAGAAACAGATGGTCTAATGATACCTTATTTCAACATTTTTTCGATTTGCTGATTTACCTCAACCTTGGTACCTCGGGATATCTATATGTTTCTGTAAAAGCAGGAGAATTTGTCGTTGTAGGAATTTCATGTGTGATGGATTTAATAAGTGTTAATTGGTCTCCTTCTAAGTGGAAGAAATCTTCGTAAGTTATGCAGATGTTTAGTAAAGATTATTTTCCTTCTGTATTCAAATAACTTGTGCGGATTGAAACATATAAATTTTTTAATCGTTTAGAGTACATCGCAGAAGTAGTGAATACGACGGCTTCTTTAGGTAAAGGCTCTTATCTAACGCACGATTTTATAAACATCTGCTTCGAATCGGTTGTATTTAAAATAGTTGCATAGCCTTTGGCATTCGAATTTTCGAATTAACTTTAGTAATAGCTCTACACAAAAATCAGAAATTCTGACTTCGGAAACGATGCCTTTTTTGATTACTAGATTTATGATATCAATTCCTACAAGAGTCTAGCTATAGGGTGCTAAGACCTATTTTCGGTTCGCAGGAGGATTTACATAAAATAAAGGCATTGATATATACGGATTTGCTAGAGATCTTTCTTTAAAATCGATTACTGAATTTGATGATTTCAAGCAATCATGGCCTAGAACCGTCATGCATAATGTTTGTAGGCTGGGAGACTGAGCCAGTTTCATAACAGAATTTAAAGGGCACTTTAAAATTAACGTCATAATCAGATATGTAAACAAATGTATTTTCGCAGTTGTTTTTACATCTGAAAGTAACTTTAAATTTAAAGTCTCGTTTAAATTCGATTATGAAACTGGCTCTAAGTGAAATTTGTGATAAGCGTCATTAATTGGAATGTCGGTCGTACCTAACGTAAAGTAATTTTAATATACCGAATTTGGCTAATTTTGTTTCAATTTGTATATATGACATGGGACTGCACGATGACATTATAGTTTCTCTTTTATCGCAATTAAAAAGCTGTTACCTGTCACGGATTGTTCCTGTTCTGGAATTTCGGGGTAACTTGCGAAATCTAATCACGTTTTTGGAATTTAGATTATTAGTATATTGACGCTTACAACACTCATCTATTGTGTGTCTTTTGTGTTTACAATATTTGCAAAATTTTATAGAATGATTTTGTTTACTGAAATTGTCTTGCTGGAACACTGGATTTAAGTTTGAACCGCTTGTTTTGCTAGATATGTGATTAATATGCGGTTTCGGTGTTTTAAAACAATTAGTAGTATCGTGTCCCGGTTTCTTAGGTACAATATTTACAAAATGTTGTCCTAGAATTAGTAATATTTTTCCTGAAAGGGTTATTCTGATATACATATATTAAGAATTTGTTCTTCATTTAGCGTGTAAGATATTGCCTCGTTTAGTGTTTTTGGATCGCGCGGTCACAATTGACAATATTTGAGGTATACAACAGTAAATTATACGATTCAGAGCTATTTGATTAAGTATTGAGCTCCGACCATTTAATTTGGTTGGTTCTACACGAATTGAAAATTACTGTACTGATTCTTTGTTATTTTGTTGTAAACCATTAATAATTTAAGCGTAATACTTTTTGTCTTGATACATTTTTTTCAGGAATTTTTTTAGATCCTGCTATTCAGAAAAAGTGCGATTTGTACATGCTGCTTTAGTGTTACCGCGGATTTGCATTTAAATGTAAGTTAGAAGGAGTAATTCTTGAGTACGCGTAGTTAATTTAAAAGCATGATTGCAATCGGTAATGAAAGCTGTTAGTTCTTCACGACGAAAAGATGAATGAATTTGAAAAGTGTCTGTATTGAAATTGTTTCGCGATTTAGACTAGATCCTCTACTAGATGTATTAGATGTAAAGTGTGAAATGTTGTGTATACTGTGAGTAGTTTTCTGCCTTTGCCAAAGTGAAAATTTAAAGCTCAATATGAAACAATTAAATTATTTACAGGATACAGATTATGTAGATCCTCATCAGTTGGTCTTCTAGAAGGTGCTCGGCAACTTGAATCCTTTCTTTGGCTCGACTTTCTTCACTTCGAAGACTTCTTCAGGTTTCTTGATAGCAGCGAAGTATTGAAATACACTAGATCTTATGGAACGAACGAATTAACCGTAATTATCGCGAATATTTTAGACTGTCTTGCTATCCCACTCTTCTGACACCAAGCTTTTATGTAGTAATTTTGCGACTGAGATTAAAACTACTAATTAACTTTATTAAAAGTATAATAACTAGTATGTAATGTATGTAATCTACAATATTTCGGGCGTACTCCCCTAAGACGATACGTGTTGTTCGTCAGAAGTTTGAAACCAATCTCTGCTAGTCTTCTCGAGAAAGAATATTTATCGTTTCAAGGTAAACGAGTTTATTTACACAATCGGTGTAGCGGTTTTAGGGATTTGACTCTCGAACAAGCGACACATAATCTTAACATAAATAAAATTCGTAATAAAGAATAGCCCTACGACGATGTTCATACGCAGACAAACCGTAGGAGATATGGGAACATAAATTTAACTAGAATGGGCTTAATCTAAACAATCTACTAAAATGAAAATCTAAACGTCGAAGTACATTAATTTAATGTCTATGAAAGCCTAATTAATCACGCACTGCACCGGCGTCTTGTTGGTTTGACAACAAGTACAACGTATGTAACAAAAGTTTTGGGAACATTTTTCATATTATTTTTTCCTATTACAAAGTAAAGCAATCAACTTGCCATTGGATATGGAGAATCTGTAAGGTTTCCTCTGAGTTTTACAATACATTTGCGTTCACAAAATTGTACAAAATGTCTTACAAGCTAGATCAGCGGAAAGGTATTTACAACGTGGTTGGCCAAATTCCCAAACGTGATATCGTCCCATTGATAGAAACCAAAAAATATTTTAGAAATATCTAAGACAGCAATTTATGGAGTCATTAGGGAATATGAGGAAGGTTTGCCGTGCATGAATCTTCCCAAGATGGGCCGCCCTCGAGTTTTGAATCATCCAAGGCTTCAGAACCTGATTGAATCTGCAAGAAATAGGAGAGGAATTTGAACGAGAAGATTAGCCCGAAGAGTTATGACATCCAAGAGAGAAAGTAATCATTTGAAATTTAGAAAGCGACAAAAGTGTCCAAATTACACGGCTGCTCAGTAGAGGATTCCAAGTTGCTGCGATATTTAAGACGACTAAATTTCAGAGACAATGCCAAAATAATTTTCGACGACGAAAAATATTTTATCTAACTCCGATATAAAAGAAAACGAAGGCTTTTATACAGACAACATTGAGGACGTTCCTAATAATGTAAGATATAACAAAAAAGCGAAATTCGAGAACAAGAGACTAGTGTGGTGCGCCATTTCGGAAACTAGTATTTCAAGACTTTATGTTGGGCGAGTTAGGGGTAAAGCGTAAATACAGACATTTGTATTAGAAAACGCCTCCCTAATTTAGTAAATTTTATTCAAACTCATCATGTTCATGGTAATATTACGTTGTGGCCGGATCGTGCTATTATGCAAGAATAACTTCAGATTGGTTAAGGTAACAAAATATCCCATGTGCATCTAGTGAGGATAACCATTCGAATGTTCCCCAGGCCTGTCCTATAGAAAAGTTTTGGGCTTTTCTTGGTAGAAAACTTTACAACGGTAAGTGGAAAGCTCAAAATGAAGAAGAGCTACGACGAAAAATCTACCAAAAAATTAGAGAGTTTAACCTACTTACAAAGGCTAATGAGACGCATTTGCATTATTACGAACCATTGAAATCCATGGCCCTTTAGCTCCTATGTAATACATTATAATTTTTGTTAAATCTTCACTCAATAGTTTTCTTAAATATAAATTTAAATGTAGCAATTAGTTTGTATTATTAGATTTGAAAAAATTTCCCAAAACTTTTATTACATACGTTAAGCGGGTCGTACTTTGTACTGTAGAAGTAATGTCATGGAGATAAATTTAAACACTTATAAAAAAATTAATCCGTTTTAAATAATAATAATAAAAAAATGAATTTAATAGACTACATAATTCGATTAATCTAATGTATAGAATGTTTCCGAGCTTGAATCTTAATAGATGATGCCTGTCAACGACTCTAGTATACCAAAGTTTAAGTGACAAATTTTATTACGTTAAAATAAACCTGTATTATGGCAAGTTTTCTGATCTGTAATTGTGTTGTAAATTACAATTACAGCAATTACAATTACAATTCCAGATCAGAAAATTGTCGAGCGACTATCTGGCATGTTTGCATTCACGCGTTATCTTTACGTAAGCCTTATAAGTCGTCGGGATTGCGATGAAGTTCTCGAGTTACTCTTCTGCTGATGAGGCCCCCATTAAGACCGAAATAGTTACACAGAGCATACTCGGAGGCTCCATTGCAATCCAAGCGACTTGTAACCAAATTTTGCGTGAATAAGACACATTTAACAAAACAAGTTATCAGCTACGAGCCGTGACAACTTATTATTCGGACAACTCTAATTATAAAATAAAATTGTCAATGGTGTACTATTCTATTAAACGTAATTGTGTACACAGTACAACAGTAACACAACTTACCTCTATTAACTATTTTTAAGACAAATTATTAAAATTCAAACAAAAATTTATTTATAATAAGGAAAAGGAAATATAACTAAGTACTTAAGTCAGGATGGGTTGACAACTTAAAGTTCGGAGAGTAATATAAAGAATTAATTTAAATATAATCAGTAAGGCGTTACAACTCCTTTTGTTTTAATAACTACTCTTATGCTATTTGGCATTGTATTAACAAGTTTCATCCAAAATGCTGCAGTAAAACGAGTCCAAATTCCTTGAATTTCTTTTTTGCCTTCAACAGTTCTTTGTGGGTTATTTCGTAATTTTTTTTATAACACACCATAAACTTTCAATTATATTCAAGTCTGTCTAAAACTTTCATATCATTATTTCCAAGCCAAATATTTATTGACTTAGCGCTATGAGAGGAAGCTCCATCCTGTTGAAAAATGAAATCCTTATTTGGATGTAATTTTTTCACAGAGGACAATGAATTACCTTGAAGAATTTCTTGGTATTTCTGAGCATTGATTATCCCGTTAATAAATTTCTGATTACCAATTCAATACAACCCCCAATCTTTACACTGTGAGGAAATTTTACTGCCCTTTTAAGACAATCTTTATAACAAGTTTCGTTTTTATTATGAATTACTCGTTTTCTGAAGTCACCTACGCAGACATCGAACCTGGATTCGTCACTGAAAACAAGTTTAACCCAATCTTGAACTGTCCACGATAATTTTGATTTAGCCCAAATCTGCCGCTCAGTCAACAGAGGTTTCTGGTTTCTACTTAGCCTAAAATAGGAATCGACTTGCATAAGACAGGAAAGTCATATACTTTATAAAAATGTAGTCCGGATTTATGAACCCACTTTCGACAACATTCTCTTGAAACGTTTATTTTGCAAGCTTCGTTCCATTTTGCTGTAATATCACGTAAAGTAGCTCGTCTCTTGTTTTTTCAAATTTTAACTAATGCTCTCTGTTCCCTCGATGACACTTTTGTCGGTTTCCCTAAACTTTTACTTTTTTCTTGAAAACTACTTGCTTGGTAAAAATAAAAAAAAGTGTAATAACAAGTACTCACAACAATTATTTTTTGCAATTATCAAATTACTTATACTATGGTTTATTTTGCATAAAGAATTAAATTAAAACTTGTCCGAACATAATGTTGTCAGGGCTCAATAACCAACTTAGTGTGTCAATATTTACTGCAAAACATAATGCTTTGTTTGAGATTGTCAATATTTACTGAAAAACATAATGATTTGAATTTATCAAGATTTACTGTTGACGTAATATCAAAACAGACTCTACATTAGCAAACAAAAAAATCAACTCACGATATTATTATACAACGACCAGTCAGAAAGTTATCGCACCAAATAGGAGAAAAAATTGTTGATTTTATGTACAAATTTTTTTATTTTATAAAGGCGCATTTAAACTAAGCGAGCGAATGCTCATTCTACTCCCATTTCGTCAAATTTTACTTGAATTGAGTATCCTATTAGCGCTATTTGACAAGTGGGGATAGGATGAGCATATGCTCGCTTGGTCTAAATACGCTTTAAGATAGAATGGCATACAATTTTGTGTCAGAAATTAGCCTAATTTATAAACATCTGTTAGGTTTTTGCCAATTTACCCTCTAGCGTAGAAAAGTATTAATTGTTAGTATTTATTTAATCCTTAAGTCTTTCTTTTCTTACAGGTGTAAGGTGGAAACCAGAGGTGAGTCAGTGTTAGTTATAGTTTCTAAACTTGTTTCCATTTCATATCCCGCCCTATATTTGTTTTCTTCCTTTTCGATTTATGCTTCTTTTCTTCCTCTTTACTTTTGGTCTCTTTTTTTCTTATTTCTCTTAGTCTTCCTCTTCATTTTTTTCTCACCATCGTGCTTCATACTCCTTCATAAGACTTCTTCATTACATGTTCGACTTATCATAGTTGGCCTTTTTTGTATATTTTCTATCCGTTTACTTTTAAAGTTTTTTTTATCTCAGAATGTTTATTTATCACGACCTACTAGATTTGGCGCTAGTTACTCAACCAAGAAGCACCATAAACAACGAAAGAAAAAATCACAAGGAGACTAGCAAGAAACTGCAACTGTTTTTGCTCTAAACCACGCGAACTTGACAGCTTTCTCCATTTCATATCCCGCCCTATATTTGTTTTCTTCCTTTTCGATTTATGCTTCTTTTCTTCCTCTTTACTTTTGGTCTCTTTTTTTCTTATTTCTCTTAGTCTTCCTCTTCATTTTTTTCTCACCATCGTGCTTCATACTCCTTCATAAGACTTCTTCATTACATGTTCGACTTATCATAGTTGGCCTTTTTTGTATATTTTCTATCCGTTTACTTTTAAAGTTTTTTTTATCTCAGAATGTTTATTTATCACGACCTACTAGATTTGGCGCTAGTTACTCAACCAAGAAGCACCATAAACAACGAAAGAAAAAATCACAAGGAGACTAGCAAGAAACTGCAACTGTTTTTGCTCTAAACCACGCGAACTTGACAGCTTTCTCGGGATAAATAATATATACCCTGAAGAACCTTCTTCAGGATAAATAATTTTAAGAAGCTTTTTTTGTTCGATCAATTGTAACTAAATTTTGGGATAATTTTCAGCGGACCAGAAAGTGTTTCAGTGATTTTGTATATTAATTAATTATATCAGCGTCTCCCAAACTGCATCTTCGATATTAGTTTTTTTTTCCAAAATAAATACTTGAGAATCAAAGTTTATTTATGCAAACAAACAAAATTGTAGCGTGATCCTTGGTAAATAAAATTTGAGAAACGCAGAATTAGACAGAATTCGGAGCAGATCTTACTTTTCACTTTCGATTAGTGATTATTTATTAATCCTATAAGTGACTTGATTAGTTGCTTGAAGCTTGAAATTATAATGATCTAGTGAAAGAAGGGAAGGTTACAAGAATTTTATAATTGCTGATATTAAAAAGTATTGATAAATTCCATTAGATAAAGGCAATCATAAGGAGGTACCGCCAGGCTGAAGTTATACCTACCTAGTTTGCTTACTTTCATACGTTAAATCTCCGTTACAAATATCATGTAGACTTTATCAAAGATTAAAATAACCACATTTATCTTTTAGCTATTTAATTAGTCTTAAATGTGACTGCGTTAGTTAAATCTCGATGTGCGTATACCTTGTTTGTCAGAGAAATTTCAATATGTCTGTTACCACAAAATATAGACGCTTTAGTTTTAGAAGATGAAGTAAATATTCCAAGACAATTTCAATAAGAAATGATACGCTGTTTTTGCAAAAGAGATTGTTCCGGAGCACATATCTTCAGAAAATGAGGCTAACTCGGTCCATTAATAATTCGCTTAGATCTGAAAAAAATTTGGAAGAGGTGGAGCACAAAAAGAGTAACTATGAACAATGCCAGATCATAAAACAAACATTCGATAAAAGTACATTCACCAATTGAGTTAGAAAAACCAGTACCATATTAAAGTGATCAGAATGGATACGACCACGCATTTACATTTTACCGGGGAAACATTACTTTCAATTTTGATTATAAGCAAAATCGCAAGTGTTCTTTTTTTAATTTTTTTTTTACCTGACACTTCTAGAATTGACTGAAAACGGTCTGATCAAGGATGTTAACATTTCTACTTCATAGCTCTAAAGTGTTCTCAGAATATCCTTATCTTTTATTATTACGTGAGATTAAAACAAGAAAACAATACTCTGAATGCGCTCTAGAACGGTGAATCGAAAGTGCTAAAGAAATGTTTCCAACTTTGATCAAACCGCTTATTGTTAGTCAATCTCGCCCTATCTAGCGATGTTTCTTTCATTTTATTTACGAACTCTACGTTTCATATCTTCGGGCTTCACGCCCCTGAATCATACATTTAGGCTTACTACTTTTTGAATATTTGGATTTTTGTTCACTACGATATATCTTGGATTGCCAGAAATGTACTTTTAATCTCATTGAACAGTCTTCCTTCATTCTCCGACATTTTCTTTTAACTCTTATTCTAAGCTATCGTCTTAAGATATCGTCGTGTCTAACTTTTGAATTTTTCCACTTGTTCCAGCTTCTCAGCAGTCTTTTTAAAGTTTTTTTGTTTAGTGTTGTTTATAACCACTAATTTATTACCTATTTAATATTGACTTTCACACATTTTTGTAAACTTTTCTTGTATATTAGCAGATTCTTATTCATCCTTGGCTGTGATCATTATATCATCTGCACAACAAATTTTTGATATACATACTTACGTTTTCCAATTCCTATGCTCAATTTCATATTGTTTTAAAGTACGTTATTCATATTATTAACGAAATATTTATTTATCTTATTTGAATATAACTAACAAAATTAAATAAGTATGTGATTTTCCTCTTCTTTGGTTGGTTCAGAATTAGAAAGAACAAAAGTGGAATAGAGATGCATCCTTGCCTCACTCTTTTCTTTGCTTCATGTCTTCATCTCACATAATTTTTTATATCGCTATATAAATTTTATACCTCCTTTTACCCGTCTTGGTTTATCTTTTTTTTAAAGTTTCTCCAAGTGTTATTCCTGTAACCGTACCGAAGGCTATTCAGCACTTTTGATGCGATCTATATTCGCATTATGCATGCTCTCTGCTTACGTTCTTTATAATAATAATAATAAAGTTTATTCGTACTTTATCATTTATAATATGGATGTACATGTCAAAATTATGGTAGTTAAACCTAGTGGTACATGATATGGAAAGCATTTTGATCAATGTCATCGTTATGATATTTCGAAATAGAATAATAGCTTCTGAATTGAAAGAATTTCCTTAGCGAAGTCTTGAACACTCTTCTATTTTGAGTTCTGATCGTTTCTGGGAGCTTGTTAAAAAAATTGATACCCATATAAGATGGTGCGCGTTCAAATTGCTTCCTGTTGAAGAAGCTCATGACTACCGTTTTTTTCCCAATTTAGAATTAATTTGTTCTTGGAGCACCACTCGCTAAACTCTAGTGAGACATTGTGAACCTTTTGCCTCAATTCCTCAGGCGTCTGTGCGGAAATGGCCATATCGTCAGCAAATAAGGTAACTTTTTCGGATTCAATATGATTTACCAAATCATTTATGAAGAAAATGAAAATCAAGGGCCCCAGCACAGACCCCCGAGGAACGCCGTAATCGACATTACATATATTCTACTGTTACACGTAGCTTACTAGTACTCTGGTAGGATTTAAACCATGATAAAACTGTACCTCTAATTCCCACTACATGAAGCTTTTCACAAATTATTTGTATGTCAAGACAATCGAACGCGCGGGTCAGGTGGAAGAAGAGTCCAGCAACTAGATAATCCTTACTTTTCAAAATTCTTGCACATACGCACTGATTAGTTGTGTCTATTATCTGAAGCCTTTCCTGTTGATATTAATTTATTCATAATTTCCTTTGTACTTCTCTGACTTTCTCATTTAACGCTATTTCACTTACATCTTGGTTATCGTACATGTGAAATTATTGGGGCAAGAAATTGTTCAAAAATGTTTAAACGTTTTTGATGGTCACTGTATGGCACAGTTGCTATGGTTGGTTTTTACATAACAAACAAAATTAATTAAATATTAAATTAAAATGTATTGTTATTTTGTGCAAGTGTCTAAAAAATAACACGTGCAATGCTTACTACGAAATGTATTATTGAATTTTGCATTCAAACTTCGTTTCTGGTTTTATTTTCGTTAGATGGAAATTTAAAATTTTCTGGTTTTAATTTGTCGTTATTGTTCATTCATGATGTAAGGCAGTTACGATTCTGATTATTCTTAATCATGTTACATTGAGCTGTAAATATGGTTAAGAATAGAACCACATACATACATACCTACGTGTGCAGATGTGAAGATTAGATATTATTATGCGTGTTGAACCTTGAGACACGTGAACATTTTTCTGTTTATCTACTCATTTTTATATATGCAAGAAGTTCCAGAATTAAAATTTTACGAGAGAATGCAATGACTAACAATAAGTTTGCAGGTTATAGCTTGACACTACTTTTCGCAATATTAGGAAAGTCTGCCAATTAGCCTCTATAAAAATATTATATAAATTAATAAATAGAATCATATATGAAATTATTAGTCATGATTAATTTCTTTAAACTTATTTTATCTAAAAAATGTTTAAACAGTATGAAGCAATTAATTATTCTAACGGCTCGTATTTAAAATCGTGTATTTATTAAATTCGACGTACTATCAAAAGTATTCAATATTACCAACTATTTTAGTATAATTTTTATTTCTTTCTTTATTATTTTATTTCTTTATTTATTTTTTGTTAGTCATAATTTGCGTTCGTAGAGTTTGGAATAAATTCACTTTCTACGAAAGGAACGATTTTTATGTAAAACCTGAAACATGTGGATTTTTTATTTTAAAGTGACACTATTTTAGCAGAACTTTGTATCTCCCCCTCCTATCTCCTTCGAGTGACCTCTTTAAGATTCTTAAATGGAATACCTCATTTGAAAGGCCTTTATATAATTTTTTCTTTTTTTACGATAATTTTTTTACATGACTTCTAATTTTGTTTTGGTTATTGTCGAGAGATAGGAGGAGGGGGACATTTTGACCAGTTATTTTGATATTGACTTTTACTTTTACTTTGACTAAATACATTAATACTTTTAATAACAATTAAGAATTTTAAAAAATGTGTACTTTTTTTGTGTTTTAGTATCGTTGGAAAGATTGTTTCAAGATCTTTTCCATCGATGTATCTCAAGTACAGGGATGTCATTTGAAATTTCAAATTTGGGGTAGCTCGGAGGGTATCGTTCCTCCATCAAGCCACTTAAACGGTTTTGAGTAATTATTAATATCTTTTTGCGTTTCTAAGGTAAGGTCGATGGCAACTTAAAATTGCCACACTTATGTTGTTATGGTAACCGTTTTCGATTTTGTTTATCAGAAAGGTCTTAGCTTAACTAAACATCAACTCCCCTCGTATAAATGAAATTCGAACACCTTTGATCTTTCCCTAATTTAATTTGAAAGAAATAATAAATTCGTTTCCAATTATATGTAATGCAATTAGTTTGGTAATAAAAAATTTCGTTCTTCGCAATGTGTTTTCTGTGTCGGTTTGCAAAGTGAAAAACAATAAATTATGCAACAGACAGTGTTAACGTAATGTTACGCATGACCCACTTACGTACTGCTAGACATCTTTTTACGTGCCACTTAGACACGGCCGAATATTTTATCAAACAAAGTAATTAAAGTCATCGAAAATTAAAACAGTGCTTACAACAACGCATGATTCTGATGAGCATCTCAAACAATTGCAGATAAAATTTCGCACAAAATTTCATATTTTTTGGAAAGTGCTAAAACAGCTCAAACGATTTTTGAAGCAAGATATGACATATAAAGTTAGAACTTATTCTAAAAACTTTTGTACTCCTAAAAAAATTAATTTACATTACAATATTTAAAATAAATTACTCGTACAATTTCCATGAATAGGGAGGCTGTGATTATTCCGCCAATAAAATGAAGTGAAAGTAAACACTCAATGAAGAACAAACATTTCAATAAAAGTAAATCTCGTTTCTACTTCTTAAATTAAAAACATAATAAACGTACACGTTTGTCAAATTCAAAAAATATATTTTGTGATTCTACAACAGTCAATTATTTAAAAATATTTATCAAGAAACAAACAACTATTTCAAAAACCATATTTACTTTTCTAAATAAAATGTTCCTAGTAACATGTTTATAAATTATTTATTTTATTTGCCAATATTTATTATTTAGTCATCAATAACGAACAAGTCGTTAATGTATGACAAGACGAGAACTGAAAACTTTCTTTTTGTCAATAGTAATTATTGAGCGGAATTAAATATTTTCTTCAAGCGAGGCGATAAACGTTTACGGCCTGCATCGCTCCCACGTGCGTACAGACTAGACATTAAGACGACCTACTGAGGCTACGCGTTCATAAAGCGAGAATGGGTCCAACATCTAGCCGATTATCGAAATAATACTGAAAAAACTAAAAAATAGTACTAGTAGTAGTAATAGTAAAAATAATACTGGATACTAATATAATTGCAACCTGCCGCTTGCGTTTTTCGGGTTCACAAAGCACCAATGATATTTGGTGTGGAAGTTGAAATAAAATATTAAATTCCGTACAGTAATAATAATCAGAATTCAAAAATTAATCAGTAGCATAATATAATTCTCTTTTGTCAATTTTTTAGATATACCATCTAGTGGAGATCCAGTGAGAGTGTGCATAAGTAAATACAGTAAAGTTAAGGTGATTTTAATTTTGGGACCGAGGACGAGGTGGTGGTATTATGAATGAAAGTAAACAATATAATTTTATTTTGAAATAAAAAATAATCAAAAACAGAACATTTTAACCTTCTGTATACATTAAGAAAAAATACAATTGTAAGAACAATATTAAAAACGAGTATTAGTAATTTTAACCTTACAATGTTAGAGTTCCTACTGAGTATGATGAATTCGACCAATAACGTCCTGCTATTTATATTTTAAATGAAACAAATGAAAAAGAATTACATAAACATGTAAAAATGATAAAATAATAAATAAATTATCCCATGTGACGCCCATGGTAAAACAAAACAGAATTTACTTCTAATTTTTAAAAATTAGTGCGAAAACCTTCAATCATTTCTGAATACTGTATTTCGCATTTGATGTGATTTTTTTTAGAGATCGCTAATAAAAATATCTTTTAATTGTGTACTGCAAACTGATGCGGAATGCGGGACAAATTGTTAAAAATTCGGAACTGTCCCGGAACCTATGGTCACCTTAGTAAAGCGCCGATAATCCGGATTCCCAATAAATAATCTGGATTTGTCACTAACCCGGACAAAAATTAATTCTGGAGTTAATTGCATGATTAAACTCCATTATCGCAAGAGCTTCTTGGCGCATGTCTTGTCTTTTGAAAACAGCAACATTTCTAACACTCTGAAGAACATTAATTCGAAGCTATGTTTGTGTATTGGGTGTGTGTTATAGATTGCTAGAATATTTTTTTTCTGGGTATCATGTATACGTTTTAAAGAGGTTCCAATAATCCGAATTTTTTACTAATTCGGATCGCCTAAGTTTAATTGATCCAGATTACCGAAAATACATAAAAATGAAAAACATTTACAAAATTAGATTGATTCGTTTTTGCACTCCGTGTTAAAAGTTTTAGAAATCTTTAAACACTTCATATATACCCAGAAATTGCTTCAATTCACAAATTTATCAGTGACTAAAATATTTTTCTGTAAAAGCTTTCTAATATTACTTTACGGGAAATACAAGAATATTTTTTTTTTGGCAAGTCCACTCTATGATAGACTTTTTATTATTTTTAACGGACACTTTCAATTTCTGTGACTATTTATTCTGTATTTATAACTACTATTGATTATCCAAAATGAATTATCATTAACTATAAGTAATTGGCAGATTCCCTTTAACACATAAAATAGATTTTAATCAAATTCTAATTCTAATTTATTTATTAAATTTAAAAGTAAATATTAACTACGTATGTAATCTAAACGCAATGCATTACTACAACGCCTAATGTTACCGCAACTTTCTACACAAATGCGTTTCTCTACTACACACAAGTGAAAATCTACTTTTAAACTCTGCTGGTTTTATGATGGAACGGTTTTATGATCAAAATTTGTTCGAATGCTTGTATTCTTAAAGGAAGAAATCATTTATAATTTTATTCATAAATTTAACTTACATTTTTATGTATAAACCATTTCATTTAAATTTTTTTTCATTTTTAATTCAATACACACCAAAAGTGTCGAGTACCACAAAACGTTTTAGTAGCTGAAAAGTATCCGAGCACAATACACTTTACTAAGCTATCGACTAAATCGGCCTATTCATATACGTTTAGTTGTTAAATTACATGCCACTCAACTAAAATACTAACATAATCTGAACAAGGCTTTAAGAATACTTTTGATGACATAGTCATCTCTGAGGATTATTGATAGAAGATGACAATAAGGAATCCATTAGTAGTCAAATCCAAAGAATCGACTGTGCGTCAATAAATTACATAAATGTTAATACAGTAGGTCAAACCCTTTCCATTAGCCTAGATTTACCGACAATTTTTTCAAATAGGCAAAATCCGTAACCTACGAAAGTAAACCATGGAAATGTTAGTCAAAAAAGGTTGCTTCTTCAATTGAAGAGATCAAGTGGTTACGATGGCATTCGACTTTCAAAGTGTTTTAAAAAAGTAAAAGAAATGTACGCTCCAAAACAAATTATTCTTAAATATTGCTTAACGCAAAGGAAACAGGGTTACTTAGAGCTACTTCTGGCATAAAATTAATGAGTGATTCGACCTAAATTCCAGACTTGATATCCCACGACTTCTCTCTGACGATTAATGGAAAGAAATTATATGAAAACCATTTCTCAAAGAGTCAAAACATAGATACGAAAATATAGTTTCGGAGACGAAGTGGTCCTCTATTTCCAACAATGGTATATTGTATAGATCTATACACCTTAATTTGGTCATTTGTAGTAATTCGCTTAAAAGTTTTGTAGGTTTTAACGTACCTGACAAAAAAAAACTAGTAAAGCGTCTTTCAATAGGGGTGATAGATTTTTTAAGAGAAATCACTCGGTTGCTGATATGCAGTATAGTTTACAGTTTCATCGTGCATCGTGCTTCCCGACCGTTTAGAAATTATTAAAAAATATTACCAAAGTTCGATGCTCAATGTTTGTTCACCAGAGAATTGGGTCGCCATGACAGTTACTCTGCGCAGGCTATACGCCGCATTGTGGAAAAGTTTGAACGTGAATTCACTTTACAGGATAATAACCCAACTACAAGACAACGAAAAACGCGAAATAAGGAGAATATTGTAGCTGCAGTGACCAATATTGTCGATGGGCCAAATTTGTCGATTTCACGACAATCGCAACAATTTGGGCTTTTTTAGATGTCAACTGGGAGAATTTTGCGTAAGAATTTGGACCTACATCCTTACAAAGTCGTAGTGATTCAAGACCTCAAACCAAACGATCATAGATTGCGACGGGAGTTTGCTGATTGGGCCTTTGAGCACATGGAAGATGATCCTGATTTCGGCCAAAAAATCATTTTCTCAGACGAGGCGCATTTTTGGATGAATGGCTTTGTTAACAAACAAAATTGCCGTTATTGGTGTGAGAACAGCTCACAAGTGTTACACGAAATACCGTTGCATTCCGAAAAACTCACTGTGTGGTGCGGTTTATGGTATAGCGGCGTCATCGGACCTTATTTCTTCCGAAATGATAAGGGAAAAGCTGTAACTGTCAATGGCGACCGCTATAGAGCCATGTTACTCGAATTTCTGTGGCCAGAACTTGAGAACATCGATATTAAAGAGATGTGGTTCTAACAAGAGGGCACTACGTGCCACGCTCGATTTGCTGAAGGATAAGTTTGGTGATTAGATCATCTCCCGACGAGGTTTTGTGAATTGGCCGCCGCGGTTATGTGATTTGACGCCCCTAGATTATTTTCTTTGGGGCTACATGAAGGCACAAGTCTATGCCGACAATCCACAGACTTTGGATCATACAAGCTATCGCCTGCATATAGCCGCAAATGTTGGACAGGGTGATAAAAAATAGAAGCGATCAAGTGCGTCAGTGTAAACAAAGCCGTGGTGGACATTTGAACGATAGCTTGTTTCAAACATAACAATACTGTCCAAACTTCAAAATAAAGCGAAAACTAAATTGATATGTCAAACCGTCTTTGTTTTCTCTAAAATTAAAATCCTATCACTCTTACTGAAAGACCTTTTAGGTAACGTATATCTACGGTACGGAGTTCTTCTCACTCCAACCCCTTTTTCTCTTGTTTTTTTTAAAAACTCTATGGTGTAAATTCTTTATTTCTAACATCCAATAGACGCAAATCGATGTATTTCTTCGGTTGTCTGCTAATTTGTATTTACAGGTCCACAGATCTGCCACAATCTTAGGGGTTGATTCTTTTCAATTCTGTAAGGATCGTAAGATCTGTAAGCCTGCAATTCGATTAAATGTAAAAAATGGAATTTTAAAATTCTCTGTAAGATATGATTTCTCTTAGGTCTCTAGGATTACTCGTAAGCCTCTGCGATATTATCTTAGAGACTTACAAGAAATCTTATCTTACTGAGAACTTTAGAATTCCACATTTTAATACTTGATACAGACCGCATTTCTGCATTTTTCTTTGGAAATTTTCTGATATTGAAGCTATATATAAAATTGATGCAAAAGTTGAGCTAAAAGTTTCCCAAAATTGTCAAAAGAACATATTAACCCAAAAGGCAGGAGAAAAATGAAAGTTAAATTAGCTGCACAGTTGTTCAGTATTAATGTGTATGCTGGCTTATCATTTGCTGCAAAATGTGGAGTTCAGAACAATCATCATACAGCCACGTTTGTGTTACTTGTGGATCGCCTTTTTAATTATTTAAATTCTATATTAAAATCAAACAAACCTTTAAACGGTCCACTAACATATAAGTCTCCTCATTTGTAGTTTTGGATGGATGCTAGAAAAAGACCTCAAAATATAGAATATTTTGACAGATTAAATGGAAAAAAAGTAACTGTTAAAATCGATAAAAAACTTAGTTGTTACTATGTCTAATATAGAATCTCTATGGACAAAATTGAAAAAGATTGCGTTATTTAGCTACTCGTACTCTTAATCAAGATCCCTTAGAGAACTATTTTGGGTATATTAGAGGATTCTGTGGACAAAATATCGCACTACACACCACTTTTCTTCTGCCTTTAAAACAGCTACAATAAATAACATACTTCAACATTCAGTCTCCGGAAATTGTAAAAATTCTAACTAATTTTTTATATTCATTGGAGCATCTCATAAAAGATATACCGTAATCATTAGATATAATTAACTTATTAAAAAATCAAATTATGCTGTTATTTCCGACGTCTGTAACCTCACGAAATGTTACTTTACAAAGTAAAATAGAATTCTAGGAGTAGGAGTAGTAATTTGAATTTGGCGGCGAAAAATGAAATAGTAACCTTATGACGCAAAAACTAGTGTATAAAATTTTCTACAGGAATAGACACTTCTTCTTATGTATGTTCTGTGACTACACTGAGCGGAAGGACAATCGAGTAGAAGGAGCTTAACATTTTATTGGGGAGACACCTTTTTATTATACGACTATACATCTTGAGAAAGATGACCATACGTCCATACGTCATGAATTTTCCGTTTTCTAGATTATTTTTAAAAGTCGGTACTAAATTTTGTTTTACTGTTTTATTATTTTATCATTTCTATATATTTACGTAGATTTTTTTTTCTTTTTCATTTATCAATGAAAAATATACGGCGGTAAAAATGGTAATATGAAAATCCTTTTTTATAATAATAAGAATGGACTAAGAAAATCAAATATAAACAGCAGCACGTTACTGATGAAATTTCGGCCGAATTCATCCTATTCAGCAGGAACACCAATATTGTAAAGTGCAAATTACTAATATGCCAGCACGGTAAAATTAAACGCCCTTCATTAATTTTTGAACACACCGTATAATCCGGAAATATAATTTTGCTAACATTTTTAATACTGTTCATTAAATTTCTAAATTTTATGATTGTAATTTTTTCTTAAGTTCATATATATTTATGTTAAAATGTTTTTTTTTAATTTACCTAAATTAAAATTTGGTCATCTTAATCTAGGAAGTATAATCGCGTCTTTCTCATTCATGATTTTTAACATATTTTGTATCTCACTCATCTGTTTCCTTATTTCTTTGACAATGGATGGACTTCTCACACTCTGCTTAAAAGGGAGGTGTAAAAAGTTCATCCGTTGTCATGGAAAACATAAAGACACAAGACTTCTTGAAAATAAATAAGCGAGATATGTTAAAAAGCGTGAATGAGAAAGATACGATTGCATACAAGCCCAAGATTATAGTTGTACCTAAGGGAAAGAGAAAACAGGCGCGCTTTGAATCAATTATTGTTGTTATCATTTTGATTAAAATGTTTTTGAAATGAAACAACGATTACTTCTGGGAACCCCGAATTCGTGACAACATACAGAATGTAAACTCCTGGACAAAACTTCTCATTATTACTTTTATTTTTTCGAAGTTTTAAGTCATTAAACTTTTTATGTAGTTGGCGTAGGATATCCTCTGTCACTACTGATAAACAATTGGAATTGTTTGACAGAAG
This sequence comes from Serrognathus titanus, assembly GCA_039766575.1. Classification (NCBI taxonomy): domain Eukaryota; kingdom Metazoa; phylum Arthropoda; class Insecta; order Coleoptera; family Lucanidae; genus Serrognathus; species Serrognathus titanus. Next base: position 24,433,982 of record CM077913.1, read on the forward strand.
GAAAGTAACATTTTGCGATTGCTTGTTGATAAGAAATTTAACGCTGTTTAAAGTGATTTGTAAAAGGCAATAAATTCAGTTTCGCTAGTGATTTTTTTCCAAATTTATTATCATTAAGTGACTAAAACACTTCGTCCAGTGCACTTAGAGCAGAACAAATGAATCGTCCACGCAATTTAGAAAAGATGGAGCAATCAAAGCGGTAGCTCTAGTTAATGAGGGACGTAATTTGTTAGGAGTTAGACAATCAACAATTAGTCGAACAGTTAAACGTTTCAACGAACTTGGAAGTTATTGTAGAACCCTAGGACAAGGTCGTAAGAAGTCTACAGGTGCAAGAGATAAGCGATATCTTATACAAGTCGCCTTAAGAAACAGGCGTTCTATCAGTTTAGAGCTAAGCAGAGCCCTAGCAGTAACTCGAAGTGTAACAATTTCTGGACGAACGGTCAGGAGAAGCTTAATGAAGGAGGATTGAACAGTAGAAGACCAGCTATTGTACCACTGCTCACCAGAGAACATAGAGTTACTAGACTGCGTTTTGCAAGGGAACACGTAAATTGGAACATCGATGACTGGAAGCGAGTTTTGTTTTCAGACGAAACAAGAGTAAATCTTAATTCACGTGAACGAGTCTGGCGGAGGCCAGGAGAGAGATTTTTTGGTGGATCAATAATGTTCTGGGGAGGAATTTGTTTCGACGGTCGTACAGATTTGGTTCCTATACGGGGGAGATCCACGAATGCACATTTCTACGTAGAAAATATCGTAGAAGAACATGTGATGCCATTTGCCCCATTTCTCGGAGACAATTTCATTTTTATGCAAGATAACGCTCGGCCCCACGTTGCTAGAGAGGTACTGGACTACCTTCTATTCGTGAATATTCCCACTATAGACTGGCCACCAAGAAGCCCAGATATGAACCCCATAGAGCATCTATGGGATGCACTAAAACGATCAGTTAGGCGCCACATACCTGCTCCTTTGAATCTTAAGGAACTCGAACAGGTCGTTCTTGTCGAATGGGAGAATATTCCCCAGGAAACCATTCGCAACTTAATTAATAGCATGCCCAGACGAATGGAAGCAGTAATAAGAGCTAGAGGAGAATCTACATGCTACTGAAATCAAATTCTTACGATTTGTCAATTTTTTTTAAATCTTTTCTTTGGCACCGTTTTTATAAAATTTGACATTATTGTTTCTTTCTGTTATTTATTCCCGATAATACCATTTCTATGTCATCAAACATTAGTTGAAATCATTTAATTATAATATCACGTAGGTACTATAATTTAAAAGTTCGAAAAAAGAAAATTATAATGAGAAGTTTTGCTGATGCGTTAATTTTGTCCAGGAGTTAATATTCATATAACAATATACAGAATGTGTCACTTTTAATAAAAGCAGGTCTATCACTAAAATACATTTCGCATGAAGTGTCACTTTCTCAAAGCATTCAACGCTTTCCAAAAACGTTGAATGGCTTTACATGTCAGCAGATTTTTGTTGAAACACTTTTGAGTTGTTGGTCTTCAAAATTGAAGTGCCACTGATACTAAATCTCCTGAAATACTTTGCGATAAGATTTTTGTTACTTATCGTTGATTGTCATTGCTTTCACAATTATTGTTATATGCAAATAAACTGAGAGTTTCTCAATGCCACTAGATAATGGTGCAATCTTCTTTCAAATTTACGAAAGGTAGCTATTATTATGACAGACAAAAGGTAGAAAACAAATGTCAACAGGATATGAAATTTGAGGACTCATAACAGTCATAACAATCATAACACAAGAAGTTATTATTACAAGAGCGTTTGTAACCACGGTACCGTTAACATTTTTAAAGTACTGAAACAGAGACACGTTATTTTTAAAATCTTACAAAGTTTAATATTTTCTTTTTACTTTAACCTAAGTATGCGTGCAGGTAATATTTCTGATCATTAGTTCAATTTATTTCTGGATTCGTGCGAAATCAAAGAGTGCACAACAGACAGGCTAACTCAACCCTCTATACAGCCACCACGGTAAAACTATATCCTGCTTACCCCAAGCTAAAAAATACACAATGGAAGCCCTTCTAAATATTGTAAACCGGTAGGTCATGCAAACACTGGCCCTGTCACATTTCGAGGGTCGGCCGGCGACGCTACTCATTTTTCTGGGGTTCTGTACCCTCGTTGATGCAACTGCAATCGAACTAACTGGCGAAATCAGTACGAAACGTGACTCATGAGTATTAAGACGCAATCAATCAAAATTCGGCGCGTCTTCAATCGAAATGTGTTTTTGTAGTTTTGCGACGGCGGTGAAACAGAAAGTTTAAAAACTATGTAGTGTTCAATAGTTGAAATCAGTTGCGATTTACAGTTAAAGTTATTTCATCGAAGGTAAAAGAAGAGTCTCTTTTCAATTTTAAAGTACAATTCATGTAGTAGTACGAAGCAAAGATTTTCATTTTTTTATCTTGTTTAAATATAATGGATAATTTATAATATCTTTAATATTTTAATATTTAATCAAGTTGATTTTAGATTACCTTTTAACAGTTTAAAAATATGTTGAAATTAGCGAAGGTTTTACTACTTCGTTCATTTATTTGAAACTGAAAAAAATTTTAAAAATGTAAGTACTACAATACTTTAGGACACAATAAAGAAAAAGATAAAAATATACGAGTACTTGCTAATTTGACTGTTGCAACTTTTTGTCTAGAATATGCAGGAATACATTCGCCTTGTTGACTTTTTTATTATATTGAGCATTTGCTTCTAATACAGTTGTGATATTTACGTGATACATTCTAGAGGGTGTTCAAGAAAACGTGATGATCTCGAGGCGAACAAAAATGTTAAAACTGATTTATCTATTTCACGGATACGGATGTTTTTTGTTTAAATGAACTTAATAATAAATTAACAAGAAATTCACAGCATCATTTCATTCTCAATGGCTTCTCTGTTACTTGTCGCAAACTGCATACTAAAAGCTATCATACAGGAGCAGAATAGAATTGATTATTTTCTCATTCCTTAAACCAGCTTTTAAAAAGTGATAAATTTTGATTCATATCTTTGTCTTTTACATCTACCGGACCAAACATGATAAAATTAAAACAAAACCACACTTGTGAATCTTGATAGAGTACATTACTTATAGAAATGATTGAATAGAGTCGACTTAAATAAAGATTTAAAAACAGTTTAGATCCCGACATTTTGCGACCGATTTTTAACCTAAAATTTACCAGTTCACTGTCTTGTCTTGACGAGGCACCAAATAAGGCCGAAACAGTTTCCAGAGGATGCTCAAGGAATGCATTGCAATCAAAACCGACTTGCAACAAATTTCTAAAAATTTAAGATTTTATTTTAAATTGATTCTAATCTGCAAAAAGTTATTATTTAATGTTTTGGCAATTAGAACAGTTTTTTTATTACACGTTTTATATGTTTTATGACACGTTAAGTATTCTCTTAAATTTCCTTCGGTATAGAACATGTCAAACTATTTGAAGCTCACATACAGACCTAGCACATGTTGAAGCCTTGCCTTCGTTATGTAATACGAAGACCAATGAAAAATGTCCATTCATTGCGTAGCTATGGCAACGCTTCGAAATGTTCGAAGTCTGCTCATAAAATACTTAACGTGTTATGATGATCGGAATCCTTTACGCGTAATAACCTTAATAAGTTTACAATCAGTTTTATGAGTTTGAAACTTTCCGTTCTGCACAAACACAATAAAAGAAGGTAAACGTAATTAGTAGTCAGAGTTAATAGAAACAAATTTATAACTATCTCCGAATTTTAAACTAAAAGCTATAAATTGAAGATTCTTTGATTCTTTTAATTTGTAACAAAATTTTAAATTTCATTAACGGATAAAAAAAGCAAGATACGCGTAAAATAATTTACAAAATGTCTCTGCAAGAAAATTAGAATTAAAAAAAAGTTCTTTCAATGTCAATTTAATTTATTAACAAGGACTATAAACAAAAAGAACCTTAAAATAGATCCCTTTAGAACCAGACAGCTGAAAGCTTTTATGCATTAATTAACCTCTGAACAAAAATGGTTCTATAAATTTTGCTAGTTCATTGAAACAGGTTTCCTAAAAATAAACTGCATTAGGAATAACTCAATAAATAGATTCTATAACTACTTGTTGATTATCCAAGATTCTATAAATTGTGTCTACAAATAAATAAGTTAAATAAAATAAGAGATACCGTACTAAGCTGAACAGAATCTCATTCATTAAATAAAAAACATAAAAATACTTCAATTTCTTAATGCTACATAATTATGGTGTGCTTCAGGATTCGAGCCAGGGCCATTAACCTTTCTGATTCATGACATTACAAAGTATTGAAGTTGTTCATAAGTAATTGCTGACTGCCGGGCTGGGACTGCGTTAATCTTCTTTCTTCTGCCGTTGTTTCGTCCTCCAGGAGGAAAGTAAGAGATATCAAAAACGATGATGTGGGAGTCCTTAAAGAGAAATTCAAAAAATTATCTGATAGAGCATGTTTGATGCAAAGATGCATGATGTAGAATTAACTAGTGAAGAAAGAGAGTTATGCACAGACTTTACATAATTCATTCAAGTACGGAAAGGTAATCGCTAATCCCTGTGAATAGTTTTAAAAGTCATGTAATTTTCGAAGTTCACGTTAACATTTTCTTTTTATTTCTTTCTTATAATAATTGTTTAAAATGTTTAAGATTTAGAAAGAACAATAACAACTCTGATGATTTTCGTTACAAAAAACTAATGCCAATATTTTGATGCGAACCACTGTAACTCTTAAAGAAAATTTGCTCCTGCAGTACTTAGCTAGAAATAGCAAATGTGTGTGTTTGGTTTTGGTTTTGAAACTTGCGCCAAGAAGTTTGAGATTTTGGCTAATGTATTTATATTTGATTCGTCACGTTTGTCATAAGGACTAAAATGCACAAAACAAAACATATTTTAAAATATAGACTCTATGGAGAGAGGTTCAACTTCTTGAATTCTAAAAGCTTCAATCTTTGTGTACAGATGCATTATTATGCAAAGACCGAAGTCTTTCATGATTTTTATAGACGGTTTTCTTTAACCAAATCTTGCAACTTTCTCAAAAGTTCATTGTCATAGACGCCCTATAATGTAGCCTTGTGACGAAGGAAATCAATAAGTAAAATTCCTTCGGAATCCCAGAAGATCAAGGCCATTACTTTGGCTTTACCGTCGGTAGAATCTATGGTAGAGAGTTTTTAAGTTTCCATTGAATTTATTCCTGTTTACTCTCAAAGACAAAGTGGTGAATTCAAATTTCATTCTCCGTTACAATTCTTTTTAATAAAAGCACTGGGAGAAATTCCTAAAGAATTCACTTACACTGGTTGGATCAAAACTCAAGGATCTTGTAAGAAGGCAACCTGTCATGTATCTCTTTCGGCGTATTTCCTTTTTTTTGTGAGGAATTTTATAATGGCGCAGTATTCTACTTTATCCATAACTTTAAAAATTTTAAAACTCTAGTAGTAATAAATGGCACTTGACAAGTAGCTTTTCGAATTTTAACGAATAAACAAGACCCCCCCTCAGAGTTATCAAATTCTCCTCGCAATAGGGATGATCTAAAGTCACATCGTAGAGCAAGAGAAACTATTTGTTCTATTTGTCACAAGCTATATATATGTTATATATTTGTGAACTTTAGTATAAGTTACCATTTTAGCTTCTCCTTAATCCCTTTTTAATTTTGGATGAGCAGTAGATGTTATACTATGGGTACGTCTACTTTAAATATGCAGATCTTGCGCAACTATCACTACACATTGAGTAAGTACGGATACCGCCGAAAAAACAGGTACAAGGTTTAAATTTCATAAAAAATTATCCATGAAATTTTATAAATTCAATGGATCATCTAGGTTTTCTGTTTTCCTTTAGAAAATTAATTGTTGTCTAATTTATTTAAATGAGGTAGCATATTTCTATTTCTACACACCAATGAAGATTAAAGAAAATACTTTTACATTAAAACTTTGTTGTACCAGTTTTTTTTTAGGCGCCAAGCGTACATACGAGTTAGAAATTAAGCGTATCTACATTTGTTGTCTTTTTAGTTATTCCTTACTATCTTTAATTTGAAGACTTGGTTGATGGATTGATTTTAGGACAACTACGAAGTATAGCTCGAATGTATGCTGAGCTCCTAAGTTTTCTGACAATAATTCTTTTAAGTCTTTCTTGAATATCATTGATTAGATTCTGAGGTCTTCGTTCCAGACATGTTTGGTTATCCTGGATTTAGTTGTTCTTCAACTCCAAATTTAATTGTAACACTGTGCCCTGTGTTCCCCTAGTAATCAACCTTTTCATTTTTTAGATATAGGAGGGATTATTGTACTTAGCCTACCATATAGTACCCTACATTATTTCAAAACAAAACTTTATTTTTTCAACATAATCTCTCTGAAGACTTACACGTTTAGTAGAACGTTCATGAAGTATTTCAAAGCCCTTTAAAAAAATCTTTGTCTTGGTTTACAAACCATTCCTCTTTCATAGGTTTACAAACCATTCATCATTTGTCGAAACTCTTTTACCCTTCATCTATTTTTGAATTTTGGGAATAAATACCAGTCTGACGGTGCTAAATCCGGAGTATAGGGCTGGTCAAACAATTCGAAGTCAATTTCGTCAATTTTTTAGCCGATTTTTAAACACAAAATTTTTTGGGTTGTGGAGAACCAAAATACTTCCATAGCAATAAGCTGATCTAAAAAGTTTGAGGAATTTTCTTCAAAACGGCGGCATTTCCTTCGACGTTATCAATTGAATACGTTTCCGATCAGTGTTCAAGCATTTTGGGAATCCATTTAATTGTAATACTTGCTCTATGTTCCCCTAGTAATCAGCCTTTTCAATTTTTAGACATAGGAGGGATTAATGTACTTAGTCTACCATGTAAAACTCTACATTATTTCAACATAATCTCTCTTAAGACTTACACGTTTAGTAGAACGTTCATGAAGTATTTCAAAGTCCTTTAAAAAAATCTTTGTCTTGGTTTACAAACCATTCCTCTTCCATAGGTTTACAAACCATTCATCATTTGTCGAAACTTTTTTACCCTTCATCTGTTTTTGAGTTTTGGGAATAAATACCAGTCTGACGGCGCTAAATCCGGAAAATAGAGCGGCTGGTCAAACAATTCGAAGCCAATTTTTTAGCCGATTTTTAAACACGAAATTTTTTGGGTTGTGGAGAACCAGAATGCTTCCAATCTTTGGATTACTCACGTTTCGTCCATAGTAACAAGCCGATCCAAAAAGTTTGAGGAATTTTCTTCAAGATGGCAGCAAATTTGCTTCGACGTTGCCAAATCGAATGCGCTTCTGATCAGTGTTCAAGCATTTTGGGAATCAATTTGGCCAAAAGCTTCTCATACCCAAGTCGTGATGAAGTCTGTTAAGCGCACGTGGGAAATATGAAATACTTCTGCTATGCGTTTGAGGCCAATTCGTCGATCTTTTAAAATCATATCTTAGACAGAATCAATGTTTTCCAGAGTGGTGGTCATCTTTGACATCTGATTTTTCTCTTTGCAATTCCAAAACCCAGTCTTTAATAGGGGCGTATGAAGGACACTGATCACCTAAAGTTTCTATCATATCAGCCACAATTTTTTGCCCGACAACCTTTTCACAAATAAATATTTAATAACTGATTAAAACTCGGTTTCTTCAAAATCTAACTTTCTCTTAGAAAGACATTCACATTTTTATAACTGTCCAACTTATGGATGTCAAATTTTGACAAATTATTTATAAAACATTATAATTGTAACTGTAGCAACCATATTCAATGTTTTTTATTAGAAACGCCTAGAATTGCGGAAAAACATATATTTCTCTCTTATTACGCGATAAAAATTTGTTTATTTTTAACATTAACATTAACTTATCTAAAATTAAGTTAAAATATCCAAACTTATACGGGTACCAGAACCTAAACGAGTATTCGAGCTCATATGATTACCCGAGCAGTATATGGGTACCCGGGTACTATATTCGGGTATCAGAACAGCTCAAACATACGGGTATGTCATTCCTAATGCATAGTACATATTAGTTTGCTCTATTAATTTTAATTAATAAATAACAAATGGTGATAACGAATTTCCGAATTTTTTTTTAATGATTATTTGTAGTTTTTTTTTAGTTTTTTCTCCACACAGAGAAGTTAATTAAAGTGAGAAAATGCACAGAAGGCTTAAAATCAAATTTACAACAGGTACTAAAGAAGAACTTTGAACCACCTATTGTTTTCAAATAAGATAAAAAGCTGGCATTTTTGCGCTTTGTATTGAAAATAAAGAAAACATTGACTTATAAAACAAAATTTCACTTCTTCTCGAAATTTATTTAGCATACAATACTGCACACAGGGCGAAAAATTGAACGCATTGGAGGAAGCGCGGACAAAATAATTTTAATATTATATAAACAACGGCATTGTTTATAAATGTCGTTTCCATTGTATAAAATAGCAAGTCAGAAGGAAATGCAAATAATGCATGCGTGTATTCATAACTCACCTGTCTTATTCGAATTAATCAATTATTAAAAAAAAAACATTACTCACTTGAAATACTTTTTATTCTTTGCTGTGCTTTATAGTATGTAACCTCTTGATTCATCATTGTTAATTAAATTTTGTTTTCTTGCACATTTTCACCTAGGAAAATGTTTTGAATGTGTAAGATGTAATGGAATTATAGCGTTATGGGCATTTATTTGGGAATCCGTATATACAGATTCGGTTACCCTAACCAATTTAGAATTCTTCAAAATATTTAAAAGATAAATACGAGGGTCGCACTGAAAGATCTGCTCGTTTTGAGACTAAACAATAACCAGAGAAGGTTTCTAAAGAAATCATTTAACTCTACTGCATATATTAAGCTAATTTTTGATATGATCTTTGATAATTCGACATTTGTCACGTCATTTTTTTACGTTAAACACATTTAGCAACAACATAAAAATAATTCATGTGATGACAATCACATAGGAATTAGATAGCGAATGATGATCGAATTCATTAATCTACGCTTGCGCAGTCGCTGAACTTTCCGCGTAAACCTCGTAACATTGGTCTATAATTTTCTTAAGTACTATATCTATCTCAAAATTTTGCTGAATATTAGTTTTGTTTTTATTAAAGAAACATTAAGCTATTAATTGCAATTTTTACCAACCAAGATTTACAGGAAATGCACTTGAGTTTTTTCTTCCGCCTTGATGGTACACCTGATACGCGAATAATATATTGAATTTCATCACGAAGCTGTTGTATAAAATAGGCCTAAAAATTGAGCAAAACAGAATTGGCCAACTGCAGTGACACAATGTGGAAGAAGCGGTCCTCTAAGCTCCCTGGAGCCAGGACCGGCCCTTGTTGCGGGCCGCTCGTCTAAAACAAGGAGACATTAAAAACCGCAAATCTGATACCGCGAGAAATTCGATACAACGAAACGAAAGAAAGAACTGCCGCAGCTTGAAAAATCGCGGAAACAAGTTTCGAGTGGCGGACCGCGATTAAACGGGTAATTTTAGACAAAAATAGGCGCTCGCGATATCAAAACTCGCCGGGTTTTGAATTTGAAGTTCTCGCTGTAAGAAAATATCTATTTTGTATTTGGGAACTCAATGTGACAGGTAAAGTGTACTTAAGTGACAAATCGGTGGTGGTTGGTTCAGTTAGTGCAGCAGGACAAGGCCTGGATCCTAAGAGGAAAATTTCACATGAACTTGTTGGTAAAGTGTTTCAGTAAATTCGTAATTTGGTGATTAGTAATGGGGTATTTGGTGTGGGGCACTGTTTTCTTATGGTGTCGAGATAGTTTTGAAATTCTAGCACCATACGAAATCAGTTCTTGGCGCCAAAAATTCTTCATTTTGTCAAATTGGTGAGTAAGGAAACTTCTTCGCTATTAACCGCACAACCTTTTCGTGGGTAAATATAAAAAATTATAATAAATAAATTAAACTTCCTTTTATTCTTCAAACTGCAAAGAGATTTTTTTAAATTTTAATGTAAGTACATATTTGCCTGCGTTTACTCATATATTAATTATTATATTTTTCTTTCCAGTGCTATAAATGAAACTAGAATAATTATTATTCTTTGTTTGTAAAAATTCATAAATTAAAAAAGAAACTAAATTGATTACTAGTTGGTATATGTGAAAAGTATAACGTATACTAGTGAGGCCATGTGAAAAGCGCTTAAAGTCTCAAATGAATGTTGAATCAATTAAGAAAAAAATATATAATTAAGGAAAAGATTTTTTTAAAGATAATATGTACAAGAAAGAATTCGAAAATTTTGCTCAAAAGATTTCCTTATCTTTTCAAAAAATATTTTCCAAAAAAATTTTCTTTTAATGAAATGTTTATTATATTTCCTGCAATTTTTTATTAAATGAAACTTCATTATTAGGTAGTTATTTTTAGTTTTGTTCAAAAATGGGTAATATTTGAAAGCAAATTATCACTTTTAATGATATGGCGTTCAATTTTGGACCAACATATTTCTACACATCCGTACATTTAAAATATTTAACATTTTTAAAAATTGGTGTTATTTATTGTTTTCGCACTTTTCGCAGTAAGTAAAACTGTATAGCGAAAATCGTTCAGTTCCTGAATTTATTTTGCATTTTCATTTTAGTCACTAAAACATGGATATATTTTATAAGATGCAGATTGCCCGATTAAAAAAATACTAATTTTACAATATGCGACCTGAATCGTAGCAGTCAATAGTCGCTCGATTTTTAAAAACGTTGAATGTTTTAAACGTACAGATATGTAGAAATATTTTGGTTCATAATTGAATGTCGTATCATTAAAAATGACTTTTGAGCAACCAATTAAATATGAGCCGATTTTTTCATAAAATTAAAAATAATTCGGTAAATACTCAAAATAAGTAAATATTGTTACTTTCAAGATTTCTTTTATATCTGTGGCCATAATATTACTATCACTACACCTGAACCATGTTTCATTTCCTTGTGAAACATGTTTAATGTAGCTTACATAATGTCCATTATTAGCACTACCTATATGTTCAATTATCGCATGTAAATTGTAAAGCACCGGTTTAGAGTGATTACTTTTTAAATATTTTTGTAAATTCAAGTCTTTTAAGGGGTAACTCACATTCCTACTTATTTTATGAGTTTCTTGCCCTGACCAGTAATATCTATTAATGTGAAATATGAAATAGTGCGGCCATTTTTCCAGCTTTATACTATTTCTACTTTTTGTCCTGTTACCGCAGTTCCAACAAATCGGTTGGTTCTCGTCTTCTAATATTTCTTCTTTGAAATAATTATTTAGGCATGCCTCTAAGCATGTGTTCCTATTTCTATCCACTTGAAGAGATATATCCCAAAATGGATTGTTTGTGACAGTTACATTATTACATTCTAGGCATTCCAAGAGGGAATCGTAAGACCCTGCAAAGGTTTTTAAAATGACGGTTTTTTCGAGCAAAGGATTCTGTGTTTGTTTTATTTCCTCGTGAAGCCTCTGTATAATATATAGAAGACATTCGTGAGCATCCTGCTGTATGTTCTCTTTAAACATTGGAGTTATCTCTCCTAGTTTGTTTTTAATTTTCTTTGGAGATATCTGTTTTTTCCTAGAATTATTTCCAAGATCCTTAATTATTTGTACAAAACTCTGCAGGAACGTTTCTATATTTCGATTTTTCGATTGAAATTGTCGACAAAAACTTCTTATTTCTTCGATACCTGAAAGACAACGTAGGACTACATTTAGGTAACATACATTTCCTGTATTCTGTAACCCTTTAATGCTTACTTCGCTTTTCATTTTTTTATTATTTGTTACCAAACCTTCTTTACATTTAGCTAACGTATCTTGTGCCCTTATTGATAAATTATCCTCTTCTCCTTCTTCCTTTTGTGGGGATAGATGATGTGCTCTTGTCCTATAAAAGTATTTTGCTTTTTCTTTTCTGGTATCCTGCGTATTTCTAGGTACCCGACACTCTTCTTGTTTTTTTCTCCCTTTTAACATTTCTTGCGAGTCCTCTTCCTTCCACTGTTCGTAGAATGGAGCTAACCTCGAAATATGAATTACGTCCGTCTTACTCTTTTTTCCTTGTCCTGTCGAAATTACGTAGTTTAAGTCATTTCTTTTCTCAACTATAGTGAATGGTCCGAAGTATTTCGGTAATAACTTTTCACTTTTTCCTACTTTTCTTACATAATTTCGTAGTTTTACTTTATCGCCTACATTGAAACTTACATGTCGGTGTTTTTTATTGTAAATTTTCTTATCCTTTTCTTGTTTTTCTTCTATGTTTCTTTTGGCAATTTGACGTAGTTCTTGTATTACTTGCTGGCTTCTAAGTGTAAAGTCAGTGGACATTGGTTGACACAACTCTGCATCTGTCGGAAGAACGGGCTCGCGGCCATACACTAATGAGAAGGGACTGCATTTCGTTGCTTCCTGTCGTGACGTATTGTAGGCAAATATACAATGAGGCAGAAAGATGTCCCAGTCTTTTTGAGAGTTTGAGGTATATTTGCTTAACATATCGGTTATTGTTTTATTAAGTCGTTCTGTCAAACCGTTTGTTGATGGTTTGTATGCTGTTGTAAAAGAACTATCTGTTCCTAATAGTTTTAACATTTCTGTAACTAACTTAGACAAAAATACTGCTCCTCTGTCACTCAACATTCTTCTAGGTGAACCATGTCTGCAAATTACTTGGTCTACAATGAATTTAGCTACCGGCTCGGCCTTTCCGTTTGGCAGAGCTTTAGCTTTAGTAGACCATCAGAACTTGCCCAACATGCGAGTTTTCTTCCTACTAAGTATTATTTTGGCCGTTACATGGGGGGCTCAACAAAAGAGCCATCCCTCCAACATAGAAAAAATCGCCACGGATATCAAAGAAGCAGACTCCAAGATCACTCCCAGCACTGGCAAAGAAAACACGAAAATCAACATAGAAGATTCGATCAAGACTTCCAAATCACCTATAAATCCTCTAGAAGCCGAGAAAAAAGAAGACAGTGCATCGCGTCATAAGAAATCTGCAACAACCACTTTCTGTGTGGAAATCAGGCCAAGCAGCCCCAGCCAAAAACCTTACGAAATATGTGAAACTGGAAATCAAGTTTACTCTGTTCCATCCAGCGTTGTAGCTGCATATGGTGAGCCTGTTTCATTTACTGCTCCTCCTCCAGCACCTAGCTATAATTCCCCTATATATTCCCAACCCGTTCCAAGCAAGCCAATATATTCCAAACCTCAACCGGTACCAGTATCTTATCCATCCCCAAAATCTATTTCTCCGTACAACGTTCCTGCTGCTGCATATTCTCCATCGAAAACGATTTATTCTATTCCACCTCCTCCATCTCCTAGTCCAGCTTATTCATCTCCAAAACAAACATATTCCGCATCCACCACCGCATCCGAGGAGGCAAGTTCGTTTGCTATATCAAAACCAAGTTCCTTCGGTTCTTCGCCCAAAGGATATTCCGCCCCTGCTTCTTACAGCAGCTCTCCCAGCCACTCTGCAACTTATCGCTCTGAAGATGGTTCAAATGAAGCGGAAGAAATACCTGTAGTACGTAACAGCTTAATGGAGGAAGAAGATGATGAATTCCCCGAAATGAGGTCGGCTAGATACGGCGGAGGTGGCTATGGTGGTGGAGGTGGATTCGGAGGCGGTTATGACGATGATGATTATGAATCCGGGTACGGCTCGTTGATGAAAGTGAAGGGGATGAAAGGCAAGAAAGGTAAAAAAGGCGGACATGGTGGTCATGGTGGACTTGTAATCACTTGTCAACCCAACTTGGCAGGATATGCTTCCAGCTTATCTGGTGGTGGTTATGGTGGATACAGAAGTTCCTATGGAGGGCCTTCGACATCAGGATCGAAATATAAGCCGAGATATGGCAGTCAACAATCAGGAGGAAAACTCTTTTCTTCCTTTCTCACACATTTATTAGGCACACCTCGGGGAACCGCCCAGGGACACCTTTCTTAGTTGACCCCACGTCGCCGATTAAACTTCCGTCAATCGACTAGTTGTCGATCGACCATCGATTCTGTCAACTCAGCAAAGTGTCCCGCGCAATAATTACAATAAATTATATATAGTTGTCCCCTTAATAACAACCTTCGTGACAATATAAAGTCACTTCATTTTCATCACCTCTTCAAGAGTTAACCAAAACTACAATAAAATATATACTGTTCCATTTAAAAAATCATATGTTAGGTCTGTAAATTTTAAATGAACAATCCTGTATAGTTAAAAATAAATCATGTGGAACAGAAACCTGTACAACTTTTATTATTTTTTTATATAAAATGCATATAAAAGGGCATTCTTTGATTATTCCCGAATTTCTGGACATGATGTACATCTAGTTTTCATATCCTGAATTAAGCACGCCTATAAATAAATAAAAATATCCTAAAAATGAATTAATTTTTCTTTATTTATTGAGAAGAAAAACATCATCCTACAAATAGATTACTCTTTTTGTTTACTAAGAAAAGAAAACTGCTAAGAATTTATAAAATGTTTATGGGTAAACAATTCTCTAATGCAAAACAACTGAAATACACGGATGAATTCGTCTTAGGCAAAATTCAACATTCTTCATCAGTGGCGTAGTAGAGTAGTAGGTTATCGTTTTAATAAATAACTTTTTTAATTGTCACAAAATCTGAAACAAAAACTGGAAAATTCGAACAAAGTTATCAAGAGGAAATGAACTCAGTTCCATCTTCACACAGATTTCAATTTTAAGATGTTCAGGCCCAAAAATTGCATGTTTTCAGAAATTATAAATTTGGTAAAAAATTAAATATTCCTGCTACCATATGTTCAAATAAATTTTTGATAAAGATAGATCATGGAAAACAAAACATTTGTCTCAGATTACTACAGCAATTTATTTATCCTACTTGACAAATTCTGAATTGACCTCATGCTGTTGAATTACAATTATGGTGACTTTCTCCTATCAAATTATAAGCCTTGTTTACATCGGTCATTAATACGTCAACTAAGCACCATATCAAAACTAAATATTTAATATGACCGGTGCGATTGAAGCTGGTAGCCCTAGGTTCGGTAGATTTCAAAACAGTACCGAACCAAATACGTAGTCCGCCGTCATGATTCATGCCCTTAGTGTAATATGCGTGGCCGATAATGGCATAACTGCTACAACACTGTAACTTGAAAAATAATATCAAGACTATATCATCGACGAGCCTCATGTTTATAGAAATATGATTACTTTATGTCAAATTAGTACACCTGTTTTGAATTTCTTATGTAAACGTATATGTACTAACACAAAAGTGTCCTTATACCATCCCCACTCCTTTATTCCACTAGGACCAAACTAGACCGGAGCAAATACTTGTCGGTGTAAAATAGGCCATAATTTATTCTTTACATGAAAATATTGTGTAGTTCTTGAGTAGTTAAGTAAAATCTAAGTTTAATTTGCCACGTTTTCCACCTTGAAGTGTCACTAACGTCAAAAACTGCCGGGTTGCGAAACACGTTTACACGTCCATGGCCTACTTTTTTCAAAAATTTTCAACATATGGTATTTTACATATCAATACTACCAAACCAACTAAAAGACATACTGGAATATTATTAATAGAAATCGACCACCGAAGATGATTCAAACTCACATTGACATTGACCCAAATGAGCACAATGATTTCTTTATTTACATACCGAAAAAAGTTAAATCTTCCATAGTTCCATCAAAATCTTACATTAGCTTACTTAACGTATCAAATTCCAATTACCCAGAGTTTAATTTCTCAAACATTACATTTAACGAGGTGCGAGACATAATCAATTCATTGAGAAACAAAAAAAGTAATGATTTCCTAGGTCTCTCCGTGGATTTAATAAAACACATCAAAAACTGGATCCTAATTCCATTAACCAATTATATATCAATGTATTAATACGGATAGTTTCCCTGATATACTAAAAATAGCCAAACTCTTACCAATTCACAAGAGTGGTAATGAGACAAAATAACTACAGGCCCACCACTATCTTACCAGTATTAGCTAAAGTCTTTGAATTAGCCTTAGAGGCTCACATATTAAATCATTTTCAAAATCTTAATATATTTTGTAAAAAACAATTTGGCTTTAGATCCAATAAGTCCAAAATGGATGCTGTTAACCATCTAATATGGGTAATTAACAACACTAAAGAAAGCAAAGATAACTTTCTGCGAATTACATAGCGCCTTTGACTGCATTTCATATTCAAAATCATTAAAAAAAAACTTAAATTTTATAATTTCAGTACCATTACGGCCGGTACTTTAGTCACTGGTTAACTTTAATCTCTGGTTAATTCCCATAGAAACAATTGTCTATACAATTGTAGGCATGGGAATAAACCAAAGGTTAAAGTTAATCGTTAATCAAAATACCGGCCCTTAGTCTATCATTAATGCCTTCTTATTTGAAAAATAGGAAACAGGTCTCCGTTATTAACAATATCAACAACATCAATTAATGCCCGCAGTCCATATTATAGTGATATTTAAATTTGTAGATGTTCCAAATTTTAATAAATTATTTACAATCGTCGCGAATCGTCCTTGCATTAACATCCGTTGAATTAATTTAAATATTCACAAGAAATTTTATCCAATAGTTTTAAATTCCTTGTCTACAATCGTTTACAAAAGTATTCATTAACTGAATAAAATTTAAATTTATGTGTTGACAGTCTAAAAAAAAATATTTACTGATCAGATGTAAGTTTTATTTCAACCCTTTTAAAAATTTTATTTGTGCAGCACTTACTGCGATATTACTCAACAGATGATCTTTTTTCTTCAATTATAAATCCAAATTGAAACAGATAATTAAATATTATAAGTTTATTAAAAATATTTAATTTATCAATATGTAACTGTCAAAGAATTAATCATCGTCAAAAATATTTTTTTTATAAACTGAAAATATGAACTAATTTTAATAATCTGAAACTATTTAACTATTAACGATATGAGTTTGATAAATTTAAAAAAATATAAATGTTTAACTTGAAATTAATTTAAAGAATTTCTTTTTGAAGAATGGTTGTTTCATTAGAGGTCAAAGAAATTTGATATTTCGAATGTTTTAATTAGAACTCGGATATTATCCACCATGTTAACCATTTATATGGCAACATCTTAACTTTTATAAACGAATTTTATTTCTATCTCACTTTCCTGTATTTCAATCATAATTTTGACGCTCATTAATGTCATTCCAAAGTGCTGTGTAATCTTGTTACAAAAATAAGTTTTCCTTAAAATCTTAACAATTTGCAAGTATTATATTACATTTTACTTATAATTTCAAACAATTTTAATATTAATCTTTGAACAAATTTGACAGGCCCATACTAATTTTTTGTAATTTTTAGTTCTTTCTGTAAAAGTTCCTCATAATCCACCCCAATGTCTTCCACTTTCATCATCTTGACTCGAACACGTCGTCCGTCTGCCAGGTATACTAGTCGTCTTTTCCTTTTTTCTAGGTATTTACGAAACTCTCCTTCCTCAATTCCTCCACCCAAGTTACTTCTTCGTTCTCGATATGTATTAAAACCTGCCCCTCTTGATTATTTCTTTAAAATAATTTACTTTGATCTACTTTTAATACGGTTTTTAAAATATTTTACTCTCTGACCTTTGTATTAATAATGATTTTATTGTTTCAGATTGTTTATTTTTGATGTGTAGGATAAGATGCATGAATTTGGAATAGAATATATATATACATAAATGGATGAATTTTATTTATTTATTATTCCTTCTTGTTCTTCATACGACCTGGAACCTATGTTATTGCAGGTAATATCACAGCAATATGTCTATTTATGTCTTACCACCAGTTCTATACCTTCGAGAACAATAACTTAATATTGATATGACTGTTATCTGTTATATGAAGTTTATCGTCATAAGTGATTTATGAATTTGGTAGCTAGGGAAACTTTACCATATAAACAAATAAAAGTTTGTTTTGCACAAAACGCTGACAAAACGAAATACAAAATGATGAATGATGAGGAAATCATTGAAATTTCCGCAGAAATATACTCCCCCGAAAGTCAAAAGGATTGTACGAACTGGAATTTGACAAATTTAGAAAATGGATGACAGGCAATGGTGTTGCACTCATTATTGAAACAGTTTTATTAGGATATTTTAAAGAATTGGTATGTCGAACTTTGTTGTTATTTGAATAAAAGTTGTTGACTGGGAGATAATGAGAGAAAATTTTTTTTCTTTCGTCAATCAACCGCCTTTAATTAAATTGATTCAACAGTAAACGTTTCACGTCATAATTTGACGCTTTTTCTTTCAAATGTACAAAAACCAACTCTATTACACCCATAATATTTAATGAAAACATTAAATCGTCTTACCTAAAGGACACACACACATAATTTTTAAATAATTTAAAAACAATGTCGTTTGCATTGTACACGAGTCGGAACGCAAAACAAACCCGAATTAACCCTAATATAAACATAAACATGAAATTGATAAAGCTTTTATAAATTATAAAAATATGTAAAATTAAACACAAGCAAACAGTAAGCCAACATCATCTATTAATTGAATTGATATAAAATAAAAGAAATCTATTTAAGTAAATTTTGAATATAATAATGAATATCCTGAAAATCATTAATATGATTTATATTGTTTGTATTCGTAGTGCTGTGTAAAGATTCTTTAACTAATCTTTTAAATCTATTTTTTTTCCTTATCTAATATTCTACAATTGTCAAAATCAAAACTGTGATTGTTACTAACGGAATATTTTACCAAAGCACTGTGGTTTGGATTACCTTTTACAATATGTAGTTGCGTTGATAAATTCTTGTTTTTAAATATTGCGAAGTTTCCCCTATGTAGCATGAAGTACAATCATTGCAATCAACTTTATAAACTAAATTACTTTGTTTTTGTTTTTCAGTTTTGGCCTTTGTTCTAGTTAACAATGACGTAAAAGTGCTATTTACTGTCCAAACAGGTGTTAATTGATAATTATTAAACATTCTATGAGATTTTTTCTACAGGTTAGTATGAAAAGGAAGAGAAATGAACTTGTTAGTTATAGTTAAAGGGAGTGAGTTGTTATTGTTATTTTCAAAGAGTTTTTTTAAACGTTTGTTAACGGCTGACTCTATTATATGAGGTGGAAAACTATTATCTAACAAAATATTTTTGATTAATTTGATGTTGTCATCGTAAAATTTTTTATGTGATAAGAGAATGCCTCTGCCTATAAGATTATTGACAGCAGCCATTTTGTAATTAAAAGGACGATACGAATTGAAATTTATGTACCGGCCAGACCAACTAGGTTTGCGATACCAATTAGTTATAACATAATTGTTTTCTCTAATTAGAGTGACGTCTAAGAAGTTTATAGACTGGTCATATCCAATTTCTATGGCGAATTTAAGCCTTTCATGAAACATGTTAAATTGTAGTAAATTAAATTGTTGTGCGGCTTAATTAATGCATTGTCTACATAACGAAAATAAAAAATATGGGTAAATGAAAAGTATTTTTAATACAGAATTCTCCAAATGAGTGTAATAGACCTTGTCTTTGTAGATTTGTACTGAAAAAAGCGTCGAATTATGGCGGTAAACGTTTACTGTTGAATCAATTTAATTAAAGGCTGTTGATTGACGAAAATAAAATTTTTTTCTCTCATTGTTGTTATTGTTATCATTATTGTAATTTGTTTACTTATTTACAGTCAGTTTTCTCCAAATTCGTTCTGAGCAAAATTTTCTATGCTCAAAAAAACAGTACTACTGAATCAAAATATTGACATTGGAGAATATGCCAAGTTAGTAGCCTATTTAAAACAAGGATCTAAAGGATACGAACCAAAAAAAAATCGAAGGTTCTAACTCGAGAAGTGGTAAAATTTATTCAGAAAGTACCAAAGGAAACGTTTCTTATGATGAAAGTGGCGCTGTTATTTGGGGTATTTGGAGATTGCAGGCGGGAAGAATTAGTGTATATGTTAATTGATCAGATAGAGAACAGGGTGAAGTTATTGTTGTGACCATACCCGAAACGAAAACCGACAAGAAATGTATTTTTACCGTTACTGATGAAGAAACAATGGGTTCTTTGAAACTGATAAGAAAATATAGATTATTGCGATCACAAAGCTGTGTGTTACGGAGGTACTTTGTAAATTATAGAAACGGCCGCTGCTGTGCTCAGGCTGTTGGAAAAAATACATTTGGAAATATCCCTGCTACCATAGTAAAATATTTAAATTTGAAAGATGTCGACCAATACACTGGTAATTGCTTACGAAGAACGTCAGCCACCTGACTAGTAGATGAAGGGGCTAGTATTACTACATTAAAGAGACGTGGCGGCTGGAGGAGTAGTAGTGTTGTGGAAAGATATTTAGAAGACAGTATCACATCAAAAAATAAAGTCGCGAAACTTCTAGCTGGAGAATCTTCAATATCAAATACCGCAACCTTACAATTAGATGGGAAAAGTATTTCTATTACTGGTCTCTTTAATAATTGTTCTTTGATTGTAAATGAAAATAAATATATTGAAAAATGTCAACTTTGTTTGTATTGTATTAATCTGTCTAAAACTGTAGCAACCCTTAATGCCCTAGAGCATAATCTTCTATTTTTATGCCCGCATATTGAAGTTGTTAATAGCTGATAATGGTACAGGTAGTTATTTATTAAAATGATAACCTCCTACCCTGGATTTTCGCCACTGGTAAAGAACGTTCAGTTTTGCCTAAGATGTATCCATCTCTGAATTTCAGTTGTCTTGTATACCAAATTTCAACCCTCTACCTTAAACCGTTCTTTGGATATTTAAGAAAATATATTTTTCAAGCTGTCTTTTTAAGGGGTTATATCTAAGAAACGAAAAACTTTTGAATATAGATAAATTATGTTAAATTGCAATATATTCTATACGTGATGTAATTATTGCCACCTTAATCGATAACATCCTATTTTATTAGAAAACATTGTTAAATTATTAAGTATTATAAAAAAATTCTGAAAAATATTTTTAACAAATTTTACATTAATTTGAATACAATCGTAAAATCATTTCTAATAAATTTCGAGGTCAATTTAAATATAATTCAAATTCAACAATTCAAATGTCTATGACAAATTAATACGTCAGTAGTACAAGAACATTATTGATCATAATAGACGTCAAGCCAAAGAAATCGTGAAGTATAAAACTACTTTCAAAATTTGTTCTGATAAGCAAATATACAAAGTTTTGAAAAATGAAACTTAATTTTTGTTGAGATTTGACTTAAGTCTTTGTACACAATGGATGTAAGACATTAAAGAACGTAAAATATACGTAAAACATAAAGTTAAACCAATAGAAATTAAATGAAAGATAAAATGATAAAACGAAAAGTTTACATTTCACGAATGGTTTACGATCGCACGTAAGGAAAACGTAAAATTGAAAATAGTTCAACTCTACGTAATTTTATAAACTTTCGCTTGATTTTTTTAGGTTACTGCCTTTGTGAATGCGAAATCACGAAATACAAGTTACTTAAGGTTTACGTGTGTCTTATGCTTTACATCAATGTGAACAAAGACTAAGATTTGAATCCATTAAGAAAAATAAATGTAAAGTATTGTTTTTCCAAATTAGGTACTTAAACATTTTTTTTTCTGCAACTATTTCTAAAGTAGATACATTAAAGGTTAATGTTAAGTGCATAAAAAGTTCTTACGCACTAGGACGTAAAAAAAAGTAAAAAGTCGCTTTCCTCAACGTTTTTAAAGCATTTTATAACATAAATATAAATAGATTAAAATAAAAAAACAAAAAGAATGTAATTACTAACATAAACAAAGCAGAACGTAGAACTGACTTTTCGCACTGTCAAAGTGAATAGCGATAATAAATAATTAGCCTTCTAATTAAAAAAAAAAATCTTTTCTTTTTCATATAATAAACAAAACATAAAATCTGTTCGGTTGTAGAAAAAATATTGTATATAACACGTATGTAAACGTATTCTTTTTCTCGTGCTACTATTTGCTTACTTACTTTATAGACTAGTTGCATAAATAACTATTCACATGTGACTTCACTGAATACAGTATTTAAATATAAATATTTTAAAAGAAAATAATTTTCAAGGAAAATTTTATCATTTTTTCAACACATCCTGAAATCATTGCTAGATTTTAATTTATTAAAGGTGAACAACAAAAGCATAAAATTACAAGAAACTTATTTCAGTTTCATTTGCTTTCTTAGAAATTCAATCAAACTAAATTATTTTAAAAGTAAATGAAAGTTAATATGTACAGTCACGAGAATTAATTTTGCAATGAACGGCGTGATCGCATGGCACTGTAGAAGTTTAGCATAAAGTTCAAATTCGAGTTTATTGCTTTACATGAACACCTAAAATGCACCTCTTGCACGCAAACTTCACCCTTAAAATATTGTGGTACAAGGCTCAGAGAATTGTCACGTTGTAGCACTTAAAGCTCCGCACGGCTGCATATGTAGTACCTAGTATGCGAAAAACTGAAATAAATTTATATTTTTAGAAAACCAAGTTTGACTGCATATGATGTGGAAATTCGGAGTTTTTCATTGATAAGAAGTTTAAGAGAAACAGTGCGTCGTTTTCCATTTTTTCTTTCGATTTTGAGTCAATGGCAAGCTCAACATCCGACCTTGCCTTAGATTAGATTAGATGCAGCAGAAGTGGAAATTGGAGTATACATAAAACTTGAAAATTCAGGACTCATATTTTTTCCTTCCAAATATTTGGAAACCTCCTCCAGTAACTCTTTAAACTTGTTGTGAAACCACTCTTGTGTATGTAGCGATACCAACCTTCAAGAATGTCGACGTTGGATTGCATGCCAATAAATTAAGAAATATTTTAGTATTATATTAAGGTTTCAGGAATTAATTCTTTATAAAAGATTGTTTGAGTGCAAATACAAAAAAGAAATAAAATTTAATTTTCATAAACATGACCCGTTTCTTGAACCTCTCCATAAGGGTCTCGGTTATCTTCAAAGATACGATATTGGTTAAATTCGGGCAAAGTTGCGTCCCAAGCTTTGTTGGCTTTTATTTAAAAAAAACACGAAAATTTGCTTATAGTTATTGCTTAGGAATAATTATTTGTATCATTGGTCAGAAACTATCATTTTGCAAGTGCGAGCACAATTTGCGAAGGCGAGGCGCTAGCCGAGACTTTGCAAGTGAGAGCACTTGCAAAGCAGTTTCGGGCCATGTGATACTCACTATTTTTTGGTCCGACCAATTTTAAATTGTCTCAAAAGTTCAAAAAAATTCAAATTGTTTGCGCTAGGGAAATTACCTGTATTCAGTTTAGTAACACAATGTTCAACGCGATAATTTCAGATGTGAAATTAAAAATAAAGTTACTTATAGTTTTTGCTTTTTTGACATATAATAAAGAAATCATACTCTCAAGCTGTAAGCATATTATATATATAAATTTTCAGCTAAACTTAACTTCAAATTAAAAAAATTATTCAATACAACAAATATTTACTACGAAATCAAAACTCTTGTCATTTACGACAACCACAAATGTCGACATTGCCAACATTTGGTAAATTTTTTGATGGCCTGGGCCTTCAATAGGGCTGTTTCCGGACGATTTTTCTTTTTTAAGGTACAGAGTTCTGATGAGACCCAATAAGACCGAAATACATGTATAAACTCTTTCCTAACACTTTCTATATTGCCAGTTAATTTTTATAATTTCATAATTTTATTGTAGAAACACATCAGTTGTAATATAGGTCCTATTAAAGCAATATTTTTCAGAGAATGAGAAATAACATTCAGGTCCGATTTTACAATCGATGGATAAACTCAGTATTCTTAGAATAAGATGAACATGAACAAGGTTAAAAGATATTCGGGGAACTCTGTCTTTATTTTGTGTTTGTAAAACTGGCCCTAAAAGTGTTAAAAAGGACCAGTTGATTGTGCTTATAACGAAAATTTTAATGTTTTAGTACAAAAGGACCAAATATTAATTTAATAAGTTCAATATGGAATATTATTGTTGCAGAAAAGTGCATATATATAAAAAAGATAAGTATGCCTACAATTATAATTAGCAGGAGAATATAGGAATATCAGAAAGTTAAATTTATTCATCCCGAAAGAAAAGTAATAAAAGATTCAGTTTCACTTTAATCTTCAGTTTGTTTATTCCCATAGGTACATTGTTTTTATAATTGTAACTATGAAAATAAACTGAAGATTATAGTTAAACTGTGACTGAAATACCGGCTCATAATGACATTGATAGATTTTTTCCTCGTTACCATCAAATAACATATGTTCTAAAGGAAAGGAAAAAAGTTCTGTTTCAATGATATTTCAATAAAATAAAATTGTTATTAATTAATTGAGACAAGAAAGACAAATGGAATAAATACTTTATCCACGGCTACTTAATAATCTGTGGAATATTCATGTATTTGGTCAAGGATAGCGCTATCCATAATTCACTACTAGCAGTGAATAATCATTATTCACGGTATCATGGTAACCATCATTGTTTATGATGTATAATGAAGTAAATTCTAGCAAAAATCTAATAAAACTTAAAATCGTCTGAAAATAACGTAGAAAATATTCAAATGTTTATAGTCCTACCACAAGATATATCATATAGTCTTACCACATGGTTTCACGAGGCTCAAACTGAATATAAAACACGGTTAATATTTTCTAAAAAAATATGCCCGAAGTAATTTCCTTCGGCAATGATACACTTGACCATTTTTTCTTTTCACTATTCAAAAGTTCCCAATCAATCATCTTTCAGAATATCTTCAAAATAAGCATGAACTTCGGCATCAATCTCTTCTTTTGACGAAAACCTTCTACCTCACAAATTCCTTTTAAGTCCAAAAATAACCAAAAGTCGCACATTGCTAAATCAGGTGAATACAGCGGATGTTCTATTACTTTTATATTTTTTTCAGTCAAAAAGTTAAAGCTGCCGTATGGGACGATGCATTATCATGGTGCAGCATAATTCGCTTGTCTGGAACTCTACTCATCACTTCAGGCAAACATTTATCAGTGTACTATTTGGCTGCAACTGTCTTTTGTCCATCTAGCTTAATTTACTTTACTAGGTCCATACTTCTGAAGAATACCGCATACTTAGCTTTTTTTATAACTCGCTGCTTCTTGGTTATTGTTGGAGTTTTTTCATCGTGAATCCATACGACTCTTTTGGCCGTTGGGTACGTCGAAAAAGGGAATGTAAGTTTCGTCACCCGTCACTAGTTTGGAAAAAAATTGGTGTCCGCCATTGTTTAAGAAATTTAAAGTTTCATGGCAAATTCTTACTTGCTCTGCTTTTTGGAAGTCATAAAGGTGAGGCGACACAAAACGACTAAACCTCTTTTTTTTAAATCCAAGTGATCGTGTATGATTGTTCTAACAGCTGAGGATCTAATCTTGAGTTGATGCTCTATTACTGCATAAGTGACTTTATTATCCTCTTCAATTTATTTTTTTAACATCAGCAATGTTTTTGTTGGTAACAGCCGTAGGAGCAGGCCCTGCTCGTTTTTGATGTTAAACAGAATTCCTTTCGCGTTCAAATTCCTTGTTCACTAAAAGCCGAATCTAAACTCTTTTTGCACTCATAAGCGCTTGAACCTTTTTTAAAATCATAAATTATGATTCGAAAATGTTCTCTGGTTAATTCCATTTTTTACTTGTAATATCACTTTAAAAAATTAGTAACTTGGCTTCTAACGAACGTAACTTCAACAACTAAACTTCAAATGACAGATAAAGAGTTTCTCTAAGTAACACCATATGTTTTGTTTTTCATGGCGTAGATTTTCTTATTCTCAATAAATTCACTTTACCCTCGTAGTAGTAGCATTGTTATTTAAATTGTAATTAAAAATTCTTAGTATTTGTAGTCGAGAACAAGGTATAGAATACAGCTCGCTATAATGGCTATTATTACTTAATTGCAATTGTGTTGCCAATATCCTCAGTAATAATAGTACTCATCATAGCGTCCTATACAATACACTATTTCGTTATATTCACAAACACATTTTATCTTCATCATTAAGTTGACTGGAGACATTTATCTTTTTTATTTTTTTTCTTTCAATTTCATTCTCTCTTTGAAATAACCTCAAGTAACAGTAGAAAAAGTGATTTAGATATAAATATTAAAATATTAAATTAATTTAGAACCATCGATTTATTTTAGTTTACATAGAATACATTGATGATTTTTTAATTTATTCATGAATCTTTTTCACTAAATTAAGAATCATTGATCAGTATTAAAAATATAAATTATCTCATTACGGAACTTCTATTTTTTTATGTGAGCCTTGTTTTTGGAAATAATTAACATAATACACAGTTGTTGATTGTAAATTGTAAATGCAAAAATACATTATTGAGTCTAATAACTAGACAATTTAATTTCAGCATTTAAAATAATAAAATCCTCTCAATACAAGTTTTGCTAAAAACAAAGAAAATGTGTAAATAAATAAAACACAAGTATAAACTTAATACATTTGATTCCAAATTTATATCAAAACTCAAAAACGACATCCATTCAACTAATTAACATTTGTACGTAAACATACCTCAGAAAAAACTTAATTTTCAAATACGATTAAAATATTTAATAATGTATATACACATGTATCACTAATATATACAAACTAAAACTTAATAGTCGCTGAGAATAACAATAACTAAAAATTAAATAAAGACTGTCATTTTATGTACAATACTAAATAAATATTTATATCGAAGAAGCATCCCCGTCTCGATATAACCCGCGCATTAAACATATCAAACTAGTTACTTAGGTATTTGTATTATTGGCACTTAAAGCGTATGATACAGCCAGGAGAATATAATGCGTTCTTCAAAAGGAATTCCTTCTTCTTTTTATAAATATTACATTTCGACCGATGCATGATTAATTATGACAATAAATACTAGATGCTGAAGATTATGCCTACGCCATTTTCTAACCATACACTTCAGATTCAAATTCTAAATATGAGAGGTGTAGCGCCTAGGTGGAGAGCGTGACGACGTTTTCGGAAGGATTACTTTTTATTTCGTTCTCCTTCTTGTTCAGCTTCAACCAGGTATCGCCGAGAGCTTTTGCGAAGTGATCGTCCACCGAAAGTCCGGTGCTATCCATTAATTCTATTACGTTAGAAGTATCTTTCGTCGGTTGCTTCGACGAGTTGATTTCCTTTGGAACGTTGTTGTTTGAGGAAAATATGGCCACGTAGTCTTTACCCAATGATCTTCTGAAGTGTTCATCGATAATTGGATCACACATCGATATGCCTAAATAAAAAAAATAATTTTAACTGATAAAATTGTTTCATTAAAGGTAGTACCTGAAGGAAGATCATCCCTCGCAGAAGGCGCTGAATTCTGCGTTATAACAGAGGGCCGATAGTTAGATCTATAACTGGGATTATTAATAGTCTGTGAGTAAGAGGGTGGCTGCCCTCTTTGTCTAACGCTCATATCTAATGGGGTGTCTGGAGCCGTTTTATTTTGGCCATTATTGACTGCATGATTCGTGAGACCATTGGAAGACTGCTGAGATGAGTTCGAACCTTCGGAATTTCCCCGAAGTTCCTGATTGAAGTTTTCGGGGATTTTTGGGTCTGACTTCCGCGAGTACTCGTTCCTGTTTCGGCGGTCACGCTTCCACTTTGTTGTGGGTAATTGCTTGGTTGATCCCTGCTTAGATGAATCATCTGAAATGAACAGAGTGTGCACGTTTAATTTGATTTTAACGAGTAGAGGACATTAAATAGTTCAATTACTTGCAACATTCCCGGGAATTACATGCGCGTAAGAGTTTGAGTCATTGCGAGAATAAATACAAAACTATTAATACGAGGGTGTATTTTTATGTTATATGCCTAGCTGTGATGATGTCGAACCAATTATTAAAAGAACGACGATGTCAAAACGATGATTAAAAATTATGTGTTACACGTGCTAAGCTGTGTTTGTGCGGATTAAGTATTAATAAAATGAGTGAAATTAAGGTGGAACATCGCACTGTCTTAAAGTTCCTGACAAAAGAAGACAATGGTCCAAACTTATTTGTGAATGGATGGTTACTGTATATGGAGATCTTATTTTCAAGTTACATTTCAGTGTAAACCCTTTCGATAGAGTAGATAATCAATTAACGATGAACCCAAAGTCCGTGAAAATTCGAACTGAAGAGATGGCGCGAAAAGTAGCAAATTTGGTACTACAAGACCGGCGTAGAAAGATTTCTGTCATTGCCAACGAAGTCTGAAACGAGTGTCAGGAATATTTTCCATGACGATTTGGGTATGAAGAAGTCTGCACGGTGGATTCTAGGATTGCTGACTGAGCAAAACTAATATGAAAAGAAATTTTTAAGGAAAGTTTGGTTGCGTTGGGAAGGCACAAAAGTTTTTTTAACGGGGATGAGGCTTGGATGAATCACTGGGACTCTCCCACTAAACAGGAATTCACGCAGTCGGTTCATTAAGCCCCTCCGTCACCAAAAAAAGCCAACGTACAAGTTTCTAAAAAAAAAAAGCGGTGATGGCAACAGTTTTCTGGGATGCAAGACTCCTTCAGCAGGAGTCTTGCTTATTGAGGATACGCCGAGAACGTCTAACGTAAATGGAAAGGTTTAGAGCAGGGGTGAGCAACCTTTTTAATCAACGGGCCAATTTAAATTTTAAAATTTTTTGGCGGGCCGCACATAAAGTAACGCTTATTAATAATTTACAAAACTTTATTTATAATAAACATTAGAATAAAAAAATATAAAATTTAAAAAATTTTAGAAATGCTTGGCGGGCCGCATAAACATGTTTAACGGGCCGCGTGTTGCTCATCCCTGGTTTAGAGAAACATAACTCGAAATTTAAAAACTGCTCTGGAGTCAAAACAACCACATTCTTATTCGCAAAAAACTTGTTGCTGCACGATAATTATCGGGATCATAAGGCAAACAATGTCCAGCTGATAATCAATAGCTGTGGGTTAATAGAGTTAAGGCATCCACTTTACAGCCCTGGCCTAGCTCCCGTCAGATTTATTTTTATTCAAAAACTTTAAAAAGCATCTCAGAGGAAAGCGTTTTGCATATGATAAAGCACTTAAAGAAGTTGTTGAGCAATATTTTGCAGAGTCCCGGAATTTTTTTTTAATAGAATAAGTGTATAAATATTGGAGAGAATTATGTAGATAAACAAAGGGTTACTAAAATGATATGTGTTTCTTTTTTATGGCTAGGTAGTAGGTATGACCTACCCGTATGCTTGAGCTACCCGAGTATAGTACTCTGGTAATCATATGAGCTTGGGTACCTGAATTTATACTCGAACGTATATGGGTACCCGAATTTATACGGGTACATGAATTTTCGAGTACCTGTGTAAGTTCGGGTACCCGTACAAGTTTGGATATTTTATCTTAAACGCATACACGAATTCTACAAGAGTTAATGTTAATATTATAAATAATCCCGTTTTTATCATGTAATAACAGAGAGATAGAGGTTTTGCAGAGATTCTACGTTGATAAATCACATAACATCCGAATAAAAAATAATACCCGTATAATAAAAATACGGCTAGTACTCGGGTCTTCCTTAGTTTCTCACTCCTACCCAAGTAATAACGAGTACCCGAATAAAAAAATGATATCCGGGTAACATTTATACGGGTAGTACCTGATGTCTTCTCTAACAGGCAGATAACATAAAAATACACTCTCGTAAATATGACAATATTTGACAAAAATATGTGGGTATAAAATTTGTAAGTATTTTAAGTAACAGGTCATTTTTAATATTCTTAATTCGAGTGAGCAAAGACTTTTTAATTTAGTTGGCAATATTGAATGAGTGACATTTAATTACAAGATCAAAACGTCAAAAATAAATTTTGATTGAGGTTAATAAATTTTATTTGAAAGAGAAGCAATTTTAGAATTGAAAAAATTAAATACTACTGGACTAACTCACAGTATTCAAACTGACTACCACTTGCTTTGAAAGCATTTTCCAAACATTATGGAGTAATAAGATTGCAAGTATTCACAATTGCTTGTGTGAGTTGGAGATGGAGATTTTGTGGGTTATTTTTAAAACTTGAGTTTTTCAGATAAGGGAAAATAAAGTAATCCATGATTATTAAATCTGGAGATCTCACTGGAAAATCAACTAAGCGATCATCATAAAATTCTCGCAGATGTCATGCTTTCACTTGCTTTATGAGGTGTTGCATTATCCTGTTGGAAAAAACCATACTGGATCTCATCATCATGCAGACTCTCAGACAAGAGGTTAAAGTAATTCCTCACGATATATTTGAGCATTTATTATTCCATCAAAAAATATTGGACCAAATATGCGCCTCCGAGATACAACCATCCAAAGTCCAATTTTTTCTGGATGAAGCGGATGCTGAATGAGTTCTTCGGGCTTTTCACTTGACTAAATCCTTTTGTTTTGGTTATCATCATATCCTGACAAATGAAACCATGCTTCATCAGAAAAAAATGTCAGGTTCAATGCTTCGTTGTTGTTCAAGTTGTCTTGAAACCAGTGACAATATTTCGGTCGTCTAGGAATGTCTGCTGGTGAAAGTTCTTGAGCAACAGTTATTTTATAGGGGAATAAATTTAAATCTTTTTTTAAAACTTTGTGGCAAGTTGAGTAAGATTAATTTGTTTCTTGAGGCAATCTCGCAACAGACTTTTTAGGATCTTGCTGCATTCGAACCCGAACGTCTTCTACTACTACAAGAGTTCTCTTCAAAGGAGTACCATTTCCTAGTTTACGAGTAACATTACCTCTGATTCGGAATGTAGAAGCTGTATGGCATATTTGTGCAGCAAGGTCATTGTAATTTGTATGGAATTCTAGAAATTTTGCTCTAAAATCTTCGACGCAAACCGCAATAGAATATTTCCATTCACCATTTTCATCTTTTTCGGCATTTTTAAAATAGCTTTCGACAAGAAAACCTTTTTGTTTCAAAGAAAAATAAAATTGAAAAAATTCGAATTATTTGACAATTTGATGA
Organism: Serrognathus titanus; assembly: GCA_039766575.1. Taxonomy (NCBI): domain Eukaryota; kingdom Metazoa; phylum Arthropoda; class Insecta; order Coleoptera; family Lucanidae; genus Serrognathus; species Serrognathus titanus. The sequence continues at coordinate 24,465,291 of CM077913.1, forward strand.
CTTAATTCAAAATTTAAGTCATCTAATGTCAGGATTGCCAACAACCCTTGAAAAGTCATGGTTTACTCCAATTAAGAATTTTAAAAATGACCCAGTATAAGCTCTAGAACAAAATATTGTATTTTAATCGAAATTTTGTTTTTTTATTTCGTTAGCATACACTGAAAATTAAAAGTTTCTTGGTTTGAAGCTTTAATCACCACGATATTTATATTTTGAATGTTAATGACGTAACAAGCTTAACTTCCAAAACTAGTTTTCTATTAAATTGTGTTAAATATGATGTATTATAATAATATAATTTAATTAAAACTCTTTATTGATATACATAAATAACATAATACCTAATAACAATTTCATGAAATTGCCTAATTAAAGCCACAAGTGAGCGCAATTAAAATTTCAGAACGGACATTTCTGACGAAAAAACCTCTCCCTAAAATTTATGTTGATTGGGACGCAGCTAACTACCGCGATGGCCGGCGATAGAGAAGCTGCACCGGATGTTCTCCATCTTCTACTTAATTTGAAGTCAGAAAGCGACCTTGAAGGGTCACAATATTCAACCTACGGGTTGATTTTTTCACGGCATTACCCGCTGCCGATGGAACATAATTGACACGTATGGTAGAAAAACCGCCGGCTCGAGAAATTACTAAATTTACGGTTGGTTGGGGGGCATTTCTTGGAGAATTACCTACTTCAAAATTGCGTTTGTCTTGCTGGTTTTAATCGTTTAATACCAGGAACTTGTTCATTATCTCAGCGTTCAATTTTTGCTTAATTTATTATTACTTTGCTGTATTTGCAATTTGTTCGATTCACAGAATCAGAAGAGATGTTTTTAACAACCGTCTTTTGCAACATTAATCTCCGTTTTCTTTTTCTCCGTAAAAATATAACGAAAATGGATTATTTTTCTATTGGAAGAGTATGATTTTGTTTTTTTTGTTAGGTAACCCAAGCGTGTATTTGAATTTCAAGTAGCCTCATTAGGAATTCTGAATCGCACCACGTGTGTTGCAACAGAAGAATATTTTTTCCATCAAAATGAGGACGAAATAATGTCACAATCTTTCGTCAAAATATCAACTCTGCTCGAATAACATGAAAGACACATCTTGTATTTGCCAATTTAATTCTTTTTTAAGTTCACTTTTAGTCACACTCTATAAAATCGTAAACTCCAAAGTTACTTTTTTTTATAAATCTTTTTATTTAATTTTTAAACCGCTAGATATAAATTATAAATCTTTTATTAGTAAGTAATATGTTTCCGCAACTATACTGCCGCCGTAGGCAAAAAGATGGCAACTGCATATTTTATATTTTTGGAATGTCTTATGTTTTTTCGAAATAGTACAGGAACTGAATGGTAAAATATAATGATATTTCTTTTAAAGAATAGATATTCTGTGACTGAAATATACCCCTATTGTTAAGGAATAAGGATTCAAAGATGTGTTTATGACACTTTAAATGTGTACTAAGCCAAAAAACAAAGCAATCAGTTACCGCCATTTTGCTTACGGTGGCAATGTACTACCCTTTTGAAACTAAGTAAATTTTATACAGGAGTAATGATAATAATAATTACCTAGTCATAAATTTCTTTTTATACATTTTGTTTTTATTTATGACCATACACTCACTAAACATCTCTGTACAAAATTATAAATTAAAATTATGTTAAAAATTTTGTTGCTACTCGGTTTTGATTGCAGTGACTCCCTCGAGTATTCTTTGTCCAGCTGTTTCAGCCCTATTTGAGAATTCGTCAGCAGAAGCGTAACTCGAGAATTCCACTGCAAACCAAACCGATCTGTCCTGTTATTCGCAATCGGCATGTAATAATGATGAAAAGTTTAAGGCGTGACATCTTACAATCGTTTTTTGACCTAACATTGTATGAGGATTGACAAATTGCTGCTTAATAAGTCATCGCATACAAGGCGGCCAGGTGTGCTGTCAAAGCACATTGAAAGTTTTTAAAAATTTAGTTACTACTCGGTTTTGATTGCATCCTCTGTACAGCTATTTGGGGCCTCGTCAGCAGAAGCAAAGTTCGAGATTTTCACTGCAAACTACATTACTATTATTACTACATTACTACATTACATCGCAATTGCGAATAACTAGGACAGGTCGGTTTGGTTTGCAGTGGAATTCTCGAGCTATACTTCTGCTCACGAGGCTCCAAATAGGGCCGAAACAGCTGTACAGAGGTTGCTCGAGGGATCCACTGCAATCAAAACCAAGTAGCAACAAAATTTTTAAAAACTTTCAATATGCTTTGACAGCACGCTTGGCCGCCTTGTATGGGATGACTTATTAAGCAGCAAACTGGCTGCAATTTGTCAATCCTCGTACAACGTTAGATCAAAAAGCAAGATGTGGCGCCTTAGACTTTTCATTAAAATTATAAAGATATAAAAAATTGTATTAAAATGATATAAAAACGATTTATAGATCAATCATAACATTTGTGGAATTCTTCTACAGTGACTACCAAAAAGTAGGCACCAATGGGATTTTTTGAAAAATCAAACCTTACTGATCAGAGGTGGTTGAAAAAAGATTACAAATGGGTCAAACAAACGTTAAATTTTACATTTCTTGCAAATAATTGGGAAAAATACATTTACCAGCCAAGGTAGAAAAAAATGTTACTAGAAAACTTGTTTAAAACATGATTTTCTATATAAATACAAAAGTATGAAGAAAAAAAACTTTGTTAAATTAGTAAAAACAATTTTAGAATTTTAACAATTTCTAAAAACGCCATTTTCTGATAGGGGATGGAAATGGAGATGGAAAGCGTTTTATTTAAGCTATATTTCTTTTTCAAGCTGAGATGTGCTAATTAAAAGTAATAATGTACACGTACACTGTGCGATCGAACAAAAAATAATTCAAAACAGATTGTAGATACAGTCTGAATGTTGCAGCACTACATATAGAGTGTGCATTGACAGGTAACATTGAAACAATATGAAAGGGTATGTGATTAGTGATTACGTATGTATTCAACATGAGACACAAAACTTATATCCAGCAGTTAACTCAACTTTTCACGCTGCCAAATTAACTTTACCCGACTGGATGGTCAAATTACCATTATTTTTATTGACCATACGATACTTCTACAAATTAATTTAATTGAAATACTTTTGTTGTAGAATCTACGTTTTTAAATCATTTTGATGAAGCTTGTAGCAACTGTTAATAATATTGTTTACAAGAGAATTAACAATATTTTTAAAGTATCAAATTTTGAAGTATTAAAAACTTGTCTGCATAATTGAAACTGCATATGAATACTACTGCTATACGTTTTGATCATCTAGATATATTTTTATTTTTATTTATGTTTATATTGAACTTTAAGTACAATTCAAATTAAAAAAAAAACTGATAGGTCCATTTTTCCCTACTCCCGTATACAGCTTGCGAACGGCTGCTAAAGTCGCATACTTCGTTCAATAAGTGCTTGGACGACGCTCTCATCATTAATTGCTCTTCTTTAGTTGTACATCTTCTTAATATTTATATATTATTATTTTGTCTCCTTTCCTTTCATAGAAGCATTTAAATCTTACATTTTTACGCCGCCTATAACACGCCGTAATGAGCATTGTTGGTTGTTGGTGTATAGTCGAATAATCGCTTACTGACCTTAGAAGCCGTTCGCAATCTGTATATCTAGTTTACAGATGTCTCAATAGAAAAAAAAAGTTGAATAAAAATGTGCTTTAAAAAGATGTTTAACCGCATGATGAACATGAAGAATTAAAAAGCTATAGGTAGGTATAATGATATAAAGGTAACAGTCATGTTCGAATTGAAAAATTAAAATTAAAACAAGAATTCCCTTTCTACGGCTCTACAGCTTTTGGTTTGTTGTAATTACTGATATACGTTGATGTATTTGATGTATTGATTTATGAAAAAACACACAAAAATCGAATAAATTAATTAGAATTACGAGAAAAATATAACAAATATTTGTAATTCGTAAATAAATTTAAACGAAATTAACAATAAATTTTACTCCAAAATATAAGAATTTTCCATTAATTATTTTAACACATTAATACATCTTTTTATTCCAATCTATTGTAACAATGTGTAATAATATTATTTAGAACTTATTACTCTAAAAAACATTTAATTACACTAAATGATTCTATTGTTGTGGTGCAGGACAATTTGAAAAAATTGATCGAAAAAGTTTTCATACTTTAAAAATCATAAAAAATACATTTAACAAACATATGAAAATATTTTAGAATTTTGAGGATCGAAACAAAGATTTTATATTTTCTACAAATAAAGTTGTTATTTATTTCTAACACTTGCGCGCTTGTTGACAACATAATTCTGATAACGTGCGTTTCTTGAATTTGCTTAACAATGAATAAATTACAAAATTAAAACAACATGTTTCAATTTAAGTGCACCATAGTTATCTTACATATATTTAAATTAGAAAAAAATGTGATGTAAGAGTGAATACCTTTATCAAGCCACGGTTGCCAAAATGTATATTTCTGAGGAGGCGTCTCATCTTCCATTTGGTTCTGGAAACTAGAGTGCAGCAAAATATTGCAGTTTTTTAAAAGTTCTTTCATACAAGGAGATAAATCCATAATATGACACACCACCGTCGCGCTTTATAACCACGGTAATCGCCAAAATTCCAAACAATTTTATTCGTCGCGATTTTAGATGAAACTTTTAAACTCGAATTCCCGAAATAATCTTTGGGTAACTCCCCGGAAAAATCGCGCACGACACGAAATTCGTTTACGCAAAAGTATTGTTGCGTCGAAGACGAACTCTAGAATAGTATCTTAGTTTCATTCATAAGATTCTCAGGTATAAAGCAGGTATTCGTAATTACTTTTTTATTCAGCGTGGATCAAACGCAGCTCAATACAAGGTCTCGTTAGGTACGAGTTTGGCGTGGCGCTCGTTTTGACCAGGTGGTTGCCTTTTTTTGTTTTTATAAAGAAGCCGGGGGCTCAAAAATGCTTCTTCGTTCGAATTTCCTTCACGCACGCATCCCGGCCTTCGGCGCTTTGGAGGGACGGACTCCGAATATTTGTGGAAATTTTGACGTAAAGTAACTTTTAAAGGCGCCCGGTTTAAAGCCGCACGCTCAACTTTCGTCCTTATGTCTCCTTCATTTTAGACAAGGTCGTCGGAAAACGGCGGTATTCGAGTTATTTGGAACTTTTATTTTTTATAACGACATAAAACAGCTTTTAAAATGTATTAATTGTCAAACTGCAGGAATTTTTATTGGTTTTAGGGTATTCAAAGGCATCATTTATTATGTGTGAAACGATTATCAGAATTATATTCAATGCACTAAATTTAAATTATAACCCGTTAAAGAATTTATTCAATCTGTATCATATTAAGGGAGAAATTCCGCAAAAATTGGTCAAGTGTCTCGTTGGTTGTTGAAATAAAATCCGCTGCTTAGCTTTACGGTACTCACGCTATGCTGTAGTACCGTTTGTGTAAATGAAGCCATTCACGTTACATTCCATTCTGAGAGATTTGTGATAAGGATTCTTTTAGAGTTACGATGCGAACAACTTCGAATAACGTACGTAATTTTATATATTTATTTTTCGAATAATTTGTTAACTTTAACAATTAGGTCCAGGTTTATGCATTAAGACTGTCTTAACCGTAGTGTTCAGGTTAGTGGTAATCTTAGGCTTGCAGTAAGTTTTACTAGAAAAGTGTTTATATAAACGAATTTAAATACATAGGTGAGATTCAGGTAGATAAAAAAAATACACGAAGAACAGGAAATCAAGAAACAATCACAAAAGGGAACAACAATTACGAAATTATACGGAGACTAATGAAATTAAACAAATTTAAAATTAGCTGAAATTATTCTTGTTTAAAAAATTTGAAGATTCACGAGAAATGCAGAAATATCGACCAATAAACATATTAAATATTTTCTTTTATGAAGATAACATACCTACAGAGCTGTATATAAGATTTCCAACATAGCTTTTATGTTAACCGATTTATGGAATCGGCTTCAGTGAACTTCATTTTTATTAATGGAAAAATTGATAAAAATGTGACGGGACTGTTCTTTGATATGGTCCGCGCTTTTGATAGCGTTAATCCCGGCTGTGTGAAAGATGAGCCTCGGATTTCCTAGAAGCATCCTAGAATATTTTCATTTGTTATTAAGGAATGGAAAAGTTATGTAATAGAAGACAAAATATTAGAAAACTTTGAGATGAACAAAATGTAGCACAGGAATCAGTCTTAGGAGTATTAATGTTTATATCATCACATAACGGTAATGGCATAGACGAATTGATTGAGTCCTCTGGCAACGGACTTGATGCCTGATAGGACAACTATTAGGTATGATTTCGAATCCCTTGCGTGCTATCTATCAATAGACTTAAATTTGAAGTAATCCAGATGTATTATTACAAATATATTACGTAGTGCACTACTTGTACTTGAATTGCAGTATAGCTTTATGGCCTACAAAAACGTATTATGCGACAACTATTTTGCTTAAGAAATAGGGAATCGTGCAGTTTAGTTGTTCCTTGAATTTTATATTGAGTTTTTTTTTTTGTTGCTGCTTTATAATGTTCCAAAAAAATTGTTCCACTATTATTTGAAGTAAGCACCCTGTAGATTTTACTAAGAATAATTAACATGTCTTAAAATAACTGTTAGCTAATTTTAAATCTCATAAATTAAAATGAAATTAAACTAACATAAATATTAATTTAAAGTGTTCCACAAAGCGTTCATTTCAATGAAAATAAATTCATTCATTTCAATCTGAAAAATATCATAAATTTCTTCCGAAATAAACAGATTATTTTTAATAAATTAGAATAAATTACACTTTTGAACCAAAAGTAGAGCAAGTTTCTTATTTAAAAAGCTGTAAGAATTGTTATTAAAAATATTCTTTTTTCACTCCACTTAGATCTTAGACGTGATAAATGTTCATAACAAACGATGTCGTACAAACAGTGACACACTTAATACACGACCTGTACGTCCACATTCCTCGATGCACAATGCATCATAAAATTCGGGCAGAGATTCAAAAATAAGCATCGCGGATTCTTCTAATTCATTTGAAAATAAACGCGACAGCGCGAATCTAAATTCTTAATGTGACGTTTCAATTTCAACATTTCCGACGTCCCACGGACGCTTCAAAAACCGAATTTCACGGTGAAGTAGAAATTTCAAAAAAAGAATTTGTTTACAACACATTCGCTAAGATAATAACGAGGTTCGTTAAACGCTCCGGCGGCTGCGGAAAAAAACCTATAGTCATTCCTGAAATTCCCCGCATATTTCTATCCACTCAATCATGATCTCACGATTTTGAAATTTGATCTGTTATGTTCAGATAAATAATGGGTTGGAAACTGTTGGAGCGACGAAGAAGTTTCGTCACTGCTGACTTCGAGACTCTCAAGTTTCCAGAAAGATAACAAGTGATGCAAAAATGATCTCACTGCATTATGCCGCAATGAGGAAAAACAATTTAAAACGCAACAACTGTATTCTAGTAAATCAATCTCAAAATCATCATCGTCAACATCTGCAATAATTGCAGGAGGACTCGATTTGCTGAGTGGAAGAGGAGACAAATCAGGATGTACTGATTGCAACAATTGAAAACAAACGCGTTAAACGATTTTGATTTATGACACAATAAAGCGGAGATTACTGCGAGATTATCACTGGAACGAATGGTTTTATTATCTATTAAATTCCAATTCACACTTTAATTATTCGAGTAGTACGATAACATCGATAACCGAGAAATTAATTCCCGTCCGCCCAAAATTAATATTAAATGAATCCAAATTCTGATTTATTTCTAAGCTCCCTGAGATACTAATATGAACAATATATCGATGAAGCACCTAAAATTATATTATGATTGTATTTGTGATACAAAAAATATAAACTATAAACGTATAAATGATTGACATGCATTCTAAAAAAAAGTTGCAATTGGCCATATTACCAAAAGTATGCTGGTCATATGGTTATATTGTCGACAAATACACTTTTTTAGTATAAAAAATAAAAAACTAAATCACTTTTTTAGTATAAAAAATAAAAAACTAAATCAATCAAAAATTAGTTCCATATATATTTATTTAAGAAAACAATGTAAATAATACTTAAACATAAAAAGCTTTTATAAAGACTGTTTAATAATTTTAATATTCTTCACATTCTGGGCATAAGAAGATTTTATCACGAGCACAGTCACATGTAGGCATTTAGCGTAAACTTATATTAATGATATATTAGAGATTGGTATTCTACGAGTGCCTAGCGAAGCTATCAATCGATAGTGAAACGTAGAGCGATAGTGCCAATGTCAAGTGTCCGTATAATTTATTATACATTTCACTGGACAAAAATCTACTTTAAATAAATTATGCTGATGATATTTGAAAAATTAAGGGGTTGCTGTTTAGGAGTTACTTTTAAGTACTCTATCTTATAGTCATAGAGCATTGCAAGCCACTTTCAACAAAACCTGAATATTTTTCATTTTGCTATTTAAGGATGATATTGGCTGTAATACTACATTTGGGACACTTGGTATAATGTAATCTTAATGTTTTTGATAAGGGATTGCCAAAGAAAACAGAGTGAATGTTTTTGATTACTTTATAAAATCTTTATTAATTTAACAGCTGTCAAAATTAACTGCTAAATTAAAGATGAAAATTTGTCTCAGAATTCACCCCTTTTTGAATGTATTACGTAAACTTAGTCAGTGATTTAGAAAATAGAATATTTCAAAATATCCTTTACTCTTGTGTAAACCTTTTTTTTATAGACACATTCGTTTTGACATCTGTCAAATTGTTGACATTTTTTCGTCACTATTCGATGCAACTATTATTAGAAAACTTTATGATCATATTGTACTTTGATTAAATAAAAATGTTGAATAATAATGAATCGAATAATAATGTTGAATTTTTTATTAATAGTTCCTAACAAGCAAGGATGTATTCAAAAAACTAACAATGTTCTATTATTGTCATTAATTTGAATTGAACCACATGAGTGAATGTAAGTAAGTACCTGCAGGGAATATGGCCAATGCTGGGAATATGGCCAGTTCAATAGTAACATGACGAAGTTATCAATCAATAATGATAATAAAAAAGATTTTATTTTCACTTCTGACGAAGCTATCAATCGATAATGAACGTAAAGGGATAACGCCCATTTTAAGTGTCCGCTTAAAATAATTAATCATAATTTTTGTTATTCATTAATCAAATTTTCCTGGAAAAGTACAGTATTTATAAAGGCATAGGAATCGTAAAATAGGGTTACTTTGAACAAAATTAAAATTTTTACTTTTATGAATTTTCTGTTCTATTCTGTTTACCTTCTACATACCTACATACTGCTTTTTTTAACTGTGGCCATAGCGAAAATGTTCTACTAAAGATTTTAGGCAAATTTCAGTTTTTAATAATAAATAACAATTTTTTAAAAAATACAAAATTTCAGAATAACACGTGCGCTTTATTAATTTAGTTGTTTATTTAAAATAAATTGACAGAAAATCCTTTTTAGATTATTTTCTTATGTGGTTTCAAAATTAAGAAATTGTTTAAAATATTTGAAAAATAAATATAGTTTTATTCTTTGAAAGGTATCTATTTAGAAAAACACAACCAACAAAGTATTACCTTAAAATGACGCTTTTTACAAAAGATAAGTTTCACCTGTTGGTTTGAAATGCAGAAGCGTTCTGGATGAATAAAATTTAATAAAAATCGATAATAAAGAAAAATCCCATTTGTTGCATATTTTTTGAGAGACACTGTATACTGTATAACAGGGATTTCCAACGGGGTCTCGTTGGCTCGTTTGGGGTCGATGAAAACTTGAAAGGGTCGACGAACCTGTAGGAATCGGTGGAAGTGGATGAATCTTAGGAATCTTTAACCCTTCCAAGAATCCTGTTTGTTTCCATTCAAAATAATTAAACATAAAAAGATGTCAAACCTTTCGAAGATATAATGTCAAACTTTTTGAAGATATAAAAAGTTGAAAATTTTACTCGTACGTAGGTTCATCTGAACAAAATTGAAATTTAATTTAATTAATAGATGACTTTTATAAAAGGCCGGTGCTTAACAAAGGTTAGAAACCCCCGATATAAAACATGTCAATAACGAAGACATTTCTAGGCAGTTTTAAAAATTCAAATCAACTCTTAGCTTTAACCTCAATGAGTACTATGATTTATTTTTCAATTAAACTAAGTCATGCCGCCCAAACTTGCTGGTAATCGTTGATAAAAAATTTTAAAAATCATCCGTAATTTCTTCTTTGTCTTTACAGTTATGCATGTTACAAAATCTATTTCCGATCTGTATGCACTAAGGTAATATATTCCTCAATTTATTTGAGTAGATTATGCGTGGGTAAAGCTGAATTAAGAATAAGAAAATTTAGTAGGCTGTGAAAAACGAAACATACGGTGTTATTTAGAGAAACTCTTTATCTGTCATTTGAAGTTCAGTTGTTGAAGTTACGTTCGTTAGAACCCAATTTTGAAAGTGATCAAAATTAGAAACTTGGAAAAATGGAATTAACCAGAGAGCACCTTCGAATCATGGTTTATTATGATTTTAAAAAAGGTTTAAGCGCTTATGAATGCAAAAAGAGAGTTGATTCGGCTTTTAGCGAACAAGCACCTTCCTTGGCTACAATTTACTGATGGTATAAAGGAATTTGAATGCGAAAGGAATTCTGTTCAGCATCAAAAAGCAGCAGGGCGTCTTCCTGCGGCTTCTACCGACAAAAACATTGCTGCTGTTAAAAAATTAATTGAAGAGGACAATAAAGCCACTTATGCAGTAATAGAGCATCAACTCAAAATTGGGCCTCAGCTATTAGAACAATCATACACGTTCACCTGCATTTAAAAAAAGTAGTTAGTCGTTTTGTGCCGCATCATCTTTCTGACTTCCAAAAAGCAGAGCGTGTAAGAATTTGCCATGAAACGTTAAATTTCTTAAGTAATGGCGGACACCAATTTTTTTTCAAAATAGTGACAGGTGGCGAAACTTACTTTTTCGACGTACCTACTCGACAAGAGAGTCGTGTATGGATTCACGAAGATGAGGAAACTCCAACAATGACCAGGAAGCAGCGAGCTATGAAAAAAGTTATATATGCGGTATTCTTCAGAAGTACGGGCCTAGTAAAGGCAATTAAGCTAAATGGACAAAAGATAGTTACAGCTAAATGGTACACTGAAAAATGTTTGCCTGAAGTGTTCAATAGAGTTCCAGACAAGAGAATTATGCTGCACCATGAGAATGCATCGTCTCATACGGCAGCTTTAACTCTCCAGTTTTTGGATAAAAAAATATAAAAATAATAGAACATCTGCTGTATTCACCTGATTTAGCAATGTGCGACATTTGGCTATTTTTTGGGCTTAAAAGGAATTTGCAGGGTAGAAGGTTTTCATGAGAAGAAGAGATTGATGCTGCAGTTCACGCTTATTTTGAAAGTACGAGGTTTGTTCAACAAAAAAGATGACTTTATTTCTATCGAAAAATATTTGTTTATTCATCAATATCTATTTTGTCCCCTTCAAAGTAATCCCCCTCAGATATAATACACTTGTGCCAGCGCTGTTTCCAATCCTCAAACCACTTCTGATATGCGCTTTTTGATATGGCCTTCAGCTCTTCCAGCGATGCGGTCTTTATTTCCTCAATCGTGGCAAATCTCCGTCCTTTTATGGGTCTTTTCAGTTTTGGGAATAGGAAAAAGTCGCAGGGGCCAAGTACGGTAAATACGGTGGCTGAGGCATGATTACGGTGTTGTTTTTGGCCAAAAAATCACGAACAAGCAACGATGTGTGAGCAGGTGCATTATCGTGATGCAAAAGCCATGAATTGTTTTGCCACAAATCCGGGCGTTTTCTTCGTATTGCTTCACGCAAGTGGCGCATAACTTCAAGGTATTATTCCTTGTTGACCGCACGACCTTCTGGCAAGAACTCACGATGCACATGCCATTGTAATCGAAAAAACAGTGAGCAAAACCTTCACATTTGACTGAACTTGGCGTGCTTTTTTCGGTCTTGCCTCTTCTGGCCGCTTCTATTGGGATGATTGGGCTTTGGTTTCGACGTCATAACCATATACCCATGTTTCGTCACCAGTTATGACCCTTTTGAGTAAATCTGGATCGTCATTGACATCATTCAACACCTCCAATTTAGCAATTTCGGAACAAACCTCGCTGCCACACGTTTCATGCCCAAAACATCCGAAAAAATTGCATGACATAGTCAACCGATATGTCGACATCCTCAGCAACTTCACTAATAGTGATTCGACGATTCTCCATAACAATTTTATTCACTGCTCCAACGTTTTCATCGGTCATCGTCATTAACATCTTCTCGGCCTTATAAACATTTTTTTGCTCAAAGTAGACTCACCAAATGCCACAGTTAACATTTTAAGTTCGTTGGAGCACTTAATATTATTTTTCACACAAAATTTAATGCAGATTCTTTGATTCATTTTTCTCGATAGCAAAATTGTCAAGCACACGAAAGCACGTCTAACCTTTATATCTGTCAAAAACAAACTACAAATGCTAAATGGCTGCTGATGTCATCATATGTTGGGGACATGTGTACCAATGCAACAAAACAAAAATCGAATATACGTAGCCCGCGAAATTTAAAAAGTCACCTTTTTTAAATATTAACCATGTTTTTTATTCTCAATAAATTTAGTTTGACCCTCGTACTTGCTATAAATATGAGTTAACTTCACCTAGTTAATGTTAAATATTGAGTTATATTTTTGATATATTTTATTACTGAAAACAATAAGTTCTACGAGATGCGCTTTATAAAAGAAAATATTAAACAAGGCCAGTTTTACATAGAAAGTTATACTACTTATAGAAAAAGATATATCAAGTTTTAGTGTAAAACAGAAAAACAAATTATCATACCAAAAAGAGTACGGAAATAGGACATGACACTTTTTATTAATATTTTCTCGTAACCGAATTTAGTGTAACGTAAAACAGGCTTAAGAATAAAATTCTACTTATTTTATGTTAGTTATATTTTGTTCTAAGACTTTCTATTTTACGTTATTTTTTTATTTTTAATAATATAAAAAATTTAATGTTAAAGGTTTCTGTTGAAATGAATTACTTGTGGAACATCTAGAATATTTCAAAGTTCTTTGTTTCAACAAATATTCTCTAGAATTGCTCCTAACAGAAAGAGGGTTTCAATTGCCCTTTTGATATTTTTCAGACAATTTTTAATATTATTTCCTTTTAAAAACATAATACTATGATATCAAAAATGATTTTAGTTAAGGGTAATCATGGATTTTAAAACTATTGTCGGAACTAAATTCGTGCATTGTAACAATCATTTTTTGATTGTGAAAATTTGTCAAGCAGTTCTGAAAAAGGTAACTTGCTGTTATTTCTTTATAAAATCAAATTTTTTTGCCATGTATAAACTCTTTCCTAACACTTTCTATATTGCCAGTTACACAATTTTAGTTAATTTTTGTTATTTCTTTAGTTTCTTGCTGTTAATATTTTCTTGAGTTTAGTGCTTTTGCAATTTGTGTTTTTAAAATTTGCGCTATGTTTTTCACTACAGAACAAAAGATTTACATGATTGAATCCTATTTCCGAACTGGTGTCCTTGTTAATGGAATTCGGAAATACAACATCGATCAATTGGATGTGGAGGACTGACAATCCGCATATTTTTATTGAATCTCCATTACGTGCTCAGAAAATTGGTGTCTCAATGGCGGTGTCTCGTAGAAGAATAATTGTGCCCACTTTTTTCCAATTTACTGTCAATGCCGAGAAATACAGAAAAAATATTTTAACGGAATTTGTTCAACAGTTACACCATGAAATTCAGCCTTGCTATTTTCAATAGGACGGTACAATGGCACATACGACACGGGACACAATAGCTTTTCTCCTCGAGCTTTTTGATGACCGATTGATAATTTTACATACACAAGTTGAGTTTCCTCCGAGATCACTTTGTTTCTTCCATTTTACTTTCCAAATTAGTCAATATTAATTCTAGAAGTAAAATAATAATGAACTTAGAACTACAACACATTCAGTGACTTTTGGTGACATTTACATGTTATTATTTGAAAGCGAATCTGAGATAAGATAGTCATTTCATAACCGCCCTTGACCAAAACAATTTTTGATTTCTCGGTATAAATGTTATGGAACATTCTATTTGATATAAAAACCGAGAAAATAATAAAATTTTAAATTATCGTTTGAGGAACTCATCTGTTGTTACAGAAAGTTATTTTTTTGATAAAAAAAGAGGGTAAATGGTTACTATAAATCAAACAAAACAAAAACGACAGTAGTGAACTATTTAGTATTTAATATGTAACAAAAAATCATAAAAACAAATTAAGTGCAACGAAAAGCACATTAAATGCTTTTAAAATTAAAAATTTCTCACTTATTACAATCGTGACAAATGCATTTTCACAAGCCATAAAGCGAGGGGATTTTGTGTTTCCAATTGGACAAACAATTTCTTTAACAGGCGTGAAGAACGACGGCTTCAAATTTGAATTGCTAAAAACTCTTCGAGCAGATGATGAATTTTACGTATTTTCGTCTGTTGAAATGCAGTGTTGTTTACCTTCATGTGCATATTTTGTTTAACTCGTGTCATTAGCGTGTGTCGTTAAATTAATTTATTGACAATGCATGTCGTACATTCGCACAGAAAAACTGCATTTGTAAGCGCACTGACGTCGTCTTACTCTTATTTTGTATTTATTTCGGTTGTTGCAGGTCTACCGTTGGAGAGATTTATTTCTAAATTATTGGTCGTAAGACGTTCCGAAGTATTTATTTCACAGACTCGTCGATAAAGTAAATTTGCCATAGCGTCATAATAACTACCAAAGTAGTACGACTGCATACCAGAAGACGGAATTCTGATTTCACACCAACACATCTGGCCAAAGCATTCCAGCAACCGTCGATTATCGCCCTTAAGTTGCTCATCCGTTGAGGCAACAAAGCAGAGCGTTTGTTTTTTCAAGCATTCCTCCAGCAAATGCATTTTTATTCTCGTTTATTCCACTTACACATAAACAATTATATTAATTACTCCGTGCAAATAAGTCTGGAATTTCGCCGTTTTTTTATTTTTATTAATCAGTGCAAATTCTTGCATTAATCATTGCCGTTTTAACCACTTATATTACCTTTTAGTATCACATTAAAGCATAACTGTAACGATTGTTAGACTAGCAAGCCGACAAAAGTGTAATGAATAGGGAATTTTTGTTATTACGCTTTTCGGTTTAAAACATGACTTGCCTTCTTGCTATTTATTAATCTGCAAGTGGTTCACTTTGAGACGCTATAAAACATGTATAATTTTAGAGCATGAAGTTGTAACTACGTAAATGTATCTACACATGTGAGGAATCTTTGATAATCTTAAAAAAAAAATGTTTTGTCGAAAACTTTAAATAATTCATCTTCGCATTCGTTTCTCAAGATAATGTTTCAAAATCCATACAAAGTAGAATTTATTTTTTTATTAATTTAAATGAAAAAACAAGTCAAGTAATCTAGATTCTAAAATAAAGCCTACAGAATGTTACCGACATTGAACGTTGAGCTTGAAAGGATGAAAACTTTTGTATAAAACATTTTTTTTATATATTCAACAGTAACAGCGTTATCGATGAAACCTGGTTAAATGTCACAACCTGTACAGTCAGGTAATAAAAAGACGTCTCCCCGATAAAATATAAATTTAACTTAAAACACTATATCGAGTAGGCAGATAGGTGCCTTTCTTTCATTCGATTGTCCGCCTGCTAGGCATAGTGGTTAACCATAATATCTCATTGTATTGCAAAGACGTCTTTTTATTACCTGGCTGTACATAATACTAAATCTGTTAACGAATAATTTTTTCAATTTTGCCTTGCTCTCATCATATTAAGGCAAAGCAAAATTGAAAAAATTAAGTTTCCTTAGTATGGGACAATTTAATTTATGTTATTTATATTTTGCAAAAATATACTGCTACTGCAATATCAAGATATTTTAACTCTACTTGAATATTATATTTTTATTTAATTCTCCATCTTGCTGTGGCAATTAAACATCTGCTTCTCTTCATTAAACTTAATTATTGGTTACGGAAAATTTAATGAATTTAGTACACGAAACTTGTTCGTATTAAAATATAAACATTTCTTTAAATTTGTTTCTTGGTTAACAATTTGAATTAACAATTTATTTTGATTAGGACCTCGAAAAATATGTAGGTATGTACGGATTTAAGGTAGAAAAGTAGGTGGAATGTATAAACGCAAACTTGAAGCTGAAAGTCAAACATAAATATAGATTCAAATAAATTGTAGAATTCTTATAGAAAATTGGCACAAATACTTTGATTCCGAGTTTTTATTTCTATTGTTAAATATTTGTAGGAAGGCACATATGTTAAAGTGCAGATTCTCACAATGCGTTTTGAATATTTTTTTTTAATATCACACAGAATTAAAAAAAAATAAATGAAGAAACCGCAAAGTTGCGAACATGCTGCTGAATGAATTTATGTATTCCGATGAGTTATCCCGCTTTGCTTCACTTCACATTTTATTAACACAACTTACGAAATTGTAAACGATAATACTCCGAATTGATTTGAACTGACAAAATTTCATTAAAACAAAAATATTGCGTTATATGTATACTTGAAAGAACTTGGTAAAGGATAAACAAGTGTTCTTTTTTTTATTACAAGAATTCACAATACCTAGGCTATTACTGACAAAAAATGTTCTCGTTCATTTGCAGTTTATAATGTCTTGACAGAAGCATATTTTATTTCCTTGTGGAAAAATTTCTTAATAACATAGTACTTATAAATGCGCTGTTCACTAAATCTATTTAAATTTTCTTTAACACAGTTAGTATATTTAATTTAATAAGAGACGACAATTTTGTTAGTAATTTAAATTTCCATTTGTTCTTATTGGTCTACGTTGCAGTCCAAACACTCTTTGTGCAGTATCGGAGTACCCCCAAACCAGGATACAATAATTTAAATGAGGATGGAAAAAGGACAAATAAACGGTTTTTAATATATTAGGAAGTATACCACTGCAAATTTTTTTAAAAATAAAATCAACATGTAGATCCTAATTTAGGGTTGACTCCACAACCACACCTAAAAACTTAACCAAATTAATATTGCCAATATTACAAGATCGCTTCAAATATCATTTTAGCAGTTTTTAGCTTGCGTCAAACCATTTTTTACTTTCAGAAAGCACATTTAATTGATGAGATTATTACCTCTAAGAGAAATAGTGGTATCGTCCGCAAATTGTATAAGGTGGGCATTATTTAATACAGAATTGAAGCCATTAATATAAATTGAAAACAATAGTGGGCCTAAAATTTATCCTCGTGGTACCCCATGTTTAACCAAAAGTTGGCTTGATGTTTTATTATTATAGTATACAAAT
The DNA here is from genome assembly GCA_039766575.1 of Serrognathus titanus. NCBI lineage: Eukaryota > Metazoa > Arthropoda > Insecta > Coleoptera > Lucanidae > Serrognathus > Serrognathus titanus. The sequence continues at coordinate 24,482,927 of CM077913.1, forward strand.
TGAGTTCTTTTATTTAAGTAGGACTTAATTAATTCAATGCTCCCAGCACTGACACCAAACAATGTAGGTTATGTTCAACGCAGTCAAAAGCTTTTCGCAAATTACAAAATATGGATAAAAAAAACTTGTTCCTGTTTATCAGTAAAAACTTATCTTGAATTCCTGTTCACCTTTTTAATAAATATTCACTCTTTTAGCCAGTGGCGCACTCATGGGGGCTAAGCTTGCCAAAAAGTCAGCTATGTGGTACTAGATTTTTGCAACAGAGAATTAAAAATAGTAAGTAATTATTGTTTATGGAACTGACTAGTCTGCTAATAGAAAGAAAAAAGTAGAAATAAATTCCATCAGCTATGTTGCACTTAATGCCAATATTAGGTAAAAAAAAGTAGGAATAGAGGCAATATTTTACTCTGCTTGAAATGCGTACACCCTCCAGCTCAACACCATACGTTAAGTAACTGTCCTTGTATATTCCTGAAATTGTTATTATTTTTAAGCCCCCTCCACGACAAATTTCTGGATCCGCTACTGCCTTTACCTAAATTTTCATTTAAGTTTTAGTTAATCCTTTACATCAATTAATTATCTCTTTTTTACTCTTATTTAGATTTTCTAGTTTAAAATTACATTCTTTATTATTTTTAGTAATCACTTACTGATTAGTTGATTACACTGATTAATGATTACTAACTAAATGATATTTTAACCTATTTTTTCACCAATTTTTAAGGATATCTTCTTATTACACCTAACCAAATTTGCTACTGATTTACTTTACTTATTAATATTTTTGTTTTCTTATTCCGTTTCACAATTTACCATGAGCAGTTATAACAATTAAATAACAATGATAAATATTAATCACGTTTCACCTACAACATACATATTTGATTTTAGAATTCTAAGGAATTCTTAATTTATTGGATGATGTTCAAATAATAATAATAATAATAATATATTTAGTATGTAATATGTAAGTAATTAAACATATTTCGTTGATTAAACTGAAGCATCCATTTAATTGGTATATTAAAACATAACAACAAAAGTATGACCATTTCAAAAAAAATATCTTTGCGTTTCACAGACGATAAACTAAGAGTAATGCCTAGACATATATTAATTAATAAGAAATGAGGTATTTAAGTGTTTACTTGCTTAATTTCTCCTAATTTCATTAACCCGGATTATGTCGAGCAATTACAGTAATTAATTTTAAAAGATCTTGGTATAAATTCTTTGTAAAATAATAATTTAAAGTTTAAACTCAGGATGGTTTATTACAAAAAAAAGATCGCATACTTTTCAAGAAAAAAGGAAAATTTATTACATTTCATTACTACTATTATTTAAAAAAAAAAAATAACACAATAGGAGAGACAAATTTAGTGTTCTTTTTAATTGAAAAGGTGTGTAAGCGTTCAATTTAATTATTAAAGTATATTCTAAAAGAATTACAAATCGTTTCGCGTAACATTTATCAAAAGCTTGAAGACGGATTCTCAACTTTTAAAACATTAAGATATAAATCTTGTATAAAAACTTTAACGCTTAAAAAATCTTAAATTCAAATAATATTTTCTTGACTGTAAAAGGAAGAAATGAAGATTGCATTTACATCGATAGACTTATGATTATTTGAACAGAATACTATTCAAATGCATGCAACACCGACGGCCACATGTTTCATTCATGGACGTCGAAGCCCTCATTAGGCATCGCATTTACCAAGGATATAATTAAATTAGATTATGGATTATTAGAAAATAATAGTCTAGTTATACATACTTCATGCTATCAAAGCCGTAACGATGCGATTAACCTTAGTAAAAAAAAATAAATTAGTGTACCTGTGGAGACCATGGCCTGGTGTTGGTTTTCTTGTATCATTGTGGCAGCCCGGGAGAGTACTTCCAACGGAGACTCGCCGCCCTCCATCGCTATCTAAACAAGAATGTGGGGTTATCACAAACACAGCTTCTGTATTTGATAATGGCACGACCTCGAAATTTACAAGCACTTATAATGCGCGACAACGTGCACAGCACATGTAAATTTATGGTCGAAGAATCCCAGTCATTTCAGGCATTTCAGTTCAAACACAATCGCAAGCGATTAATTCAATTAGCCGGTCGTAAAACGTCCGCGTAGGGCAAACACGCGTAAATTCGATTAAGACGAGGTCAATTAGTTACTCGAAATTAATATTACATGCCCCTACATTTTATTTATTACAATCATGCTTGACATATTTAATTCATTGATGATTTTTGCAGGTCATCCTCTTCCAAACAAATATCTCTGTGACGTGAAACTAAAATGTTACAAAATCAAATTAGTTTCAGATTATTTCATACTCTACAAACACATATTGTTTCATTGGGTTTCCCCGAAATGACATTAATACCGAGGAACGTATAAGAACTGTATTTCTGAGGAGGAAGAGGAGGAGTACTGTCTTAAAAAGAAGTCGAGGAATATTTCTAACTTTCACAGCCTGCTGTTTCTCAGATAAAAGAAACTGGACACTAATTTTTTCGATTCTGGCATTTTCATGGGGCAGTTATCGGTGTTGTGTACTTTTTGCTCAACATTTAATTTACACCCTGTATCAGACAATATCACAGTACCTAGAAAAAAATCGCAATTCCCAAAATCTATTTAATCAAATTTTTTTCGAATCGTTCAAAACATAAATGGATCTTTCACTAAGATTTTCAAACATTCCCCTTAAACCCTAAAATTGAAATTTTTTAGTCCGCTAATTACACAACATTGCTACTTCTTTGCAGAAACGCATAAAAAAGTATATAACATTTAAACATTTATACATATAGGATAGTTATTATTGGACATAGACTTTATTGTTATTTATCTCTTATAAAGAACCATAACAATGTTACTTAAAAGTAAACACAGATATGTTATGTTATTATATTGTACGATTATTAAACTTTCTTGATATTTTTTTTTTATCAAATGAGCAATATTTATTATAATTAGGTACAAAAAAGGTACTTTCTAAAAATTAAGATTAACCACAACAAGATTTACTAAAATAAATCAAGAGTCCACTATAATTATTTCAGGCCCCCTCAAGGATGTACAACATTATGCAATCCACCCGACAGTTGGCGTTGGCATTCGCCGCAAACTCTAGATTAATAAAAAGCGGACAATGCAAAGTAAATAAAATATTTGGATGTTTGCCCTACACAACACTAATGGATTTTTCGATGTAGAACGTCCGCCGTTTATTTTCACATGGAACAAACAGGACGGGAGTTATAAAGGTACATAATTAGTTCGGGACACAAAGATTTTTTTAAAACAGTCATTCATTTTTTTTCGTTACTATTTAAGCTTATAATCTGTTTAAATCATTGTATATTAAATAAATAAATCATAGTTGTAAAATAAATCAATTTTTAAGTAAGCTTTCTCTGTAAAATAATATACAATAAATGTATGTATATTTCACTCAGAAATAAATCGAATCAGGATCAGAAATTATCGAGGACTTTCTGTTGCTTAAATCTTTACAAATCGCAGAACACTTCAAAATTTTGTTTCACCTTCCCTAGACCAATTAATATTATTAAAAAATAAATTCCACGGTATATTTATCTCTACGGCAACGATTTATTTGCGCCAATAATGACATAAGGAATGTGTTGATATTGACATTGACTTCATGATAACGTAATTTTATTTCGCCCAAGTAATATTTTCAACTTGTTTACTCGAGGTTGTTGCTTCAGTTCCAGATATCTTCAATATTTCAATCAATATTTAAAAAAAAATCATACACTGGTTATTTTATAAAGTGGCAATTAAAGCATTATTTAATAAGTTTTTAATCGAAGCTTACTTGTCATTATCAACATACATAAATAAACACACCATGAAATACATATTTCTATATATAGCTTTAGGTAAAGAATACAACTCTTGTCACTTTTCGTAAATTACCAACTTTTTGTCATGACATTTACGAAAATGAGGGAAACGAAAGGTATGGAAGGCTTTTTAAACTTATAATGATTCAAATAACATAGTTTGAAGACAAAGATGATAAAGCAGGCAGATACGTAATTATGCAGAGTGTTTCAAAAAGAATCGTCCAATTTAATTTTCCTGCATTTCTATTAATAAGGCTCTTCCTACAACCTCTGACCAGTTCGAAACTGTCAGAAGCATGCGGCGATCAAAGTTTCACCTCTTGAAAGCGGTGATAGTTTCCAATTTTATTTTATCACACAAGGACCGACTCGGTTACAGCTTACAGTGTACGCTCTGTTTGAACATAATTTTTTTGCCGAGTCGACTTGGTTATAGCAAACAAGGTCAAGCAAAAAAAAATTAAATAATTACGAAAATAGAAAATCGACGATACAATGAAGATGTCGACAGTTTCAATTATTTGGAAGAAAAGAGATGTTTCTAAAGTGCAGGAAACCGATAAAAGGGTCAGATGTAGATGCTGCTCTTTTAAAATGGTTCCCCTTACATAGAAGTCAAAAACAACCTTATCAATTTTCATTCTACAAACAAAAGCAGAGAAATTTGCCAGATAAACTTCAAAACTCAATGAAACGTCCTTTGTTTATTCCAAAGGGCAGATAAATAGATTTGAAAAACACCACAGCATTAATACGAGAAAGATACATGGGAAAATAGCCAGTGCTTCCAAGGAAAATGTGGAATCTTCGATCAAAATGGTGTGGCCAGCAGTAAATGGCAAATATGATAAAGATAATATCTTCAATGCAGATGAAACTAGTTGATTTTATAAAATTATACCAAACATCACGTTAAAGTTTAATGGAGAAAGAGAGTCTGTCAGAGGTAAACATGACAAAGAGCGTTTAACAATTCTTTCTACATGCCAATATGAGGAACAGAGAAAAGAAAGCTTACCGTTGTGAAAAAATAAAAAATTCTACTTGTTTTAAGAATTGCGCTTCGCTACCTGTGAACCGCAAATGTAACACGAAAGCTTAAATGGCGTTGCAACTGGTAGAAAAGGAATAAGAAAATAGGATAAAGAATTAGAAAAGAAAAACAGACAAATTCTTTTTCTTGTAGACAACTATAGTGCTCATCCCTTGGTACAAAGTCAAAAATTGATACAATTTACAATTTTTACCACCGAATAATGCCAAACTTTTAGTTCAAGGAATTACATACGCGCTCAAGACGCGTTATTGAAAAATTTTCATAACTTGCCTGGTTCATCTCATGAATAATAAATTGGTGTTCAAAGTCACAGTTCTAGATGTCATAATTATGGTTCATGGGTCCTGGATTTTAATGAATGACAATCTGCCTTTAGGCCAGTGGTATCTCAAGGAAAAACAAGAAGGGGGTAATCTTCTATTCTCTGTTTGGAGTAAAACTAGTTTGGTTCACCAATTGATCAGTGAAATAGATTTAGATTATGTTGATATTGACAATGACAGGTTGACGTCAGAATTACCCGACGGTGAATCGATTGTTAAAGAATGTGCAGTTGAAGCAGAACATTTACATAGAACTATCCGGAGTTAAATCTAATGATAAAGAGTCAGTTAATAGAATTCAGAAACATATTGAAGCAAAAATCACCAAAAATAAAATTATAAACTATTTTACATAAGTTGTAAACGTTAGATTACACATACGAGTTTTAGCAAAACGTTCCGTTAAATGTACGTACGTTAAATGTACGTACGTTAAACGTTAAAATTCGATTTCTGATTGGCTAAATCCATAAAGTTACTAAGCAATAAAGTCTTTCACGTACGACATTTTTGGCGTAATGTCTTGTTAAAAGTAGAGAATTTTAGCAAGACGTTACGACAAAAATGTCATACATTAAAGGTATTTGGCTTAACAACTTTATGGATTTAGCTAATCGGAAATCGAGTTTTCACGTTTAACGTACGTGAACTTTGACGGAACGTCTTGCAAAAACTCCTTATACGTAACATGTTGTTTTAGAATAAACATTGAATAAGAAATTTTTCGAACAATTTTAAAACATCATTAACCAAAAACCATCTCTATTTATATTCCTAACGACATAATTACCTATTGGATAAAAAAAATAGCGTGTAAAAAAACATGGAATTTATTTTAAAACTGAAAAATAAAGTGATATCGTTAATAATGAAACACATTGTAATAGGCCGCACAACAAGCAAAATAAACAAAAGCAGGAAGTGAAAATCTAAAAATTATGAAAAGATTACAAAAAGAACAATAATAAAATTGTTGAGGTTTTTTCATCTTTCCCTTTGGAAATTTGCAATGTTCAACAAGAACATCTCCAACAACTCCAGGTTATTTTTCAAGCTACACCACTGTAGGTCAAAATTTTTAATAAAGCAATAGAAACTTAAATAAATTTTAAACTTAAATATTACATAAAGCAAACTATTTTCAATCGTGAATTAATTCTGGATTTGTTTTTAGTTTCTCCCTTTATCCCTGAAACAATTATCCCTAGATTTCGAATATTTCCCTGACCTGGCAACCCTGAGGCTACTTGAGTTCAATGGTGTATATAAAGTAGGTTCGTTAATTTCGAGCAACTCAACATCTAACTCACAAATAAGGGAGACAACTCGAGTTTATCGATAATAAAAAAATACAAAGATTTATCAAATAAGTATAACATTTCACTCAATGAATATAAACTAAAGTTTCAACAATAAATTTTAAGTGACTGGCAAAACAAATTTTTAAACCACCTATATGCATATTTATGAAAGAGCGAAATACCTATCGGTTGCCTACATCCAATTAAATCTCTAGTTCTTGTTGTAATTAGAATTTGACAATTTTAATGTTAAAATAGTGTCATTCATAAAGCAATACTGCTATACAATCAAAAATGTTTAATTATATTTATTTATGAAATGCGAAGTATAATAAAGACATATTTTCCAAAGAGAAATTTCTGTTTTTTGTACAAAAATCTGAGTGATACGCATAAAGCGAAGTAGATGTTAATACTTCTCAAATTCGTATCTTTTTCGTTGTACTTTCTATTACAAAGTACCCACTGCAACTCGGAAACATATACTACGAAAGCAAAATTTATACTACAAACGTAGTAAATACTGCGCTGTAGTAGTACTTACATTTAAAATGAAGGATCTACTACAGACGTGCCAAAAAAGCAAGTGACTTGTTCGTTCATTTGTTATACATGAATACAGTTTATTGAATATCTGTGATATCTATGTCTGTGTATTTTTGCAGCAATCTATTGGTACATTAGTTAACCACTTCATAATTACAAATTATGTCACTCTTACCTGAATAATTTGCATATACATACGTCATCAGAATGTCTTCTCCTTTCTGTAGATATAGTAAAAACTTTTATGTACTCTTGTATATAATAGTATCTAAATGCGGATAATAAATACTATATTAATCCGGTAAGTACTTCACCTTGGAAGTAGATGTGTGAAGTACTGGGTCATTTTTAAAATTCTTAATTAGAGTAAACTATGACTTTTCAAAGGTTGTTGACAATCCTGACATTAGACAACTTAAATTTTGAATTAAGTCAACAAATTGTCAAATAATTTGAATTTTCTCAATTTTATTTTTAAAAATGTTCTCTTTGGAGCAAAAAGTTTTTCTTGTCGAAAGCTATTTTAAAAATGCCGAAAAAGATGAAAATTGTGAATGGAAATATTCTATTGCGGCTTGCATCGAAGATTTTAAAGCAAAATTTCCAGAATTCCATACAAATTACAATGACCTTGCTGCACAAATATACCATACAGTTTCTGCATTCCGAACCAGAGGTAATGTTACTCGTACATTAGGAAGTGGTCCTCCTTTGAAGAGAACTCCCGAAGTAGTAGAAGATGGTCGGGTTCGAATGCAGCAAGATCCTAAAAAAGCAAGATTGGCCCAAGAAACAAATTTATCTCAAACAACTTGCCACAAAGTTTTAAAGAAAGATTTAAATTTATTCCCTTATAAAATAACTGTCGTTCAAGAACTTTTACCAGTAGTCATTCCTAGACGACTGAACTATTGTCACTGGTTTCAAGACATTTTGAACAACGAAACATTGAACCTGACATTTTTTCTGATGAAGCATGATTTCATTCGTCAGGATACGTTAACAAGCAAAACATAACGGTTTGGTCAAGTGAAAAACCTGAAGAATTCATTCAGCGTCTGCTTCATCCAGAAAAAATTGAAGTTTGGATGGTTGTATCCCGGAGGCGCATATTTGGTCCAATATTTTTTGATGGAATAATAAATGCTCAAAGATATCGTGATGACTTGCTTCATCTTTTTGTCAATAGTCTGGATGATGATGAGATCCAGTATGGTTTATTCCAACAGGATAATGCAACACCTCATAAAGCACACCTCATAAATCTGCGAGAATTTTATGATGATTGCATAGTTGATTTTCCAGCGAGATTTCCTTGCAATTTAATTACTCCATAATATTTGTAAACTGCTTTCGAAAGCACGAAAAGGCGTGTAGCTGCGTGTATCGATGCAGGTGATAGTCAGTTTGAATACACACCGTGAGCTAATCCAGTAGTATTTAATTTCTTCAGTTCTAAAATTCTTTCTCTTTTTCAAATAAAATTTATTTTTGACGTTTTGATCCTGTAATTAAACGTCACTTATTCAATACTCCCAACTAAATTAAAAAGTCAATTAAGAATTTTAAAAATGACCCGTTATTAGCATATACTACGTTTTATGCGCACCATACAATGTGTCTGTAATTAAACGTCACTTATTCAATACTCCCAACTAAATTAAAAAGTCATGATTCACTACAATTAAGAATTTTAAAAATGACCCGTTATTAGCATATACTACGTTTTATGCGCACCATACAATGTGTCTAAGGCAACATTTTGATGTTAGTAATGATTTTCTCGATAAAGATATACCAAAGAATAAGATGACAAGAGAAGAAGAAGAATAATACCCCTTAAGAGTTAATAATAAAATATTTCCTATGTTACGAATTTTATTAATAACACTGTATATTTTGTTACTGCTTGTCAATGGAATTAGATGTTATTGAGTAGATAGTGGATGGTGCAGTATATTTATAAGTAAAAATAAATAAATTAGATATGTCTATTGTATAATTGTGTGCAGTTCATTTTTTATTATATAATCGATAAGTCAGAGAACTTTTATACAGAGTTACAACTAATTAAAGGTCCACCATGCGTAAACTATAAGAAAGTTAAAGGCGGTTAAATTACAAAAAAAAGTTGCGCTATAAAAATTAATAAAAAAAATCTCTTCTATCTTAATTAATTTCTGAAATGTCTTAAAAAACTGGAAATTCTCGATTTAGAAAATGTTTTGTTTATTTATTAAAATAAAATCACAAAATTCAATAGTTTTTTATTAAATTCGATGGATAATCTAATACAGTCCGAAGTAGGTTAGGATTAACAGTTTCGCAGATACGACTGTCAACTGTTTTTTTTTTTATTGGCGCTATCTTAGATTCGTACGTGTAATATACAAAAATAAAATCTTACGACGATGTGACACACTTACGCTTTTGTTTAAAAAAATGACATTACTAAGCTATATTTTCATAATATTTTTAAATTAATAAGCAGATGCTTGCAAACATTAAGAACTGCAATTATTATTTAATTAACAAATCTTCTTAAATTATGGTTACATTAATTGTAATTATTTACATTAAAAAAATATTTACTGAAAATGTACCTTAGTAAATTAATATTTTGTCTTAAAACAAAAGTATAAGTGTCATATCGTCGTACTCTGATTTTATTTTTGTACTACATGGTACAAGTCGCTCATAAGAGAAAAAACAGTTGACAGTCGCATGTGCGAAACTGTCAATTCTAACCTATTTCTTCTGGTTGTGTTAAATTATCCATTTAATCTAATATAAAATTACCGACCTTTGTGACTCTTTCTTAATAAATAAACAAAATATTCAAGATTTTCGAAATTGAGAATTTTCTTTTGTTTTGATGATATTTCAGATAAACGAAATTTCATTGCACATTTCTAGCGCAACTTTTTTGTTATAATTTAACCGTATTTGTATCTCTTATAAACTTATAATTTACGAGATCCTCATGGTGGGCCTTTAATTAGTTGTAACCTGTACAGCTATCTCCTTCGTGAAACAGTCTTACAGTTTTTGTCATTGTCATTTTGTCATTTCGTCGTACAATTTCTTGAATCAGATATAGACAATCGGCATATAATAAAAAAATTAACTGCAAAATATTCTACTACTTAAAAATGACTACTAAATGATAAATGTAATAATTATAAGATGAAGAAAGTCAATCAGCTGTGGCATTTTTGAACAGAAATTACTTTTCTCATAATCATGAAACAGAAAATACATAAATCTATAAATCTACATTAAATATAAATCAAAAATTGTGATTGTTGTAATTTTTCTTTTCCCTAGGTTAATTATTTATGGTTAATTTAATTAGGCATGAAAACATATGAAAACAATTTTAACATTTGAGCAAGCCGTGCATAAACCACAATTTTAGATAATTATTATAGAACGGAACTTCCGGACAGGATGCAATCGATATGCAAATACATACATATTTTGCCACTGAATTCTTACCGAAAATATTTTCATTATAAAAAGTTATTATGAATTAGCACTCGGTGGATTAATAAAATATTTAACAATTATTTTTTTTAATTGGAAGAGCAAATATTTACGTAGAAATAGTAGATACTAAATTTTAAAAGCAATGCAATCAAAATACTTGATAAGAAAGTTAAATACAAACTAAATTTTCTATTTAATTAAAGGAATAAATAATCTTACTATGAATGAAAAATAATAGAATACGAAAATGTTTATTTATTTTTTTAAAGGAAGTTGCTAAAAATATTCGGACATTTTAAAGTCACGTAAACAAAATTAAAGAAAAATATTTTATTGTTGAATTAATGATATACTTATCAAGTTGGTGCTGATTATAAGTAGGTGAGTACTGGAGATATATCATACATGTGGAACATCTGAACGAAATATGTTTATTTTAGGTCTTTCCAGGGAAGGGAACGCATTTTTTTCCCGTTTATATTTATTCAAGATCCGTTTTACGTAAAAAAAAGCGGGACGGTTCATGTGCCGCCGATAAGTTTTATCACAAATCAAATTATCGCCTCGGCGAAAAATTTAACAAACAACAAAGCAAATATTAGCAGGCAACATACTTAACAGATATTTTCGCAGAGCATTATCGTTAAAAATACAATGTAAATAATAAGGCTGGTATGCAAAATATGCAGTAACCTTTGCAAAAAATGAGAAAATTACTGACCTCAATAGTAAAAATAATTTGAATTCTTTTGAACAATTGTTTTTCGCACGAAGAATTCGGGACATGTTAACAAGTTCAAATGGGCAGAAAATAGATCGGACGTTACAGAACAATGATGAATTTATAATAAAATAAACATCCTCAATTCTGCGGTACAATTTTTTGAATGGAATGCGGTTAATTAACTGAAAACTACGCTGCACATGTCGCCGAACGATTAATGCCGATTAGGGCAATTAAATGTGTTGCGTGTCCGCCTTATCGGAATACGTATTTTTAAATTCCACCCCAAAAATCAATACGTCTAATGATATCACGTGTACATACAACCCCTATTATAAATTTCAACTTACCCTTATCGTATTTTGAGTGCGGCGGTTTGCCAAGAGCTTCGAGCTTCTTTAAATTCTCGTAATACTTAAATTTGACACTATTTGCTGTACTAACAAGTAAAACTCAATGAAGAATTTGACATTTCGGTCAAACCTGCGATTGAGGTATGTCAAGAATCTGAAATATTTATTTAGCGTCTCTGCCGGAAAACTCGTGCACTATGAAGACCGATTTACACCATGCAAACAGATGGACACTCAATATAATTAAACGCGAAATCGGCAGTCAAGGCGTAATTTTTTAAACAATAACAAAATAATACATGCAAACAAAATTATATCCGCAAGAATTCGCTTGTTGGAATCGGTAACCGGGTCAATATCGTAAAACTCATCGGACTATTTAATTACGTGTTATGCATGTGGCTTACCGCTCATTGGGTACATTTTTCGCATCGCATCGGTGATTTCAAGTTAGGAAAGCAATTTTGAGTTGTGAACTACTTTGCGTGTAGTTTGGGCAGGAGCATTTGTCAATATAAAAGGAATTTGCTATCAATAATGCTTACCATTGAAGTTTCGGTTACTGCGTGTGCGCGGTTAAACGCGGGCTATCTACTATTACGGTAATTAATATAAATCTTCCTAATTACCAGAATTATTTATGTGATAATTCGATAAATTGAATATATAGTGTTCAGCAGATAGTTTATCTATTATTGTATGGCGGTAGAAAATTTCAATTGAAACATTATTTTCCTTTATAGATATATTGTGTAAATTATCCATTAGAATAGAAACTCAACGCCTTCTTCAGAACATTAAATTCACTTAAGTAATTAATTTTAACCGATTGCTATCAAGTGATAATGATAAAACTGCTGCATTAAAATGCTTCTTCTATCTTTCTAATTTAATTAAATTAAAAATGTATTAACTCAGGTACAAAATCTCTTCACTGTGATCTAATGAATTAGACGCAAAAATTAAAATTAGTTATAAAAATTTAAATTAATTTAGGTATTTTAAAAATTAAAGAAATTAATGTGGGGTTGCGACATCTTCGAATTAATATCTTAACTAAACTACGATCGAAAGTACTTCATTATAACAATAGGTGGCAAGCAAGCTCATTAAAATTAAATTAAAGTCTAGTGCTGCCAACTCTACCGATTCTTCTACCCAAATGCACTTAATTAATTCAAATTAATTCTACCGAAATTATTTAAGTAGAGTAAATAATTAGTAGAAAGTTATTGCAAGTTGTATTGATACGCTGACATTATTATGAGAACTACGTATGGCGCATTCTGATGTTAATTACTATTGCTATTTACGTTATCTCATGGCGTTAATAAAGAACGAACGACCATTTTTCTTTTCAATATTCATACCTACTCTGGATCATTTCATTTTGGCTCGCAAACATATACAATTTTTCAAGTTTATACGAATAATGAGTTTTTTTAAGTAGTAATTACCTTTTTTTGTTAATTAAAGTAATTAATATGATTGAAAAAAGATAAATAAGTCCTATTACATCGTATTCTCACGCAAGATATGTTGGTCCGTATTCTCATACTATGATTAATTTAATAACATGTTATTTTCCATGGCAACACTCGGCTGTTGCTTTCATACACATTATAAATTAATATAAAGCTATATCGTTTCTTGTTTATTTTAAACATGACTTTAAACATAAAATCAGAATACGGGTCATTGCTATGTATTTAAAACAATTGACAATTAAGTTGAGAATCTGTAAATAAGAACATCATATAAATGATTATTTAAGGTTGAAAACATTACAAAGAATTTTATTTTTATTATTTCAACTGCTTTCATTTTTAGTTACTTCATGCACTTTGATTTTTTATTTGCCTCCTGCTTTTCATTTTTTTTTAAAATTTCATTGAAGCGTTGGCAACAGCGATGCCAACAGAATAATAATAATAATTCTGTGACTGAGTTGTAAAAATCTATAAAAACAAAAGTACACCACCGAACAAAAATTTTAAATTATATTGAATTCATTATTTGCTTTCATTTACTTGTATCTGTTATCTTAAATTTTTTATTAATTATTGTTTACTTATTTATTTTCAAAATTTAAAAATTGGTGAAAATTTTTGATTATTTTCCTTCAATTTTTTATTTTTGTTTCATTGTTTCCCTTATTTTCTTTTTTCTTTTAGTTTTTATTTGTCTTTATCTTTCATTTGATTTTTTTTCGTTCTAATTTGCTCCTTGTTATAATAATCATAGGAATGTTTATTTTCAATAAAAAACAATAACATATCTACTTCAGTGTTAGAAATTGAACAATTCACTTGTTTTTCATTTCTCTCTTTTCATTTCTTATTTACTTCCGATTTATCTCTTTTTCAATTGCTGTTTCTTTTCTTTTTCTGCTCATATTTAATTTGTTTTATTTTCTATTTTAAATTTTATTTGACTTTTGTTTATCATTTTTTTATTTCATTATAACTTTTATTATTTATCTTCTGATTTTTTCAAATTTTTCCTTTCCATTGACTTTTTCATTTGTCTTTAGTCTTTCATTCAATTTTTTCGTTTTTTTCCATGCTTTTCACTTGTCTCTCTTTTCATTGTATACTTCCGATTTGCCTTTTTTTTCAATTGCTTCCTGTTTCCTTTTCTACTAATTTTTCATTTGTTAATTTCGAAATTATGGGTCTGATTTTGGGGAAGATTGATGGTAATACTAAGAAGTGATCAGATGAAAAATGAATTAGAGTTGGCAATGCAACTAAACGCGCATGTGTACATTTAGTTCATCGAACGTTCGTTCAGTCACTTTGACGTTTCTACAAAGCAAGAAAATCGTTTAATTTTTAAAAAATTAAGGTAGATGCGTAAAATGACCACTACCTGCTGCATCAACATACTTTTGAACTCTATGAATAACTGCGTGAGTAACATGAAACATTTCCGGCGTGTTATTTATAACACAATAGTATGACAATTAGTATTAATATGACGTTATCCAAGACATGCATTTAAATTTCAACGCCTACCCTAATTCATTTTCATATTGATCACCTGTTATGTATGTCATGGATTAATTTGCTCTTCCTGTTAAAGGAACTGAAACTAGAGTTAATGCACAGGCACAGGCTTATGAATATATGAGTTCTTATATGACTGCTATATTTTGAAAAATTAAGTTTATCTTGAAAGTGGTAATCAATTTCTTGTAACGATAGGAAAACAACCTTAATAAATCAACATATTATTTAAATTTAAATTTATTACAAACGGCTCATTCAAATATCAACACATATAGGTAGGTACTTTTATCTTTCATTTTAGCGAACAATATAGAGGATGACTGACAATTATTCCACCAAAAAGAAAATGTGTAAGAGAAACAACTGTCAATCGCGAATGTAAAAGAAAGGTTATGTCATGAATTAAGATATCGACTGTACATACTACAAAGTGGTCAAGAAGCACTGTCTGAGTTGACAATGCTTAATTTCATTTTTAAATGGTATAACTAGAGTAACATTGACAGCTTGACAATTACAGCCGTCACTTTACATTTAAAAGCGTCATTTGACACTTCATTATACAACGCTAATTTTTATTCACAATTTTATCGCTGTTAAGATTACGTCAAATACACCAACGAAACATATATTCGGCTGCAATGTTGCAAATAGCCGAACAAAAAATGCTCTTAATTACAATGCCAACACAAACAGTTATTCTTGATCACTTTGTACTTCACAGTTTAGATTTCATTAGAGAAAAATTGGCGTTTGTCGTGAAGAAGTTGGCGACATTGCCTACAAGAGATTTGGCAACCTTGGTTGATAACTGTTCTGATATCTACAAAAATTTAGCATTTGGCAACACTGCTGCTAAATCTTGACGTTTGTGAGTATCGATTCTCTTTTATAATTATAATAATTATGCCGTTATTTATCTAAGTGATGCTACATTAATATTATAGGTTTCCTTTGGATCATTAGATTCATTGTTTGTATTAAGGTTATTAAGCTGTTTGCTAATATAATTCAGTGAAACATAACCTCAACTTCTTTCAGATAAAGAAAATGTCTCAACCAAGCGGTTCGTCCGATTCCCAGGCGGCAATCGCACAGAAAACATGGGAAATGGCGAACAAAATAGAGACCATAAATACTATTGATGAAATATATCGTTACGATAAACAGCAGCAGCAAGACATCCTTACAGCCAAACCATGGGAAAAAGAGTACGATTTTTACACCAATTGAAACATTTAGATCACAAAATTTTTGTTACATTTCAGTCCTCACTTTTTCAAAGATATCAGAATATCGGCGTTGGCTCTCTTGAAAATGGTTATGCATGCACGATCTGGTGGTAATTTGGAAGTTATGGGTCTGATTTTGGGGAAGATTGATGGTAATACTATGTATGTCATGGATTCATTTGCTCTTCCTGTTGAAGGAACTGAAACTAGAGTTAATGCACAAGCACAGGCTTATGAATATATGAGTTCTTATATGACGGCTGCAAAACTGGTAATTAATCTTAATATAAAATATTTTTTATTGCTGTAATTTTAATAGATCAATAAGGGATCTCAAGACTTTTAAAATACTATAACCATTCTCAATATTTCCTTGTACTTGGACAGCTTCTGAACTCCCGAGAGGAAATAATTAAAAATTAATTTCCGCCCATAATGATTTTTATATCCGTATTGTGGGTGGAGATTAATTTTTAACGATTTCTTAAACCACAGTCTCCTTTACTATTTTTTAGTTCTGAGAAGATATGGCAAAATTGAAATTAATTTAATTATAAAAAATTGCTTGATATAAATGTTATCTTAATATTAATTAATATTATAAACTAACTCTTATAATTTAGAAAATGTGTAATAGCTCTTCGAGAGATTTCAAAACTATAATATCTGTTGTAGGTCGGAAGGGAAGAGAACGCCATCGGTTGGTACCATAGTCATCCTGGCTATGGCTGCTGGCTGTCTGGCATAGATGTAACAACTCAAATGACCAATCAAAGCTATCAAGAGCCATTTGTAGCCATAGTTATTGATCCAGTCAGAACTATTTCATCAGGAAAAGTCTGTCTGGGGGCTTTCAGGACATACCCAAAGGTGTGCGCTGGCATATCATTGCATATACTTTTAATACTTCTTATTATTTAGGGTTATAAACCAGCCAATGAAGAGCCATCAGAGTACCAGACGATTCCACTGAATAAGATTGAAGATTTTGGCGTGCACTGCAAGCAGTACTATTCATTAGAAGTCTCATATTTCAAATCTGCCCTTGATCGAAGACTATTAGATTCTCTGTGGAATAAATACTGGGTTAACACCCTCAGTTCTTCGAGCTTACTTACAAATGCTGATTATACAACTGGACAAATGGTTGACTTATCTGAGAAATTAGAGCAAAGTGAAGCCGCTTTAGGTAAGTGAATTTATGAAAACATTAAAAAATGCAATGTGTTGATGTAATACAGGTCGTGGTGGTTTTATGGTAGGCGGCACTGATCCACATGAAAAACGAACTGAAGATAAACTGATGAAAGCAACGAAAGATAGTTGTAAAACTACAATTGAAATTATTCATGGCTTAATGGCACAGATGATCAAAGACAGATTGTTCAACGGCATCAGTCCGAAACCAACCTCGCTTTAATTTAGTTTAAACATAAATGTTTTTCAATAAAAATATCTGCTTAAAATAAAGTAGTTGACTTGATTACTTGTTTATTAAGGAAAAAAAAAATAGATTTAATTTGTACATATTAGAGCAGCAATAAAATAACAAATTAAATAACATGGACTTTAACAAGCATCAAACATTTTTATGTTGTTTGAATTAAGCAGATTCTTCATCACTGAGGTCCCATATCTACAAAAGCAAAAATCTTTAGGTTTTGAAATTTTGCATGTACCATCTTACTTCATTGTAAACTTCATTGTAGATGTTGCTGAGCCCTGTCAAATCCTCCAAGTGTGATGATGAATTAAATACTTCCAGTAAAAAATGAAAACCTTTGCTTTGATATTCCTTAAGAACTATATCCGAACATGCTATGCACTGATTAAAACGCTCAGTTGCAGGTAAAATGTGACTGTATAAACTTAAGAAGCCTCTAATTGAATGTGGAATAATCCCAAGAATGCATTCGTTTTCTCTTTCAGTGGGTAAATCTGCTCTTGATGGACTGTACAAGGCAGGAGCTAAAACTCTGAAATTATAAACATTTTAGTATGATGTGTAAAAAACTGCAAAATTATATGAGGCAAGTTAAACATATTACAGACCCTTTTTCATGTTGAGTAAGAGATATGGCAAGTTCTACTGCTAAAGCTCCAGCAATATTTGAAACACCAGGTCTAGTAACAGTACACTGTTGATCTAATGTTCGATCTCTTAAGGACTGAAACATTCAAAATCATTTTACCAGTTCTACTATTACAGAGGACAAAACTCACATCACCAGGAGCAGTTATGTCATTGCAAAAATAGCACCCCAAATTACTTCCACATATATATTTCTGTCCCTCCGGTAGTTTTGTCACGTTTGTTTCTATATTTTTGAATCCAGCACCATGTCTCATTATTAGATAGGTATCAAATCCAAGGGCTGCATTTATGACTGTCTATAATTTGAAATAAATATATCAGTTTTTCATGTACAGAATGTAATGCATACTTTCTCAAAATTGGCACCCAGTAATGTTGGTAGCCACCTGCTTTCTCTCGAATCCATAAGTAAAAATATAATGTCATGTTCTTTTATTAGCTCTTCTAACATTTTAACGGATTCCTGTGTTTGGCTTAGTAAACTTATCCCAACAGGATGTCCTGGCATTGGAATCGAAAGCTGATATCCTTTCGAAATCTACCACGAAAATATTTCTTATGCAGTTAAATTTTACATACTACTACTTACAACGTTTGGGAATATCTTCTGCAAATTTTCAGCTGCTGCTGTGGCTTTTGGTTTCGCAGCGACACAATCTTCATATGTATACAGATTCTGACGAACTGGATTTGAAAATGACACAGTCCCGTTGTCTACAAAATTTATTGTTCTAATGCCCCATGCCTAAAATTACACTGTTATGCTTATGTCAGAACAGGTTAATTATTTTGTAATATTACAAGCAAATTTCTTGCGACTGCACATCCTAATGTACCAGCTCCCAAAAGCAAACATTTACTATTTTTTATCTTATCTAAATCAATATCAGGAAGGATTCGCCACTTCATCAGTTTCAAATTCAAATCTACAGCAGCTTCAGCTAAACTAAAATTACACGAAAAGTTTCACACTTGAAGCTTTTCATTACAACTCTCACAGATAAATTAGTTTAATGCAGTACCTAAGAGGAGACATGGAGTCTTTCATTTTCGCCAATCGCGGTCCCATTTTTCCTCTTTCATTGGACTCATATCCCGTCCAAATATTTTCTCCGGTAATATCTTTTCCTAAGTCGTCTTTTAAACAGGGCATTAGTACTTCAAATATGATACTAGTATTACACACCAGTTGAGATTTTTCTCGTGTTAAACGAAATCCCAGAAATTTCACTACTTTTTCACTCAGAATTGGACTGTAAATTATGTATATTAATGATTAGTATTTCAGTAATTCATTGTAAAATTCTCACCAGATCTTCAACAAAAATATAATATAGTTTCTCAAAGGCCATCCAGGATGATCTTTCAAAGATGATGGATCAGAAAATGCAAACATGTAGTCTTGATAATCTTGCAAGTTATTAGTATTTAGTTCTGCTTTTGATTCTAGTTTGCAAACTTTGATGTCTTTTATATGATTAACTAAGAAAAAAGTTTGATTGTTTTGATCTAACTTATTGTACTCTTCACATAAACGGATTAGCTAAAACATAATCACCATAAACAAATCGTTCAATAAAATTTAATTTAGTAATTACCTGGGATTCTTCAAGCTGTTCTGTAATGTTGCATATATTATGTATATTTAATTTGATTTTACTTAGAGCAGGAAATGCAAACCAGTAGTAAAAATTATATTTTTTTAAATCCTGCATGCAAAAAATGAGGTACATTTAATATGACTAAATATTAAAGAAATAGACTGATAAGAGGTAGTTGCAGTAAGTACGGTGTGTTTTATGTTTAATGTTGATGTAATACTTTTTGATAATTTATTTAGCAATTTGTTTGGCAATGTTCGTATAAATCAACAAAACTTTGCCTTTTTTCACAATCATCCCTTAACAAAAATGTATAGAAAGTATCCGGAATTTTGAAATTTCTATCAATATATTGCTTATTTTAAACTCTCGATATCTTAGCATCATAGTATTTTTAACAAAATCATATTTTTCAAAGAATCTAACAAGAAAAGAGAAAACTGAAGGAATATATTTTCAACGGGGAAGTTCATAATTGAAGAAAAAGCATTTGTAAAGTTATTCGGACCAAAAAATGTAAGAAAAAATTTAAATGATAAAGTGAAAGGAATATTTTCTATTTGAAAATAATATCAATAAATGGCAACTTTAAATCCCTTTAACTAGGATTCATCGCTCGGCAATTTTTCATTACCACATTAGGCCGCATTAGGCGAGAGAGATTCGCTTGGTTCGTTTAATTAAATGTGTCAATCAAATGGAACGAGAAAGAATTGAAATTTTAATAATGCTTGGGATGTGACGGTAAAACAAGGACGCAAGAGGAAGTATGCCAGTTTTTAACAACAATCACCCAGAGAGAGCACCTATTTCTCAATCAACTGTCAGTATAGTTTTTTTTTTTGCCTTAAACAGAAGAAACCCAGAAAGTCCAGTTGGAGGGAGCCGGTATGAATTTATATTTTTTTCCTTCGTGGATTTGTTAAAAGTCAGGCGTGCAAAGAGAACAATTGAAAGATAGAATTAGGACAACGTAAAACTATTCACGATGTTCTGCAAGAGTTTCAAACTAGACTGGCATATTGCTAAGAAGTTTGTGGCAGACATTTTGAACATTTATTTTGAGATAATTTTATTCCTTTAACGATGTCTAATATTCTAAGTTCACTTATTTTTTAATTGAAATACATTTAGGAAAGTTCAAATTAAAACTCTGCTTATCAGTTTTCTTCATTAATTTTCTCAAAAATTTTTTTATGAAAGGGGTCAACATTTTTGTTGCATCATTTTGATAGTCACGGGAACTATTGAAATATAAAGTCAAACTTGGGATTGTCATTTCAAAAAATGTCAGTGACGTCATCACTCTTACCTGTAGCACTCTGTATATTCAGGTGCAATGCCAAAGAACGCGCAATTTCAATCAAAAATTGACCTGTGTTTATGATACCATCAATAAACCTTTGCTGAATATGCATCCCCTAATCATAACCCCTGGGATTTTACGGTTCGTTAAAACTTAAAACTTAAAACAGTTTTTACAGAAACCTCCAAATTTCGTTCTGATCACTCTTTTCCGACAATCATCAATACAGACATCAAATCGTAATTCATCACTAAATTATTTGGCTTCGCATTTTTTTGGTCCATGTAACTTTAGATTTTGCCCAGTTAAAAGCTTTTTCTTTTGTGTTTCGGTAAGCAGTGGTTTTTGTTTTGCCTTTTTAAAAATGAAGAGTATTAAAATTTAGGTTCTTAAATTTAAATAAACATTGAGTGCAATAAATGATATGTATTACTTTGTAAAAACTATGTGTGTTAGCACAAATGAAAAATTTTAGACTACAAAGCAGCGAGGTTACAATGAGCCCCCCTCCATATCCTCTGTATTGCTATTTCGGCCCTAATGAGGGCCTCATTGCAATCCAGCCGACTTGCAGTCAAAAAAATATTTTTTTAAGCTACTATTGCATAATTGAAATACTTTTTAAAAGGTAAGGCTTTTTAACACTAATGACATAAACAACTCTACAAACTTAATTTGAGATTGCTGTGCTATTTTTCTAGATAAGGTATAATTTGCTGGGGTAAGTAGGTGCAATGCAATAATTTATTCAATATAATAGGTAATTAATGAATAATTAAAAATAAATCAGCTGTTGGCTTCACTTAATATTTTTCCAACTTTCTATTTTGATTGATTAACGACTACTTTATAAAACTCATTTGGGTTTCATAAAGTAGCTCATTAAAGAACTCAACATTTTATTTTGTTATGTTGACGACGTTGTCGCTACAATTATTGACAACTCAAATTACTAAAATAATCTTTAATTGACATATGTTTGGAATTAGTAAATCTGTTCCACTTGTCAGGATTTCAAGTTCTAAATCGTTGAAATCAGTATTGAGCATGAGCAGTGCACAAAATTGGACATAAATGTCATTGTGCATGATTTGAACAGTTCAGAACTTGAAATCCTGACGAGTGGAACAGACCTATTGTCTGCTTATTTAATATCTACACTGTCAATGATCAGTGTCAAAATAAACAAATCATGATTTTAAGTGTACCTACTTATACATTCAGTTACTATCATGTCAGTGGTAAAAGTTAAATTAGATATGCTATGGTGTATAATTAACATTAGAAAATATTTGTTTTCTATTAAAAATAACAATACCTGTCTAAAATGTTTTAAATAATTATGAATAAATTTAAAAATACTATTAAATATAACAGGTGTGCAGTGATGCCAATATACTAACAGTTTGTTGAATTCTTGGCTTCCGGTTGGAACCGCGTGTCTTGGATAGTAGCAGCATCACCACCAACAGCAGCCCTGAAGAAGTTCTTCTGCAACGGAGAACGAAACGTCGGCAGTGAAGAAATCCGAGACACGCGGTTCCAACCGGAAGCCAAGAATTCAACAATGGACGACGGCCGCGGAAGCCTTCAAGTTAAATACTAACAGTTTGACAGAGCAGATCTCAAGTAAACGGACATACGGCTGAGATAAAAAAGAAAACGGGAAATTAAATTTTTCCAGTTGTAAATTTGGTTGTATTTGTCAATTGTCTACTTAACAATAGACGCTTTCCAATTACACGTTTGTGCTACTCGGGACTAGTTCAGAAATGATCTGAAGCATTCCAATTGAGAAGCACCTGAACTAATCAGTTTTGATTTCCCTCTTCCCCTCGAGCATCTGTCATATCGTTTGCGTTTCGACCACAAAAAGGGTGGGGAAAGGGAATACATGTGGCAGGCACATGGTCAGTTTGACATATACGTCACAACTGACGCTTGCTAGCGTTCCCATTACGATTTCTAAAGTGTAGCTCGGATCAGATCAGTTCAGGTGCTTAGAGTTAGTAATTGGAAAGCGTCTAATATATACCTTACAAAAAAATATAACCTATTTAATTATAAACTGACACCATCAAATAATTCTAACTTATTTCTAATAAAATCGTTTTCACACTATGAAAATATTGAAAAAAACGTGCCAATTTTTTTGACACTTCCCGTTTTTATTGATTTCTGCTGTACCTACATCCATTAACATCTCAAATTTTCAACATAAGTCGTACTCAAAATTAGCATTTATTTGAAATTATTTTAAGCCCCAGCCAATATCACCGTCACATAACAAAATAGAATAGATAGTTACGCTTTTCCTTGCATTTAAGAATTAAGTAAGAAAAAATAGTATTTAATAAATGTTTTCTAAGACATTTTAGGACACTTGCCTTACGGCTCTAGAACTCGAATACTCTCAGAGTATCCTACTTACATGAGTTAATATTCTCTGAGAATACTCCATTGAAAATGTTAAAAGTAATATTACAGAGATAATGTGAAGCATATCATGGTACTATGATGGTAAAAACACAAGATCATTTCTTATACAAATGGTCAGTATGTATTTAATTTTAACATAATCCAAATAAACAAAAACATGTACTTGTGTGTTAACCTTCTCGATTAATTGATTTTATAATAAAATTACTTACTGCAAAAGACAATACAAGAAAAACATTTAATTTGGAAGGATCCTTTAGAGTTGTACCATTATTTATATTTTCCAAAAGTTGCTTGCCCAACAAATTAATCAAATCCACCTTGTTACATTCTTTGAACTGTTCTACAGTATTCTTGTTTATTAACAATCCATGATAAGGTAGATACAACTTGCTTCCATTATAATCGCTGGAACAGCTACTGTAACGTGGAGCTTATTTATGCTTTTTTACTTCATCATACCAGTTAAAAGAAGTGCTGTCCACTTCTAAAATGAGTTTCGAGTGTGAATTCAGATTGGAATAGTAACCCCATATGTGATGGACTTTCTCGTTCAGTTTATCCACGTCCAGTTTTAAGTGACTTAATTTGAACCAGAAGCTCGGGTTTATGCATGAAGAAAACGGAACGAATTCCAAAAACTTTTCTTTTTCGTCCATACTCATCAAAACTGTGTCAAAACCAAACCCCTCTCTTTAAACAATCGAATTATCGAACTGTCAAAGTGAACGTCAAATTTCACTATCGTTGAAATGAACTACTGTGGAAACAGTTTTCAAATAAAAATCGTGAATACTTGATTAAAATAAATTTTAAACTGATTATCATTAGGTGCGTTCGTTTTACTTTAGAACTCAGAGTTACTTAACGTCACTCAGTAACCTTGAAAATTTGTTTTTGGTCGTCCGGCCAGAAATGTTGGTATTGCATTCGTCAAAATCGTCCGGAAACAGCCCTATTGAAGGCCTAGGCCATCAAAAAATTTACCAAATGTTGGCAATGTTGACATCTATGGTTGACATTTCCTAAATGACAAAAGGTTTGATTTCGAAGTAAATATTTGATATATTGAAGAATTTTTTTAATTTGGATTTAAGTTTAGCTGAAAACTTACATATATAATACGTTTTTATTAAATGTCAAAAAATTGTAGGTAACCTGATTTTTAATTTTAAATTCGAAATCTGGTGTTGGACATTGTGTTGCCAACTTGAATACATGTATCTTCCCTAGCGCAAACTATTTAATTTTTTTTTTGAACTTTTGAGACAATATAAAAAAGGTCGGACCAAAAAATAGTGTGTATCACACGGCCAGAAACTGCTTTGCAAGTGCTCTCACTTGTGCTCGCACTGGCCTAATGATACAAATAACTATTTTTGGTCCTTCGGTCAGAAATGTTGGTATTACATTCGTCAAAATCGTCCGGAAACAGCCCTATTGAAGGCCTAGGCCATCAAAAACTTTACCAAATATTGGCAATATTGACATCTGTGGTTGACATTTCTTAAATGACAAGATTCGTAGTAAATGTTTGATGTATTGAATAATTTTTATAATTTGGAGTTAAGTTTAGCTGAAAATTTATATATATAATACGCTTGCAGCTTATTTTATCAAACGTGAGTATGGCTTCTTTATTAAATGTCAAAAAAGTAAAAACTGTGAGTAACTTGATTTTTAATTTCAAAACCGAAATCATCGCGTTGGACATTGTGTTGCCAACCTGAATACAGGTAACTTCCCTAGCGCAAACAATTTGAATTTTTTTGAACTCTTGAGACAATTTAAAATTGGTCGGACCAAAAAATAGTGTGTATCACACGGCCTGAAACTGCTCTGCAAGTGCTCGCAGTAACAAACTTACACTTAGTTGTATTTGGTGTGTTCGTTTTAATTCAAAACTCAGAGTTACTCAACGGCAATCAGTAACCTTGAAAATTTGTGCTTTTTTTCACTGGCTCACTGTTGACATTTTGTGAGAAAATCTCAGTTCCCCCTGCACCGATCAAATAGAGTTAGGTTAGAATGCATGCTGAACGTCTAACTTAGCATATCCGCGTTGTGAGTGGAAATAACTTGCCTTTTAGGAATGTTTTAACTCGGCAAATCTCATCTTACTTGCAATATTTACTGATCTGGCAAATGACATTTGTAAACAATTTTTAAATTTACCGCCAACTTGGAGTCAAAATAGAAGCTGATATTTATCAAAAATATTGATTGGTATTGTCTTGCAGCTGATGCGGGAAATAATTTTTTTTAATATGTAGTTACATTTTAGAAGTTAGATAGTAGTACAACAGTCGTATTTTACACTGCTGTTGGTTGCCTAAATGTCAGGCGTTAAATACAATTGTTGCTGTGATGATTTTTAAATTTTATTTTGTTGATGTTAATCAATCAGGAATAATTTGTAGAGTGCAGCGAAAATATGAGATAAAATATATGTGCGCAACTCCATGAATATTGTTGAAATAACTTTTTGTAGAAATTAAATTCATACTTTCAAGGGTGTGAATATCTGTTGGGTTGACCCAATACGTACCTATGGTACTTACGATCATGCATTTAAGCCCACTCGAACGTAGAAGACATGTACCTCACATTACAGCTCATTTAAGAATAAAGAATATGAGTGCCCATGCTACGTGAGAACATAACCCACATTCAATTGTAAGTCAAGGTCATTTTATCATTTTTATTAACCCTAAGGCAATCAGTTCTAATTCAAACAGTTCCATTTTTTAAGGTGTAAAATTTTCATAAGCAATAATCAATCAAAGTAAGACTGCATTTCAATAAATAAGTAAATATCAATTGAACTGTCATTAATTTTGAAAGTTCATTTTGCAAAGGTAATTTTATAAAGTAAATTATTTTGTGTGTAACATCTTCAAACACTTTTTAACAGATATTAGCCTTTTAAGTATGTATTATATGTTATAAGTGCTATTGCTGAAACTGTACTTTAGGTTCCTATATTTCAATGCCATTGTTTGTGTACTCAGAACTATCGATCGTCCACTGATAGCAATGTGTGTAAGTGACTATCGAATTCCAATTTCTGCAGATTCCATTTGTCTTGTCTTTACTGTTCATCATTTAAATTTACAATAAAAGTTGTAACTGCCAATCCTGAGCCATTTTTGTATTATGAAAAAATTATAAAATAATACTTTATGTCAGAACGGAGTAAATAAAACACAAAGAATCCATCTAGTCTTATATTTAACCACTATTAAATTGCAACACATCTGGCAGTTTTGAGTATGTGTAACCTAAAGTGCAGTTTTATCATGCCATTTTAATAT
The DNA here is from genome assembly GCA_039766575.1 of Serrognathus titanus. Taxonomy (NCBI): domain Eukaryota; kingdom Metazoa; phylum Arthropoda; class Insecta; order Coleoptera; family Lucanidae; genus Serrognathus; species Serrognathus titanus. The sequence goes on from CM077913.1 coordinate 24,509,623, forward strand.
TGAAGTAGTTCAAAGTAATTCAAAATTTGCTTGTAAGGTCCACAGGTAGTTGTTGAGACTTTTGATAAAATTTTGTTGAATGTGCAATAAAATAATGCTATTACCCAAACTGCAAACTTTGCAGTTATTAAGTAAATATGTTTTTTTTTTTTAGAAAAGCTTTCAGTGGTTTAACTGTCAGCCGCTCTTTTTTTTTTGTTGCAGTTTATGAAAACTAATAAAACACAATGGAGAATATTTCAGTTACCCTTCAGCCTTATAAAGATGTTGTAGGATCCATAGCGAGTGTCATCACGATCATCCAGTTCTTTTCTGGGGCTCTTATATGCGTTGACATATACAAAAAACAGAGTACAAAAGGAATTTCTGCTACACCTTTTATTGGTGGTACTGTTATGTAAGCAGCAAAGTTTCTATTACTTCAAATTTGAAACTACTTAATTAAATTTTTTAATGCTTTCAGTGGTGCTTTAGTATTGAAATATGCTATCCTGCTGCAGGACAAGGCAATGTTTCAAGTCAACATGGCTGCGATCGTGTTGAATTTAATGTACTTGATTTGTTATTTCTATTTTTCGAAAAATAAATATCAAGAAGTGATTTGGCCGAGCTTCAAAGGTATACTATTGATTGGATTGGTGCTCGCTTATCTGGGATGGGAAGATCCAAATAAAGTTGAATTTAGATATGGAATTATTGTGACTCTTTTGATGTTGGGGTTGATGGCAAGTCCGTTGATGCAAATTGTAAGTTTTAATGTCTAATGTAAACTGAAATCAAATCACTTTATAAAGTTATAAAAATCCTAATGAACATGTAATTTTTTTAGAAAGAAATTATTCGCCAAAAAGATGCATCGTCCATACCATTCCCTATAACATTCATGGCCTTTTTTGTTTGTATAGCTTGGCTCGTGTATGGAATCATTTTAATGAATGACTTCATGATAGTAAGTATTTTGACAGATACATTGTGGAGTAGACATAGTATTACATATTACATTCGAATACTTCTTCTGCATTGAATAAAAAAGCGTCTGTGGAGAGCATGTACTGATATACATAAGCAGTCAAAATAAATTTAAATAGATAATGTACGCTTCTAATTTTCAGATACAGAACTTCGTTGGCACTCTTCTATGTCTAATCCAATTAATACTCTACTTCAGATATCCATCTACTGAATGTGAACTTCATGAAGATTAGTTTCAAAAGTTATTAGAAATACATTTTTATTGAGCCTATGCAATTGTTAGAATTTGGAAATTGTTACAAAATTTGAGTATTAAGAATTCCGTAGTTCCTTCTACATTTAAATCTAGATTTTAGATTTCCAGTTTCTTCCAGTTTTTATAATTCTTAGAACCATGTATGAACGGAAAGTATTTTTGTACTCCAGAGCTGGTTTATTTAAATATAAATATTTTTGAATTATACTTTGTGTCTTGTCTTGCTTTAACCTTTTATGATTGTGTTATATTGTAAACTCGAAAATATTCAAATAACATTTTTGTATAGTCAAAATAGGAAACGAAAATAAAAATAAATGTTGAATTTTACTTGCAAAAAAAATTACATAGAATCTGTTAGTTAATTGAATACTGAAATGGAATTCTCAAATTAAAGAAAACACCTTTCAGTCCTGCTAAATATGAATAATCTTAAATTGCAGAGTAAAGAATAAATAGAGAAAGTACAGTTTAGTCTTGTTTGTGTGCAAAATACTTGTTAAGCAAATTGTAAAGACTAATGGAGTTGGCTCATACCTGTGTTATCATAATTTATTGTTCCAGTCTTTGTCTTTACCACGTTTCCAAGTGGCTAACATGACAGTTGGTTTTCTTTATTAATTAATTTTGATAACATTAATTAATAATAAATGAATTTTTGTAGGCAGATTACAAAAGTTTCTTATGATTCTTATTTTTCTGAAAGTAACATTGTACTTCTAAATTAAAAAAATCTTAAATAATTTCAAACTATGTTATATTCCAATTAAAAATATACAAAAAGGTAATGTATGTATATCAATTTGAAAGTTATAATTTCTGGAAAAGTAAAAATAGCTATAGAGTTTCTTATCGAGAAATGTTGTACCTATTCTAATTTGAAAATTTATTTTTAAAAATGCATTATTCTCGGAATTTTCTTTTAATTCTATTAAATATTGTTCGTTGTTTTATTTTTGTGGTCCTCTTAGTATTTCTGTTGTTTTCCTGTGAAGTTGGCAGCACTTTATAAATTTAGGGGATTTACCAGCGAAAAGATAATTCAAATATCATGTATTTGGTTGAAGAAGGGTTAAGCTGATTTGAATCACTTGATTAAAATCTGTTTAAAATCACTGATTTTTTTTAATTAAAAAATTCTCAAAATAACAAAAATTATATCGACTTTCTAAAATTATGGTATACAGCCCTGTTTTTAAACCTATGTCTTTAATTGAAACCACAAATAGTACTCAAGAAGCAAATTTTATTACACAGTATGATCCAAAAGGTCGCTCCACCGCTTAGGTAGTTAGATAGAGAACGTTTAATAGGATCACAAATACGTTTTTAGAATTTTTCTACGATGCCTGGTTGTCTAAATATGAATGTTTAAAGGTATTTCAAATAGGAAACGCTGCACGTTGCAGATGCACTTACTAATTTAAAACCACAAATTATAGGTGTCATTTTCTTTGTTGACAACTGAATATGCACGAGATTGTCAAAACGCTTGGAAATTAAATTGACTGAGTAGGCAGTTTCAGTGTAAAATGTAAAGTCTACCTCAAGTCTGGCTACTCCAAACGTGGGAGTTCTCGAAGGCCTGATAATATGACGTCCAAGTAACTTCAAGAAATAAATGAGTTTCCTGATCTAGTTAACTTAAGGTCTCTATAGTTAATAAATTAATAATTAATAACAGTGATTAGGTTTTACAATAATGCGTCAGCATTAACTACCAATTTACTTCTTTAGTTACAATTATGAAAATAATTGTTTCTAACAACCGCAAATCTTCAATCATTGTTGATCACGGTGTATGATAAAAAAAACTTTAGGGTAAAATTATGTAGTACCAACTGTTATTTATTAAATTGTGTATATGGTTGTGTTTATTAAATTCTAGATGGCGCCATGGTAATGACTGCCATTACTGCATAATAATAAACATGCACATGCGCATTTTGTTTCCAAACGTCAAAATGCTAAAGTATTGCCAATTTGGCTTGAGGTTCGAAGAAGTAATGTGTGAGAGTACGTTAGAGACAAAATGAAATGTGTTAGAAAGTGTAATACCTGCGTGAGCTTATAAAATATACGATGGCAAGTACTTTGGCGAAAATCGCCGCGAAGCATACAATTAACCTCACTTACAAAATTACTTGCGGCGAATCATGCAGAGCAGTTTTAAACAGACGTGCATGTGTAATTAACTGTCGATTATTGGGTACTGAATTTAAGGGCAGGAGGAAATTCAGCGTGGACACAGTTAGGGAAGGAAGCGCGGCAAGAGCGGAGACGACAAGCACGACTCAGGGTTTATCGAAACTACAAGCGCAAGAACTTGTGTTGAGATTAACCGACGAAGAACGTTCGATTTTAATCAATGCATTGCAAGAGTATCACTCCAAGGTGGTAAAAGAAGAATACGAAGGTAACGTTATCTTTAAATGCACATCCACCGCAAATTGTTGTCTTCCTGTAATTTCCTTTTTTTGCAACTTCTACACCAACACGCACAGTTCTTTGCATTCTGGCAGTTTATTAGATACACAAAATATACAATAATTTGCGAACTCACTTTGGAATTCACTTGTAGTTTTATGAAGTAAATTTTGTTTACATATTTTAATTTTTCCACTGTTGATGCAAGATTTTATTTTATCCTTTTGTAATTTGTCATTTTTAATTGGGGTTCTGTAAATATCGAGTGAGAGAAAAAATGAATCATAAGTGACGTCTTTTACCAAATACCATGCGACAGAAAAAAAAAGAGTAAACTTATTTTTCAAGGTTACATTTGTATGAAGTATTACCTAACACTGTATGATGTACTTGATTTAAAGTACTCTTTAATCTAGAGAAGACATATTCAAAATTATGAAGTGTAATTGTAAAATATTTAACATTAATTTCTATTCCAAGGAGGTACTTACATATGTTGTGATGAAAAAAATATATTTAGTTTTAAAATTGCTACTTTCAAAATTGCAATACACATTGTGAAAATCTTTCCTATGTAAAGTACATTTTTTATTACATGCCGATCATATAGATCCGAGTTAAAAAAATATGCGACGAAATGACGACATGATACGAGGGTCAAGCTGAATTTATTGAGAATAAATAAAAAATACGGTTAATATTTTCTAAGATTTTACTTTAAATATGCTAGAAGTAATTCCCTTCAGCAATGATACACTTGACTTGATTCTTTCTTTCCACTGTTTAAAAGCTCCCAATCAATCATCTTTCAGAATACCTTCAAAATAAGCGTGAACTGCGGCATCAATCACTTCTTTTGACGAAAACCTTCTACCCCGCAAATTCCTTTTAAGCCCAAAAAATAGCCAAAAGTCGCACATTGCTAAGTCAGGTGAATACGGCGGATGTTCTATTACTTTTATATTTTTTCTGCGAAAAACTAGAGAGTTAAAGCTGCCGTATGGGACGATGCATTATCATGGTGCAGCATAATTCCCTTGTCTGGAACTCTACCGAACACTTCAGGCAAACATTTTTCAGTGTACCACTTAGCTGCAACTGTCTTTTATCCATCTAGCTTAATTGCCTTTACTAGGCCCGTATTTCTGAAGAAATTTACATACGTAACTTTTTTCATAACTCACTGCTTCGTGGTCATTGTTGGAGTTTCCTCATCTTCGTGAATCCATTTACGACTCTCTTGGAGGGTAGGTACGTCGAAAAAGTAAGTTTCGCCAACTGTCACTATTTTGGAAAAAATTTGGTGTCCGCCATTATTTAAGAAATTTAAAGTTTCATAGCAAATTCTTACACGCTCTACTTTTTGGAAGTCAGAAAGATGATGCAGCACAAAACGCCTAACTACTTTTTTAAATGCAGGTGAACGTGTATGATTGTTCTAATAGCTGAGATTCAATTTTGAGTTGATGCTCTGTTACTGCATAAGTGGCTTTATTGACTACGACTAACCACTTTTTTTTAAATGCGGGCGATCGTGTATGATTGTTCTAACAGCATAGGATTCAATCTTGAGTTGATGTTCTATTACTGCATAAGTGGCTTTATTGTCTTGTTAAATTAATTTTTTAACAGCAGCAATATTTTTGTCGGTAACAGCTGTAGGAGGACGCCCTGCTCCTTTTTGATGCTGAACAGAACTCCTTTCGCGTTCAAATTCCTTATAGCATCGGTAAATTGTAGCCAAGGAAGGTGCTTGTTCGTTAAAAGCTGAATCTATACTCTTTTTGCACTCATAAGTGCTTAAACCTTTTTTTAAAACCATAATAAATCATGATTCAAAGATGCTCTCTGGTTAATTCCATTTTTTATTTGTAATACCTTTTTAAAAGTTAGGGTTCTAACGAACGCAACTTCAACAACTAAGCTTCAAATGACAGATAAAGAGTTGCTCTTACTAACACTGTGTGTTTTGTTTTTCACGGCCTACTAAATTTTCTCATTCTCAATAATTCAGCCTTACCCTCGTAAATGCCGCAAGGCTGTTTCATGAACTTTAGAAGTTATACAAAACTTCCTTGACTTAGGGCGGAGATATCCATCCCTTAATAAATGTAGTTATTAGACGAGTAACTGCCATGGAAAACAATCAATAATTCAGAAAAATCAAGTTATTCGTAGAATAACTTTATTATGAGATGGATATCTCGACCCTTACAGTAAAAAAATAACTGTATGTAGTGATTGAAAGAAAAAAGTAATGTGTCTGTTACGACGTTTATTAAATACCTACCCTTACAGGCATGAAATAAATAAGGGGAGTATTCGTTTTACACATTTAATTGAGCAAAAGTAAGTAAGCTAAAAAATATATACAATGTATCAAAATTACGTACAATGAATACCTACTTGAACTTCAACTTGAAGTCAGTAAACATATTACATACACAGGTGTCCATTTTTCGAGTCTAACTATAGGGGATTTCGGTTATTTTAATTTATACGAAGTTGGTTAAATTGGGACAAAGTTGCGTATTTTCGTTCCAATCAACAATCTACAAATCTACATCTATTATTTACGGTTTTCAAGATATTCGAAAACGGTAAGAATTACAATTTTCGCTTTTGTTTTTCTTTTCTTATAAAAACTAAAAGACATTTTCAAGTTAGACATTGTTAGGACACTTTCTTATGAGTTTGAGTTAGATTCTGTACAAAATTCGAAATAATCTGTTATGTAAAGCGTGCCTTGGAAACAAAAAGCAACACTTTTGTTTTCAAATAAAATTTGACAGTTCAGTTCCAAGTATAATAGTGACGTTTATTGTTATAAAATGTCATTTTTGAATTAGGAAAAACAAGAAATGCTTGAATTCTTTACGTTTCTCATTACAACGCGCAAATTAGCTCAGAAATATTTCTGCAGCCTACATGAAGACACCTAACCCACCTAGTACCTTGGACTGCACGGTCACCAAAATTAAACCATTTAAATTATTTTTTTTTTGGTGCTATGAAAAACAAAATTTACCAAACTGTACATCTTCATGTTGATGAATGACGTAGAAGTATTGTTACACCATAAGAAGAAGGTTTATTAAAAGAACAGTTTTTAATTTAAGAAGACATGTGGAGCTGGAGGATGGACAATTTGATTATCTGTTGTAATTGTTCGTTTTGTTGTTTGTACTGCATTAGATAAATTGCAACGTATATACTGTCAAATTTTCTTTGGAAACAAAAATATCTACTTTTTACTTCTAAAACCTCTTTACACAACATATTGCTGTGATATTACCTACAGTGCCAAGGGTTCCGGATGGAATGAAGACAAGAAAAGAAGAAATAATAAAATAAATTATTTTCCAAAATAATATACATTCACATTTTTACACTTCAAAATTTTACATCCTCAAACAAGAAACTTAAAGTAACCAAACCAAAAGTAAATTAAAGTTAAATTCTTTAAAGAAGTAAACAAGAGGGGGAGATTTGTATTCATATTGAATAAAGTCCCTAGATTACCAAAGTAACGCGATAAGTAAAGCCAATGAGGCCACAATAACGACGTTGTTCGGATAGCTGTCACCATTTCAAAGTGGCAGTCGTATTTTCACAGCTCTATTTCGAAATATGCCGGGCTGATGTGTGGTCTTACGTAAAAATAGATCTGAAAAGGGATTTTAATTATACCGAATTCCAAAAGAAGAGAAGTGAAGAGAAATTTGGTGTGAGTTTATAAATAGAAAGGATCGATCAGTTATTTGTGAGGTGAATATTAGTTTGTGCTAGAGATGGGCCAAGCAATGAACCCGGTGCACGTGAAAGCACCTATATATGTGGGTGCATATATGTATGAATCAATTTTTTTTACTTTTTACTTATTTTAAAATTTGGCGCCGAATTTTTTGGAGCCACAATGGTGGAAGTTCGCGTTACTTTGGTAATCTAGGGACTTTAATATTGAAGAGGAAGAAATAAATTGGGCAAGTGAGTTTGAAATTGAAATGAATTGGCAGGAGTTTACGAAATATTTAGACAAATTTAAAGGGAAGATAAAATATCCTCTTACCGCAAGAAATTGGCCGGTTCAAGCGGTAGTAAGTAAAAGGAAAAGAAGACTCGTCTATTTGGAAGATGGACGGCGGGTTCGAGTCAAAATGTCCACGGTGGAAGACGTGAATGTTAATTATTTGGAACTTTTAGAAAAAGAACTGAAAATTACAAAAAAAATTAGTGTGCGCGGAATAAATATTGTTATAGTAAAATTTGTATGTAAAATGTAACGTAATACTTACGAAATGTTTAGATTTAAGAAAAAATTGCAATTCTGTAATAATTTCCCACAACTTTTGACATGATATTAATTAACGTCAAAATTTAAAATGAAGTATAGGAAAATTGAGACAGAGATAAATTTCGTTCGTAAAAATTTAAAGCGTTTCCATGTATATATGGTGAACAAATATTGATCCGAGGTGTAAAGAAAGCAATAGCAACCACGAAAATTCATTCATTTCCTGACCTCTGATCCGAAAACAACAAAAAACCTAAATCACTTCTCTCAATCATAATCTGTTAAATTTATCAAATTCTTTCGTTCTTGTTTAATAGTTACATCGTTCAATTGTTACCTTTTTCACTTTTTCTCAGTTTTCGTTGACGTTAATTAAAGTTTTTTTTTTAATTTTCAATTAATCATTTTATTTAACTTTGAATAAAAGAATTTTTGGAAAAAACAGGCTAGTTGACCTATTTGGAAAGAAAAACGAGGAATGTCGCAGTAAGTGTCATTTCAAATAAGTAAATAGAAAGGGTTGCCATAATTCTTACATCCGAATTGTCACACATAAATTTAAATTTGATCCAATTAATGAATACTGTTGTCTACGATTCGCAACGATCGTAGATAAAGTATTTAAACTTATTGAATTAAATTAAATTGGAATTTCTAATTAAAGATAGATTGTGGACGATTCGCAACGATCGTAAACAATTTATTAAACCTACTAAAAAATTCAAAAAAATAAACAAAAAATTGGAATTTCTAATTAAAGATAGATTGTGGACGATTCGCAACGTAAACAATAAACATAAATTTGGCACCCAAAAAGGGGTCCAATAAAGTAAACCACCATATAAAAATATTTGGATATCAACGAAGAGCCAAACAAAAGCAATATGATTTAGAAATGTTGTCCGAAATCTCACTCAAACCATAAGTGTGACACTTTATTGCAATCAATAAAGAAAGATTTATTTAATACTATAAAAATCCAAAATCGCGTTCATAAGAAAATAAACCGTTGAATGTTGTTTGTTCATAATTTTTGATGACATGACAGACATATTTAAATTCCTTAACAATGTCCGAGTTAAAAATGCCAAGGTTTCAATAGTTTTTATATAAAAATAAAAAAAAAATAAAAATCCTGATTTTTGCTTTATAAAATCGTTCCACTCGAAAAACAAAAGACAGTTTTAATAAAACCCTGTTTAGTGAAAAGCAAGTTTTATTACTGCGGTGGATACATTCCACTTAACTTGTAATAGTACAACAATATTTGCTTTTTAACATTCTTTGTTAACGAGATAATAATTATAAAAGTTCCATCTGTATTTTCCGAAAGCCAGTGTAGGTATTAGGTATATAGGGAACTCTCCTCAAACTTACCATAAAATAACCTGATAAATTCAAATTCGTTTTAAAATAGAAGGTGTTCTATTTAAAATAACGAAATTAAGCATTGTACAGCAAATTGAGACATCCGATATATATTTCAAAATTTTATAGGGAGTTTGAAAGATTAAAGTTTTGTATAAAACAATTTTTCATAAATTCAATAGGAACAACGTTATTGAAAATCCGGGTTTAAATGCCACACGTTGTATATTTGACAACGTTTTTTTCATTATTTTGCCAGTATACTTTTTACGAATACTTTCAAGAAAACAGAAATATACCCAAGTATTTTATCAAACGAATTTAATTAAAAAGATATTTATTTTTTCAAACAAATTCATGATATTCCAACACTTTTTTGATATAATGAATTACTTTGTAAATTAAAATTTAAACAATTGTTAAGCTAAAGACTTATGTCAGGATACATTTCCAAATTGTAGTATTAGAAGATGTTTGTTAAAAATCATTTTAAATGTGGTATCAACGTACGAATATGTAGCTTTGAAAATTAAGAAATATTTAAAATAACGCAAAAACAACCAACACAGGAAATATCGAAATATGTTTTAACATGTCCTCATATAAGTTATTGATGATAATATGAGTAGTTAACCTTCGCTTTATGTTAATAACAAATCAGATATTAATTATTATCAGCGACGTAAATTTTGTAATCGTTTTGTCATACACTTGTTGAAACGTCTTGTACTTGACGTCATCAACTTTGCCGTATAAATCCAGATCGATTCCCATGACGCACGTTATAAATTTGCTGCAGAGGGGATGCAGGACAGGTGGTGGTCTCTTCAGCTGCCAACGAACGGGTTTTATTTGCGAATTCCGTTTGTTATCTGCAGACTTTATCGTTGTGGAACAAACAGAAGCAATTTAAAAGTTTATCTGTCACGTCTCTCCAGTATAGTATGAGACATGATTATTATTATTTTTAAGTGGATATGGTACATAAATACATATAGCAAACAGCAGTCACGTATTCGAAGCAAATATTCTGTGAAAATAATTAATAAATCAATTTAAAAACCTACTCGTTTAAAAAGATATTATGTTAGTTCTACATGTATATGTGTGTAAATATGTATCTAATGCATACAGAGTGTCCAAAGGGTGTGTTCTCGGACAATGTCCTCATAGCTAGTTTAACTGTTTTAAGAATGCAGTACTGTAGACCGAGTATAATGAAATCGATTTATATAGGAAACCACTTTTACTTTCAGTTCCAGAATCAATATCACTTTTCTAAATTTTCCAGATAGTATAAATTAGTAAGTATCAATTCTTGACATCTTTTCATTTCTGCACAGAAACGTAATCGTTAAAAATTTAAGCGCAAGTAGTTGCTACACTATGTGCATCTGACTTTTCTTCAGCCAATGAAATACTTGCAAATTCAATGTCAATGACGGCCATTACTGCATTTCTGAAACAGAGAGATTATAGGTACTGAAATAAAAAAAGTTTCAATGCCGAAGTTGAAGAACACCTAGTAAGTCGATAGCGACCACAGTTGGCAATCTCAGAATAATTAGCCTAACGCACCCATGATATGCTCATGGAGAACAAAAACAAAATTTTGAATGACTACTTTACAAAGTCCGTACCAGTCTGATTAGGTACTTCCTAATTTTTGATATCGAAAGGTGAATAAGAGATAAGCAGCGAATTGACTATTAGAAGTTAAAGTTATCTATAGAAACGAGTGTGAAACACGCAATGTTATTTTTACGATTTGCAGATAATTTTTATTTTCATCAGAATTTATGAAACTATTATCTTCCTGTCGGCAATTGTAATTTATATTTATCAATTATTAAATTTAATGAAACAGTTTTCATAAAATACGTAGCTTCCAAATATTTAATAAAATTTTATGTGACGATCATAGATAGTAAACTAAAATTTAGTTTTTTCTTTTTAATGATTCTGTTCTGTGATGTAATGCGGTTTATTTATACGAAAATAGAAACTCGCCTTGGAAAACCTATACTTAAAAGCAAATATTTCGTTGTGTTTGGGTAACATATTATTTCATTTGATGAAATTAAAGGTCAACTAGCAGCCTCGAGATGGAGAAGTAAGTTCGGAAGACCCAGTAAATTACCGACATTAGGAGATGTAGATCCCACGGGATCTTATTGCGCCGTTCCAGAGGATTGGCTCAGACGGAAGTGTGGTACGGGATTTATTCTACAATGCCTTGGTTTTGGGCCAATTAACAAATTAATTCGCGATGTGCTGTACATAAAGATAGGCTTTGCATGAATTAACAATATTCGATAACAATTTGGGCGAGGTCTTGTGTGATATTTACTTACAATTATACCAGTATTTAGCTAATATTAAATTTTTTTATAATATTGGTGATGGTATTACTAATAGCTAATAGCAAATGATAAATGTAGAATAACCGTGTAGAGTTTGTTGTATTTTAGTAAACTTAAAATAATGTGAAATGAAGGCAATTTTATGAGAAGCTCTTTTAATGATAGCTAAACTTAAATAAGTTAGTTTACTGGAGTTTTTAGGGGATATAAAACTATTTTTGGATGGCTGTAAATGGATTCCATCCTAGAGATGATGTAAAGTGTCTTAAAAGGAAACTATGTCATTATAATTCTTGACGCTAATTGGCTACTAACAATTCAGATATGAACTACCAGAATTCTTCAACGTCGAGCATGCAGCGGAGCTTTGGGTACTGAGATACAGAACCTTAACTTCCTTAATTGGAATCCATTTGAGATTTTCCGACTCCTAAAATAAAAACCAAACTCAGTGTTCGAAGCACTAGAGAATATTCGAGAAATCCATCTTTCGCGTATGTATTCATATTCGATCGTATATGGTTTCCCAATAGAACTATTTTGGAGGAGAGCACGTTTTCATGTATTTTTAATCTCCCCGTTTTCGTCCTTTCTCTTTTTACATTATATGTATGTATTTATCCCCTTTTACTCCATTTGAAACACATTATCACATCGCAGTTTTATGGTTATTAGCGAATAAGGACAAGGGTAAATAAAAGACGTGTTCGTGCCGACGTGTTGATGATTAACATAAAACCTGACATAAATTTCGTACACATTTACGATTTAATTAACACTAAAGTACACATCGGACTTCTTTGTGCATGATTAATCTTTATCTAATTTGTCAGCGCGTACGAGTTTCGTCTCCAAAATAAATTGAAATGGAATTTGCAAAAAACGAGGCCGAACGAAACTCCTACTCGGATGAATTTTTTTGTGTGCTTCTTTCTCTTTGTGCACGCTTTTTACTAATGGATTAAATTTAGTTTGGTTGAGATGCTGAGGAGAGTGCCATGCCTGAGTGAATGCCATTTTTTTTCAGGACGCTGAAATTGTAGACATAATTGAATTAATCATTTGGAAAACGTTGCAGACTGTAAATTACTGTAATATGGTAGTACACATTGTAGAAAAGGATAGATCTTAATTCACAGTTTTAAAAAACCCTAAAACGAAAAAAAAATCAGGTTTTATCAAAAATTTATTTGGACGTATAATACTTATCCTTATAATTTGAATAAAAATAAATATTATAAAATTGAAGAGAAAATATTCATTTGAGGACAAAAATAACAAAACCAGTCATTTGTTGGTTGCCACCCTAGTGGTAAGAAATATTCAAATTTTTATGGAAATTTAAGTTTTTTAAAGTTATTTTTAATTTTGTTTATAATTTGTCCCTCAGAAAACCTCACTTCTTTGTAATCATTTAAAAAGTTGAGTCGGTTTAAAATAAATTAAAAATTATGAACTTGTTAACAAAATTAATATTTTTTGGAAATGGAAATAACAAAAAAATCAGAAATGACAAGTTTTCTCATTAAACATATTATTATCACCAGTGATGTTGGCAAATTTATTTTGATAATTGTCTGAAATTTACTGAAAAATAAAATAATTGTTCCTTAGTGTTTTCGAAAAAGTGAACCATTATGAAAAGAGAACCGTCCGCGCAATTTACATCAGTTCTTATTAATTTGGAGAGCTACTTGTGCGATCAGTATAAAGCATAATAAAAGTGTTATTTAAAAGAAAAGTGCAGCAGCTCGTTATTTAGTGTTTTTAATCTATTAAGTCACTGTGAACAATTTAAGTATTTTTAATTTAATTAATAAACGATTATTTTTTCAAACTCCGAATTCGTTTTAAAGAGCTCAATATTCAATCTATGTATATTGAAGGATTTAAAAAGTGAAAATGTGTTAAGTGAAAAAATATATACTATCTATATTTCTCTAATGAATTCTTAAACTAAGTTTGAAGATAAAGGTGAAGTATGTATTTAATATCGACAAATATCAAAAAATGTTATAAGAGAATTTCAAGATAAAATGAACTGAAAACATACATACTTCATATAATGAAAATTAATTAAAAAATTAAGGGAACTTAAGGATAAATTTTATAGGAGCGAAGTTCCTTGCAGCCAAAAATTATTAGTTTCTGCATCATTTCCTATTTTATTAAATAATGAAAACATATCTGATATAATAAATTAATTTAAATGATAAATGTCCTTTAAATATCAAACTGAAGCATTAAACTAATTGAAAGGATTAGAGATGTGCCTAAAATTTTATTTTATTGGACAAATAAATTAAATAAATTTCTTAACGTAAGCTTCAGTTTTAATTAAATCTTTAAAACCTGTATGAGTCCTGAACAGTAACGTGATTCATTACGTAAATTTTTATTTATTAATTATAGAATCTTACAATAGAGCAAGGTCATTAGACCAGCGTTTCCCAAACTTTTAGACTTCGCGGCCCTCTTTTGAAATGTGTTATGATTCATGCCCCCGTCAAGCAAGAATTTCGAACTTTCCCGAGGGCAGTAGAATGGTCTTGAAATTGTGATGGTGTGGACAGAATGTATAAAAAAAATTGTACTCGTAAGTACATTATGTCCCCAGATTTAATTATCATATAGAAATATTTTTTATTTTCGTTTTTTCGAAAAAATTTTGTGTTCCCAGAGGGAGAAACGTTTGGGAAACGTTGCATTAGGCGATCTGACTGGTGGAGATTTTGCCCGGTATATCATAAAATTTATAAACTCCTTACGTCATGTAAACATCGACTTTTTATGAATCCTCTATGCGGTTATAAAACTTTATAATGCACTTTTATAACTGTATTTATTTTATAATAAATTATCTTAAAACATTTTTTTCACTCCTGATGAAGCTATCTATCAAAAGATAGAGCGTTAGTGTCAATTTTAGTTAAGGTAGTTAAGATAATTTATTACACAATTTCACCAGACAAGAATCTACCTTAATTATGTTTCAAAAAAATGAACCACCCTGATGGAGTAGATGCAGAACTTTGAAATTGCGTGAAAATGACAAGCGCATGCAGACAAACAAATAATTAAATTGTCAATTAAGTCTAACATTATTTATTCAAATAAAAATTAATAATGTGTTTTATCTCCTCGTACTCTTTTACATTCAGCAACCCTTCTGGGCATGTTGGAAATCAGGTGGTCGATTGTCTCTTGAGGAAGCTCATTCCAGGCTACCTGCAGCTCTGTTGACGGAATTCATCTAGTGTGTTGGGAGAGTGACGTAACTGACGCAGTCTTCTGTCTATCATGTCCCAGACATGTTTGACTGCGTTTAAGTCCGGTGATCTTGGCGGCCAAGGCAAAATGTTTACATTGTTTTCTGCTACGAAGTCTAAAGTTACGTGCGCAATATGAGGGCGCGCGTTGTCATGTAGGAAGACAGGCTCTGGAAGATTTTGAAGAAATGGAAGATCATTAGGCTCCAGAACTGTATCAATGTAACCCTCGCGTTTAGTGTGCCCGGAATTAATACTAAGAGAGACTTGCCTCCGTAGCACCTTGCCCCCCACGCCATTATCCCAGGAGTTATAGCTGTATGGCGACGCTGAGCATACTGTAATTTTTGCCTCTGGCCTCTCGGTCGTCTAATCCGTACACACCCATCACAATCAATATCTGGATTCATCACTAAAGATGATTTCTTCCCATTCATGGTCTCATTGCTGCCTGTCTTGACTCCGCTGCAGCCTGGTAGCTTTATGTTGTATTGTCATAGGTAGACGAAAATAAGGACGATATGAGCGCAGTCACCATGAACGTATTCGGCGATAAATCGTGCTCATAGAGACTCTTCGACCAATTGCTCTTACCCAGTTGATTCCAACAGCTCGTGGTTCTGAAGGGTCCTGAATTGCACTTCATCTTAAGAGGCGATCTTCCCGTTCTTGTGTTGCTCTGGGACGTCCTCTATCTTCACGACGAGCTACTAGGTGTTCTTCCTGCCAATCTCTCCAAGTTCGCCTCACAGTAGCGTGCGGTCGACTTACATGTTTACCAATTTCCCGAAAGCTTAAGCCAGCTTCGTGTATCCCTATAATTCGCCCTCTTTCAAAGGGTTTAAGTTGGTGAAAATTTGCACGTCTTCGCATTCGTGGCATTGTTAGAGGCACCAACAAGTACACCAATACAAAGGCAAACTAATACGGCGAAATAATACGATAAAGAAGATATCTGAAACAAAAAGACTTGTCCGGTGATAACTAAGAGATAACTTCTTTGAGAAGTGACAAATGGCTGTCATTATTTAATCATGCTTTTGTCTCCATGTATGTACTTCCTATTTGCATGCAATTTTAATGTTCTACGTTTACTCCCTCAGGGTAGTTAATTTTTTTTTGAAACGCAGAATATTTTGTTTATCGCCTACTATTTGTTAGCAAGGGAAGCAATGCTGTTTGGGATACAATATTTCCGGAAAACTAAAACAACATTTTCTTAAAATTTTTCATATGTTCTATGATGTATATCTATTCTTTCCCCCTGTATGTCTAGTCAACAATCACTCTGTATTATACTCACGATCTATTGTGTTAAATTCGATATTAAGACTTTTTAATTTTTTTTTAGAATTTGTTTCTAACTTTCAAAAATCGCGATATAATAAGATTTTTTTATAATAATTTAGTGTCTATTGTTTTTAGGTGTGTTTTAAAATTGTGAGCTAGAACATATCCCTTTCTATAATTGTAGTGAATTTTAATTTACAAAACGAAGGTCTTTCTGGCACTTGAAATTGGAAAGATAATCAAGTTTTATGTGTCTGCAGTTCAATATTGCTAAACATAAACTTCCTAATAGTGCTCTTGAAACGTGTTTTCGTCGTTTAATGATATATAACACGGCGAAATTGCTTTCATCTGCAGGTTTTTAATAACCAGTAGAACAAAGGAATCGTTGATGAAATCGAATAAAAATGTTATGCATGTTTTATTAACCATTGATAAAATCGAGTTATAAATAATTAATTTTCTCTGGTTCTTTTATTTAGCCGAATCTGTACCACGTCCGTCCACAAAGAGCTTAATTGACAGTAGGTATTTAAATATTTTTATAAGAGCAAATAATTAAAATATGTTTAATTTTCAGTTGCCATTGCAAATTCAATCCCATTCATTGGATTCGGTTTTCTCGACAATTTCTTCATGCTGCTTTTCGTAAGCATATTTAGATTGAGTTTTAATTTCAAATCTTTTCCCATTTTTTTTCACAGCATATTTTTACTTGTTTCAGGGTGATTATATCGACGTATACTTGGGGTCGTATGTGGTTTTATCAACGATGGGAGCTGCGGCATTGGGAAACACCTTTTCCGACGTCCTAGGTATTGGAACGGCTTTTTACGTCGAGCGATTAGCATGTAAAATAGGTTTCAATCCGCCCAAATTATCCCCCATTCAGATGGACATGCCGATATCACGAAACTTCGCAAATTTAGGTCGGGTCGTAGGTGTCACGCTCGGTTGCCTTCTGGGCATGTGCCCTTTGCTTTTTCTAAAAAAGACGAATAAGGATGCAGCCGAAGCGGACGTGCCAGAGTAAACTTAAAACGAAAATTAGTCTCAGTGGAATATGTAGGCGTAGGTCCAAACTAACGGTTGTGACGCTTTCGACTCAATTTCCGACTTGATATTTGCTCAGATTATGTCTTGCTAAAGCGGAACACCAATAAATGTACGTAAAAGTTCTCTTCGGCACTCTCGTATATCATCACTTTATGGTTTACATTTACATCGCGGTTTCTATCGACCAAATCATGTACCTGTGAACGTGTGTAACTTCTACGATTACATTGATGTATGTTCATTAGATGTAACCCTATAAATACTTTCTGCCTTAAAAACGAAATTTCTACAAATTACCTTCCGCAAATTTAAAAATTATATTCTTGTTAGGACCTTGTACACGTTGTAATATATTATTTATTTTAATAATGTTACTTGTATAGGTTTCGCATAGATCTATTAAATTATTTTTGTTGCGTAGTTTTATAAGACTAACTGCCGTTGTAACTGCGTTTAATTTATTGTCTGTTAAGAATATTTCGTCGTTTCTTAGAGCTAAGTACAAATACATACGTGTATAACGTGGAAATAATTCTTTTTTAATTTCAAATCCATTCTAAAACCAAAGAAAATCAATTGGAAGAAGGTTATTTTGTTAACAGAGATCATCAATTTTTATGTTTCATGCTGTTCAGTTTACTATTGATTTCAGAATGGTATAATACAATATACGGCGTTGCCAGAAGTAATGGCGCCAAATAGGGATTTAAATAAAACGCCATTTAATGACGGCAAAAAAATTAATAAACCTGTAGAACAGAAAAGATTTTTAATTATTCATAGCTATCTGAATCTGATTCTTCACTGCTACCTTGTACATTAATTATTAAAGGTATTACATCTACCGCATCCAAATGTTTCTCTCTGTCTCACCACTTCAATATTTCTTTCTCTGTATCCTTCACATAATCGGTCCACATTTTTGAACTGACATTGCAAGGACTTTTTATGCCACAAAGCAATGCAATTTTCTTTCATCTCGTCCTATATGTCAATTAAAATAAGTTTTAGCCCATACATATTCAATAGGATACAATTGTATAGAGGTAATTACAACACTTTGTGTCCCATTATTAATGCTAATTTATCCGCTATATTCTATACCTCAGAGGTAAAGAATCCTATCTCCATTATCACAGATTTAGAGAAAACGAGGTTTAAAGTTTTGAAATACAGTAATTATTTTTTTTACAATAGTAAAATAAAATAGCAATGCAACTCCTGGATTATTTTATTAAGTAATTTAACTAACATGTTTTACATTACAACTAGCATTAACATGCTTTACCTGATAAAAAATAAGGGGACTTACGATTATTTATCACTAAATGAAAAACCAGGTGTAAGACAAAAAACAAATCGTAATTCCAAATAAAGTTATGAATGGTGCAATAGAAAAAAAAATAGATGATTACGGTTCGCAAATTTTATTCCGTATCAGAGTTGATCACTTTTTGATAGGATATTCTCATATTTCTATAAAATTTGTGAAATTGAGAAGGTATCCACTCAAATAAATTTAAAAGATGTTGATGTTTCTTCCTTTTTCCATGTTAATTTTTCGATTTACAAATGGGGCATTTGATGCTGCATACAATATCTCAAAGTTTTTAAAATCTTTTACTTCCATGTTCCAAACTGCAGCTCCAGTTGATCGAATTAATTGTTGCCATTGTCATTGTAGGTTGCTTCTTTATAGTCCTCTCAATAAGAGCATGGATATGGTCTGCTTCCATATGCATATGAGCTCTTAGAAGGAACTTATGTATTACTGATTTTAAGGAAGGACAAACATTTCAAAGATAGAAATAGTTCACTACTATCATGATATTTCTGTTTTGGCTTGGGCAGTAGACCAACTTATTAATGTCTTTGTACCAAAGTCCTTTAAAACTTCATTGGTCCATTTTAGTAAGGCTGATGCAATTTCATGACCTCCTCTACCGGCCACAGATTCATCCCAGATCATAAATATTAGATTCCATAATCAAATGAACAACTTTAGCAATGTTTCATTCTTTAAACTATAATTTTTAACCAAGTCTCGAGCTACGCGTCTGCTACGAGGTCCCAAATAGGGCCGAAACAGCTATACAGAGGATGCTCGAAGGATTCACGGCAATCAAAACCGATTTTTAACCTAACCTAACTGTAGTATGATTATTTCAAAAAATGTATTATTAAAAGGATTGCAGGGCTACCAGCGAGGCTACTAGTAAGATGTCTTGCAAGGTTTACTAATTTTTGACCTCTTGATATCATGTTTGACACTTTATTTCAGCACAGTAACATAAACAATAGAGTTACGGTTGTTTACCACTTCAATATTTATACAAAAAGTCAACTGCACACAATCGTGTTTGGAAATACGACTTTTTACTTCTTCAAAAATTCACAATACGATTTTTTCTAAACGTTGTTTACAGAAACTAGCAACAGCAGACTTACGATGCTTTACCACTTAAAACTTTCCGCTTCTGTTATTTAAGAAAACGTATTATCTCCATTTAACTAAAAACTGGACGTACGATTCTTTACCTCTAATGTACAGATATGATTTTGGAGGTTTATTTCTAGAACAAATTTTATTTGTTATTGAATATTTATCTTCCTAAATACTTACTGAGATACTTTCCGTAGCAGTTGATGTTTTAATAGCTCTTGATTAAAATCAATTTTATTTTCTGTCAGCCAATTTTGAATTGCAGCTTTTTTCCATGTATTAGATGGTGTTTTACTTTCTGAATGATAAGGAGTATAATGATAATAATAATTGGTATTCAAACCAATATAAAAAGTTTTTAGTGTTTACCAAGATAGTCCCCAGATTGAGAAGATGAAGAAAAAACACATTGAGCCTGAAGAATGATATATCTGTAAGCACCTGATCAGTACGGGAAAAGAGGTTTATATTTTGTTAAAACGGTTCTTAACCAGAACACGATATTTCTAAAATAGAAATCCTTTACAGTGAAAATTAAGAATTTGGAAGTCTTAAATTCTGACTTCTCTGAACCCCCTTTCTAAACTTTACCACCCTTTTAACCAAAACTTTTCCAAACCAAATCGAGACGCGAGAGGCGACTCGTTTGTTAGTAGCGTTTCCAGTTTTAGCCAAAAATTAGCCAGCAATCGTTCTTTCCGCTCTCCTCGGACTTGATTTGAAATTTGGCCCTTTTTACCCTCAGACTTATTTATTTGTTGGATCTTTCCCCTCCAACTTCTTGTTCGGCTTATTAAAGATTATCAAAAAACTACCTTGAGATTTTAAATAGAATTCGAAAGTTTAAACATATAAAATATATATTAAAATAAAATTTTAGGAGAACAAAGAATTTACAACAAATTTTAAAATTAACAAATCGTAACGAAATTTTCCCTTAAAACACAAGAACTACAAACAAGAACAAATATCAAGAAAATTACAGAATACAATACAAAATATCTGAAAATATTTATGACAACAAAAAATATATAATTCGACAAGGAGAGAGGTATAATTCACATAGAAAAATGCTTTTAGTTAATTAACTTTCCTGACAAAAATTACATTGAGCTTACCAGCGACGAATCAAAAGATTTTTCTTGTATCCGAAAATTTTGGGGATACACTCTAAAGTTAGATTTGCGAGACTTGTTTCAATTTCGACGAATATAATTTAGGTAAAACACTAAAACTGCGCGGGAAAAGCTTCTACTTTTCCTGACTGAAACCGATACAAATTTTTGGAAAATTTATAACAAAAAAAAATCAGAACCCGAACTTAGAAAAAAAATTTTAATTAAAATTTCGACGAGAGATTTAACGCGACCAAACCTAAGGAAACCGGGAACTGTCTTATCTCCCTCGCGTAAGCTACTTAAAGACTCGTCACCTCCTGGAAAAGTGAGGAGGGAAATACTGCGAGATCAGCAAGAATTTGAATTCAGACGGTCCAAACAGTAACTTTCAAGCGAAATCTTTCTCGTTACGAGAGGGCGTAAACGTCTCGCTTTTACCGAGTTTTACCAACGTCGGTCGTTTAAGGGCAGAGACGTACAGTGGCGTGATTTCCTATTGCTGAGTCAATGAGAAAATTTTATCTCGTAACCTGATATTAGTATTGATTTGAAAACGCATCTGAAGCTCAAAAGCGGCACGAACGTCCGGTTTCTTTCCAAGAACAAGCAGAGCTGATAATCAAATGATTAAAATAAAATAAAAATAAATTAATTCAATAAATTCTCTAAAGCTTTTTTCCGGGTTCTTACATATCTATATACACAAAACAATTGAAATTTCAAATAATTGATTAAGGATCAGTTTCAGAATCGAATATAAAGGAAACTTTAAAATTAAAGTTACAGTCAGATGTGTAAATAAATGTGTTTTCACATCTGAAAGTGACTAACTTTAAAGTTTTCTCTAAATTCGATTATGAACCTGGCCCTTAATTCCTTAAACTTATCGCAGCATTTAAAATTAGATACGTATCTACGTATATTAAAATTATTGTGGGCAGAGATTAATTTTTAATTATTTCTTAAACCACAGTCTCCTTTACTACTTTTTAGTTCGAATATTCAAATTATTCGAATATAAAAATTTATAAAATTCCCAGCCTAAATATATGTAGAGATTTAGCGCATGTAAGAATGAAAAAGAAGTTTATGGTGCATCCACCGGGTGAATTTTCGTAAAAGCCTTATGTTTACTATTCTATTTGGCAGCATGTTGAATTCTTGCTAACGTAATTTTCGGTTACATACGATATCCTAAACGTATCTTTATTATTTTAAGATGGTACGAGTTTTCGTCATCAATAGCGTATTACGCTTGTTGCTACGCGATTTTTACTGTACATGAATGGCAGATTATTAAACCGCAGAAACTTCCGCGCGTCCTTGGAATGATGACGTCAAAATGTTACTCCGATCCCTCATTATTAATAATAAAACAGTTCTATCATTACCGAGTGAATTTTATTAAAAAAATGAAATTTTTAATAAAGTAATGCTTTAAAAGTTTTATCTCGTTTTTGCAAAATTAAAAATTTAAGAACTATATCAATTAATAATACAATCAATTTTAATGTTTTATTACACATATAATTCAAGATTAACAGAAAGATAAACGAATATTGCAAGGAATAATTTACAAATGTGAGCTTTCGAAAGGGAAGAATAAGGATGATTGCCACAATTTAAGTCTTGATGCCTCGAAGGTAATTGAATGGTTTCAACACAAACAGGCCCTCTTTTATCGTATCAGTCCATTCCTCATGCCAGGATCTCTCCAACTGGTCCTGAATCCGAATTTTCGTGGCTTTGTGCACCTGGTCTTCCAAATCGATGATCTTCGAATTTGCAACAGCTGAATCTTTATTGGCGTAATATTTGAATTCTGGTATGAAATCAAACTTTTGAATCATTTTAGAAATCCTCGTCAGCCATTCCATGGTCGGACTTGACCACCAGTCCCATGAGATCATCTGTTTATTGTCGAACTCACTCAAATTTTCTGATTCTAAAGAAGATTTATTGCAGTCGGAGTTTAGATCTGTTGATTTAATCGAAGCCAAAATCAAGCCAGTTTTTAAGACATCCACAGCATCTATTTGTTTCTTAGGGTTGCATTCGAAATTTTCCATTTTTGATAGGTTTACGTCGAAAATGTTTTCTTCTGTGGGATATTTGCAGGTAGGTAAATTTATCATATTTTGTGCTGCCTCGTTCTTGGTTTGTTGTAGACAATTTCCAGGTAAGTGACTGACAATAAACATGGAACTAATTATTGTTAATATTCCAATTGCGTAGGTAATAATTAGTACAGCTGTTAATGTTGCTATGTATTGTGTAACAGCCTGGATATCGACGTTAACCAGCAGAGACTCGAGTTCTGTGTAAGTAAACCAACCCCTGGTTGTACCTGCCTTTTTAGCAATTATGTTTTCAAGTTGTTTCAATTTCTTCCAGAAAGTTGGTTCATTTACAAAAATTTCCCAATTCTGTAATACAAGAATATTTATGTAAATGAGAG
This sequence comes from Serrognathus titanus, assembly GCA_039766575.1. Lineage (NCBI taxonomy): Eukaryota > Metazoa > Arthropoda > Insecta > Coleoptera > Lucanidae > Serrognathus > Serrognathus titanus. The sequence continues at coordinate 24,532,937 of CM077913.1, forward strand.
TGAATTTTTAGCAATAATTTATTATACAGAGGTTTTACCACACTACTAAACGATATTTTCAATTAAAATTGGAAATTAATTTTTACATTGCAAGTTCAGAAAACATAAGATAATTTTCTCTCAACATGACCAATGAAATCATGTCGAGTAACTGTTTTAAAAAGAAAAAATAAATTGACTTGAATCATGTACCCTAACAAGTTTGTCAACTTGGAATATTTATATTCAGATAAGGCAAGTTTTTTTGTTGCTTTCTTGATATTTTATTAAATACTTTTGAGAGAAGTAGTTTTGTTATTATTTTTTTTAAATAAATTGACTTACAATAGCTTTCAGGAAATCCTTTTCCAACTGGGCCAAATTTTTAATAGATACACCTCCAGAAATAGCCCACTCATCAATAAATACTTCATCTTCTTCCCCATCGTCATACAAAAATTTGCTTGATACCATCTGCAATAAGAAAAAACTGAATTTGCATAATCGACTTGTTTTCACATGTACATTTACCAGTGAAACTAAAAACAATTCCGACGGGGTGATTTGCAGCAAATAATCGGGATTTCCAGCTTTTAGCCGCTCCAAATACAGCATGGCCAAAATAAACGAACAGGGTGAAACGCAGGCGTTCCTCGAGATCGACGCGGCATCGTTGGAGTGCAGTCTTTCCAGAGATCTTCCATTTTGTGCTTCAGAAAATAATTCACTGGCGTATTCTGAAATTTATTTAACAGATTCATGGCTGATTTCTTCGTACTAATTTAACTAACAAATAAGAATAGCTTAGAGATAAAATCTGTTAAACAGTAATTTTGCGTTTCTTCACTTTTAGATATAATTTACCTAACTACTAATTAAAGTTAACTAACACACCCTGGGAAATAACAAGCAGATAACTATAACTGAAAGGTTAATATTTCAAGATTTTCTATTTCATGAAGAAATCGATCAACTTACACCAAATCTTCAAATAAAAATATGTTTATACCTTAACTTTGTTCTGATCCAGAATTACAACAAATCTGTGAATAACAATATATTCAATGATTATAATGAAAAGTCTTTTACTACAATTCTAATATTTACTGTTCCAAATCGGTCTTGCCATATGGTATCATCAAGTAGAACATTTTTTAAATATAAACCTTCAAGTCACAGAAAATAATACAATATAGAAGTAATACTTAATATTAATAAAACTTATGTTATTCTCTAATTTTTTTATATTTCTGTACTCATATTTGTATAAATAATACCTCTAGTACGTATAAATAAATAAACATAAGTAATTTGAAAATCTGAAATAATTGAGCTGTCTTTTAACTGGTACCGTAAATATTGTAATTATTAAGTGTGCGTTAAGAAATTAGATACACAATTTCCAATTTATATAATTTAAAAAATTATCAGTGTTGAAATATGTTCATTGAGAACTGCATTAGGAAATAATGACAGCGTAAAAATATTTTCAGGTTTTCAAATTTAGTTTCTAGTTAATTTCCTTTGGAACGATTTCTAGAAATTGGTCAAATGTGAATAAAGACCACAATAGACATCTATCACAAGAATACATGTTTAAATTTATGTGTTGTCAAAAAAAAATATATCAATTATATCATATTTCTTTTCCTTCGTTTTAAAGTATAAATACTAAAACTAAGCATAAGACTGAAAACGTTACATTTTGCAAGCGTGAACAAGATGTAGTTAAAGAAGGAGTGTGTAAGTGTAAGTTGACCAGACGTCCTCCTTTGAGGAGCACAGGCCTCCTTTTAAAACAATTATCCTCTATTTTGTCGTTTTCCTGAGTCCTTCCTTGATAAAAATTCATAAAATAAAATTATAAATTTCCGAAATCGACTTTTACATTTTGTATTTTGTGTTTAAATTATTGATGCCAAGTTACCGCGTTCAACACCTTTTCCAATTGTAATTAAGAATTCGTCAGTTGTAATTCAGATTTATCAATTCAACTTCAGATAGTATCATTTGTAATTTAGATTTAATTTCAGAATTCGTGATCTGTAATTCAGATTAATCAATTGTAATTTCAGAAAGTATTAAATGAATTTCAGATTATATCAATTCTAATTAAAAAATCGTCACCGAAGTTAATTTCATACTTTCTGAATTACAATTGATGTTTTCTGAATTTAAATTCTATTTTACATTTAACTACAAACAACTTGCAATTGAAGAGCACAGGGGAAAAACAATCTAAGTCACAGATTTACGAAAAATGTTTTATATTGTTTCTTATAGTTTTGAGGGTGCTTGTTCCAATGGTATATTTCAAATGTACGAAAAAGCGATTTAAGTCCCTTAAATCTGCCTACAAAGAAACACTGTTGCACATGAAAAATTATCTAAGTCCACTGACTATTACATAAAATTGATCAAGCAATTCGTTTTTCTTCTGTACCCTTTAGTTGTTTTGGAGGGTGGTGGATTGAAAATGATACGTTGAACGCGGTAGGGGTCCCTGGGGACTGGCATCGCACTTTTACATTGTGCGAGTCATTTTTACCAAATTTTCCGTAACTTAGTGTATTTGTATTTTCGAAAGTTATGATCCAATTTCAGTTTTAAAAAGTGTTGTGGATATCTGTAAAAATGACGAATTTCAGCAATGCTTAGGAATCTATCCATCCCCGAGGACCCCCGCCGCATGGTGGTTATAATTATTAGTGGGATACGGTGATGGTCTCCAGAGACCGATACAGAACATATGATCACATATGACATGTTCCAACAGCAAAATTTGATCACATTTTAGTCGATTATGTGTTGTATTACCACTGATCAGTAGGAGTTGTTACACGTGCATGTCTTCGACATTATAATGGGTTCTCGCGGTAAAAGATTAGTGAATTTAGCTTTAGGTGAGAGTTGAAAATGAGAGTGTCGCGAATATTGACAACATTATTGATACGGAAGAATCAGTTTCTGACAGCGAACATTCAATAGTAGACAAAATTATGTTCCGTCAGCGTCATCAACGTCTAACTCGGAAAATGGGCCAGAGATTGCAGATTATTCGGACTTTGAGGGTAATTTTCAAGCAGCCGAAGGCATCAATCTTGGCGAAAATGTTCTAAATGAAAATACTGATAATAACGGTATTTTGTTTTTACATTTTCTATTGTTTTATTTATAACTCCAGATAACGATGCTTGGGATGATGTAGTTGTAGGGAATTCAAACTTCAACGAATTACAAGACTTTAAATTTCCGAAATTCATTGTCCTGCTGATGTTACTCTTTATTTATTTCTGATGATATCCTAGATTTAATAGTAGAAGAAACAAATAGGCACGTTATACCAACAATGGGACTGAATCAAGTACCTTACCTGAATTTATATTGGTCAAAAGATGCTATGTTCCGAAATGAAGTTATTTCAAGTACTATGACTCGTGATAGGTTTTATTGTTGCCGAGATGTTTGCACTTTTGTAACAATGACGACGATAATTTAGACAGAAATAATCGCTTATTTAAAGTTGATAAAGTGCTCAAACTTATTAATAATAATTTTAAAACAGTACTAATTCCTGGTAAAAAAGTTAGCCTTTGACGAAACAATGGTCCTCTTCAGGGGTTGTTTAGAATTTCGCCAATAGATTCCAAATAAAGGCCACAAATACGGCATAAAGCTATATAAATTGTGTATCACTGATGGATACCAATCAAGTAATTGTTTTATACCGGGAAAAATGAAAAAAAGAGGTACAATATCACTCAGAAAGTATAGTGCTGAATTTATTGGAATGTGTTGACGAAATTACCATTAGCAAACATTCTGTTCAAAAAAAAGATAATTTATTGTGGCACTCTAAGGTGTCACAGAAAAGGTTCACCTAAAATTTTTTCTACAAAAAAAATGAAAAAAAGGAAAGATTTATGGAAGGCAGAAAGGATATCTGAAAATTATCAAATGAGTGACCACGGATCCAACACATGATTTAACATTAACTGCAACTGGAAGATTAATAAGAACAGGAGAAAATGTATTGAAACCGAGAAGTGTCATAGCTTATAAAAGGCGAAAAAAGGAGTAGACTTAAGCTACCAAATGTCCTCATACCATTCAGTTTTATGGAAAGTCTGAAATGGTATAGGAAATTAATATTTGAGCTATTGTTTGGAATTTGTGTAATAAACTCATGTGTGATTTATAACGAAATATTTGATGATAGATTATCTACCACAGAATTTCGAAGGGAGGAATCTTATTGAACCGCTAGCTCAAAGAAATACCTGTGTCCTAAAAAGGACTATCACACATTTGTCAAACCATCAGGGCCTGGAAGAAAAAAAAGAAAAATGTGCAGAGGATGTTATCAAGAGCTAACGAGTGTCTAAATAAAAATCTGGTCAAGTAGGTTGTGGTCGAGAATTTATCCACTGCATGTATGTCGCTTCTAAGTTCAACGGCTAACCTTTCAAGTGTAACGTCAAAATTGATACTGAATTATCATTTCCTTGTTAAAAGTGATTTTAAAAGACGTGCAAACGTGAAATTTAAAAACGTTTATTATAAAATATGCTGAATATGCCCACCCCCTTCTTGGTAACATTTAATAATTCTGTTTTTAATTCCATTAACATTTTGCAGTAAATCCGGAGAGTTGTTGATGTCTTGACACTTATCAAATATACGTTCTCTAAGATCGTTATTATTTATTATTATTATTATTATTATTTATAGGTGCTGAGTAAATATTATTTTTGATGTAGGGCCATAGAAAAAACTCACAAGGAGTTAAATCACAGGAACGTGGGGGCCAGGGAATTTCCGTATTCCGACTAATACGATTATTGTAAAATTGTCGTATTAGTACTACATTCTCCCTAGTACAGTGAGGTGTTGCACCATCTTGTTGAAAATATCCTCCTTGTAATTCGTCATCATATAATTGTTGGAAGAATGGTAGTAAAATTTCAGTTCGGTAACGAATTGAGTTTATGTTACCTGAAATTAAACGGCAGAATTTAAAAAAAAAACCTAACTTAAAAGCGATTAATTAAGGCCACCTTCAAAGAAAATTGGTCCTATTAATCTCCTACCACTAAAGGCTACCCACACACCAACTTTTTCAGGATGTAAAGATGTTTCTGCAAATGCATGTGGATTTTCGGAGCTCCATATTCGCATGTTTTGTGAATTGACGTACCCATTTCTATAAAACCAGGCCTCATCGGTGAAGAATGTTCTATTTAAAGTTGCGTCATCATTTTGTAACACTTCTAAAAACCAGTGACAAAACTGAAGTCTTTGTGGAAAGTCAGTTTGTAACAATTCAGGAAGCACAGTTATCCGGTAAGGATAAAGATGTAAATCCTTTTTTAATACTGTACGGCACGTTTCCACAGAGGTGCATCTTCCATTATCTGATTGACTTCATTGAGAACTTCCAGAGTATGTTTCTTTTGCCTTCCGCTTCCTTTTTTTCTTGTTAAAGATCCAGTTTGTCGAAATAATGCCACACTTCGATTTAGACACTCTAGAAATTGTTTATAATCAAAAACAATTTCTGGGAACTGGACAAGGAATTCCTCCAAACAGTCTTGAATTGAATAGGACCAGACACCGTTAATTTTGCGACCGTTTCGAAAGTAACTTTCAATCATAAATGTCTTTTCTTCAATTGAAAAGGGCATTTTTTAGTAGTTTGTGAAAAGAAAAACTATTTTTAATTGAAAATCACTTTGACGTTACACTTGAAAGGTTAGCCGTTGAACTTAGAAACGACATGCATGCAACGAACAAATTTTCGACCACAACCTACTTGACCAGATTTTTATTTAGACACTTGTTATGTTTAACATCTGGATGTCATTAGGCTAAAAACCAGGTTACCAAGGTTACTTCTTTTTGTAATGATTGTGCTTTAATAAATTACATACGTAATCTTATATTTTGTTTGTACACAGATGCTTGTACTGTTCTTTAAAAATATATCTATTATTTTAGTACATAAAATAAATATTTTAAACAAGTTGTCGCAATATAAATTTGAAATGTAATACTGCGGCATTGGTCACTGTAAACCACTCCTGCCTTGAATTCAGTTGACGATGCATATAATAAACAGAATACTGCATAAATGCTCCTTAAAATAGCTCAACTACTCCAATAATATAACGCTCATTGAGCGAGCCGGTGGCATTCGTCGGAGACCCCCATCGTCATAATGAGAAATTCTGTCTTTTTGACTACCACAGTCAACATGTTAAATGATGATTTAAAAATAAAATTCGAGTGTCCGAGTATTTTTCTAAAACATCTTTCTCAACCACCTAATAGAATTTATCCATTACTTTCGGAAAACTGCATTAAGTTAAAAAACAGGCTGAAAAATTGAAAACTCCAAACAATTGAAATGTAGTACATTCTAGCAATTGCATAATAGAATTATCAGAATTCAGTTAAGAGTAAGTAATACAGTATATTCTCTCTCAAATGTGCAAATGTATGTAAATTACATAAATGGGGAATTAAAAACTGTCTGGCTAAGAGAGGTGTCATTAGGCGCTTTCCAATTACACGTTTGTGCTATTCGGGACTAGTCCGGAGATGATCCGAAGCGTTCCAATTGTAAGAGCATGAAGCACCTGAACTAATCAGTTTTGATTTCCCTCTTCCCCTCGAGCACCTGTCATATCGTTTGCGTTTTGAGCACCAAAAGGTTGGGGAAAGGGAATACATGTGGCGCGCACATGGTCAGTTTGACATATACGTCACAACTGACGCTTGCTAGCATTCCCATTACGATTTCTAAAGTGTAGCTCGGATCAGATCAGTTCAGGTGCTTAGAGTTCGTAATTGGAAAGCGCCTCATGTATGAGAAGTGTCCCTTAAGAGAGAGTGCACTTTAAATCTGCTATGAATAGTGTTGTAAAAATATTATTTTTATAATATTTCGTACAGCCCTACGTGTGTTTTATGATAAAATATGATATTTTTACAACACTAATTACATCATGGCCTTATTAAATATGTTTATTATATTATTATATTGTTATTTTGAATGTTAGATTTCAATTTTCAGCTTTAAAAGTGACAAGTGACATCTAAAATATTAACAAGAACGATCAAAAACAGATGATTTATAGTGTTTTCAATTGGCATGCACTATGTATACTCAAGTAGCTCCATCTTTTAGTATATGAGGTTTAAACAAGATAAATATACTGTGAGTGTGCACTCGGTGCACATTGTGCACTTCAATCTAAATGCTATTAGTTCCTTGAACTAGTGAAGATAACCTCTTTTTGGATGCTCACTACATACACACCTGTGACTGGTAAACTTAATCTATCACTGGTCGGCAGTTTTCCGTAATATAAAGTTTTCGTTATTCTCGTTAGGAACTTGTGTCGATCCCCGATAGCCTAAGAAAAAAAGTTATGTATTTATAGATATCGTGTGTCAACATCTGGAACTGACGTATACCTTGAAATGCTTCTCCTTGGTCTTCTTGGATATTTTAGACATGTTGTAATGTATACTTAAATTCTTAGTTGATAAAATTGGGAATATGCAAATTTTTAAGACAAATTCGTATGACCTCACCGTTTTAAATCACACCATCACCCGTTGGTTGAAATTCCACTAAAATATTTCTATAAAAAAAAAATAAAAAACTAAACTTAACCAAGGACATAATTTATATAGAGAAGATAACTTATTTAAAATTTCGAACGAAATGCAATTAATACTTTGCAATATGAATATGTAGTAAAACAATTAAACATTTATGATTTAAGACAAATATTGCACAAGTAAATTAATTTTTTTACTTGTAACTTTACATGAGAAAAATGAAAAATAAATTGTAAATTTAACGATTGGCAACAGTTAACTGTGGCTATAGAAATAAAGTCTATGGAAGACGTAAAGTGACTTTTAATATGTAATTGCAAAACTATTCTATTAATGATAATTGTAAACAAATAACCTATCTGTGTCCTTGCTGTGTAAAAAAAGTGCGCGAGAATGTACCTGCTTCACGTTGAACGGTGAATTTCAAAATGTCAAATCGAACTACATCATGTGAAGAAGGAAGAACTAAATGTTTACGTTTGCGAGAGGTGCAATCGAATTTTGTAATACTTGAATTTTCCCACGGTAATTATATAATTGTCGCCTAATATGTGATCTCGTTAACATGAAAAATGTTACAGTTCTGGAAAAAGTCAGGTAAACACGCTCTGACATTTCTATCTAGGTTATATTGTTGTTTTCAATGGAATTGTTTGTAGGTCAAAGGAATGCGAACTATTCGAACTCATCCTCGCCCACAAGGAGCGCGAGTTCTAGCCCTTCTAAATCGAGTTGTGGGATTAAGTCAAATAGTTGTGACTCATTTCGTTCTGGAGCTGTATTATCTCTCGATGATGATGGATTATTTGATATAGGTACTGATTCAACTTACTACTAATATAAGTATTTAAATATTACTTTTTTAAGTGGTCCAGGTAAGAGGTAATCTTGAGGTTTAAGAACTTATCCTATATACAGCCCATCATGTTGAAAATGTTACAGATATACATTGTTCTCAAATTTACTGTTTTCTGTTTACAAGTAATAGAGGAGAAGGGGGTGATTTTGAAGTAAAAATAAAAAATAGAGGTTTTTATAGACTATTGGCCTGTAAAAGTTTTAGTTTTCATTTATCTACTAAAGTAACTAGGAAATTAATTTTCTTGCTTTATTTTAGTAAAACCCCTAAGCTTTAAGCTAAAATGAATTTCAAGCCTGGATAAACATACAGGCTGTTCATAGTAAGTAGTTATACAGCTGACCTTTTCCTTTGAATTTGGGTTGTATTAATTAAAGTGGTATGATTTACTTAAGGTTACTGTAATATTAGAAAAAACAAATTACTGACAGGCTTGAATTTATTCAATTTTTAATATGTGTACAAAAAGTTTTTCCATCTAGTGTGTTGCTCTCATTTTTTCGCATGTTCACGTATGTTCCTTAGTTGATCCGTACTCTAAACAGACAAGTAAACAAACATAACTTTAAAAAATTGTTTTATTAATTTGATTTTACAATGGTTTCCACATTGGAAGAAAAATTTTTTATGGTTGAATCCTACTTTCGAAACGCCCAAAAAATCAATGGCGAATGGACCTATTCTATTCCTGATTGTATTGCAGAATTCCAGGAAAAATTTCCAGAAACTGTATTTCTGTACCACAAACTTGTTAATCAACTTCAGTATTCTATAGGACTATTCAGAGAAACTGGCAGTGTGGCTAAAAACAGGTATTACGTAGGCCTAAAGTAAGAACTGATGAGGTAGTTGAAAATGTGAGACAAATTGTGACTGATGCTCCTCGCACTTCCATCCGTCACCTGTCACAAGTTGATCTTTCTATCAGGACTTGCAGAACTATTCTAAGAAAGGACTTACAAATGTTTCCTTATCGTTTGACTGCCATGCATGAATTGGTTCCAGTAGATTTTGAACCAAGGCAAAGAAACTGTCATTGGTTTTTAGACAATATTGGCAATGACTATTTGTTGGACCAAACTTTCTTTTCTGATGAGGCCTGGTTCCGTTTAACAGGATACATCAATTCCCAAAATATGAGGATCTGGATTACAGAAAACCCCCTTATTTTCATTGAAGCACAAAAAATTGGTGTTTGGATAGGTTTAAGTCAGAGAAGATTGATAGGTCCAATATTTTTGAATGGCATACTAACAGCACTTGGATATTGTGAAGAGATTTTGCATCCATTTATTAATCAACTGCATGATGACGAGTTGCAAGTTGGATATTTCCAGCAGGATGGTACAACGGCCCATGCTGCTGGAGATACTTTCCTTTCCGCCATTTTGGATGCATAAGTTACGATGACGTATGATTAAACGACGAATTCTTCGAAATATCAGAGGACGATCACGAATGGCATCAAAAGTAAGAATAATTCCTAATTACACTTCTGTGTTTATAGGAGTTCCATTTAATATGACCGCAAATGTAAATGAATTGAAGTTATAACTCAGGATCGTGCATGTTAAGGAAAAGAACCATCTTTAAAATCGCTGGATTGGGAGATATGGACCTTAGCCCGCAAGATCGCTAGATATGACACCAAAATTCATTTGCATTTACATTTGTCTATGAGAACACAGAAAAGCGGAATTAGTCTTGCTTTTGAGACCATTCGTGATTGTCCTCAGGTATTTCGAAGAATTCGTCATTCAACCATATATCGTTATAACTTATATATCCAGAATGGTAGTCTTAATTTTGAAGTTTCAAGTTTTCTTAATAAGTTGAAACCCATTAAAATTGTATAGCTACTAGAAATAAGTAGAAAAGTTACTTCCTCATTTTTTTTTTTAATTTCGTTTTAACTAGATGTGGAAACATTTCCAGACACAACTTTATTAGCAAAAGTTGTTTAATTCCGTGCCTTCTACTATTTCTGAAAGTTAGGAACAGTATTTCTGAGACACGCTGTGTATGAAGTTATTCAATAATTTTTTTTAATGTAACATTCTACTGGGTGATTTTTTAAATATTTTATCAACTCTTGCCATGAAATTTGGACGGCTTGTCTTAGCTTAACTGAAATACTTCTTGAGGTTACTTTACAGTAAAGTTAAAACATGCTATCCAAATTTCATGGGAAGATTAAATAGTCAGTTGTTTAGAATTCAACAAAAATAACGATCATCCCTTCATCTTGTATATTCTTAAAATTTATGTGATTTACTGTAGGATTTATGTTATCAGTAGAGAACGGAATATGTGCAGCCTATTATTACACAAATATGCGCATATGTATGCACTCTTTTTTTAAATATGCATAAAATATGCAGAAAATTTTAAAAATATGGTGTGCATATGCCACCTCGTTTATTATGTATATGCAGAATTGATATCGTTTCCGTTAAAGTCAAATAATCATAAATCTAAAATTTAAAATAAAGGGGACGTAAGGTAATGCTTTATTTTACAGATTTTAATAATTCTTACAATAATTTACTTTACATAATAATTCAACAACTGAAAATAGGGTATAAAAAAGACACAATCAGTCACTGTTATAAAAACATTTAACAACTAAATGCTGTCCAAAATTGTTGAGAAGTAAACTCTATAGATCCATAAAACTTCTCGCGACTTTTTCCCTATCTGATACACTTAAGAAACAGCTATTTAAGCAGCTGTTATAATCGACGGCCCTTTAGGGTATGCAAATATTATTTCTAATAAGATATAACAGAAATTATCTTGAAAGTACTGTCGTTCTTTTTAAACTCCGATTAGTATTTAACGCTATATTTTTAAATCAGTATACAATAACTAAATATTTTTTTTATATTTATTTAGTCGGTAATAATTATATTCGAACAAACAAAAAAGAATATTTAAGATTTCTTGAATTAAAATAATTAATCGAGTCTCCAAGACGTCTGCGGTATAGGTAAGCAGGTCTAATATACAGTGTGAACTTTTAGTGTGGAACAATACATATAAATGAGTGCCAGATCATATGCGGCCAAAATCCTCACAGGTAAACCTATTTTCTTTAATGCGAATATTTTTTTAGTCATCTTTTTTTTCCACCCCCACCCTTCTCCGCAATGACGTCATCGTCATTTTTTTTAATAGCACGCCCCCAATTTTCTAGTAGATTTGGGTAGATTTGAGAATTCTGATTTCATCATTATGCATAATTTGATATTCGCACTGACAGTACCCGAGATATTGATTATGAAAAATAAAATCAAAAAATGGAGATTGCAAGGAAGAACAATAATCAAGAAGTGTCAAATTTACTTGAGGAAACTTTATATCTTTTATTTCAACTATGGCGATGAAACAAATGATCATTTTGAAACAAATACTTTTTCGACACAATGTATTAATTGATTGTAAAAAACAAAAAAAAACAGAAACTCGAGATAGCTGTGTTTTACAAATAAATGATAAAAAGTATCCGTAAGTAAATTTGATAGTTCTTGATTACTGTTCTCCCTTGCTATCGAATTAATGCGAAATGGTTCGTTATTTGTCAGAAAAACAAAGAGTCGAAATTCTGATTATGAAAGGATGTGGGGATAGACAACGAACACAAGAAGAAGTAAGTGTTTTATTTAACAAGAAATATCCAGATGAGGATCCCCTAGTGTACTTTACAATTTCCAAAATTGCAAGAAAGTTTTGTGAGCTGGGACATGTTAGAGACAATTTACGGCACCCCAAAGTATCCGAATAAGTTCAATTGAATGTCTTGTTGCATTTACAAGAAAATCCGCATAAAACCTCATGAGCGGTGGCTGCTGATGAAGGCATCAGTCAAACTTCTGTTGTGAAGTACTTGAATGTACATAAATGGCATCCATACAGAGTTAAGTTAGATCATGAGTTAAACGAAGACGATTCTGATCGTAGAGTTGAATTCTGTGCTGACATGATGGAGAGGTGCAATAATGATGCTGATTTTGTCAATCGTATTATCGTTTCTGATGAAGCTACCTTCACTCTCAACGGTACGGTCAATAGACAAAACTATCGCTATTGGGCGCCCCAGAATTCGCAGTGGATGATGGAGGCCTACACTCAATTTAAAGAAAAGATAAATGTTTAGGCCGGCATAGTTGGAAATAGAATTTCAGGACCTTATTTTATTGAAGGATCACTAACGGGTGAAAAGATCGTCTTGTTCCCGCTCTTGCCGTGCTATATCCAAATGAAGACAATCCTGATGTTCCAAGTGGTAATTTGTGGTTTCAGCAGGACGGAGCACCGCCACATTACCAGGTTAATGTTTAGGGTTATTTAAATGACATTTTTCCTGGGCGTTGAATTGGGAGACGAGGAGTAATTGAATGGCCTGCATGTTCAACTGACCTCATGCCTTTAGATTACTTTCTATGGGGTTATCTTAAGAGTAAGAGTAAGTGCGAATGTCAAATTATGCATATTGATCAAAATTCTCAAATCTACCCAAATCTGCTAGAAAATTGGGGGCGTGCTATTAAAAAAATGACGACGACGTCATTGCGGAAAGGGGTGAGGGTAGAAAAAAGAGATGACTTTAAAAAATATTCGCGCTAAAGAAAGTAGGTTTACCTGTCGGAGGATTTTGGCCGCAGATGATCTGGCACTCATTTATATGAATTGTTCCACACTAAACATTTACATTGTATGTAGGAATGCCCTATTTCGCTTTTCTTTCCAAGCTGTATGGATACCTAATATAATCTACACTTCTTTTTTTGACATTGCTGTGTAAAAACCACATTGCAGTAATATGTTCATGATCCATATCGAAAGACATCGGGAATGCGAATGTTCATTATCGGACGAGCAGGGCTGAAACCGGGTACCGTGTGTTTAAATGGTTACCGGACACCGAGCAGAAGCCGGCTCTACTTATTCTCCTGCATATGTAAAACCCTACTTCCCGGCGACAACAGGACATCGGCTCGGCCACCCGGCGCCGCATAAAATTTTCCGGTACATGTGAAAAGATGCATACTAACTCGTACTACACAAAGTCGATTATCCGGTACCCGGTCGGCACCGGCTCTACTCACCCGGCACATGTGAAACCTTACTTTTATACTTCTCGAATTCCCAGATCTCAGTGTATGGCGTGGATTCGTGCTTCGTACGAATACCTGTCCTATCTTCTAAATACCGTGCCTTAGCTCTTGAACTGGCCAAATGTGGCAAGATATGGTTAGAACGTATTAAAGGGATTAAAAAAGAAACTGCAATGTTTTTCTGTTTATAAAATTTCGAGTATAACAAATGAAGGGTATGGGGGAAAAACAAGGAGTGTCGCTTTTATTTGAGATACAGTAAAATTCGGATATAAGGAGAGCTCAAGGGACCACAGTTATTGCTAGTTATATGCAAGTGTTTGTTATAAACGAAAAAAATCTACAATAAATTATTTCAAATGGACACTTAAAATTGGCATTATCACTTTAACTATGAAAGAATGTACGGGACTTTCAATCTCTTCGTTATATTCCAGTTCTCATTATAACCGTGCTCGTTGTAAGCAAGTTTCACTGTAATTGCATTTCTTTAATTAACAAGTTACTGATACTTAGTGATATCGAAGTGTGGTACATCACAACTGTAAAAAAATTAATTCAAGTTAGAAAACATATAAACTTTGTTAATATTCACAATGAAAAGAGGTTTACTTTCTGCTAGAAGGTGCAAGAATGTCAGTTCCTTAAAAATTTGGACATATCCTGTTTTCCCCCATACCCTTCAAATGAATCAAGAAATATTTTTCTAAAGTTTCTTTTTTAGATGCTGCAATAGTTGGGAGCAGTTTTTTTTAAACATGATCTCAACAATAAAAGAGAACAATTTCGTCGTCCCCTTATTTCATATTTACATTTGTAATTCACTGTACTTTAAATTTGAATTGAAAAAGCATTAATTTGATTTCAGATGAATTTGAATCACAGAAAGAAAGGTCAAGGTTATCGAGGACCTTAAAAGAAGTGTTACTTGATAAATCCGCTTTGGGATATTTCGTGCAGTATCTAGAGGCGCGCAATGTCTTACAGTACATTCGATGTTGGTTAGATATTGAAAACTTCCGATCCGCAGTCGATCTACATTACAATGGAAAAATCAAAGATGTGAACTGTCTCTCTACTTCTTCTTCGAGTAGGAAAATCGACCATGACAGTTTATCTGTAAGCACTGATTGTGATTCCTACACGGCTGATTCGACAAGTTCATATGACAATTCCGCATCAGACAAACTACAAAACGAGAAGAAAGTTAGTGCATGTGATAAAAATACTAGTGATATTAGTCCTAAGGTCTGCTGTAAAAATGATGTAAAAAGTAGTTGTAGTGAGCACGTACAAAATAATTTCATTGAGGAATTTACCGAAGATGCTCTGTTGATATTTAAGAAATATATCGCATTAGAAGCGATTGAATCGGTTAATTGCCCTGAATCCATGAGGAACGAGATAATCGAGAACATCTGCAATAATTCAAACAAAGTGACTTCGAACTGTTTTGAAAACGCTCAAAATTTCGTGTACGATATTTTAAACAGAGAATACTTCGAAGCGTTTTTGGACAGTGATTATTTTTGCAAGCATCAAATCGATGTATTAACTAGCGGAAACGTCGTGCTGGAAGACATTTTATATAATGAGACTGCTTTGTTTTACTTCATGGAATTTTTGGAGCAAGAAAATAATAGAAACTTGCTTGAGTTTTGGTTGGCTGCCACAAACTTTCAACAGCAATTGCACGATCACTTGGCAACATTTGATCCCGTGGTGGCTCAAAATGATGCTGTGGTTTTATATGACAAATATTTCTCTTTACAAGCTCACTGCCCCTTGGGGTTTGGGGATAAAGTACGCTTTGCAGTTGAACAAAACATTTGCGGCGAAAACGGACTGATTTTAGATTGTTTTCATGTGCCCTTAAAAATCATCGAACAGGTCTTAGAACGAAATTACCTCAAATCGTTTTTGGAGTCGCAGCTGTTCTATAAGTATCTATCCGAGTTAATAAACGCAGTACAAACTAATGGTTATGCGACTGTTGTTGAACGAAATAGATGTCTCTCTTCGGAATGTAGTAGTGAAAAAAGCTTCAGCACAAACAACACTTTCCTTGCAATGGAAAATCCTAATAAGAAAACTAAGAAAGAATCCCGCACTGATATGAATATAGACACAAGACAATTATACGATCCAGATTCACTGTGGAAGCGAAAGAAACATCATCGACTGTCTTTCGGAAGGGTAACTGAATTGGGACGTTTCGAAACTGATTTCGAGCCAGAACCTGCAAGAAGTACTGGATTGAAATTAAGGAATGTGATGAAGAAATTCGTCAATTTAGATGAGGATAAGAAAAAGGAGGAGATGGCTTGGCAGGTTGCAGAAATGATTGTCAAAGATATTACGAGTGTTACATTGAGCGAACAGTAGTTTCACGAGGTGTTGATATTTTTTAAGTAATTAAGTTGTAATTTTATTTCATTTCCTTTTTTTTTATTTGATTTTTCTCTGTTAAGATGATCTACTGCATACTCAAGATGATTATTTTTTTTTAATTTTAAATTTGCAGTGCCAAAATCAGTCAGTACAACAATTTTATTAAGTGCCATATTCAAACGTTTGGTACTCTTTTATATTACTAGAATTTTGTAGATCATCTAAAACAAATATCACAGTTTTTTACTCGTGACATTGGAAACTCCGTTGTTCATTGTATTAAATGTGATAACAATATTGCCTAAATGTTGCATTGAAAAGTCGGTGTTAAAGGTAATTCCATGTCAAATCATTACAACTTAACAAATTGCAGTAATAACTTTAATTCATTGTCTTGGAAACTTAACGGTAAGATAATTTCAGATTAAGCTCGTGAAAGATATTTTGAGTTTGTCCTTTTTTATTTTGATTGTAATCATAAAATGTCTACCTTTTTTCTGTTACTTAATTTACTATTACTAATCATCAAATAGCACTTGAAAATGAAATATAAATAATCCAGATTAAGAAGAAATTACTCAGAAAAAAATAATTAGATTGCAGCAAACTGGTTCTGCTTTGACATAGAATTAACCTTGTTTTCTATGGGCTCTACTAATATTTTTCAATTTTTCAATTTTATTGGTCTTTAAAATAATCAATAAATGCACACGTCATATATATGCTAAAAATTAATTACCTTTGAGTTGTTATTGTACAGTACGAATCTTGAATAACAAGGGTAAAATACAAACAATATTTATGTTACGGAACTCTGAAGCTACTGTTTGAAGTTAGAGTTTTTTTTTTTTGGTTGTGAGTTCGTACTGTACGTACTTATGTTTACTATATAGAAATGAGTTTCTTCCTTAATTTTAAGTCTACTATTATACTTAAAATGTATTACTAGTCACAAAGAACAGGTGCTTTTCATTACACTTTTTTTTGATCTACTTACAGTATCTTCCGCAAGTAATAACCTGTATGTTATGTACATAAAAGTTGTAATTATATATATTTTGTATTTGTATAGAGATGACAATTTAAAGTTTGTATTGTAATTATAATGATAGCAGCATCTTCTGTTGCACTAAATAAACGAATGTTTCCATGCACTTAGTTTATATATACTTTGTTGAAAAAAGAATACAAAAATAATCCCAGAACAAATATTAGTTTTTCCTTTATTTATTTTAATACGAGATTGTTTAAAAACTCGAAACTCGTTTTAATTAATAGTACAAACAGTATTAATATTTTAATACACATACAATTTAAGAAAAATATAAAAACGAACAAACATACAAGGAATAATTTATAAACGTGCTTGATGCTTAGGAAGTAAGTGAGCAGCTTCAACTCAACAATCGCAATTTAAATTTTCTTCTTAAAACATTTTTCAATTCCTGAATAATAATTATATTTCTACTCTCTCTTCTCACACTTTTTATTTCTTTTTTGATTTCTTCTACATCTTTATCTTTTTGATGTCTTCAACATCTTTTTTTTTATCTCTTTGATGTCTTCTACATCTTTTTTTTTTGTCTCTTAACTCCTGTACGCCTTGGTGTATCTTTCTAAGAATATAGAAATATATAGTGAATCTGGATTGAATAGACTAGACCTTATAGAATTTATGGACGCCTAGAACAAAATGTTTCATTACAGAATTTAGATAACGATATCCTGAACTCGAACTTCATATCATACAGGTACCATGTTTTGATTTGTTTTTCGGATACTTCCGGAAACTTTTTTATCTATCACATTTCAAGAAAACTTACGGTATTTGCATTTGTAAATGCAGCATTATGTAGATACCTTTTAAAATTCTGAATAAATTATTCCTTTACCGTTTTACTCAAAAATGTACAGGAGGGCCGCCAATATTTGCACACTTTAATTATACTGGGTGAGCATTTTCAATTCGGAACATAGGAAGTTCAAAATTACGTTTGTCAGTTCTGTCAGGTTTAAGTTTTGATTATTCTCTCACATTTCAACGTTATGGCATATTCTGATCATCAAAAGTGCTGTATGTTAGAAACATATTTTACAAACAGTCAAAAAATAGATGATCTGTGGATTTATTTAACACGTTATGCATTTAAAGATTTTAATTTTTGTTAGGAGCAATAGACAAATCAACACTAATTCGCGGTTTTCGAGGCCCCGCTCCGATCTAAGATCGGGCTCGATGTCGAGTCTCTGCAGAAGAAGGACCATCATACACCTACGTTCCAGTATTACAAAATTTTTAACTTAAATTTGATCCATTAGTAAAAAAAAAGGTTGGCCATCCAGGGTTTAAGCCGCTCCCTTTCCGAACTACAGAACGAATTATGGATATGACCTTAGCAGGGATTTACAAGCTGTATAATAATATAATTAAAGTGGATTTCTTGTCCGGTGAACATTTTTTATAATAAATTAATTTAACGGACATTAAAATTGGCACTATCGCTTTACGTTTCACTATCGTCAGGAGTGAAAATAAATAAACATACTTAGTTGTCAGTAAAACGGTTGTCAAGTAAATTTTCAGCGTAAAACTTTCAAAATTATTAATAAGTTAGAAAAATAATATAATAATAATAATAATAATAATATTGCTAGAGCGCTTAAAGTACAGCATCCCATCTTTCTTAAATTATACTGCATTCCAAAAATTCACAAACCTAATAGACCTCTTCGTCCAATAGTTTCTACTATTGGTTCTTTTCTATATTTTTTATCAAAATTTGTTTCAAAAATTATTGCACAAGTTACTAGTAAATCAGATTATTTTATAAAAAATTTGTTTGAACTTGTAAAGAAAGTAAGAAACATAGATATACCAAATAATTTCATTATAATTTCCTTAGATGTTGTTATGATTCACTTACATTCCAAAATGTGAAAAACTAATTATACCGGCCGCCTGAAACTAAGCTGGACGATTTCTGGGACAAGTTTAAAAAATCGTTAATACATGTAAAGCTCACAACAGGTAATATTTTATGTATTGGAGACTTTAATGTAAATATGTTAAATTTTGCTGATATTCATTGTATGAAAATGTAATTTTGTGAATCATATGGTATGTCACAGCTAATAATTGAACCTACTAGGGTTTGTGGTTTTTCCAATACTTTGATCGATTTGATCATTACGTCATATGAAGCAAATATCAGTGGATCAGGGGTCGACAATAATAATGTCTTATCAGATCATTTTTTAATACTTTGCATGTTAAGTATTTCTACAGACAGATCAAAATCTATCATTAAAACTTAGCGAAAATTTTATTAGCGATCTGAGCCAAGTACCATTTCAATGTATCTTTGACACGAGTAATGTGGAAGATAAACTTGATTTCTTAAATAAAAATATGTTAGATATATTTGCACCTATGAGAACTGTTCGTTTTACAAAGAAAAAATGTCCCAGGTTGGCCGATAATTTAAGGTTGATGATGTTCTTATCATAACATAATCATAATAATAATCATAATCATAAAAAGTTTCTTGGCACAAAAAGAGCTCAAGACTGGGAATATTAGAAATCTCTTAGGAATCTCATTTCCGGAATGAACGTTGTCACGTGCTGATTGTTCTTTTTTTTTTTTTTTTGAAGAGAAAACACGTGAACAATACTACGGGGGCTAAGCTCTGCGTTTTATGCCAGTCGATGAGCTAGGCCAAGGCTCGGGTTGGTGACAAAAAAAGAGAGTACCATTCATCAAATTTAATAGTGAGTTCACTTTAGCAAATTAGCAAAAAATTATTAACGTTACTATTCTTTAACTAAATTAATCTAGTGATAGATGAAATGATATGCTTACGAGCTAAATTGTATCTAAGCTAACTAAAATTAAGTGTTCAGAAAGGACTGATTATCACTGCCGAAGATATAAAAAAGTAGACTCACTGCCGTGTCCTTTGGCTGCCAGGTGGTTGCTTGTGGCTTGGCTTCCGAAAGAAGAAAATTCTTGAAGAAATAAAGAATGAACTTCAGTCACTCTTGATCAAGGATTCAAGAGGAGCATGAGGTGGTAAATTCTTCCTTGACGAAACACGTGGTGGTTTCAAGGTCGCCACGGCAATTCAAAATGGTCTGTCCTTTTAAAATATCTTGGTTATTCTTATTTTTTATTTAAACCACGAGATTAATTATTAAATCAACGATGCTGTACGTGAGCAGCGAAAATGCCAAAAGGAGCGCGTGCTCGATCGAATTGATCTGGACCGGTTCTAGTTTTTTTGGAGAAGTTTTTGAAATTGTGCGTAAACGCAATTGCGGTGAAATAAATAGGTGCTTAAGAAGTGGCCTAAAGCGCAAGGGGTAGAAAATTCCATAATGTATTGAATAGAAAATTATAACAGAAAAGAAACTTTCTCAATCTGAACACTGACGACTTACAACTAACTTAATTCTACTTATAATTAATAATATTAGCAGAGCACGTGACGAAACCGTCACAACGTTTAACGGCATATTGTTAATAAGCTCTTCAATGTGAATTTCTAAAACACGTAAATACTGTCCGGAATTTAAATTTTCTCGATAAATAAGATAAGTTGCAACACGATTTCCCATTAGTGCACACCATTCATTCAAACCATATCTGCTTTGAAGAATTCTGTTATCAAGTCCCCATGCAGATTCGTGTTAGCCCACCAATATTTTTTTCTGTTGAAATTATATTATGTTATATTCTGGTATATTCATATTATACGTTAATGTAAATTAAACGAAAAAAAAAAAAATTTAAATTAAACATGGAAATGTAAATTTAGTAGTGAAACTAAGTGCCGATTGTAAATGTCAAAACGCAACTAAATAAACGAATAGGTACTTCTGTGGACTTATATTTTCTTCAAAAAAGAGTACAAAAATAATTGAGAATAAATATTAATTTTTCTTATCTATATTCCGCATATCCGTTTATACTGGAGCGTGGTATATTTTCTAATAGAGGAACGCTCTCTTCCCTGCTGGATGAGTGGGATTTAAAATCAATTTCCGAAGGTATTCGTATACTCCAGTTATTCCAAGGCATTATGACTCGTTCTGAACCGCTATGCCATCGCCTGTACACTATACAATTGAATAAAGCTTGCAATGGGTTTACAAATGCCTGCAACAAATGATACTGCCGATTTGATCATACGGAACAAGTACGACCCACCATGATATACCAAACACTAATGATGAACGTAACTGGAAGATGAAACCAGAGGGTCCACAACAAAAGCCCGTTGATTAAATTCGGTATCCAGCATATATAAAAAACCAAATTGATCAGTGCAAACTTAATTTTAATGGCATCCATGATTTCCCTTTCTCTGCTAGTAAATTGTCCCGAGATCGTTGTAATAACTCTTTCCAAGTCCTTTGTTGACCATTTATATAAATAAGGATTAGCCACCATTACCAAGGCAATCGGTACATAAGTTGCAATGTAATTTGGTAATAATCTTATAATAGCTGTCGACAGTGATTTGGACTGGTGGCACCTGGAATATAAATAAATTTGAAACTTTCAATTCAAGAAATTTTTTTGCAAAATTTACTTTGCATCAGGTATGTACAGAAGTGATAATCCAGCTGTTGTTAAAACTGCAGGGACGCACCAAGCAGCCAAGTGATAATATATCGTTTTTGATTGTTTGTCACTCAAAATCATCCTCATGTCTATGGCATAACATAAAGTCCATATCCATGTTGCAGTATAAAAATATTGTATCCAGGCCTAAGTAAAACTGAAATAAGGTCGTAAATAATAATAAGGTTCACTTACCGATGATATTGCACAAAAAAGGACACTCGAATCATCTTCTACATCGGGCATAATATTTTGGAAGTTAATCCATAAAGCAGATCTGGTGAAGACTCCTTAAATCAATCCTTCAATGCAAAACAATAAGATATATTTTGCAGAAAGAAAAATCACCTAAAGAAGCTAATAAGTCAGCGGTCGCCAACCATACTATGATTCGTCTGCCTCTTGCAGCAGTTGCAGATATCCACCTGTGATTACTAACATACTGCTGTCTGGGTAAAATCTGAAAGAGTAAAGATCTTAGGCCGAGTCTTAAGAAAAAAATAAATTGAAAATAAATAAATACAAGACAGAAAAAGTAAAACATAAATACAAAAATAGGTAGAATCAATATTACTGCATTTTCCGAAACAATTGAATCATTTTTACAAATGAGATTATAACAAAGTAGGCAAAAATAGTATAAAAATAAAAAAATATGAAGATTGAATATTTTTTATTTCTACTTACGCGAGCATATTTATTATGTCTTGATGAGACATTGTATTCATTGAGACTTGTTAGAGTGCACGAATAAACACATAGAAAACGAGAATTTTTGTACCTGGTAAATTGCACCTAGTAATCCCAAGCAGGCTGAAAATAAACATACTGTATTGTATGCATCTGTATTGAATTCTTCCATTATGGTAACGGCCATGTCTGTGCCATTGCCATGATGACAGCAAAAGGTTTGAATTGTTGGATCAGCCATGATTTCTAATTTTGAAAGTAGCAACCACCTAAAATAAAATAACAACAATTCATACATTTTTCATTTCAGTTTAATTCCAATGTCACTGAACGAAGAATTGGTGAGACGGAGTGGTAAATTTTAATCTTAATGCATGGGATGATGTTAGACTAGCAATTAATAAGAACCGCCAGAATGTTTTAAGTTTCGAAGACGTCATAGAAACGGAAGAGAGAGAATCTATAGAAAGGCAGAGAGAATTGAAGCGGATCCCAGAGGTCCGTGGGATAGTTATAATGAGTTGGAGAAACCAAAAATAAGAAAATTTCAAATGAGCATTAAGAAGAAGAAGTGTCAAGGCGAACTTGGTTAGTGATGATAAGTTACTTGAACGCAAGAAACTAACGGCAGGTTCTGCCAAAGACTAACCCTTAACCCAGTGAGCCTGATGCAAGCAATGAGAAATCGCAAGAATTTTATTTTGTTGTTGCTTAATAGTTATTCTTATATAATGTGCAAAGCGAAGGTTTTTTGAGCTACTATCAACTGCCGTTTAATAAAATACTTCTATTAAAAAAATTACAAATGAAAATAAGTTTTATTTTGAAATATTCGGTGATAGCTAAAGCGTCTGAAGGATAAAACGATTCTGTCTCCATGTTCCAAGAACAATGAACGTAAGAATTTGTAATAAATAATGCATATCTGAAAGAATTGTTAATGATAGGTCCCAGATTTTGTGCTCGACTTTTTCACAGAAATTTTAGAATCTTTAATATTTAAGGGAACCAACAATTTAGAAAAATTAAGTTACTTACCGATTAACTTTAACGGGCAGATGAAAAGAGCGGGTCTAATATTAGCAAGCTTTCAAATAAAAGTGATTTCATTAAACAAGGCAAGCAAGCTATGTACACTTTTTTTATTATTTTTTTTTAAATAATAACCGCATTTATTTGTATAACAATTTACAAAAACGTCAAAGTACATAAGTATTTGATGAACTAGAAAGAGAGAAAGTCTTTACACAAATATTCTTCGATGGTATAAAAAGCTTCATTTATGAACATCCGCTTCACAGTTTTTTTAAATAGTGTTCTATTCTGGTTTCTTATTTTTTCAGCAATTTTGTTATAAAATTTTATGGCATAGTAATTTATTCCTTGTTGTGTTCTTTTAATTCGATGATACGGGATTACTAATTCGCATCTATGCCTTGTGTGGTATTTGTGTATTTCTTCGTTAGTGAGGAGGAGTGTCTTATTATCAAAGACGTACAGTACGCAGGTAAGTATGAAAGTGTTGCTTATGGTATGTATACCAGATTGACGAAAAAATTCTCTGCAGCTTGTGGAGTTGTCCACATTACACAATATTCTTATTGCTTTTTTTTTTATTTAGAAATATGGAATTTACTGCTGCCGATGCTCTCCATACAAGAATGCCGTAGGTCGCAGTACTGTGGAACAGCGAATGGTATGCACTAACTGCTGATTGGTAAGTTGCGATTTAGGCAGTCCAATATTCTTGACAACTTCTTATTAACGTCATCAACATGCTGATTCCATTTCAGGTCACTGTCTAGGTGAAGTCCCAAAAATTTGACTGAGTTCTCTTGTTTGAAAACTTTTGTGGTAAACTTTATGGTTGAGTTTTCTCCATTTTCATATTTAACTGAACCAGAGTTTTGCGTCATTTAGAGATATTATATTTTCTTCTCTAGTTCTTCTAATGTCTCATGTTTGTTAAAGAAAGTCGTATCGTCTGCGATAAGGTGGTTCCATTGGACGTAACGTTCACAGGTAAATCATTTGTACAGATGATATACAGTAGAGGTCCCAATATGGATCCTTGTGGAACTCCGTAGTTGTAATCAATTTGAGATGTTTTACCATTCCAATCTGTATATTGAGTTTTTGATTTTAAATATGATTCACTCAGTTTATATGGAGTACCTCTAATTCCGTACCAATGTAACTTATGTAATAAAATTCAATGATTTACACTTTCGAATGCCTTGCTGAGGTCGCAGAAAGTTGCTTCTACTACTTGCCCTTCATCAAAAGCTTCCAATATTTTCTCGACAACTTGAACTGTAGTGGTTATAGACGCCGGTAGCCGTGTTGTTCTTTACGAAGGTGTTCTTTTTATCAAAGTAATCACTGAGACGTTTCTTTATGAGGTATTCCAGGATTTTCGACATCGCCGGCAGTATCGCAATTAGTCGATAATTTTTTGTCCCCTTTCTTGTAGATGGGCACAACTCTTGTAATTTTTAATTCTTCCGGAACGTATTAGATGTACGGAAACGTCGTACGGGTCTCTTGTATGTTTACTCTTAAGGTTTTTAATCACTGATCGTACTTCTTCCTTAGTCGTTGGACTGAGAAAAAAGGATTTCGAGTTATTTGTATTCAACTTTTTGATCAAAGAGATCGGATCTATTGTTCGAAAGTTATTTGATTCTGCTTTGTGTCCTATGCTTATGAAGTAGTTGTTAAGTTCGTCTGCTCTCAAGGTACCGCTTATTTCTTTCGGAGTAGCACCCAATTCTTCTTTGATAACCTTCCAAATTGTCCTTTGCTTATTTTCTGAATTTTCTATATACTGTGTTATTGTTTCTCTTTTTGTTTTGCCTATTTCATTCTTGTATGTTTTTATATTTTTTATATAAGTCAAATGTCTCTTTGTCTTGAGAAGCTTGTGCAATAGTGTGTAATGTATCCAATATATTCTTTAGCCTTATAAGTCAATCGTGATGTTTGCTTCTTTCATATGTTGTTTCTGGTGATTAAAACATATTCTTTTTATGGGAAATGTCTCGTGGAATAATATCATAAACTCATTGTAAAAGTTCGAAAATATATTGGTAGTGCTTATATTCAGCCAAAATGCTCGATTTAGTTGCAGTTTGAACATTTCTATGTTGAAATTATTTATGTCTCTTCTCATTATGTATTTTTTTTGTTTTAGTAGTCCTCTGAAAAACATATAAGCTGCCCTAGATGATCCGAAATGTGCAGGTTTAAAGTGATATGATATTGCATGTTGACGATCACGCATGTTGAATCGTTTCAGTATTCATTTGAATTCTGTAAGTTATAATGTATGTAAATTATATACGATATTTTCCTGGAAGTGGACCTTTGCCACGTTCATTATCTTTGATTAGAAATGCCATGGCATTCAGATTGGCTGAGGTCTCTCAGAGAGAAACAAAAAGAAATTATCAGCGCAATCACTGAAGCAACGACTCGATGAAATTATTCGTGACATTCAGAAGGACAGTGATTAAATTACTTCCTGGATAAAAACTGAACTGACATTCTGGCAAGATCTGATTACAAAGAACTCTCTGAAATAAATAAATTATGATATGTTCCAGAATTTTTGACATAAGGCCTGTCGTAGGTAGATTGACACTGTAATAGTAAATCAGAAATTAATTTGGCTTGCATAGGAGGTTTACTAATTCTTCAAATAACATGAATTATGAAAAATGTCAATTTTTACGTTTAAATGGAAGGCTTGTGTAAAACTGGCTGTCAAATACCCAATAACTTGTCAGTTTTTGGTAGGTAAAATTTAAATTACTCCTGCTAGTTTAAAAATTGTACAGGGAAATAGGTAGAGATATAAATTTAAATGCTGCAGAACCGGTGGTAAAACAAAAACAAAACAAAAATATCTGTAGCCCACTGCCTTGCTTTTGAGTTGTCTAAGGAATTTAAAAATATTTGATCAGTTTAAAGTTTACGGTTCAAATTCTGAAACATCACTCTTATACTCAACTCAGACCAAAATTGACAGTTTATGTTAATTGCAATTCAGAAACGCTTTAATTTTCCGTTTAAATGTTTTTGTAACTTTCTATCATAAATCACTGATAATTAAGGTACCTATACTGAAGAAATTGTACAATTTTTGAAGCAATCTAAATTATATAAAGATTTCCATTAATTGCACAAGAAATGGTGAGTGATTATGCGCAGTTAATTATCATTTGACAGATATTTGGTTATATCCACATGTTATGTCTTTATTATGTAGAAGTCACGATTACCATTAAGAGACCATGAAGATATTTGCGTTCAGCGTCGATAATTTGTGAATTAGTGTTATGAAAATATTTCTTGAGACTCATTGTATGGAAATAATATCACTCTTATGACAATTTACGACTGTAGTACATAATATTTGATCTTCCTGGTGTTGAAATTCATTACAACTTAAAGTTAAAGTTAAAAGGTACACTAATCATTTGAGCAACTCGTATTTTCAGAACACTAATGCACAATATGGCGCTGTCCTTGCATGTGCATAGTTCCTATGGGGTCATATAAGAAATTTTTTGAAATGAATATTTCAGTAAATTACTTAATTTTAAATGAAACAAAATAGAAAATTGTTTACTATTTACTATTAAACAGTGATCTAGCTGTGAAACGAATGCATTTTGGACATTGTTAATTATATCTGGTTAAATATTTCGTTACGCACAGTACAGAGTGATTGTAAAATTCTCTAATGACACAAGCTTCTCACTTGGCCAAAATTGGACATCTAGCAGTATTAGGTTTTGGTTTATAAATAAATGAAGCATTTGAAAATTCAGACACCCAATTAGATCGCATGTAACTATTAAAATAGAACAAATTACAAAACAAATTAAAGGTACAAAAAAAGTATGTCACTCGACTATTGCAGAAAATTCGTGGACGCACTGTACAACATTGTAAATATTTTGCATTTAAAAAGGGTTATCGCAGAGCGCAGAATAGATAGATACCCCATTACTGACCTTCCTTTTTATTTTTTATCAGACAAGAAATCTCACAAGTGCTTCTCCAGGCATGCGCCCTGTTTATTATACGCACAGACAAAATTGTTTAAACTAACTCAACGCTTACCTGAATTAAACTTTTGCATTTTGCTTTGAACACAACAAACTGACGGATTTTGCGATGGTCTCGATCACAATCACATTTCTTGATGCTTATCGAATTACGTGAGGCAGTGTATGTGTCGATAACTCTCGCTTTACATACGTATGTACGTGTGCACGACTGCTTTTTACTGAGTTTTGTTTAAAACTGCTTTTCGATAATGGGAGAGGAGACGATAACTATGTTTACTCTTCATTTTGTACTTTAACTTA
Source organism: Serrognathus titanus (assembly GCA_039766575.1). Taxonomy (NCBI): domain Eukaryota; kingdom Metazoa; phylum Arthropoda; class Insecta; order Coleoptera; family Lucanidae; genus Serrognathus; species Serrognathus titanus. The sequence goes on from CM077913.1 coordinate 24,560,606, forward strand.
CTTGAGAAGTTTTATTTCTCTAGAACTACGTAATGTTTATTTACTAACTATGATCAGTGCACGCAGATTTAAATTAAATGTCTCAAAAGTGCAAGAAGTTTTATAACTACAAGCAATTAAAATAAAGTCTATTTATTGTTTAAAAACTTTAATTTAGTTTTAAAAGAAAATTAGAAAATCATTTTCAGATTAAACGTTGACCAAGAAGATTATGTCCTAAGTCTTAATGAATGACTAAGTAAATGCAAATATGCGATAAATGAAAATGGAAAAATAGGAACTGAATAAATGACGCAGAAACTTATAGTTCATAATCTGAGCAAATTTCAATTGTACCACATATAATAATAAGTGAAAGGTCAACAATCTTAAAAGTAATATTAAAGTTAAAAGTGAAAATAAACACTGCGACCTAAAACCATAAGGTTTTTAAATAAAAAAATAGAATTAAACAAAGGTTGATCGATTTTATACATAGATTTCGAGAATTTAAAAATGGAAGAAGTAATTTAATTTAGTTGATTTATACACTCTGAACTTAATAATAATAATAATATTAATAATATTTCACAAATTAGTAACGAATAATTCACAAAAATCACCGGAGTATGTTATTAATATAAGAAAATCAAATTTATTAACTAACATTATTTATCAAATTATATTTTCGCTATTAATTGTATTCCATGTACAGTCGTGTGCACCTAGAATGCACCTCCTGCACTCAAACCACACCCTACTGTCGAGTAGGAGAACTTAAGCTGCGCATGGCTGTATAAGATTCTGAACTTAAACATAAAATAAAACTCTATAGGTGAATGGACCATCCTAGGGTAAATACACAACAATTTTTTTGTTTCGAAAACGTTTTAACATTTTTCAAATTTTCTGGAATTTTCGGTTTATGTCGAATAAAATGCAGTAAGTTATGTGCTTTTTCTATTAGTTCTTCTATTTTTGTATAAAAAGAAACTTTGCAGTTTGTAATAGGTAAGGGAGTATACAGAGTGACTGATAATTATTTCACAAATATAAAAAAAAAAACAGGGACGAAAATCAATTACGGGAAATATGTTTAAAAAATTCTATGGTAATTGGTTAATTAGTATAATTAAGAAAATATTCACCTAAAAAGTGTTTTACGCCAGTGCGTATAGATTAAAAAATATTTATTCAGCGAAATTATAATGATTATAAAAGATATGAGCCGCATCCTCAATGAGATGAAGCAACTTGATAAAACTATAAACAGTGATTGGTATCATCAGTGCTTTTTAAATTTTAAAGCTATCTACAAAACTAAAATTGATAGAGCCAAACACACTTATAATTCTGGTAGAATAGCTGAGGCATCGAACGTCTCACGTGAATGCTGGAATATCATTAATGAATGCCGAAGCGCTACCGAAAATAGAGTTTGTCAGATAATGGGTAATAACAATATTACTATATCAGATGAAGATGAAGTACCTAATATCATAAACCAATATTTTGTTCTACAATCGATTTTATCCCCGACTGCTGAGAAATATGTAACAAAAAGAAGTTTCTCAAAATCAGCAAGGGACCGAGACGAAGTAGAGGAAGTTATTCGTGACAAGTGCGTTAAAAAAAGTTCAGGTATCGATAACATCCCCGAAATTTTATTGAAAGCTACGGCTGAATTGATAGCTTTACCTCTTAGTGTTATAATCAACGAGTCCTTCTCTTGTGGCCAGCATCCCTCTGTGCTAAAAGTATCGAAAGTTGTTCCCGTATACAAAAATAAGGGTAGCCGATTAGAAGCTGCTAATTACCGTCCTATTGCCATATAATGTCAGTTTGGTAAAGTGATTGAAGAAATTTTTCATAGACGACTAATCTCCTACCTAAGCATGAAATTATATGTAAATCCCAAAACGGTTTTCATAAAGGAAAGTCAATCACAACGGCCATATGTGAGACCTATAAATTTCTTCTCACTGAACTTAACAATAGAAACAAAACCTTTGCGCTATTTTGCGACCTTAGCCGTGCTTTCGACACCGTCGATCACGACCTATTGTGTTACAAATTGGAAGTGTTGGGTATACGAGGATCCGTTAACCGGTGGCTAAAGTCATATCTGGACGATCGGTATCAGCAAGTAACTGTTAATGGACATACTTCATCAAAATTGGTAGTCAAAGCTGGAGTTCCACAGGGATCCATCCTAGGCCCCTTACTATTTTCCATCTTCATAAATGATTTGCCAGCGTACTGTCCGTCGAAATCAAAAACTATTAATTACGCCGATGATACAACCTGCACTATCTCCGCTCCAGAAATTGCAAACTTAATCGCCAACATAAACAATACTCTTAGTGAATTAAACCAATGGTGTCTGTGTAATGGTTTAACCTTAAATGTTGCTAAAACAAAAATAATGTCTATTGTGACTAAGAATGCTACAATTGATTCTTCTCCTTTAGTTAGGCTCCATGTTTCTTCCATGTCAAGTGTTACCAACTTTAAATTTCTAGGTGTTGAAATTGACTTGGAAGGATCAGGTACAGTATTTAGAGAATAAATTAAGTAGTCAAGTTTTTTTATTGTATAGATTGCGCAACACTGTTGACTTTGTAAATTTGAGAACGTTATACTTTGGGTTAATCCATCCACTATTTATTTATGGTATATTATTTTGGGGAAACCACGCTATCGCTAACAAAACATTTAAAATTCAGCAAAAATGTATTCGCTTAATATGTGGCTTGGATTCGCGTGCAGGCTGCAAAGAATTTTTTCGTCGCTACAAAATTATGACCGTTCCTTCGTTGTACATTTTTGCAACTGTGATGTATGCTCGCTCAATTGAGAATTCTGTCGATAGAAACAATGATTATCATAATTATTCCACGAGAAACAATGATGATTATCAGTTACCTTACAATCGCTTATCCATAGCACAAAGTGGCCCCGTATCCTCAGGTCTTAACTTAAGTAAAGTTAAAAAATTGTGGAACAATCTGGTACCCCATAATAATCACAGTTTTAAGAATAAACTGAAGCAATTATTAATTGAAGATGCGTTCTACTCAATTATTTCTGAATAAGCGCCACTGATGTGATTTAATCTTTATTTAGTTTATATTACATAAGTATTTGATTTCATATTTGGCAACTATATCCACTGTATCCTACATATTGCTTTTTGACGTGTCTTTTGGCCCATATGTGCATTTTTGTACATGTATTTTGGCTTTGACAAATAAATTATTATTATTATTATTAACATTTCAAGCTGATTAGGAATATGTTTACTGATTAGAATGTTTTAAATTCTAGTTTCAAATATTTATGGTGGACATGTTGGTTGTAGCAATAAACTTTACTAGCAATAGTATTAAAATTAATGAAAATTTGAATTGTTTTCTTATTGTAGTGATTTATTGCTTTACCTACCTAAATTAGCTCAGTTGTTATCCTTTTCAGGAAATATTTTACTTCAGATGATTTGTATGCATTTGTCAATAATTTCGGAGTTCGCATTTTAGTTGTTTAAATAAGACACTTTTATGAATGTATTTAATTCGTTCATCTGTTTCTCTTTCTTAAGCAGGGACGTATCGTCGTTTTGGGGACAATATTTCTCAAAAACTAAAGTACATAGAATTTTTGCAACTTTTTTCCCGTAGTCTCAGATTTCGCTTCATATCGTGGTTTTCCTTGTATAAACACGTTAAATGTTGACATTTTGTACAGTATGTAGATTTTACATGATATACAGAAGAAGTCAAACTGAAATAAAAAAGATCCAACTGTTTTTAAACAAAAATAAATGAAGTGCTTTTGTTGTCATTTTGTTTTAGGTGGTTGCTGCTTACAAAATTAGAAATCGCGGTTAATCCAACTATTCAGACCTATAGCTGTCAGCATGGCAATGGCTTAATGGAAGAATTCGATAGAGGTGCATACAATACCGTATGTATATTTTCAGCCTCTTTGGGATTACTAGGTGCTATTGTTTTCATATTTGTAATCAGCGGAAAAAGACAAACATATTTGCTAATTTGATCGACTTTGTAGCTCTAAAAATAAGAAAGTTAGTCATGGTGTCCACTTACTTTCAAACAGCCTGGAAAGTATTCCTCAAGATTCAAGTTTTCGTTTGTTTTAAAAAAAATGAAATATGCATTCAGCCTTCAATTAAAACAAATAAAAAGAATCACTTTAAATTGTACGTATTTATTGACAAAGCAGTAAATTTACAGGAACAAAAAAACTGAATAAAGCACAAACTGTTTAACCAAAAACTTGATTTGTATGTAGACATTTGCCATTCGCATCAGCTCCGAAACTACAGCGAAAACCGGAATCGATTGCTGCAAATGAACCCAGCTTTTGAACATCATTTGGTGATCCCAAAGGAATGGGTATGTTATTGTTGATGTTGCCTTCAGGAACGTGTGGGCTTAGTTTCAGACCGTGGCCTTCCGATGAATCTACAGCTTTGATGACTTCATTCCCTCCACTACTTTCAATTTTTGTAGGAAGTTTGAACTTCTTATGCTTCATGAGAACTTCATTTTTGAATGGATCCAAAAATATTAACTTGTCGAACTGTACGCATATTATACCTCTTTTTCCATCAAGAGACTCAAATGGCACTGCATTGAAAAACGGAAGAGAACATTTCACTGTATAGGAACGCGCGTTAGAGATATTTATAAAAACCAGAAAGAATAAAATCAATAATTTTGCATTCATTGTGAATACGTTCTAGACGAAATATACCGTGGTTCTTTAAAATTGTGACCGCAACTTCCTATTTAAATTAATCATAATAAATCGTTCGTTTTTTTCCGTAAATCCATGAGATAAAGAGTGCGGAAACGTTTCCATCTTTTTATATTTCCGCTTTGTGATTGATGTTATACAGTGTCTTTCAAAAAATGTGCAACACATGAGATTTTTCATTATTATTGATTTTTATGAAATTTTATTTATGCAGAACGTTTCTGCATTTCTTCAAATCAAATTGAGCCAGGTGAAATTTATTTTTTACGTGGACACCGAAAAATGAAGACGTCTTGAGAGTAAGTTGCCCTTATTTTAAAATACAAAATGTATGTCAAAAATAAAAAAATCTCCCTTTACTAAGAATCACTTTTTATGTTCACTATATTAGCAAATACCAGTGGGATTAAAGTATTCGCCAAGATAACATGAATGGAAAAAGCCTATTCTTATTGTCGTTTTTCAATAATTTCATTTGGTTCTGAACTATTATTTCCATGCGTTTCGCAAATTGTGTTTTCTTGTTGCATTCATCATTCATTCATCCATTGAAAAATTATAACACATTTAAACTTTTAAGTGACATTTTAAATGATGAAGCTTATAATTTCTAGTAAATTCCTCTATAACGTTCTTCGTTAATAAAAATTAATACAGAAAAAGATTTATTTGTTGCACACTTTTTGAAAGCACTGTACGTGATCGATTTAATTGAAAATAATTTTGTATTTTCGTAATGATTTTGTAATCAATGATCATATTATGAACTTCATAGTTATTATTTCACACAATATTACATTCGACTTTTGTTTTTCATCATTAAATTTCTTCTAACTTAGCTATTACTTTCTTATGTTAGTAAAATTATTCTGATACCAATGAACAAAATAGTAATTATGTAAGAAATTTCATGATTTATGAAGTTTATTTTTTACAAATTTTGTTGCAAGTCGATTTTGATTGCCGTCAAATTATTAACTAGCGAACTGGCTGCAACTTGTCAATCCTAATGCGATGTTAGGTCAAAAAACGATCGCAGGATGTCGCAATCTAAACTTTTTATTTTTTACTTTTTTTTTTAAATTCCATTACTTTTAATATCAAGTAATTATTAATTTATGGGGTGGAGAAAATGCTTCAGAATCTCACAGTTTTGATTTTCATTACCTCTTATTTCTCATAAGCAGAAACAATTCAGACTAAATAAATATGTTATTATAAGTAAGTATATTAGTAATGGGATAAAGTTGTATTTTTAGCATTTTTTTTTGATACGCATCAAATATTTAGGTTGTCCACTTTTTCATTTGGAACAAAACCAAAGAGTTAAGTGATTAGAAGGTAATCAAGGCACGGGATAAACGTATAAATTCGCCCCACTACTAAACGAGAAACAGCTCGGAGGCGTGTGAAGTCGTATTTACGTTATGCTGTTGCTATCTGCCCGTATCAAACCCAGTCTTCTGCTTGGACGGAAAATTCTTAAATAAGTTCCTACTATTCCGAACCATCTTCCTAAGAGAAAGCACGTCAACATTCGTGACGTTTTATACGAACTTCCCGCTCCTTGGCAATAATAATAAAAAAAAAATTTTAACTGCCGACAGCGAAATATCGCTTAGTAAGCAATTTGGTGGAGTAAGGGTAAGAGTAAAATATGAAAAACCCACGTGTGTCGCTCGTAGTGAAGTTGGTTGAAATTTTAAAATACACAAACTTGAACCTTCATCACAGAAAGTTTCTGTGAAGATATTTTCTGTGAAAGTATTCAAGTTTTTTAATTAAAAAACGAATAAGAGTGATTTGATGGAGTAAGAGTTTACTGAAGTCTGTTACAAATTTGTAAAATGAAAGAGGACTTAAAATTTTACAAATTTGTTTGAAATACTAGGGACAATACAATTTATAACCAAGAGGTTAAAAGAGGTTTTGTATATTTTTTAATTGTTTTATGTGAGTCACGACGTCACAATCTACTAAATTTTTAGTTGAACCTTAAAAGTTAATCCAAAATTTTTATATAGCTCTACATATTCTGTTAACTGAGATACCTATAGTATACTAACTAATTTGAGACATCCTGTATTTATTAAATTAAAATTTATTTTTAGGATATTGAAACATTGAAAAGAATTAATTGTTCTTGGTGTTATAGTTGAAAGATATGGAAAATATCCCTAAGAGAAAAATGGAGTATGAATTTGACTTTAATTCTACATACGTACTATGAGGGTCAAGTTGAATTTATTGAGAATAAAAGACACGGTTCATATTTTCTAGGATTTTATTTTGAATATGCTCGAAGTAATTCCCTTCAGCAATGATACACTTGACCATTCTTTCTTGCCACTGTTCAAAAGCTCCCAACCAATCATCTTTCAAAATACCTTCCAAATAATAGGTTTTTTCCAACAATAGTTTCTGATTAACTCGGAATAGTCAAAAGCATGCACTAATAAGTTTTACACATGACTGTCTTGTTAAAAAAATATCATTACTGTTGTGTGAACATTGCATACAGTTCTGGATTGTGGATCATCACGCAGGTGGTCGTCCGAGAGACACGGAAATAAATAAAAAAAGGACAGTGGGCATTGATAACGAATACGTTATTCTCCAGTTACTTTTATTGCATGCTTTATCAGTTTGGGCTTATCTAAATATAGTGTCAGGTGTGGGGTGATCTTCAATCTAAAGAAAGACTAAATTCAATGATAAGCACAACTGCACGAGAATAGCGGATGGTGAAAATACTGACTTGGCTGCTTCATTGCAGATCAATTGGAAACCATCCGAAAACGATTTTAGCAGATCTGAAACTTGGAATGTATGGTTAAAACGATTCCAAAGATACTTCTCAGTAACCGAATTGGTAACAAGGTTAAATAAAGAGCAGATAGATCTATTATGCTCGCAATGGGGGACCAGATCAAATACAAATGCTTGGGAAATAAATAATGACGAGTCTAGGACACAAATACTGGAAGAAAACACATCGTCATCCCCACTGAAGAAATCCAGCAGAAAAATAAAGAAACCAATGTGGTTAACAGACTACGTAACATATTAATTAAAAAGAAAGTTTTCCGATTCGTTAATTACCTTATTAATAATTTGTAAGTTCATTTGCGTTTCACTGCATTCATATTGTAATATTTTTTAAATAAAGGGAAGCATGTTGTGCAAACATTGCACACTGTTCTAAATTGTAAGACATCACGTAGGGGGTCATCCGGGAGACACGGAAATAAATGGAAGAAAAAGGACAGTGAGCGTTGATTACGAATCAATACGTCATTCATAATACATACAATCTCCAAATATTTTTATTACATACACTCTGGGCAATTACTTCGATGGGCAGCTGACTCTGATGGTTTCGAATCAGTCACGGACTGATGTTGGAACAAACCTAATGATAAACATTTGCTTGATTGATACCACGTTTTTATCACCTCTAAAATGTCGATTAAATTGAAAGTACAGTGTTAATGCAACAGATTATTTTTAAACAGTATGTATGTACTTAATAGAATTTAACAAGAGGCTTACTAATTAAATATTATTGGAGGCCGGTTGCCGTTTGCATCTATAACATCTGAACATCTGTCAGGCACATCTATAGCAACACTTCTATTGCCAGCAGGATTATCATAATCATCGCAAAGACGAGTACGTTTAGTAGGTTCTTTCTTGTCTACAACTTTATCAGTTTCTGAGGATGGAGTAGAAGATATTTACAACGTAGCTCTTGTCTGCCATTTCTCTCTTGCGTTCGATTTCGGATTGTTAATTTAATTATAATTTTTTTGTTACGTGAACACTGCAGTTTTCTTGTGAGACAGTTTTGTGGGGTACCTCTTATATACATATTGGCTGTAACATACCCTCTCCACACATACGCATTGCAATTGTCAAGTTCAATCAATTGTGTTTAATTGCAAAGCAATTGTATTTTTTATGTTGAAATTTTAAGTGCAAAAAATGCGTATAAATTTTTAAAGTACTACTTCACCTCTTGTGAGAATACTTTTTCTAAGTAAGTAACGTTTTAATTGTAGTAAATAACGATAAAGTTTTATTATGACACTAATTATAAAAGATTTTTTTTTAATTTAAAATGAATTTGAAAGATACCAATTAAAGATGTCAGTAGTATCAGCAGCAGTCAATCATCATCGATTATGAAATGGTGCTATTGGTTTGAAGGACCAAAAATTTGTCACTGTAAGAGGACCTCAATTTGCTCAGCTGGAAAGTGTGCATCATAATCGTGGTGTTTCAAATTAATTTTATTAAGTGACTCCTGGCTAAAGACGAAGCAAAACCATGTTATTTTCATATTCCAATCAAAGATAACTCGAAAAGAAAAGTACGAATATCAAAGCAACTTTATATCTTTTGTAATTATTAAAAATAGTAAGGCGTGATCAATATATTTTCTAATTAAGTGACCTGTGGAAATAAAATCGTATATCTTTGATTGGTTCATTATTTCAAATACCATTTGAATTATTTATATTGCATTCCTATGCAAAATCTAGCTGCTGTTTTTATGTAATAATTTTGTTTTATAAATGTGGATATCAAATCTAAAGTTTACATTTCCCACTTAAAAAGAAAGCACGCTCCAAGAGCATATACGCAGTCGCAACTCGTAGAAGCGACAGTTTTTGAGCTTACGCTCGGTGCACGAGAATTTTGTTACGATGAATCACTTTGAATTAATTAAATCTAGTGCAATAAAATGTATTGGAATAAAAGCTTCATTAATGTTCAAACTTAGTTAAAGATAACGACGTCAAATGAATACAACCAAAAACTGTTCATAGAAGGTCCCTAAAATGTTTACCACTTTCTTGTAAACACAACCGACGTTTTAAATTGTTAATAATATTCGCCGTTACTTAACTGTTCACAATATAATAATAAAACTCTTATGAACATAGATTTCTGTTAATGAGTTAAACTTACTGATAGTTATAAAAAAATTGAAGATATTTAATAAAATGAATTAATCAAAGACATACATTTGTCTTTCCATAGGTTAGATTGGAAAATTTATTGATCACGAGTTATATTTGTTGTCTAAAGTAATTTCTTATGAGCTATGTTGAGCTGTAACCACCTCCAAAGTATTTGAGAGTGGAAAGTTTGAGCATCTTGATGAACTAATTTTAGAAAAAATAAAAAAAAAACAATTATTTTAACTGTTGTTTAGCTCCAGTTGTGTTGCATAAATATATTTAATAAATCTCGCCCAAGTAATGCTTAAATCAGGCGATAGAAAGTACAATTTAGAATAAAACACTTTTGACTTTATCATTTTTATTATCCTGAAGCGCGATTGAGATTAGAATTAGAATACAATATATGTAGATTTATTTTTCTAATTTATTTCTAGTACGCAGTTATAAGAAGCGGATAAACTAAAATTTTCAGCTTTTCTTCTGATATTCCTTCGACAGATGATTCCTTGCTCACTCCTCTATCTGAAACAAAAAGAAACGTTAAGACGAAGGTAATTAGAAAATATTATTAACAATAAAAACAGATTTAATAAATTTCATTAAGTATTCATTATTTAATGTGAAGAATTAACGTTCAATAAAATAAATATCAATTTTACTGGTAATAACTCGCATTTTAGTTTTTAGATACCCTATTGAATGAAATAAAATTCAACAAATGTACCGATCTATGAGTCATATTTATATTTTATTTGTTTTACTTTTTCTTATTTTTTTAAGTCTAGACGTTTGACATTTATTTCGGTTCACGTGGGATATTAGTCAGTAAAGCACTCGTAACTTTGACTTTTAAGCCACAAAATAGAACAATTAATGTAATCATAATCTAACTTGAAGGCTTCCGCGGCCGTCGTCCATTGTTGAATTCTTGGCTTCCGGTTGGAACCGCGTGTCTCGGATTTCTTCACTGCCGACGTTTCCCTTACAATCCGAAGGAGTATATCGTATTCCGTGTTCCTGTGGGCATGTATACATCGGTGAAACTAAACGATCTGTCAGTACTCGTGTTTCTGAACATGAACGCTGCACCAGACTACTACAAACGACTGGTTCCGCCTTAGCTGAACACAAACTAGAAACCGGCCACCAAATCCAGTTTTCTGAAACAAAACTCCTAGCCCGCTCATCTCATTTCTTTAACCGTAAAATCCGTGAATCCATAGAAATTTTCAAACACCCCAACAATCTAAACCGTGACAATGGCTTCTAGCTTTACAATACTTGGAAACATCTCATTAACGATCTGTCACGCACCGACATACCGTTCCACCCCGCCCACCGTTCCACCCCGCTGCTCCCACCAGCGCCTATAAATATCACGACACTGGACATACCTACTCAGTCTCAACGACTAACGCGAAACAGCAGTAAGACCAGCAGCAGTAGCAGTAGCAGCATCACCACCAACAGCAGCCCTGAAGAAGTTCTTCTGCAACGAAGAACGAAACGTCGGCAGTGAAGAAATCCGAGACACGCGGTTCCAACCGGAAGCCAAGAATTCAACAATAATCATAATCAACTTAAGTAAAAAATATTTTACGCATAATGCTCGAAGTGGACTAGTAACACTAACAAAGATGAAGTATAATTATGAGAATTACGATAAATAAAGATCATATTATATGACCGAGAAAGTATAAGTACATGAATTTCGGGGTAAGTTTATGTCTATAGAACATAATACAGGTAAATTACAATCGGATTGATGGTAAATTACAATGGAAAAAATTACAATAGGAAAAAAGACTCCATACCTTAAAAAAAATCATATCTCCCTTATTGAAAAAACTCTTATTACATATAAGTGTTATTATCCTGCGATATGCTCTCATCCGAGATAGTCGTGTTTGTGTATATGCTACGACAATTATTGTTGTTAATTGTTTAAATGATTAAACAAGCTATGGCTCCAAATACCGAAGGAATTACATGATCCAATAGTGCCGACGAAGCACTAGTACAGAAAATTGTTGAGAAAGTTATCGTAAACCCGTCTTTCATTAATAACATGTTTTTGGCTCTAATAGAAAAACATAGAAAAAAAGTTGGAAGCGTACCAGGTTACCAAACTAGAAGAAGGGATTGGTAGTGCTGAAAAAGTAATCGAGTTGTAAGAGCAATTACAGCAGGAAAAATAACCTGTGAATTTGAATTTTTTAGTTAGGTAAATATATTGTTGTAAAAATACGGTATTTTAAAATATTTCGTACAGTCCTATGCGTGTTTTATGATAAATACGGTATTTCACGATAAAATACAGTATTTTACAATAAAATACGGTATTTTACGATAAAATACGGTATTTTACGATAAAATACGGTATTTTACGATAAAATACGGCATTTTACGATAAAATGCGGTATAATACGGTATAATACACTTACAGGTCTGTACAAAATCTTTTAAAATACAGTATTTTTGCAACACTGGGCACACAAAATTACAATTTATTTGTTTTTCGGAGAGGCAATCTGGTACTTGATTTTTTTTCCTCTTCTTTATCCATGCAGTATTTTACTGTTTCCAAATTTATTTGATTTAAAAGTATTACTTATCCAGCTGAAAATTGATATTTCAATTACAACTGAAACCTGATTAAATCTGAATATTTTTGATTCTGATATAAATATAGAGAGTAATACATTAATTAGAAAATACCATTTACGTTGTGGAGGTGGTGTGGCTATCGTTAGTACCAACTTTCGGTAGAACCGGAAGTACGTCGTAGCAGATTTTTAATTTTTAAATGATTACCATTTACCATATGCAAATTTTCAATAATATGTAAGGGGCCGTCTCCAATATATTCTAATAGGCCACTCACCGTGAATGTCCCTGTATTTTTTGTATAACTTGATTTTAAGTATCATAACAGATGCTAAAGCGAATCATATCCACATTATTCATCTTTTTTGAAAATATATCACCATTGTAATTAGTAACTAATTGTGATTTTTTCTTATATTATCTTATAAAAATGATTGATATTTAAAGTTTTGTTAATCAAATTATCGTTTGTCACCAATTGCAAAACGCAATTAATACAATGACCCGGAAATTCATTACGAAACAAACAAAGAAACACATTTCATAAAATGTTGGAAAAGCATGGAAAAGGAGGCCAACGATCCAAAATAATAGCACAAAATTGAAACCACAAACCTAAAAATAAAAGTCCCATTTACATGATACGGGAATTAAAAGAAGCTGGTAAAAGTTACCAAATCCTATAATTTTAGTTACTCATTACAAAAGTGAACGTTGTACAGGGAGATCGAAATTGAGTGTCCTGATCCTACACTACTTTCCGTGAGCTTGATATCAATATTTACATCTATCACATGAAAGTTAGAACGCGCAGTGTAGAATCGGGACAATCAATTGCGATCTCCCTGTACTTTAAACAATTATATTTTTTGAAACATAGCGTCGAAATTGGCGGTGGCAAGGTGTTTAAATGTGAATGCATCATAGTTTTTGAAATATCTGTTATTTGTCCATTTCTTTGAATTTTGAAATTAAAATTGTTTTTTTTTTAAATGAAATTATTTTATAATTTTGATTAGAGGCATATTTTCATAACGGCCCCCGAGTGGGCCGAGTTGATAGTGAGTGACAGTATTCAATTCAAAGTTGTTCCGAAGAATTTCAACATTTTCTCGATAAACAACTGTCATTTTAAGGCCAGATTAAACAAAAAAAAAACTGTAATCCATTCTGAAAAGTTCCGACATGCCAAAATGACGTTGAGTTGATTAATATAAAAATCCCTATCACGTTGTAAGTGACTTTTACGCTTAAAATTGTTGACTATGTATTTAAATTAAAATAAAAGATTTTGTTAATTTATCATTTTGACATTTGAAGTACTGAATTAATTAAATGACTATATGTGTATGAGGTTGCATATGCACCATTAATTCCTTAAACGAATTATACCGGGTAATTTTTAAATATTTTTGTCAATTCTTGCATGAAATGTGGACGGCATGTCTTAGCTTAAGTGTAAAATACGTCTTTGAACTCCTTGTTGCTGTTTTACAGTTTTACAAATTCCATAGCAAGAATTGATAAAAAGATTAAAAAATCGCTCGGTGTAGATTAGTATACAATCACATCAGAAATGATTTCAACCCACGTGATCAATTTTAATTAAGTCTTGTTTTCTTAGAATTATGATTCCTTTTAAATCGCAGGCATTACAACTTCCAACGATTTAACACAAAGCACTGTATTGTTACCAACAGAGTACTTGTTGCTTATACGATGGGGTCACGTGGGTAGAAATCATTTTCGATGCCCCTCTGCATTAAATATTATTATCAATTTAATATCTTAAACCCGGGAGGTCGTTTTAATTTCACTTACTGAGAACAATATATTTAAGTTGTCGAAAATTAATTCTAGTTGATTCTTTTGCTGTACATTATTTTCTTTACTTAATTTCTTTGTAATTAATCTCAGTTGCTTAGATTTTATCATAAAATGTCTAAATTACTTCATTTCGAACATGCATTTTCTTTATTAAAAAACATACCTGAACCAATTACTTTTAGAAAAACAAAACCCTCTAACATCATTAAGAAGCAGTCGTCACTGACTCAGTTATATTTAACTGAAAACTGTTAGTATCAGAATCTTCGACCTCATTTTTTGTAGGCAAACAGAGTTCTGCGTTTCCTGATTTACAAGCATCATCAACATCAGGTGCTTGTGGCACGGCGAAAGTCGTTACACAAAACACATTTTCAGACTTGGTTTCACCCAAAATAATAATATTCGTCACACAATTTTTATTGTTAACGCAAGCAAGAACAGTTGAATTTTGATCAGCGTTATTGGATTCACTAATACAAGATTTTGAAGGTGAAGAAATGCAAAATATGGTACTGTTAGTGGTGCATAATGCTTTGGTACTCGTTTCGCATAGCATAGTCACATTTTGAGGGCATTCCACTATATTACTGGCTGATAAAGTCATATTTTTGGGTATCATTTCTGGTTGGTTGTAATGATTGTAGACGTTGAAGCGGAAATTGGTCAACCCGTGCATTAAGTTCCAAATTAAAAGTCCGGCCAAGACGTTCTTGTACGCGTTATTGCCAAAACCATAGTTTCCGTAAGGTCCTTGTTTTTGCCCGCCAAATAATCGCTCAAAAACACCTGCATTATTGATGTGTTTGGGGATGTTGGCGTAACCCAACATATTACCGTAGTAACCGGCAACGTTGATACCCTTCGGAGGAATCACTCCAATGTTAGAAGTTGCACGATAACCTGGGAAAGGTTGCTTGGAGTCACTTTGATAACCATTCCCATAATTATAGTTTTCACTAACTCCGTAGTAATTATATGAGCCTGTGTCTGGATATGCGGTATTTGGATAACTTCGGAGATTAATTTTTGTAGAACTCTGGAAATGACCTGTCAATGCTCTAAGTTTAAATTCATTGTTGTTTTGAGCGGGTTCGATTCCACCGATGTTCCATCCATTTGGTTTTTGGGGATTCGGCGAGAGCAAAGGATCTACCGCTTGCTTGCTTCTTTGATCAAATCCCGGAACTTTCGGAGGCGAATTAAACCGGCTATCTAGGGCTGTAGGAGCCGAACCAACTTTGGCCGGATTATCCTCGTCGACTTCATATTGACCCACTGTACTTTTATTTGGTGATCCATTCAAATCATGAGCGCCATGTCTTGACCTAGATCCTCTGCTTCGGGCACTTCTTTTGCACTGGATTTCACAAAAACACGTTAAAGTGAGTGTGACTAGAAGGAATATCTTCGAAGTAGACATATTATTGAGAAGAGCAGACATAGAACTAACGACGTCGAGTTCTTATCGTTAATAGAATGATGAGCGACGCTTGTCTACGTACTTCCTTTGTTGTGTGTTGTTTGAAGCGGCTCCGCTTAAATGTTAAAGTTCAATTGATAACGTGCTATAATTCTCCTTGGGAGATGCCCGGGTGAGTGGTTTGTTTCAATTTATATCGTTGATTGTGGAAATGCAATGGTTCAATGACATCAAATGCTCCTCACTTTACAATATGCTCGCAAAATTAACTTTTTCAAATAATAAAATCTTTTAATATTGTGATGATTTAGTCTGCTGACTGTTGGGTATACACATTAATTCATTTAAATTAAATCTTCGATTATTTATAGTTCCTTGATCTAATAGTGGCTTGGAATTCGGATAAATATTTCAATACCATGTTTAAAACTGTGTAATACACACATAAAATTGGGCTAAGTTTATTTTAGGTTTACACAGTATTTATCTAGATAGTGATTATTTGAGAAATTTATTCTGTTATCTATAATACTGCTCAGCTAAAATGAAAGGACTCGGTAATTTCGTGGTGTAGGGAGGGTCGTAGGGGTGAAAGATAAAGAGTTTTCCCATAATTATATTTCGTACTGCGGTAGCGGAATTTATACAGAAATTTAAATAAGCTTATTAACGAATTATAAAATAGAGGATTTTTTGAAAGTTAATTGTACTACCGGAGTTTAATGGGGCTCCGGGTCCTATTAATACTTAATTAAATAACTTGCTTTTTTAATAAGAAATTCGGCGTAGATTCTTTCGGGCTGGTGGTACTATACAAACTGTGCATAGTTTGCAAAAATATACTGGGCTAGGAATAAAAGTCAGTTGTAAGCTGTTTTGTAAGGGTTTTATAAATCCTCTTTTTGAGGGCTTGTTGAATTGCTTGGGGGGAGCTCTAGGTGAAGGGTTTTCTTCTTACACCCGTACCAGAATTTACATTCAACACACTTGAGAAAGGGTTGGCGAATCAATTTAAAATTTCAAAATAATTAATGGGGAAATAAACAAAATAAGGTGAAATTGAATAGGCGGTTGGAACCGCGTCACGACTGCTTTTATTGCCGACGTTTCGTTCTCCATTGCAGAAGAACTTCCTCAGGGCTGCTGGCGGTGTTGCTGCTACTTCTCGTTAGTCGATGAGACTGACTAGGTATGTCCGGTGTCGTGGTATTTATAATAGTCGGTGGGGCCAGTGAATTGGAACGTTGAGCGGGGATTGGTCTCTTGAGGCATGACGGATCGCTAATGAGATGTTTCCAGGTATTGTGAAGGCAAAAGTAATTTGTTCTTTAACTTTTTTTATTCGTTGTCGTGATAACCATGTTATACCTACTTTCCTAACTGTTAAACACCATATCAAAACCCATACTTCTAACAAAATTCTTCGACGCACCAGTTTGGCCTTAGTTCGAGTACGCATCCAGATTACTCGACATCAACTCTCCAGTTTTTCTGCTACAATATTTCGCCTTCATCACCACAACGGACTGGCACTAATTGACAGACTCACCTACGAACAAGCCATCCGTATCCATGAACACATCACTATTACCCAAATTCATAAATTCAATCATTTGATTTCCAAACAACTACCCAATCGTCATCATGTATCTCATTCGTTAACATTCCCTGTGATATACAAAACCTGCTATCCGTTAACCGAAAACGAAATCTCCATCCTTTCCAAAGGTCAAAATTTCGCACATTACCCCAAAATCCTTGCGACGCAATATAACCTCACGTATAGAACGTACCATATTGGCTTAATAAAATCTTCTTCTATCCTTCCAGAAACACAAAAAATACCCAGACTTTATGGTCTCCCTAAAATCCACAAATCTGATACACCTCAGCGCAATCAACTCACCAACCTACAAAGTCTCCAAATATCTAGCGCACACCCTCAAACCTTTTGCAGGGAAAAGTGAAACTTTCATCCTCAATTCCTGGCACTTCGTCCAAAAAATTCACGAGAAATCCTTAGACACCGGGATATTCTGGTCAGCTTCGATGTAGAATCTTTTTTCACCAAAGCCCCTATTCCCGGCACTGTCACAATCATCCAGATCTTCAGAGCCCATAATCAACCCGAAGACGGCCCCCTCGCTCAAACTGACACGATTCTGCATGCAACTACCTAGAAGAAGACTATGTTTACTCGTTTGTAAACTAAACGAACATATGCATCGCATTGGTTTAGCAGACAGCCCAATCTGTAGAAGCTGTAACTTAGAGGAAAGAGCAACTGAGCACATCCTCTGTGATTGCCCCGCACTCGCCTCAATCAGAGGTACCATGTTAGGGGAGTTTTGGCCTGACATGGCTGGAATTCGCAGTGCCTTTCTGTCGGACGTTCTTGGCTTCATCGAAAGAGTTGGATGGCTCGAAGAACGCTGACAGTCAAACACTGTTGAACATGGGCCCAATTGTGGCCTAAGTGCACGTGAATTCTTATTCCCCCCCCCCCTCACCAAATCCAGAATCCAGAACCCGAAGACTTAATTCCCTTAATAGAATGTTGTTTAATCTCAACTTATTTCATGTTCCGTGATTAATATTACAAACAGGTATCAGGCATAGTCATGGGTTCTCTTCTCTCCCCAATAGTAGCGAACATTGTTATGGAGGTATTCGAACAACAAGCTCTTACTTCTTTCTCGAACGAAAGTCGGTAGTAGAAGCAGTCGTGACACGGTTAGGGCGAATTCTTTGAAATCTCTTTAGAACCGCAAAGGCTTATTGAAATCAATTGAAAAGAGGCCATCCCCTTTCGTAAAATGGCACCCCCTTAGGCTTTCTTCTCGGGTGGTCTGCCCAAAAGAATCACGGAGGTTAATCAAGTTGCCTTATTGATTTATGCTTGTTTCTGTCAGAAACAATCGAACTAATTGTTTCTGATTAGTTCGAAACTGTTAGGAAGAGTTGCCTAGCGAAATAATGGTCTTGACACTTCTGTCAAATGTATGATTTTGATGAGTGCTCGCTTTTGACCCTTGCAATTGGCTGACTCCAGACGATACCAGCGCCCGACAGTAATTCTGAAGTTGGAAATTTTATCGCAGATGCTATTAAGAAATTATTTGCTAAAAATGCCTAGTATTTTCAGAAATATTTAAAACAAATTTGGAAGCGATCACAGCAGACACTGGCACCTTGTCCAAGTCGAGGATGCTGGAAAGTCCAAATTAAGAAACACTCTGATGAGACCATCTAATCCTCATCTCCATTTCGTCTCAAATTAGACTGGATTTAGAAAGAGCCCCTCAATTTTACTTTGGTATTCATAAATAACTTGAGAGGAGCGATTAAAGTGAGAAACGACTGAGATCAGTCTTTGAGTATTTTCTGAATACGAACTGAAAAAAGAGTATCTTACCGAGATGAGATTGAGATCGGGTCAATTTGAGACTATGAATCGAGCCTTAATCATCTCGACTCAGTGCTCCACCCTAATATCTACCATACGTCATTCAGAAGTCTCACAAAAAATGTAATAAAAGCACTTTAATCAAATAGTTTCTTCTCATCTGACATCAAGGATGTGGTCAGTTCAATAGAAACGGATTATTTTAGATTAACTCTGCAAAATTGTAAGTGATTTAATTTGTTATAGTAAGTACACAGGATTTCCAACAATATTCCATGTGATCACCCAAATTAGGTAACCAAACTTACTCTTATACTTAAAATACCCCAACTACAATAATATGATAATCAGCATAACGTACGTACTCGTGACTAAAATGACAAATATGATACAAAAAAATAAATTCGAATTGAAAAAAAATAGTTTTTTCTACATGTAAGTAATAAAAAAGAATAATTTTTCCAAGTGATTTACAATTTTCTTGATGTTTTTATCATTTGATATTGAACTCTAAACATTCATTTATTTATCAGTAATTGAAAAAAAAAAATACTTGTGGTTAGCGGAAAGAAACTGGTGTTTAATTTTTCCGTCAGTCGGATGCAATTTGTTTCCGGTGCTTCCCACAGAAATAGTTTCTGAATCAGAGATTGTATACGATATTCTTAGAAGCGAATGAACATCTGCAAATAGCCATTGACGTCAAATGCATTACTTATTATTGGGCCGGTTCAGATAACACAGAGACTGCTAGACAGCGTTCAACATGATGAAAGTCATGTAGTTCTGAGTGGACTGCTGGTTCTCAGTAATTTTTTATCTCATTTCATAAATGTGAAATTTATTTATGAGGTTAAGTTTAAGAATTTAAATGTAACGGCTGAAAATACTTTGTTGTATAAATTATTATGTGAGGATGAGCTAAATTTGAATGGTCTGCAGCCAGTAATAGAAGATCTTGCTAATTCAGTACTTAATAATGCATCTGAAGAACGACGAGAATCCATATGAAATCAAGGACATTATGAAATAACGATTCCTAGTCACAACCATCCACCGATCATATCAATAGGTTATAACATAAAACAGTTTATCACTTTGTACTTACCTCTCCAACGAAACTCCTCAACGCTGAGCAACTCAGCGTAAATAAATTCCGCTGTGCAGAACTTAGTGATGAGATGAGCAATACCGTGATTTTTCGATATCGTCGTGATCAGTGACCGTTATTTTTGAATCAGGGTGATTTTAAAGCGTGACCGTGATCACTATTTAGTGAGAAATTGTTATTCGTTATGTAGTATTATAAGTACCACAAGCACTTTCTATATCATTGCTCGGGAATCACTATTCACTTGATCGCCATTAAAATCAAAATAATAACTAATAATAATAAATTTTATGTAGGATAAATTGGACTATATAAAAGAATTTTGCTTTATCAAAAGAATTTAAATAATAGTATTAATATCAAAATTGGGACATAATTAAAAAAAAACAATTTAAATAATAATATTTTCTCTTAATTGAAAATACAAAATTAAAGTAGGTTCTTGTCCCATGAAAATTGTATAATTAATTGTTTTAACGGATACTTAAAATTCACACTATTGCTAAAAAAATTATTTTCACTCCTGACGAAGCTATCAATCGAGAGTGAAACGTAGAGCGATAGTAACTCCAATAACGAAACAAATTTTCTTTGCGAAATGTATACAAGCATGTGAATTGTATTCATTGACAATCAATATAACATAAAAAAGGTTTATTTTAATAATTTGTTTAATTAATGAAAGTCGTAGTCAAAGATACTATTAAATGCATTTCTTAGCTTTTAAATCAAGCTTTTAAATCTAGGAGTATTGAAATTATTTTTAAAAATATCCAGTATAAGTAGCTAGATGTCTTTACTCCTAAATTTATTGCTTATAATGTCATTATTTTAAAAGATAATACCATTAAACTATTTATTTTGAAAAGCCAAAAAAATACGCTTTTTAATAATGCTAAAGCTAACTATCGCTTTCATCAAAAAAAACAAAGGTTGGGTTCATATCTCGGCTGAATTTTTATGTAATTTAATTAAATTAATTAATTAAATTAAATTAATTAATTCAAAATTGTCTCCCGATATTAACAGAACATCAAAAAATAATGTTCCCTTTCTATGTGAAATATAAGGGAGTTATAGTTCCCTAAAACAGGGGCGAAACGTATTGTTTTTTGGCAACATTTTGTGGACCCTTTAAGTTATCAAACTAATATTAGAAACTCAGGTATAAGGCACCTAATTGGATATTTACAATGTATGTCAGATTCTTCCTTCATTCTAAGGGGTAGTTTCAGAGGGTCACTTTCGGTATTTTATTGTAACAAAAGCAATATATCTACGGTAATTTTTAAACCTTAATTACTAGGGTTCGGCTTATCGAAATGCAATAAGAGAACCTTTTTTGCCAAATAATCTAAAGAGTATTGTCTCTACAAATTTTTGATGAATTATGAGAAAAATAAAAATTATGGATAAAATACTGAAAAATCAACCCCTCTAAAAAACAATTGTTATTAATTTGTCATTGTGTCTGATAATATTTACATCGAAGAAACTTAGTGAATTGTTAATTTCTTTTTCTACAGAAACCTACGTGGTCAGGGAGATATATTAATTATTACTCGTACTCATCCAAAAATTATAAAATTATTTCCTTAACAGATCAAGCTATTTTACTTTTAGATAAACTTTTCATTTATGACAATTTAAATTTAATTAAGAAAACTCTTATCCAATAAGTCTCATTGAATCTGTAATTAAAAATCCTGTTAAATATCTACAAAGTTCAAATATCTACAATAATATAAAACAAACATCCAACAAAAAATACATATCATTACCTTATATTGAACCGTTATATAACACATTCAAACACATTTTCAAAAAAACATAACTGAATTTTAATCTGTAAGTAATATATTCTCAAATTTAAAAATTAAAACAACTTAATGTGATTTATGAAATTAATGGTGGATTTCACAAACGTTACTTAAATTTAATCATGGGTTAAAAGTAAGCCAAAATTAAAAAAAAAACGTTTAGACCAACATAAACGTATACAAAAAAAAATAATTAAAATCTATCTATCATTTTCTTTTTGACCAAAGGGAGTGTGAAACCTTCAGAAATCATTCAACGTCTGCAAAGAGTATTTGTAGAAACTGCAGAATCTAAAAGTACTGTCTATCACTGGGTTGATCGTTTTAAAGCTGGCAGAACATCACTAGAAGACGATCCCCCAGTGGACGCCCGAGCACTTCTGTAAATGAAAGAAACGTTGCTGCCGCAGAGAACTTCCTCAAAGAAGATAGGTGAATCACTATTCGTGAAATTAGTGTTAGTGTAGGAATAGGTACACGACAGGTTCATGATATTTTACACGAACGTTTGGGTGTGAATAAGGTTTCATCCCGCTGGGTACCAAGGCTGTTGGGACCGGAACAGAAACTCCACAGGTCCGACACATGCTGTCAACTTTAAGAGCTTTTAGTCCGTTAGGGAGACCAATTTTGGGAGCGAATAATAACCACTGATGGAACATGGATGCCATACTTCAATCCTGAGACAAAAACTCAGTCCAAAGAATGGCGCAAACCCGAAGAAGAGCCTCCGCTTAAGCACGTGTCGTTCCGTCGATTGGAAAACTAATGCTTACTATATTCTGGGATTGCGAGGGGATTATTTTTATACTCCTGACGAATCGATAATGAAACGTAGAGCGATAGTGCTAATTTTAAGTATCCGTTCAAATATTAGCCGTAAAAGACTATCGAAAACAAATTTCTTGCGTTACAGCAAAGAAAACATGAATCGCTTAGATTATTTTCGGCGAATTTTTTTTTCAATAAAATCATAGGGAAATGAAAGTTAAGCAAGTTACTAAATTGTAAGTATAGTAGGGAATCAATTTAACACGGTGTTCTCGGGAAGACAACAATAACTAGCTTTTTTAATTGATTAGCTTAATTAGAAAAATTTCAAGAGCTTTCCTGCTCGATTTTATAGCAACCTCGGAAAAAAACAAATTATTGTTTTTAACTTTTTTTCTTTGTCTTTATCATAGTTTTCTCTAGAAAATTAAACACTTTTGTATTTAATGACTTTTTATTAATTTTCGGCAAATAACATTATAGATTTATTTATTACATTTATTATGTTATATATTATTTATTTTATTTGTGTATAAAATAAAGTAAGTAGTAAAGTGAATAAAATTAATATTTTCAGCAGTTCCTCTGACGTTCAACCAAGGTTTTCCTTTGCCCCCTCTTTCACCTGAAACAAAAAAAATATTCAGGGGAAACCAAACAAGAAATAACAATAACAATAACAAGAAAAAGAGATTAAAGTATTTAATTAATTACATCATAATATTCTATATTTTGTTAACAAATAACGCACTATGTCATTTAATGTATTAAATGATTCAAAAAATAAACGAATGTTATTGTTAGTTAATTTGCATTGCAACATTGAGCGACTTATATTCAGAAAAGAAAATGAATGGTATTTAATTATTTCCTTGAATGATAGATGTATTACATGTAAAGTAATAATATCATATATTAAGGGATGATGAGTATCGGGGTGCTTTTTTCCATTAGTACGTTTCGAAATGTGGTCTCTATTGAATAAATTATTATCTATTTTTCACTTATTGTTAGGTATTATGATTACTGTTTTAATTTGATTAAATTAATTAATTGAGAAAATCAATTAATATTATTATGTAAGAAATATTTGCATTTCTATTACTTAAATACTGATAACAATTAAGATGTAAATGCTGGGTGCTAAGTGCTAGATTCAATTAAATTAAGTATGGCGTTATTTGGTATATGTAGCTTTCTACCTAAACGTTTATTGTATTGCAACTCCGGGTATAGTACACATAATAGTTAACTTTGCTCATCTGGGACAGTTAAATCACAGTGCTTTTCAAGCTTCTTTAGTAAAAAGTAAAGGTAGATTTTTCCAAAGTTATTATTGATCTTTGCCATATACGCTTGTTACAGTAAGTGAAATTTACTCAATTATAAACTATATATTTCAGTTTCGTTAAATCTCAGCAGGATAATATAAGTTTTAAGTTGTAAAACTTGCAGGAATAACTACATCTTCTCAAATTTAAAAATTTCTTAAATTTTCAACAATTTTCGTTTGAGGAGTTTGACAAGACAAACTATTATAAAATGCTGACAACATAATTGAAAATATAAAAAGCTGGCAGATATTTTGTGAGATAAAAACAGATTTTTTCAGAAGTAATTGTAACATTTTGAGTAAGTCGATTAAAATTTTTCAAATTTATTTGACAATTGGTAAGTATTTTTCTTTGGAAAAGTTATTTTTTGTTGGGAAATTCAAAATTTGGTCGCAATCTCTGCAGGTATTTTATGGAAGTAACGTTTTACGAAAATATACTGTGTTGATTGCAACTGCTTAAAATGTGTCATTGTATGTTTGGTATTTGAAGCATTGGAAATGTTTGGTATTTGAAGAATCGGAAAAACGTTTTCTGATCAAATTAATCAAAAATATTTTGTAGCAAATTGTTTTTGTTCCATTAGTGTGCAATCAGCAAAGCATTTAAGGACAGTTAATTTTATAATTCTGTTTGCACAAATTTAGCAACACATTTTAGAGAAACTCTCATTTTAACAATTCTGAGAATTTGTACAACTGATGCCCAAAAAAGGGGCTTAACCGAATTCTTCATTTGTAAGCCATTAACATTAAAGCGTAATAAAAAAATTGCAGGATGTGTACATAACGTCTTGGAATTTTCCGCTGTCGTTTATGCGATGGTATTTGTCTAATAAATGCGCGTATTATTTAATTTGTCACGTCATTAGTACCTACGAAACCTCAAACATGAACGAACATCTAATTGGAAATGAAAATAGTTTCGATTATGTGAATTTGCGGTCGTTATCTTTAGCGGTTAGCGGCTTAGAAAATATTGCATTTCCTATAGTAGTTAAATTAATTTCTCAATTTTTTTTAATTGAATGGGTTTGCTATTGAAAACATTATTAAATAAAAATAACAATGAGCGTAGAAAATTATTTATATCTTCCGTAATTGATGAATTAATGGTAATCGAGGTCAACACAAGAATATAAGTACGTTTGTGACTAATTGCAAGGCGAATAAACAGTGTTTCTTTTGAAGCATAACAATGAACATATTTCTTACTATTTATTATGGAAATTGACAGTCATTGTTCATTTTATGCCCTACAATCAACTACCTTGAAAATCAGTTTTTTCTTGTTGAAATTATTCAAACATACAGCTAACGAGTATTAATGAACATCTCAATGTTTATTTTCTTCTATTTAGACATCTTATTAATATTTTGATAGTTTTTGGATATTTGCCAAATCTATTCCATAATAATTTATCGACACATTTCCTTTTCATAAAATTAGCCGCTGGTGAGACATCATGTTTGGCTTTAACTTAAATAAATATCACATAAATATGTACGTACATGTAAATATTTAGATGTCATAAAACTTGCACATTTTTGAATCTACTTTTAAAGCAAGCAAAATAACTATCGTATTTTAAATTTCAGAGAATTCTTACGCGGCATTCGGCAAATACCTACTAGTGTGAGTGGGTTATTCGTAACGAATATTTGTGAATTCGCTGAATCTCAACTCGTTTCGCTAGTTTTTAGATAGCTCACACATGCGGGTGAATGAGGAGCTCCAAATCAAAACGCAGTTTTCGACCAAACTGAAAAATTGGTCGATGACATAATAACTTTTGTAGGTATCGCCCTGTACATTTAATTTCAATGTCATGTTATGCTTATAATTGCATAGTCTCTGACTGCAAGAACTCTTAAAATTGAATAATTACATTACAGCATAAAATATTTTTTGACGAATTAGTTGTGAAAAACTGCGTTTTGATTTGGAGCTCATTAAATAGTTTGGCAAATGGCAAACATTCGGTATTTAAACAATTCCGCATCTGTGATTCCGGCATTACGCTATTGGATAGTACTTCAAATAATAATAGTCATTTTCTATTTTTCTTTTCGCAAATTAAAACTGTAGTTACAGAAAACTGAATTGAATGCCGATAATTATTAAAACGATGCGGAGATGATAGATTCCAGTGCGTTTAAAACTTACGCTGACGGAATCAGCTGCTTCAAAATGTTAATTCTTGTATTATTAGTGCCTCACTCTTTCTTCAATAAATTTGCATTGAAATGAGAACAATCATATCGTTAAATGTAAACCTATTAGGTAATACCAATTTTACCCAACAAAAGAAAGTAATATGAATAATTTATGACAAACCAGCAGGGAATTGAGAAACGAAATATAGGCTTTGGATATTTAATATGTTTCAGATTTCAATTGTATAATAAATTCAGACCTACCTATACCAGTTAACTTTCAAACGAAATTTTGTCATCTGGCAGTCGGGTTTCTTCAGAAATTAATATTATAGTCACGAGCCGTAATATTGAGATACTTATTTTTAAAATATTTGTTAACTTTTTTTATTACAGTCATAAAAAAAATATTATACAGATTTATTTACTAAATATAGTAAAGGAGACTGTGGTTTAAGAAATAATTAAAAATTAATCTCCGCCCACAATAATTTTTATATCCGTAGATACGTATTTCGTTCTTTATTCGGTAGAATGAGAACTTTTTCAGGAGAATGGACCAATACTTATTCTGTATTATTTGATTTGCTCTTATTTGATTATAATTAGTTGTTTTTAGGTTTTTGAAGTGCTTTTTAAATTGATAGTGTGCGTACTAAAGATGGCAACTGATTATTTGATTTATGCATTACAATCAAGAAAATCTTGAAAATTATTATAAATCGTTGTCAACACAAGTTAATTGTTGATTTTGATACTAATAACAAAATGTTTATGAAAAATATGGTCTGTTGCGTAACATCTCATGAAAAAGTACGTAAATAATAATTCGTCATTATGCCGTGGATAAAACCATAAAAAAATTGCACATAACTGATCGAAATTGACAATTGGCGATATAATAATAAAATACGGAGACACGTCAATCACTGATATTTGTAATAAAAGTAAAATTTTACCAATATTCACACGTTATAGTTTAGGTATAATCAAAATGATGACTATTTTTTCCACAGCCAACTTAGAATGTAATTGAATTATCTGTTACAATTTGTACATAAGAAGAATAAGAAATCGATTACAATAACTACCGGCAAATATTCAAAATTATAGTAACATTTTCCTTCTTTTTAACTCTATGATTATGAAGTTATTGATTGTTGAAAATCCATGCAAATTTCATAAGAGGTGATAATTATCGCCCGACAACGTCAATTTTATTTAAAACATGCAATAGATTGATCAACCAAATAGTACTTTGTTTTCTTCTTCTCCGGTTTAGTTATAACTTACATTTTATTGAAGCAAGTTATTATTTATAATTTAGGAGGATGCTGAGAGTGTGTATGTATTCAGGTAACTTAGAAATCCGCGTGGTATGAATTTTTACCGGCAGTTATAACAACACTTTGTATACATAAACTTCAACTTTAAATTTTTTAACCAACACTGAAAAATTGAACATATTTTTTGCCTAAACAAATATATCTTTCTCATATAAAAATTATTAATATAAATATAAAATAAATAAAATAAACAGTCAATTGTGAGTTGTTTCTTGCTTACCTCTGTATCAAGTTTAGAATATAAGGCCTGTTTTCATATTAAAATGTGGCTCTATTATAATATCCCAAAAGTATTGTAATCTACGCTCTTATCACCGGTAAAGAATATGTTAAATTTAACAAAAACACCAAAGCTACTAGGCAGTGTACCCAAATAAACGTAATTTATTTGAAAACAAAAATTTGTGCATTAGCAAAAACGACAAGAAAATTCCTGCTATTAATTTTAACTGAAATTATTTTATTCTTTCTTGAAGATTTAATATCGAAATTTATTCAGTAATTATTTTCATTTTCAATCTAGCGTTTGTTTTTAAATACAAATCTATAATTAACTAAGAAACGAGATGCATTTGCTTTATTGCCGATGCTCATTCAATTTGAAACATAGTGTTAATGCAATAGCTTATTTTTAAATCAGTAGTGAAAACCAAATACACTATGCATAGTTAATAAAGACAATTTTGAAGTACTTACTAATGAAATATTATCTTAGGAATATTTCCCTTTGCGTCTAGTTCCCTTGGAGGCACATCTAAAGCAATACCCGATCGACCTTTTATCTTATTCTCTTCCACGTTTTCTTTGTCCTCGTCCTTGGATACGATGTTATCGTTAATTGAAGATTTATCAGCTTCGTGAGTCGCTGGAGGATTTCCGGCGTTGCTATTTTTGACATCGGCCATTTTCGCTTTGCCAAAAAAGGTTTGATTTAATGGTAGTTAACTACTCTGCTACCTGACACTCTTGTGTGCTGATTTTACGGCGTTGCCTTTTAAATGGCTAAGTGCTGATACGTAATTTGAAACTGTGCAACAGTATGAATAATAAATTTAGAATTTTCTGATAAGGGAACCAACGCTTGGTTGTTAGTCGTACAACTAAACTATTGAGAGTTTGCGCCACCCCAATCTTACATCATAAATTAGAAAATGTAATTATTGCTTGAAAACGAACAGAAAAAAAATTGTGCTCTTCTGTTTGGTCTTAAGTAATAATTACATTTTCTAATTTAGAACGATTGCATTTATAACATAAGAAAGATGTATGTTATAAAGCGTATACATGAACAAATCTTTAGTATTTGGTGTGTAAAAAGTTTTGAGACGGATGTTTGATCTGTCGTAACCATTTTAATAAATTGCTTTTTATTTATTTAATAGTAACAGGAATTTACAAAAAACAAAAACCAGCGAAAGCATAAAGGAAGAATGGGATGAAGCATCCTAATGACGGCAGAAAAACAAAACGAGGACAACGAAAGAACCCATTGGTAGAGGAGTTGCAGAGAAGAAAAATAATTGAAGAAGAGAAAGATCCACGCAAATACAAAAAATATATGTATACAAGCAAAGAAAAACATCAATGGAACAAAGAAGGAAGAGTAGAAATTCTTTTGGAGAATTGTGGAAAATAATAAAAAACATAATCCTTAAAAATATAAAAACTTTGTTGCAAGTCGGTTTTGATTGTAATAGATTCCTCGAGAACTCCACTGCAATCAAACCGACCTGTCTAGTTACTCGCAATTGCGATATATTAGTAACGAATAGTGTACATCCTGCTGACAAGGCCCCAAACAGAGCCGAAACAGCTATGCAGAGGATGCTCGTGAAATATATTACAATCAAAACCGA
The DNA here is from genome assembly GCA_039766575.1 of Serrognathus titanus. Taxonomy (NCBI): domain Eukaryota; kingdom Metazoa; phylum Arthropoda; class Insecta; order Coleoptera; family Lucanidae; genus Serrognathus; species Serrognathus titanus. Next base: position 24,589,991 of record CM077913.1, read on the forward strand.
CTTGCAACAAAATTTTAAAAACTTTTAAATATGCTTTGAGAACAAGCTTGGCTACTTTGTGTAGGAGCAGCAAAGTGGTTGTAATTTACCAAATCTCAAAAATCGGTCACAAGATGTCGCGATCTAAACTATTCATTATTTAAAAATATAAATGATAAAAGAGGACAAGAAAAAAATCATGGAAAGGTGGGAAAGCTAACACGAGAACAATGGAACATTAGTACAAAAACAAGAAATCACAATAAATAAATTGGAACAATTATATTAGTGCAAATGCATATTAAGTCCAAAAAAATATAGAAATACTGACTTAACATAACTTTGGCGCCCGAGCAGGAATTTATTGTGCCTTGAATCTTTCTTCTTTTCTATCCATCAGCACAAGAAAAAAGGTATGCCGTTTCGATTTTTATCAAAAATACTGATACAGAAGCTATGTGATCGTGCTCAGGCCTCTGTGGATTCTATCAGTGACCCACAAATCAACTTATTACTGAAGTAATTCGACAATGAATTTTAAATCTATTGGACCATCATCGAAGAAGAAATGGAAACGATCGCTGATGAATAACTACAAAAGGAATTTATCGACGTGAATGAAATTATCTCTAACAGTAACTCATTATTTCTTTCATCATCGAAAATCTCAAATCAAAAATCAAGTCCGTCAAGTCAACACTATGAAAACTCAACGATTGAGCAATTTCTTGCCCGCCAGCGTAATGTTTTAACTGCTTTTGTGAATAACCAGAATCAACCACGAGCATAAGCTACGTTGAGTTTACCTAAATTGGAAATTCAAGAATTTTGTGGTGACATGAAACGTTAGGTGACGTTTCGCGACATGTTCCTATCTATTGTTGATGCCAATCCTGATCTTACTCCACTTCAGAAACTCCAGTACAACACGATTCCGATCTTGGCTGATAATTATACAATCGTCTGGAGGAATCTGATGGACCAACTATTTAGTCGTCGAATCGATAATCGAAAGATTCTTACATTGTGAGCAAGTAAGTTCTAATCAATCTAACCTTAGAACCACTTATAATTTTAGAAAAAGTTTTCAGATATTCGAAAACCAAGGATCTTATGCTTATTCACGAGACCCTTGGTTAATTTATTTAATAAAGAAATTAGATTCCGAAGCAGCTAATCACACTAAATCGATCACTGAGCTCTTGTTTGACACATTTCTTAAATTTCTTAGAGAACGATGTTTGATCTTAGATCGACGTCGTATCGTAAGCAAAGTAATCATTCGTTTATAATTCAAACTTCAAGCCAAAACTTAATATCAAATAAAAATGACAAAAGGAAATTGCGTGTCAATTATGTAGCAACTAAAAAGCGTCTGCATTGTCAGAAAAATCATCCTATTCATAAATGTACCAAAATTATTTCACTTCCTGTCAATACACGAGAAAATATTATTACAAGTCAATCTAGATGTTATATCCGTTTCGGAAAAGACATTCCTTAAAGGAATATAAATCTACACATAATTGTTCTGTGTGTTCCCAATGACATCATAAGCTATTTCATCGTGATAAATCTAATTGTCCTCCTAAAGTTAATATTCACTCTTCATCAGCTTCTTCCACATCTTCTGACTCTTCAGATTTTTCTAGTCTGATCTGATCCTGTAGTAAAAGTGAATTCTAATTATTCATCTCATATTTCAATGATTTTGCCTATTGCTGTTGTATATGTAAATAACGCTAACGATTTCTATATTCAAAAGGGAAGGTCAATCTCACAGTTCATTCTTGTTTCAAAAAAACAAATGTCTTAATATTACAGTACATGTACTCCCAAAACTAATTGGTGAATTACATTAAACCGAAACAAACTCTCTTCGGTGAGTTTATCGAGAAAAAAGTTTAATCTTGCTGATCCTCATTTTCATGTTTCTTCGGAGATCATGGAGCATCTTCTTTCTTTGAAATTTTAAAGTCAGATCGGTATTTCCATCCGTATGATAATCTTTATATTCAAGACAATCATTTCGGTTTTATAATTTGTAGTCAACAGGAAACATGTTGCACTGAATTGTCTGCAAATAATTTTATATCGAATTCTATTGACCAACAATATGACAATATGCTCGAACGATTTTGGACTCTTGAAGAACCATCTTCTATCGCACGTCCTTTAACTTCTGAGAAAAAACAATACGATTTTCATATTGGCTACTTCTAGATTGCCGCCTGAAAGATTTTGTGTATGACTTCCTTTGCGTGAAAACAGATCAAAATTATGAATATATTATCAATCAGCTGTCCGACGTTTTCTGTTTCTCGAGAGCAAGCTTGATAAGCATCCAGGACTCAAAAATGAGTGTATCAAATTTATGTCCGATTATGAATCTCTAGATCATATGGAAGAAACTTTCATTAATCCTAATTTATTAAGCTTTGAATATTATATTACACCCCATCATGGAATGTGGTAACAGGGCTCAAAAAGTTACGTGTTGTTTTTGACGTTTCGGCAATTGGGCTATTTTCCAATCGGCTCTCGTCTTCAAAATGTGATTAATAAATTCAGACATAATCGCTGTTTCTGACGGCTATGTTGACATTGAAAAAATGTAGTGTCAAATTGAAATGCACCCAGATCATCACAAATATCCTATGGCGAAAATCATAGGATGACGCAATTGAGCTATATTATTTAAAAACTGTGACCTATGGAGAATCTTGCTCTCCATATCTTCGAACTATTCAAGAATTAGTGAATCTTGAAGGACCAAATTACCCAAAAGCTGCTGGACTTCTAATTAATAATAGATATGTTGATAATATCTTCTTCGGTCATGATGACGTCAAAGAGCTCTCTCTAATTCAATCCGAAATCATCGAGTTACTCAAACTCGGTGGTTTTGTGCATAAAATGTGGGCATCAATGAACCATCTTTTCTCAAAGAATTTTCTCAAACTGATCTAGCAAATTCTCTTTTCTTTTGAAGAAGATGAAGTTGATCTCCATATAAAAACATTAGGTATCGCTTGGCATCCAGCCAATGACATTTTCACATATCATTTTTCTCTTTTGGAAACGTCTTCTTGGATCAAACGTAGTTTTCTCTTCGAATCTTTCTTCTTGGATGGATTTCACCTGCCATTCTTAAATTTAAATTGTTATTTCAAAAAAACTCCTTTACCTAGTGATCTATTGAATGAATAGAAAACCCTCCCAACTGAAATCGAATTACTTTAGAATTTACAAATCCCTCGTTACTTAGAGATCGAACGTACTGGATTACACGGATGTTCGACGTGTAGCTGTTGATGGTTCCGTCCAAAACAAAATTGACTCCTATTAAACAGATCAGCATTCCTCGGTTAGAGCTGTATGCAGCACAGCTTTTAGCAAAATTAGTTAACAATCTTCAAACCAGTTTTCCTGATAATTCTCATATTTCTCTGTAGTCCGATTCAATAACTGTACTTCCTTGGATTAAATCATTATGCAAACGGTGGAAAACATTCGTCAAAAATCAAATAAGTCAGATTCATGAGTGTGCCCTAGGATAAAATGATATTATACCTCGTCCAAATAGAATCCCGCTCACATAGCTTCTCGATGATATCCCCTTCTCAAATAATTAATTGCAATCTATGAACTATTAGAACTACTGCGTATATATTTATATTATTAGAACTACTGCGTATATATTTCGTTGCGAAAATCGATTTTTATTCATCTATTCTCAGTGCTGAAGAAATCAAAGACTCTTGATTTTCTGATAACTCAAGTTCAATCTTATTACTTCGGTAAGGAAATTGCATGAATCAAATCCAATCAATCTCTCTCGAAATCCAGCAACATAAATACACTTTCCCCTTTTTTTGATGAAGATAAAGTTCTTCGAGTAGGAGGTAGACTTCAAAACACCAATACGAAATCTTTTAATCCAAAACCAACTTTTTTCCAAACTGCAAATTTAGTACACTTCTTATTCAAAAAAGACATTTTCACACTTTTCATCGAGGTTTAAAACTAATGTGTGCTCAGATTCGATGGTCTTTTTGGATTCAAAAATCTGTAAAAAATTACATTAAGTTTTGCATACGTTGTATCCATTACAAATGAGAAACGTTTACTCCTTCATGGGTAATCTCCCTATCTGTCGTGTAAATCTAAGCGAAGACTTTTCTAAGTAGGTCTAGATTTTGGTTGACCATTCGTTCTTCGTCTATACGAAGGAAGAGGAAAAATAAATGTGCGTAGCATTATTTGTTTGCTGTTCAACGAATGCCCTTCATTTAGCACTTGTTCTGAATCTATCTCTCCAATGTGTAATTATGGGGGTTCGGAGATTTATCGTCCGCCGTGGTCGATGTGAAAAGGTCATAAGTGATAGTGGCCGAAAAGATTTTCTATTAAATGCTAAGTAAAAAACTTGATCTCCCTAGTTTTGCTTCGTTTCTGTTTTTGGTAAGGGCTTATATTTTTTGAGCTTGTTACGTCATATTTTTATCCTTCAACGTGTTTAAATCTATCAAGCAGAGATGTATATAATTTTACCTAATTTTGTTTTATATTTACAATAAAAATTTGATCTATTTTTTCCAAGCAATTTATTTGAGTATTTGCCATGGTTCCTTTTAATAGCTTTTAGTTTTGCTTCCAATATTCTTTTTCCATTACATTTTCTATTGTTAGTCTTGGTTATATGTTACAGTTTATTTTCATTTATAAGCTAATTGATGTCGTTTGGCTTTTATTTAATAATTAATTGTTTGATTTTACTATTATTATTGAGATTTATAACTTTTTATCAAAACTTAAGTAAAAATATTCTATTTTTTATAAAGATTATAATTTCAACATTTTTATCATTCTTCTCAGAAATTTTATTTTCTTATTATTTTTATTATGTATAACCGAGTTGGTTGGGCCCTTTGGCAGTGGATTTGACGTTCGATTAAACAAGTGTAAGTAAGAGATTGATTTTTCAGATAATGGATCGATCGTGTTTGGATTTATACTGGCTCTTTCGAATTGAATTTTTGCGTCTCTCAAAATTGTTGGAACAACGCAAAATCTCTTTATTGTATAATGTTAGCATATTTCCGACTATGGTGATACTTTCTATTCTATTGAACAAGCAAAAACTTTTATAAAGAATAACATTTTTCTCTAAAGTTGAAAATAATCTCTTTTTCATTTCTTTGGGGACACTATATATCTTAAGATCATAGTTTTAATAATTTCTTTACTTACAATTTGCCAAGACAGTTTGGAATTGACTATTTCTTTTTGTATTATTACAAAATTAATGTTGTTGTAGTTGTAGTTGTTTAAATAGTAATTTAATGCACATCATATTTACGTTGAAACGTGTATTACCTACATCAATATACATAATGAATGTAATATGGAACGAAAATGTTACATTACTCAACTAAATGTTTCATCTGAAAGCGTTTTTGTTTCCTCAGTGGGTAGGTAGCATAATTCGTAATTAAAAATTGTTTCACATGCAAATCATTTCTGTTTTGCTTCATGTGGTGCAAAGTTATGTGTTGAAATAGATAATGGCGTATTTCATTTTGTTCGAGATGATTGCAACCGCTGCACTTGATAACTTATCGATTTATGACACCACTGCTTTAACAGTTTGAAAATTTCTAAACATACTAGTTTACTTCAACCTAATTGCAAAAAATTCGTATGCCTTGTTCAATCCACGAACATTCTTCTGTGGTTCAAATTAAGAAGTATTACAATGCAGTGTATTCTAAAATGATTGAAGGACGCTTGAATTTCCCTCGCCCTAGATTATTTTTAAAAGTTGGTACTAAATTCTGTACTGTTTAACCATTGGCGAAACAATAAATTTATCGTTCAGCTTCGTGAAAACCATCGCTAACTTAAAAACATTTGTATGCATTTCTGCGTGTTCATGCAACTCTTTCTCACTTAAAGCGGACGGCGGTAAATGTGGTAATAAGAAAAACCTTTCTGATAATAATAATAAAATTAAAATGTATACAACAATTTAGATCGAATTCATCACATTCCGCAGAAATACCAACGTTTTAGGGTGAAAATTTCTAATACGACACCGCACTAAATTTAATACCCTTCCGTCACTTCGGAACACACTGTACTTCTTAATTTATGATTATTTAGATCACCGGAATTGTGCTGTAATTGAAAACCTACACTATAACTAAAAATAGAGTAAAATTACATTTGGGCCCGGTTTCTTCACATCACCTCCAGTTATCTTTATTGTGATCACAATCGTTACTATGGGAATTAATCACCAGATAAAGTTAATTGGAGATGAAAAAACCGGGCCCTAGGCTTCTATCTGCCTATTATAGTTATTCGATGAATAATCTGATTTTTCTGAATTTGTATGAATTGTTTCCATGGTAGTTGTTCGCCTAATAAGTTTATTGAGAGATGGATATATCCGCTCTTAGACTAACAAAATTACGCTATTAACTTATAATTATTGATAATTAAGGTAGATTCTTATCCGGTGAAATTGTGTAATGAATTATCTCAAACGGACACTGAAAATGGCACTAATGCTCAACGTTTCGCTCTCGCTTGATAGCTTTGTCAGGAAGCTATTTGCCATTTTCAGTGTCCGTTTGAGATAATTCATTATATAATTATTTAGATCACCGGAAGTGTGCTGTAATTGAAAACCATACGATGACAGCACTCTATACTAGATCTAAAAATAGTATAAAATTATATTTAGACTAATTAAAATAGTCTCGAAAAATTAAAAACCTATTCTACTGGAAAACTTCGTCAGTTGATTTTGATTTTTTTTATAAAAAAAAAGGGGATGACCGATTTTACTTTTACATATATATCAAAACTTATCATCTTTAACTAAAATGATAATAAAATGTCAAATGAATGAAATGATAATTAAAGTTATTAGATATTTAACACTATTTCAATCCCCAAGTTTGTAGGCTTGTCGGGGAGGAGTCAAGACTGATTATATTTTGTTATTCGTTGCGGCTGCAATCAATTTACAGATTGTTTTCAAAGTTTTTCTGTTGTATTTGGTTAGTACATACGACTTCATATTGAAAAGTTATAAGGGGGATGTACAGTTGGTTGCATACACTAGACAATTAGGTTGCTGTTGCTCTGTAAAATTTTGATATATTTTTAACACGAGAAAAAATATTACTATGAAATCTTCCCCGAATTGTTTTGTTTTTCAGTCCATCTGGGTACAGTCTAAAACAAATAACATATTCTATATGCATATAAATATGTTATTTGTTTTAAATATTCAAAAATTACATAAAATTTATGTGGTAGCCTTTAGACTGCGTTCTCAGTGACGAAAAGAAATAAAATACTTCGTTGTTGTAACATTTTCGTTTCATATTAAGATATATCCAAACGCCTAAGGGAAAACATATTGAATGCAACTGTTCAAAATGTGTACTTGAACCATTGGAAAAACCTTTTCTGATTAAATTCATAAGAACGTTTTGTAGAAAATTGTTTTTGTTTCATCAGTGTGCAATCCATCATAACCTTTAAGGACAATTAATTTTATATGTAATTCTTTTTCCAAAAACGCACGTATTTAGCAATACGTTTTAGAGAAACTCTTGTTCTAACAATTCTGAGAATTTATACAACTAAGCCCAAAAAAGGGACTTAACCGAATTCGTAGTTCAACTGTAAGCTATTACCATGTAAGCAGTCCAATAAAAAAATTGAAGGATGGAATTTTACGCCGCCGTTTATGGCGATGGTATTTGCTTAATAAGTGCGCGTATTATTTAATTTGTCACGTCATTAGTACTTACGAAACCTCAAACACGAACCAACTTCCAATTGAAAATTAAAATAGTTTCGATTATGTGAATTTGCGGTCGTTATCTTTAGCGGTTAGTGGCTTAGAAAATACTTATTGGATTTCCTATTGTAGTTAAATTAATTACTCAATTCCTTTTTTTTATATGCGTTTCATTTAAATTTGCTTTTGAAATTATTATTAAACAAAAATAATTAACAATGAGCGTAGAAAATTATTTATATCTTCCGTAATTGACGAATTTATGGTAATCGAGGTCAACACAAGAATATAAATGTATTTGTGATTAATTTCAGTTTTTCTCTTGAAACTTAAGAATGAACAAATTTTTTACTGTTTATTATGAGGATTCTTAGTCATTGTTCACTTTATGCCACATAACCAACTACACTGAAAATGAGTTTTTTCTTGTTTAAATTATCCAAACATACAGCTTGTTCATACATATTATATACCATATACATTCAATGTTAGGTCAAAAAGCGATCGATTAACTTTTCATATTGTATATTATACATTTTCAAAGGTGTACAAAAGTCAAATACTACATCAAAGCAAACAATAATTTCCTACAGGTAATTATGTCGCTTTAAAACATTACACACTGATCGAACGTATTGAATTTTGTTAGACTTTGAACAAATCGGTACATGAAACAAATTGGAAGAATTAGGAATGTGTCATAAAGTTTCCGGGAAGGATCGAAAGCAATTTACGTAGGGCAAAACTAAACTTTTGAAAGATAGCCGGGATCTTAAACTAAACAACTAAATTAAATAAATTCTATTCAGTTTAAATTAAATTCTTAAAACCTGTATGACTCTACGTAATAAGTTTTGTGTTTAAAATGCAGCGTCCATACTTACAGATACTTTTTTCTTTGAAAACTATGTCATTTTTAAATTCATTCAGAGTCTTATCAAGCTTCTAAATTTCCATTGTATTGGTATATTAAGTTCGATCAAAATTAAGTTTTTGGATTACGTAGTTCAAAAGTCCTCTGTGTGTGTGTTTAACTATTGAAGCAAAAATCTTCTGCTCCACTAACTATGACGTTAATGCCCTGTTTCTAGAACATTTATCATTAAACATGCGTGTTCGTGTACCAATGTTCGGTATTCTTACATGAATAGCGCATATGTGTATATAAAGTTCTTGTACGTTAACGAGCATTCACTATTTGTATACGAACTGAAATGTTTTTCGTCTCGAGTCGGTAAATTAGTGTACATCAAAGATCCCCGAATATTCGCTTTAACTAAGTTCATAGTCCCATCCACGCATGCGAGGATATTTTTGAAAGAATTTTGTTTATTAGTTTTTATATCAGTGGTTTGGTAGAATGTTTATTTGAGTTTCTTTAGTATTAAAATCAGGATAGAAAATAAGATGTATAAATGAGATGTAATCGTCTTTTATCACCTTCTCGAAATGATCTACGCTATTTTGCCACATACTAGGGGTTATATTATTTATGCTTTCTTGCCAAAGATCTAAAACTGCCTCGTTGGAAAATCTTTTCTCTTGGTATTTTCCAATGTGTTTATTATAATAATTTTTAGCTTTAGACCACATATATTCAATGGGGTTATAATGGCAATGATACGGAGGCAATCGCAAATCTCATGGCCTTTTGTTCAATAAGCTTGTCGACAAAATATTGGTTTTGAAAATGCATACCGTTGACGATTTCTAAAAGCTCCCGTTTATATGCATTTACTGGAAAAGGCATATCCTTTTCTTCTAGCCAATTCATAATGTCTTGTTTCTTCCATGCTGCAGGTGGTGGTTTATCTTTCACAGCCGAATGATAGGAAGCATTATCCATCACAATAACGCTGGGTTCTTGTAAAGCAGGAAGTAATTTTTCAAGCAATCATTTATAGAAAAGCTCAGCTGTCATATTATCGTGGTAGTCGTCAGATTGTTTTGTTGATGCAAAAATCAACTCAGCTCTATCAATAAAACCACCTTTTCCTCCAGCGTGGAGGATAATGTATCTTTTTCCTGTATTATTATTAATTTTCACACAGGAATTTATGGTATCATCTTGCCATCCCTCCTTTAGAAAATACACGTTTCGTCAAGATAAATAAAATTTTGAAATAAATTCTCGTCCTTAATTCTTTTAAATTCTTTCAAGAATTTAAATCTTTGCTGAACCACCGGCAAATTTTCTGTCTTGAGCTTTTTCTTTTTTCTCTCGAATGGCGGCGCTTCTTTCAATTCATGTTTTTCGGCAACAAAACTTCTAATGACTTTCTCCGATATTTTTAATGCGAGAGAAGCACGACCAATAAATGGTTTTAGGGGACCCAAATTATTCTTTTCAGCCTCCATAAATTGCACTACTCGGTACACTAATTCACGACACTTTTCGTCAAAGGTAAATTTATCTGACATTTTGATTGACCGCTTTGAAATGCAAAATATTAGCAGAAGAACCTGAAGCTGTGCGTATTGGAGGGGTTAGCAAAGGTAGACAGAATTCTAAATGAGGTTCAGTGCCTGGTTTGGACGGGGTAAATTATAAGACAGCAAGAGGATCCTGTTAATTAAATACCTGCATGTAATACTTTCTTAATAAAAAAATAAATAATTATCAATTGTTCGGAACGATACTTCTGGTTTTCACGGAATGCTTCAGTCTTACTTCAGTCGAATTGACAACATTGGTAGTGGTAGTTTTCAATTTTCTGACAAATGTATTTTTTAGTGATATCAACAAAAATGTCACCCTAACTCTGAATCTAAAAAGATCATGAACGGATATTAGAAACCGGACATAACACAAATAGAAATCTCTATCACTTGGTCATCTTCTGTTTAAAACGATTAATTTTAAGACTTCCAAAAATTATTTTTGTTTACTAAGAACAAGTAACAATGAAAATCCCAATCTTTGTTTTCTTCTATTTAGATATTCTATTCATATTTTGACAGTTTTCGGATGTTTGCCAAACTTATTCCATAATAATTTATCGACACGTTTCCTTGTCATAAAATTAGTCGCTGCCTGGTGAGACATCGTGTTTAGCTTTAATTTAAATAAATATCACATGAATGTGTTACATACATGTAAATATTTAGATGTCATAAAACTTACACATTCTTGAATGTATTTTCAAAGCGAAATTAGTATTGTACTTTAAATTCGAGAGAATTCTTACGCAAGTGGATAGCACTTCAAATATAAATAATAGTCATTTTCCGTTTTCTTTTTCGCAAATTAAAATTTTAGTTATTTTATTAGTTACCCTCTGTTTCTGAACTGAATACCCCTAACTAATAAAACGATATGGAGGTAATAGATTCCAGTGCGCTTAAAACTTATGCTGAATCAAAATGCTAGCTTTTGTATTATTAGTTTCAAAAGTTATGTTCCTCACTTTTTTCTTCGGTAAATTTGCTCTAAGATGAGAATGATCATATTAAACATAAGCCTAATACCAATATTACTCAACAAAAAAAAGCAGTATGAAACGACAAACCAGCAGGGAATTGAGAAACGAAATGTAGGCTTTGGATATTTAATATGCATAAGATTCCAATTATATAAAAATTCAGACCTACTTATACCAGTTGAGTTTCAAACGAAATTTTATTTATTTATCAGGCGATTGGATCTCTTTAGATTTTAAAATCAAAATTGAAACGTTTTATAATTAATATGTTTGCAATTTTTAAGACTTCCGACGTTCTTTTAAGGACACCATACTAATTTAGCCTGTATACTGCACGACAAATATGAATTATTTCTTAATACTATATAAAATTAACTTTTAAGAAGCCTTTAGACTTTTTTACAATTGAAGAGTGGACGTTCCAAAGGTGCTAAGTGCCTGTTTTTTTTTAATTTTCACTTTTTCTCTTTAATGCAATCTATGTGCCATGGCCAATGTCTCATGAAATGGTCTAAGTGCCAGACTTAGAAATAATAGTTTAGATCCAGATGCAAAGATAGCGATGGAGTTATGTCCATGTTTCATTTCCCGCGTGTTAAGTGCCATTTAGCATCCATTTAGCCATTTATTACACAAAAAAAAAACTGGTGTTGTGACTCGCACAAAGGAACTGTTTGTAGAGGTATCTGTGATAACAATTTTGATAAAAATGGGATGTGAAAAACATAAGACTTGAAGAACTACCTCATGTAAACTACATCGGTGCAAATAAAAAAAAAAACACTTAGATCCAATGATAAACTTCTTACAACAGGAACAGCACAAGAACTTCTACATAGAGTTATTGCAAAATTGTCAATAGGCACTTAGCACTAGAGTTCCCTGTTCGGCACTTAGCACGTTTCCAAATTCTTTTTTCAAAATAATTGTTATTTCACACATTTTTCAGTATTTCTTCGTAATTTTTGAGAATTTTGTTCAGAGTAATATAAGTAATCTCCAAGCGTGAAAACGCTGGTGTATGTTTGATAATTTTTGTTCAATAAAGTTTTTTCTAAATATCTTTGTTTCGTGTTTTTGGAACTTAGCACCTTTGAAATTTCCACTCTTCAATTATGATGGTCAATAAAAATTTCGTGTATTCAATTCTAGCAGGATAGCAGCCAAAGAAGGGAGCAATTAAAAGTTTACTCTTATTCGACTGCTAATCGGCAATCCTGTAATTGCGTCTTTGACTGCCATCCTCCTAGAATTTAACACACTGGTCTCTTAAGTTTATAGTTGCGTTCAGAAGTACTTTCAATAAAAATTATTATATCTCTAATTTTGAAATATATTTGTATTGATTGTAACAATAAACACAATCAACTTACTTACATGTTTTTTAAATTTTATTTTACAGCGCATTCCAGGATAATGAAAAGTAAAAAGTGTAAATTATTGGAATTAAAATTATCAGATAATTTATATAAATCAAAAGAAGTTGTTAGAAAAAAAACAAATAAATAAAATGCGTCATATGACCACTAACCAGTTAGGCAGAGTGTAAGCTTTTAACAGAATCGATAACATTTTGAAGAATCCTAGGTGTATTATTAATCTCTTCGATCTTATTTGTATTTCTTTGTTGCAGGTCAACACTAATATAGTTCACTTAAACTTTTACAATTGTCAACCCAACCTTGTAAAATTAGACGTGACGGCTACGTATTTCTCTTTCAATCATGCCTACTCCGAAAAAAAAATTCCGTGGAATACACGTAGTGTTGTGGCTTTACCGGTAAAATTGTTAAAATTAGCAAATTGCTAATTTTAACAATTTTACCGGTAAAGCCGCAATACTACTCCAACGTTATAATTGAGGTACAATCAAACACATGATTTTTTTCCACAGCCAAAATAAAATGGAAATTTATTGAACCGCCTATTATAATAACATGTATAATAATAATAGCATTTTCCTTCCTTTTAACTCTATGGTTATGAAGTTACTGAAGTTGTCATTAAAAAAAAAAAATGTTAATAACGTCATGCTTTTGGAGTTTTGTTAAAAATCAATAATTTACTTTCTATACTGATTATTTCAAACTTTACACTCTCAGTGTATAAATTTAGAAGCGATTGGTCTCCACTAATTTTGCTTTTGCTATGTGTGTACTATCATATTTTTTTGAAATCTTTTTCTTGGTAGTTTGTTTCCGTTTATTTTTTTATACCCTCTTGTTTGCAAAAATCTTTTAGAGACAAAATGATCGCACGTAATATTTGGTGTGTTATTATTTTTATTATGGAGTTTATTTAAAAAGATCAGTTACATAAAATAGTCAGATAAGTTACTATAAATTATTTTTGATTTGACACAAGACAGTGAAATACCTATAAAAGTGAAATAAAAACTTAAATATATATAGGGTGATTTTCAATGATAGCTTATGACAAATAATGACTAATGATATACGGTGAAAGATATAGAAGCGAGAGAGACAGCACAAAACGGTCGGAGAATTCAATTATTCGCATTGTTTTACACTCGAACGCCACCTACCTCAGTTCGTAGCCGAGTTCGTCGGAATACCTGTCTTATCGTCTACCGTGCTGATGATATTATTGCTAATATTATAGCAACCGCTTGAAGTTATTTACTCTATTTTCAATATATAATTGAGCTCGCCTTGCCAACTACTGACAACATCATTATTAACTGTTTACGCATTATCTATCTAATTTGAATTGTCACAATTTGATATGAGAACTAACTTACTATCTTAAAATCACGGCCAATTGCGATGACAAACAGTGTGTGAACAGACAATAATGACAAATGAAGGTTGTTTGGTATTTCTATTAGCAATTGGTTGTCAAAAAATAATTTGAAACAGTTGCTATGATATTAGTTTATCGATATAATTTGATAAAAGCTATCATTTGTAAAGTTTATGTTTGTTTATGTGTAGGTTGAGAATCACCTGTATATTCAGTTTTGCCATTTCAGGTTGTAGCAGATGTTATTATTAACTGTTTTATTTCAAACAGAATCTTCATCTTCATCTTCTTACCAAGCCTTTTTACTCCAAACCGATATTGGAAAAGTGTCCTCTACTTCTTTTTCCTTGCGAGACATCGGGTTAATAGCAGATTGTCATTTTCATTAAAGTCTTTGTCCAAGTTCGTATAATTATAGGATTTAAAACTATTTATTTATTATCAAAGTAATGAACAAGGAGAATCACGAAAATCTTTCGATAATGTATCGTAAATCTTGAGCGAGTAAATAATTCGTACAATTGCAACGTCATCCAAGTTTTACTGTTAGTTAAAATGTTTGCAATCCTTAAAACATCTATAATCCATTCACAAAACTTCAGTGACGTTTACAGTTTTATACTGAAAATTTTGAATGTATTTGATAAATAGTATTGTACTTAACGCTCAATATTGACGTTATTGACTGTTGATTACGGAAAATTAAAACTGTATATAATTCGTACTTAATAGTCAGAATTGTAAATATGAAAATGTAAACGTCACGGAAGTTTTGTGAACGGATTATAGGATTTTTTACATCCAACATATCTTTCCTCTTTAATCGGCGTGGTGTTTGGTATAATTTTATAAATATATTGAAGATATCATTTTCATCATTTTTGCCACTTATTGCTGGCCTCATCATTTTTATCCAAGATTCTGCATTTTGCTCGGAGGCACTGGTAGCTTCTCTACATATACTTTCCGTATTAATGCCGTTTTTTTTTTGATTAAATCAATCCTTCCATTCTTTAGAACAAACAAATGGCATTTCATCGGATTTTTCTGTTAATCTGGCAAATTCATCTGTTCTTGTTTGTAGGAGGAAAGTTGATAATGTGAATTTTCACTTCTAGGTAAGGAGAACCATTTTAAAAGAGCAACGTCTACCTCCGGCCCTTTTATCGGCAGCTCTTCACTTTAGAAACGTGTCAAACAAGACTCTTTCCTCTTTCTTATATCTTCTTTTTTCTTCCAAAATAGTTGAGACAGTCGATTTTGAAAAGTTAAATGACTTGCAGACATTTGCATTGCTTCATGGTGTACTTAAAACTGATAGAAAGAGTAACATTTTTGATGGGCTGGAAGTTTTATCGGGGAATTACCGTTGAATGTGATGGCTGATTTGTTCGAATCGACCCGGTAAAAAAGTATACGTTTAAACAGAGCGTTCGTATAACCGAGTTCGTAGTAAACAAACAAAAAGTAATGACGATTTTATGATAATTTGAATTTCATACAGGTAAGTCTAAACAGCTAAAATACGTACTATGATATTCATATTTTTTTGCCTAAACAAATATTTTTTCTCATGTAAAAATTATTAATATTCAATCATTAAATGCTTAATGTGTTGTTGGACATTTTAGCCAGGAACGTTGCTCTCTTTAATGCGATGACCTTCGTATATATATATTTTAAAATCTACAGAACTGAAACTGAAAAACAGTCAATTGTGGGTCGTTTCTTGCTTATCTCTGTATAAGTTTCGAATATAAGGCCCGTTTGGATATTAAAATATGGCTCTATTATAATGTGTCCCAAAAGTTTTGTAATCTAATGACCGG
This sequence comes from Serrognathus titanus, assembly GCA_039766575.1. Taxonomy (NCBI): domain Eukaryota; kingdom Metazoa; phylum Arthropoda; class Insecta; order Coleoptera; family Lucanidae; genus Serrognathus; species Serrognathus titanus. The sequence continues at coordinate 24,605,806 of CM077913.1, forward strand.
TATAGAATACGTCAAATATAACAAAAACACCAAAGCTACTATAGGTAGTGTACTCAAATAAACGTAAATGTTTGAAGACAAAAATTAGTAATAATGACAAGAAAATTCCTGGTATTCGTTTTTTGACTTAATGGTTTTAAGAAAATTTTAACTCAAATTATTTTATTCTTTCTGTTACAGAAAATTTCTTGAAGATATTAACGAAATTAATTCAGTAATGATTTTCACTTAAGTCTTTCAAATCATCGCTTGATTTTAAATCCAAATCTATAATTAACTAATAAACCAGATACATTTGCCAATGCGTTTATTACCTCTGGCATCATCACTCATTCAATTTGAAACATAGTGTTAATGCAATAACTTATTTTTAAATCAGTGATGAAAACCACATATACTATTCTTAGTTAATAAAGACAATTTTGAAGTAGGTACTTACTATTTAAATATTAGGGTAGGAATGTTTCCCTTTGCATCTGTTTCCCTTGGAGGCACATCTATGGCAATCCTGGTTCCAATTTTAATCTCATTCTCCTCCACGTTTTCTGCGTTGCGGTTATTCTTCGCCGCCTGTTCTTCGTCCTCGTTCTTGAATATGATGTTATCGTTAATTGAAGGTTTATCAGCTTCCAGAGTCGCTGGAGGATTTCCGGCGTTGCTATTTTCGACTTCCGCCATTTTCGCTTTACCAAAAAGGTTTGGTTTGGGATTGTTTATTCAATGGTAGTTGACCGACGAACGACACGTGAAGGTATGCACGGAGGAGAAGTATAATCTTTCAAGGAACCTACTCTGCTACGTGACCACTACAGTTCTCTTGTGAGGCGGTTTTACGGCGTTGCTTTTTATAAATGTGTACTTACAGGATCCGGAACGTTTATCTCTCTCAGATGACCCCGTAATTGTGTACCTACATATATTTTAGTCGTGACTTAAACAAATTCGATTTTAATGGTTTTCTTTCATGTTGAAGTTTTACATGCAACAGTTGTTGAAATGTTTAATATTTTAGACGTCTCTCTCACATTGATTGGAGGTTTTATTTGGAATCACTAAATTTCATGCTTTAAAAATACTTTCGCTCTGAGCAGTACCTTTTTTCGGTACTTCTGAACAATTTTTAATTTAAATTATTATGAAATTTAATTTTAGTTATTTTTTAAAGTTGATTCAGTAAACGAGTACACTGATTTGTTCGTTAATCTACCTTTTTTTATTTTACCTGGGATGTGCAGCAGAAAGTCGAACACTTTTTTTTTGTATTTATTCAAACTTTTCGATAAGAACAAAATTTTATTTACAAAGAAGCCAAATCTTGAAGTTTTGTTTCTTTTTTCATTCAAATTTTATTGTAACATGCGTATAAAAAGTTTTCCCATATAGTGTGTTGCTCTCATTTTTTTTTCATGTTCACGTATGTTCCTTATTTGATCCGTACCCTAAACAGATAAGTAAACAAACATAATTTTAAAAAATATTGTTTTATTGATCTGATTTTACAATGATTTTCATATTGGAAGAAAAATCTTTTATGGTTGAATCCTATTTTCGAAACGCCCAAAAAATCAATGGCGAAAGGACCTATTCTATTCCTGATTGTATTGCTGTAATTCTGTACCACAAATTTGTTAAACAACATCAGTACTCTGTCGGACTATTCAAAGAAACTGGCAGTATTGCTAGATAACAGGTATCAGTAGTTGAAAATGTGAGATAAATTATGACTGATGCGCCTCGCACTTCCATCCGTCACCTGTCACAACAAGTTGATCTTTCTATCAGGACCTGAAGAATTATTCTAAGAAAGGACTTGCAATTGTTTCCTTATCGTTTGACTGCCGTGCATGAAATGCTTCCAGTAGATTTTGAATCAAGGCGAAGATAGCGTTATTGGTTTTTAAACAATATTGACAATGACGATTTGTTAAACAAAATTTTCTTTTCCGATGAGGCCTAGTTCCATTTAACAGGATATATTAATTCCCCAAATATAAGGATCTGGAGTGCAGAAAACCCTCATATTTTCATTGAAGTCCCGCTCCATCCTCAAAAAATTGGTGTTTGGATAAGTTTAAGTCGGAGAAGATTGATAGGTCCAATATTTTTTAATGGCACTAACAGCACTTAGATATCGGGAAGAGATGTTGCATACATTTATTAATCAACTGCATGATGATGCTGCTGGAGATACTTTAAATTTCCTTCAAGAGTTTTTTGGAGATCGGATAATTAGCACAAATATGGCAAACTCTTTTGGAATTCTTTTTTTGGCCTTACTTGAAAAATTCCATTTTTAAAACGCCCGTTAATGATTTACAGGAACTTACTCTAACAATCATCGAAAAGTGTGATAAATAAACAATTCTCCCCACATTTTGCAAAATGTTATTAATGGATTTAATACAATTGGGCCAATGGCGACAATAGAGAAATCATTTTTATATTCATATTTCATTTTTAAAATTATTTGCTATTAAAATTTTATCAATGTCATATATTAATAATTTTTTTTAAATACCCATTGAAGTTACAAAATAAGTTTTAGAAAAATATTGAAAATTTCTCCCTTCCCTCCAGACAACAAAATAGTTAAAATTTGTGTACTCGTAAACAGGGTAGGTCGGCGAGATTGAAGTAGAGTTCTCGAGCTATTCTTCTGCTGAAGAGGTCCCTAAAATGGGCCAAAACAGCTGTCCAAAGGATGCTCAAGGATTTCATAGCAATCAAGACCAAATTGCAAAATGCAAAAAATTTCTAAATTAAAAAAATTAGCGTTATTTGGTCGCTATCTGTGAGATCATGATGGCTTATTTGGCAGCAAATTAGTTGTTACTTGTCAATTATTACAAAATTTTATGTCAAAAGTCGGTTGCAAGATGTCGCGACCTAAATTGATGTTTGCATTCATTACATTATTCAAAGTGCTTGGGCTTTAAAATGTTTTACAGGCATTTTTTTGAGCTTTTTACGATGATATTAAATTTTACATGTAACATTTCGTTAAATTAAATTAATCTTTTTCTTGTGGCCGCCATATTGGATTTTAATACCTTTAAATAAATCTATTTTTTCTAATGCTTTTCCATACATCATACATTTAGATTTAATAAATTCAAGCAGCTGTAATTGCAAGAAATTGCTGAAAATAACAGTACAAGGAAAAATAATCTTATAGTATCCTAATTTTATACGTTTTATAAGTATCTATTAATTAATTACCTCTTCTAATATTTCTTCATTTTCATCATCATTAAAGCGATCTCCATATATCCTTCGAATTTTATGAAGAGATTCATGGAGTGCAATGTCTAATATACTAAACATTGTTCTGAGTGCGTCTTTCTGGATATTGTTGGTAGTAAATTTCATTCGCTATTACTGAATTGTTTTTGTTACCAAGATAAATTTTTAAATTTACAAGAAAGAATGAGAGTGTTTTAAATACATAATTTCACGTAATACTTTCTTGATTTAATAATATAAACGTATAATTTAATTACAAATCTAATCAATTACTGCTGTATCATCGTCTTTCCTAGATATTGTTAGAAGTAAATTTCGCTCGTTATTACAGAATTGTTGTTGTTAGTAAAATAAATTAATAAAATGCATATCTTTCTTAGATTCACAACATTCACTTTTACGAAAAGTTTAGATCGTGGCATCCTGCGATGGCTTTTTGACCTAATAATGCATTAGGATTGACAAATTGCAGACAGTTTGCTACTAAAAAATTCATCCCATAAAAGACGGCCATTCGTGCTGTCAAAGCATAATGAAAGTTTAAAAAAAAATTGTTGCAAGTCGGTTTTTATTGCAGCGGAACTTATTATGTAGCAAACTGTCTGCAATTTGTCAATCCTAATGCAATTAGGTCAAAAAGCAATCATAGGATGTCGCGATCATTACTATTACATCGCATTTGGGAATAAACTAGGACAGGTTGGTTGGGTTTGCAGTGGAATTCTGAAGCTACGCATCTGCTGACTAGGCCACAAATAAGGCCGAAACAGCTATACAGAGGATTCTCGAGGATTCCACTGCAATCAAAACCGACTTGCAATAAATTTTTTTAAAGCATTCATTTTTACATCTAAGAACTTGAATGAAATCAGTATTTGTGATGTATGAAATAATACTCCGAAGGTATATCAAAATTTTTTTGTTTCTGCCTTCACAGCATACTGTATTTTTTTTGTACTTGTTATTTTTAACAATATCTTGCATTTATAGCTATTTTACTTTATCAAATCTGAATATGTGATATGATATGTGGAAAATAGGGTTTCTGATTTTACGGGAAATTTGTACTTTTTGAAATGTTTTATTGTATAATCAACATTAGGAACCCTTACTTTTTGCTACATATCTCAGTCATGATTGTAAATTAAAACAACGTTTGGAAATACAATAAAAACAAAACACTCTTAAATCTCTAGTAACCTTTCTTCTGCTACAATAAACAAACAATACAAGGTAATTTTCCTTTACTATTAAAACTGGAAAGGAACATATCGCACATCGGCTGCACGACTGTCATATCATAACTCAAAATTTAAAATTTTACATTAAAAAAAAATTTCTTCCATTAAAATTCGAAATTGTTTTAATAACCATATCTTCAAGTTCTTTAGATTAATGTGGCATATTTATTATGGTATCTTTAATATGATTTATTTTCTATTTTAAATTCTTTTTGGGAGCTGACATTTATCAAAAAATTTGAATTGTGTCTTTCTTGAAGCCGATGTGTGATATAGCGCTTTTGTAAAGATCTCAATCTGAACAATTTCAGTCTTCTTATTTTTATCTTAATTAAATAAATGATTATATAAAACGAAATGAAATAATCTTCTATAAAAGTAATCAATGATAGGAATATTATTCTTTTTCTGTCCTTTACTCATTAAAAAAAAAACAACATATACTGAGTGTTACATTGAAGATGCATCAAACTTGAGGGATACGTTTCTGACATTATTTCAAACAAAATATCTTAATAAAAAATTTTAATCGGAGCAAGTTGAAATTTGCATAATTTGGAGTCGATGTTTTTTAAATACTGTAGCGCGCGAAATCGTCAAACAAAACCGGCGATCTAAATTGCATTTATGAATGGCACACAGCTGCAGGGGGGTAATAAATCCATAAACAGCGAAGAAATTTATGACTAGATTTTATTTTGCCCTGTATTCAACTTTGCCACACGTCGAATGCAGTAACAATCCATTCATTTTCATTTAAAGTCCATCCTAAAAATACGCGACTTTGCTTTCCCTTCGGTTTTCTCTAAATTTAATCATTACAGAGAAAATTTTACAAAGAAACTTTTCTTTCTTTTCCCGACATCTACCCGCATACCAAGTTTGATACATCTTCAGTGAAACACCCAGTATAAAACAATTACAAATAAACTACATCCTAAGCTTGCATTCCCGCCAAATCGGAAATTTCCGGGGTCTGGAATGGAAAAATCGACAATTTCCCTGGAAATCGTTACAGGGAATTCCCGGGACAGAAACCCTAATGGAAAAGCATCAGAAAAAATAGATAATTTCCCGGGATCATGGTCTTTAAATTCCCGATTTCCGGGAAGTAAAAAAACCCGGGAAATCAAAGTTTCTATTTATCATATATCACCCTTCAGATTTAAAAAAGTAAAATAGCTATAAATGAAAGAAATTGCTGAAACTAACAGTGCAAAGAAAAATACCGTATGCTGTGAAGACAAAAACAAAAAAACTTTGTATACCTTCGGAGTTTTATTTCGTTTATCACGAAAGTTAATTTTATTAAAGTTTTTAGATGTAAAAGAGAAATACGTAAATTTATTGTGCTAACAACAGCGAAATTTACTTCCAACAATACTCAGATAGACGAAGATACAACAATATTTGATTATATTTGTAATTAAATTGTACATTTTTATTTTTAATTAAAAAAATTATCATTCTTTCTTGTAAATTTAAACATTTATTTTAGTAACAATAACAGTTCAGTAATAGCGAATGAAATTTACTACCAACATTATCCAGAAAGGTGCAATAGAACAATGTTTAGTAAATTAGAAACATTGCTCGAAGGACATATGGAGATCGCTTTAATGATGATGAATATGAAGTAATATTGGAAAAGGTTAATAATAGTTATTTATAAAAGAGACGAAACGTTTTAAGTAAAATTTAATGATATCATCGTAGAGAGCTCGAGAAAGTGCCCGTAGAAAGTATAATTTTGTTGTGATCTCTGCACTAATAACTTCAGAAAAAATAAAAAAGTAAATAACGTTTTTCGGTTTTTTGGTAATATTTCAAAAACTATAAATCGTACAAGATTTTTCGAGACGGATTATCGTTCAACCAAAATATGCAGCTTTGCCCTCATTTAACCGACTTCGTATTTTCGTTTTCGAGATCCCAACAGTGAGCTTCGAATTTGTAACAACATGTGTAACTGGATAATTCTGATATTAATTATATTCCTTGTTACAGTGAGCAATAAAATTTAACTTTTCGAAAGTTTCTGATTCGAAAATGCTCAATTCTTGTGAAAAGTAATGTATTAAACACGAAAATAATTACGAAGAGAATTTGGTAGCTCTAGTTAAAAAATGCATTGTTCAGCGGTTTTTGACTTGTTCTTAGCAACATATTCTCACAAGTATCCAACAATAGTCTGTTAAAATTGAAAATTGCTGAAGAAGTTTTCACTTTTCGTTTATGTTCATGCTTATAATTGTAAAGACAATTATTTCTATGAGAATAAACCAAAAATTAAAGTTAACGAGTCACTAAAGTGTCGGCCCTAAATATAGTAGTAGTTACTTCATATTTTGGTAGTTTTAATTCGTCTCTATAAAGTAACCAACGGTAATAGAAGGCTCCATTATGGAGTAGATTTGCTTTCAGGCTTGCTTTTGAGGGATCTATAAACAGTCTCTATTTATTGGGAGCGTAATGCATATTGATGGCATCAATATCTGTGCATGTGACCAAACTGCCCTTCATTTCGATAAAGGAAATCAAATTTCTTTAGCAAGCTGGAAATTTAGTGATTCTTACATTTTCTAAGAAAATTCCATTGTCTTAATCTTGAGCCTAATAACTCTGTTTTTTTGATAAATTCAAATTTCTAACGAGATCATGAAATTCTTTTTGTGAGGAATCTTCGAAGAAACTAGGTTTATCAAGCTTATTTCCTCGTCAAAATTGATTTCTATTTCTTCTTTTTTTTAATGTTCTATGTCTTCTTTTTCTTCCAAGATATATTCCACCGGCAACACAGGAACAGGTAAATTTGTCGTATACATATAATACTCAGAAGTTGAAAATTTTGAGGTAATGTCATTTCGTACGGAAAGTTTGACGTCGAGTGGTTTGAATGTTCTCGCCATATTGATTGATCTTTTCTCGCCCTTTACTCAACTTTTAAGACGTGTTGAACAGATAGTACACACAATTCTGGAGTTCAACTATTTTCCAAATCTTTAATTTTGTATCCAAAGTAAAATTCGTATGCTGTTTTAATTGAGACTGTTACGCCTTTGGAAGCTAGTGTCACTTTATACCACAAATATAGCAAAAATTATCCGCTGACTTACACAAAAAGGGAGCATGTTGTAAAAACTAACTTTAGAATCACTTTTTAACATAATATCATAAAAAAATGAATGTAAGCTTTATTGAATTAAATGTCAGGTTTATAAAATTGTTCCAAGGCGGTTTTGATTTCAATAGGTTCCTTTTGATAGCTCTTTCGGTCCTATTTTGGGCCTCGTCAGCGGAAGAGTAGTTCGAGAACTCCACAAAAATCGGCCGCGAACAGCCAACTAACACAGAGTTTATTTATAATTAAAGAAGGGAAACACTATCTTCGAAACGACAGTTTTTAAAAACTATTTTACTGCCATATTGGTGTTTAACAGCGCAAAGTATTTACAAATGGACTATTTTTATTTTAGAAACGATAGTGTTGAACTGTGTTATCAGCGCATCACCTGCTCTGATTGCTGTCATCTTATATTTATTTAATATTGCTTTATTTATTCGTAATATTTTTGTTCTATACCTTTTCACTTCCCTGTTGGATTGTTATAGTTTTCCTTATTGATTTTAAGTTCTTACATTCCATGGTGCTCTTTTCCCAATTTTTTTTTTGCTATTTTTGCTTACATATTTGGTCCACCCTGTAACTTTCAATTTATTGTCCTTATTCTTGTATTTCTTTGCCGGGCGTATCCTTACACGTTCCTCGTTGTATTCCATTTTTTTTGTCGCCGCACTTTCAGTTTCACCTTCCTTTTACTCCATTTCTATATTACATCATGTACACCTACACATTTTACCGTATTTAATTGTCTATTTTTTTTATATCTTTCGTTCTATTAAAGTGAGGTCACAATTTATTAATGCAGTTTGGAATTTTACATTGCATAATTTGTTTTTATTTCTTAAAAGTTCAATTTTAACAGTAAAATAATTTAGTTTGATTATACACATTTCATCGTTTAATTCTATTCCGTGTGTCCACTTTGATTACGCACCATAGGGATTTCAATACATTTTTTTTAATTGTAAATTCCTGCTCTCCTAATGAATATTTCATAGTTAAAACACTAAACGGCATAATAAGTAGCTTTGTCTTACGCATTAGCTAAGTCTACTTTTAGTATGTTTTTGAAATACATGAGTTTTCAAAATTAAAAAAGAAAAAAAATAAATAAGATATTTTTTTATTCCATAGTTTCGATCAAGCAGGCAAATTGCTAATTGATAAGTTCTAGTGATTTTTAAAATTCTGTAATGAAAGAGAGACTTGAAACAAAATTCGTATTAAAAATATTTATTTATAAATTAATAGGTACTATACCAAATGTTCAAATAATTCGCCGCTTGTGATCAACCTGTCTTAGAAGGTTCTGCGAACATTGCTTAACATTCTTCCGCGATTCTACTTCTCAACTCATTCAAATCGCGGAAAGACGGATGTTAAATTTTTAAATAAGGCCACAAGAAGAAATCGTTTGATGTTAAATATGACAAACATGCAGATTTTCGTGGTTCAACAAGCATGCATTCACTATGCTACTTTTTTAACAATAACTTCCATAGCAAGCAGGAATTTGCAATTATAAAAAATTGCATTGAAATTCCTGTGGTGCGTAATCAAAGTGGACACCAGGTATACATTTTTTATTTTAACTTCACTTCATTAGGCGCCTCTTTTGCTTGCGTCCGTGGCAAGTGCCATCTTCCCCACTTTATTTATTTTAAGGCTTTAATGTCGTATTTAAAGAAATTGAAGCCTACATTATACTGATTAAATTTTAAAGCAAATAGTTTTGGAAATTAAATAGGAATATGGAGCACGTAACTTATTTAAATATTCTTGCCATTGACGCAACTGTATTATAAAAAAAATTGAAAGTATAATGAACCATTATTGAATATTAAAAAAAAAACAAACAATCACGAATTCTGTAAACAAACTAAAATAGATTTTCAAGATCAAGATCCATAGTTAAGGCTCTGCCTGAGAGGGAATTTTTTAAAAATTTATTTTAAGGCTTTAATGTCGTATTGAAAAAAATTGAAGCCTACATTACTGATTAAATTTTTAAGTAAATAGTTTTGGAAATTAAATAGGAATATGGAGCACGTAACCTATTTAAATATTCTTGCCACTGACGCAACTGTATTATAAAAAAATTTGAAAGTAAAATGAACCAGGTCTTGAATATTAAAAAAAAAATCAAACAATCACGAATTCCGTAAACAAACTAAAATAGATTTTCAAGATCATTTACGTAATAAATTTTAAATTTAAAAAACAAAACCTTGGAAATTTGACTTCTTTTGCAAATCAATTTTGTTTTTGTTAATTCTGTGCAAACAAAACTTCAAATTATTCTGTCTATATTGTAATCGCAATCATGGAGAATGAATGATTAAATAAATACAAAAAATCGACCCTTTTACAGTTATTCTTTCTTCCTGTTATAATAATATGGTGACAAGACGCTATTGAGATTTTCTTTTCAAATAACATATAGGAACTGTTGTAACAGATACATTTTTCAAAGTATCTGGATTCAGATACAGGTACCCAAATTTGTAGCTGAATAGAGTTACATGTACTTCTTTTTAAACAGTAACTAGAACCGAATACAGATCCAGTATAAATGAATCTAGATACCTTTTAGATACAGAATTCAGATCCAGTATAAATGAATCTAGATACCTTTTAGATACATACATATTTCGGAACATAGGAGATTAGCATGACTTCTCTTATTAATAACTGGATTCTGGATTGGTGAGGAGGGTGAATAAGAATCCACATGTACTTAGGCCATAATTAGGGCCATTGTACTACCGCCATGTTCAGCAGTGTTTGACTGTCAGCGTTCTTCGAGCCATCGCACTCTTTCGAGAGAGGAGCACTGCGAATTACAGCTACGTCAGGCCTAACATGGAACTTCTGATCGAGGCGAGTGCAGGGCAATTACAGAGGATATGTTCAATTGTTTCTTCCTCTTAGTTACAGCCTCTGTTAAACCAATGCGATGCATATGTTTGTTTAGTTTGCAATGTCCTGAAAGTATTCCTACGAGTAGACGTAGTCTTCTTCTAGGTAATTGGATACAGAATCGTGTCAGTTTGAGCGAGGGGGTCGTTATAGCCTTGTTCGCTTGGTAACACTTGTCTAAATTTACCCATCTGTCGATATGTCGGTCCTGAGTTCTTTGTTTCAGTAAGGCATTAAACAGACTTGATGACCGATTCGGGGGCGCAAAAGGGCCACCCCGAACCCTGTCTAGCCAGTTCGTCTGCCTGCTCGTTGCCAAATGAACTCATTTAGTTGTCTACCTCCCAGACATTTATTATTTCATATCTTTTTATTCGCAGCCTTAGGGCTGATCCCAGTGCCATCTCTTCCACATATATATTCAGTGGTGGGAGGTCAAGGATGGTCTCTAAGGCGGCGGTAGGGGTGGATTTCAGCGCACCGGTAGCACTCATGCATGCCAACCTTTTTACGTGCGAAAGCTGCGATGCTGTTGTCGATAGTCGGGCTCTGGACTACCAGACCAACGCTCCATAGCAAAGCATGGGCCTAATTACGGCAGTGTACACCCATAGGGCGGCTTTTGGTGATGTTCCCCAAATTCCGCCCATTGCAAGGCGACACTGCCAGAAAGCGACGCACGCCTTTGCTACTTTTACATTAACATATTTACCCTAATTCAGTTTCCGGTCAAAAATGACTCCCACATATTTGACATTATCTCAAAAGGTTAACTCAGTTTGGAAAAGTTTGGGGACTCTACGGATCTCAACTTTCCTCTTTTTTGTGAACAGAATCGTTTCCGTCTTTGAGGGACTGATTGTCAAAGAGTGTTCTGCGCACCAGTTTTCGGTCAATGTGATTGTTGTTTGCATTAGGTTGCACAGCATTTGTTCATATTTTTCATTAAGCAAATTAAAATACATTTTCAAGATCATTTACATAATAAATTTTAAATTTAAAAAACAAAACCTTGGACATTTGACTTTTTTGCAAATCAATTTCGTTTTTATTAATTCTGTGCAAATAAAACTTCAAATTATTCTGTCTGTATTGTATTCGTAATCATGGAGATTGAAATGATTGAATAAATACAAAAAATTAACCTATTATAGTTACTCTTTCTTTCTGTTCTAATAATATGGTGACAAGACGCTATTGAGATTTTCTTTTCAAATAACATATAGGCACTGTTGTAACAGATACATTTTTCAAAGTATCTGGATTCAGATACAGGTACCCAAATTTGTAGCTGAATACAGAATACAGTTACGTGTACTTCTTTTTAAACAGCAACTATAACCGAATATAGGTACAGTATAAATGTATCTAGACGTCTTTTAGATGCATACATATTTCGGAACATAGGAGATTAGCATAACTTCTCTTAATAATAACTAAAATTATATTAAAAATTAACAAATAAATTAAAATATGAATTTAAATTAAAAAAAAATTGTTAATTTATTTAATTAACTTAATTAATTAAATTTTTTAATTGAAATTGATCTTTGAATTATTTTTTTTTGTGTTTTTAATATGATTTTAATCAAATATGTCATCAAAGGTGGTCATATTAACTTCCTTTGTTCCGGATTGAAAATGCTCACTCAATATATTCTATACAGGCTGAGGTCAATAAAATGCCTCAATAAATAGCGTCGGTATTTATTGTCGGATTTGAGCAATAAAAAAAATGGCAGAAAAAAGTGTTCAATATACCCTATCTTGTGTTTTTAATACACTTAAGACAGCTGCATGACAGCTGTCAACTTTTGTTTTCTAAATGGAATGTAATTATTGTAATAAATTTCGAAATAATTTTTGTTTCAAAATTTATTATTATAATTATACCATTACATTAAAAAAACAAAAGTTGACAGCTGTCTTAAATGTATTAAGAATGGAAGAAACCCGACAAGAAACACCGTTGGTTGCTATTTGTGTAGGCGCTTTTTTGGACCAGGCTGTATATGTATAAAGGAAAAATTTGTTACGTTCTCTGTAAATGAGTTATTGTTAAATATTTTACCTTGAATTTTGATAAATATATGCGATCAGTACTGCGGTCTTGACTTGACATAACCCCAACCATACAATGAGTTCGAGTTCGAGTGTTTTGGCATTAGAAAATGCAAATTCGCCGAAACCAAATTGAATTAAAAAATTTTATTTTTATTTAAAAAACGTATCTGTGTATCTAAATTCTCAGATACATAAATGAATATAACTAAATATAGTTACAAATGTAATGTAACTAGTTACCTAATCAGATACATTGAAAGTGTCTAGATACTTGTAACTAGTTATGTTACATTGTTACAACATTGCATATATGGGAACGCTTCGCTTCCACTCAGCTAAAGAAGAGTTTTTCATTTAAAAATAGCAATTTCAGGTTATGTCACTTATGAATACTTCTTATTTTGCAGTTCAGAGACCTTCAGGACCTTTTCCAATGAACATAACAGGAAAATGACTTGATTCGCAATACCCAAAATCTATGAAAAGTTGACTTAGAAGATTTATACATTTAATTGACGAAATACTACTCGACCACCAAGAAGACATTACTGTTGTTATTGGACAACAATTCGAATTGAAACTTTTCAGTTTTAATTTTCTTTCTTAACAACAAGGACGTTTTAAAACCACGTTATGTATTATTTTTTGAAGTATTAGTTATCTTAATCATAAAAAAACCAATTTTACAATATTTAATTATTATAAAGAAAGCCCGAAGAGATATTTTTTCAATAAATTTGTTTTTTCCACATTCATGTGTTTTAAATTCGTGGTTCGGCGGTTCTAGGCTTTATTTCGTTCCTGATAGTATTTAACGCAAAAATATGCAATTATTCTGTATTCTGTACATGAATTATTCGGTCCAAATTGCAATTCAAATTTAGAAATGGTTATTTAAGCAGGTCCTTTTTCTACTCGTTGCCTCAGTGATTCACTTTCATCTGTGCCATATGATAGCGTCATACTTATAGGAGTATTTTCAGATATCTAATAGTTCAGGGCTATTTTACAGTGTGACATGGGTTCCAACGATGAAGATGAATTTACCAAAGACAGATCATTTAAAATTCAGTGGATGTTAGCTCATCCACCGGAAGGGGAAGATGTGGTCATAACAGGTGCTTAATTGCAGTGCACAGAAGGGTACACATGTAAACGTATTAATTTTATCCTCTAACAGGAATGGCGGGGCAGTTTCCAAATTCCAATGATATATATCATTTTCGAGATAACCTGTTTAATAAGGTAGATCTCATAACGGATGATCAACGACGTTGGAAACAGACTATTTTTGAGGTGCCGCATAAAACAGGAAAACTGAACGACATATCGAATTTTGATGCGGGATTCTTTGGTAAAAGGGAGTTTTTTCTATTGTTTTTTAATTACTCACGGATTTCAAATATTTTAATAAGAAAATTATTATTATTTTTATTTTACGAAAACATTTATCGAAAAGAAGTGCCGTTAATTTGGTCTCATCAACTATAAGATAATGTTTGCGAGAGAAATTCAAATCTTTTGGAAATTTGGAATGAAGTTATCCTATTGATGTATTCTTAACGATATATTATCAATTTAAAACTAAAAGCTTGGTGCGTGTCAGATAAATTAAACAATGAGTGTATCATCTGCATACATACGTATTTTATTTTAATGGAAACTTCGCGTTCCTCCGTGCTACAAAATCGTTCTCAGTCACTGACGTGAGAGTCAGGCTGACGAACTCGGTTGCGTACCTTAAGCACCGGTGGCGAAACTTCCCTTAAAATAGTTTACATAATGGACAAGTGGCGAAACTTCCCTTAAAAGAGTTTACATAACAAGAAGAATTCTAATCAGATTAGGCCTAAAAATTAAAAGCAATATAGAAGCTACAAATATTACTAGGATAATAGTTAAGCATAACATTTAACTTGCACTTAAAAAGTATTGATCATCAATTTATCTTAAATAAGAAACAAATATTACAATATCCAAGATCTTTCTGTTTTAATTCAATATCTATTGCCTCTGATAATATCGTAATCATATAGCCAGACCATTTTGAAGTTGCTATGACTGTGACAAATTGATGTAAAGTTTTAAAGATACGTACTCACATTCTTGTTACAATTTGAAGTATGGTTTTTTATGTATTATTATATACACCAGACAGACAAAAATTCGGTTGTTATCATGTCAATAAATCGTAAAAAAGATTTGTTTTATAACTACTGTATACATGCTAAAATTCATGAATATGGCTTAGCTGTAGATAGAAACTCGAATATTTCATTAAAAAAATTATGTAGGTTTCAACGTTGCTAGCTCCTACACTAGAAACACAGTTATAAAATGTCAAATATATATCAATATATTTGAGAATAGCTAAGCCATAACTTTGAAAAATTTAAATTGAAAAAAAAAGTATCTTATTTATTTTGAAAGAGATTTCGAGTAAAGTCCGATTTTTTTTTTGTTATGAAATGCCGTTTCAGGAATTTCGAGTTTACATGCGAATTATATGGACATATATGTCAAGAAGTTGTTGGAATGTACTTATGAAGCTATAATGGACGCAGGATACGATCCATCAGAGTTGGCAGGCACCAGAACGGGAGTCTTCATTGGTGCTTGTTTTTCCGAAAAGGAAGTTACAACGTTGCAAGAAACTCAAATTCCCAATAGTCATTGTATACTCGGGTGAGATGCTTCTTAAGCAACGACGACAATGTTGAAGATAATTTGTAAACTTCACAGTTTAACTCGATCTATGATTGCGCACTACATAAGTTACTTCTTCCGGTTCCAAGGGCCATCATATATTACTGATTCGGCTTGCAGCAGTACATTGTGTGCTATATCACATGCGTACAAAAGCCTTCGACTCGGATATTGTGATATGGCCATAGTTGGAGGAGCGAGTGTCTGTCTAACTGAAGCATTATCGTTGCAGTTTGCGAGGTAAGAACAATAAGAAGATATAAAAATATGTTTTGTTTCGTTGCAACCACCGAAAGACTGGAGACACAGTTTTAACTCACTACCCGATATTATTATTTTTAATATTTTCCAAATTTCCATTGCAAAAGAAATCTTTTTATAGATTAGGTGCCTTAAGTGACGATGGATGTTGTAAGGTCTTTGATAACGATGCCAATGGTTTTGTTCGATCCGAAGCGGTTTCAGCAATTTTTCTGCAAAAATCGAAGATTGCTAGGAGAATATATGCTCACGTAAGCAAGAACTAAAATATGATCCAAAAGGCTAGTATCTAGTAAAACTTTCAGATTCTTCATTCGAAACTTAATTGCGACGGTTATAAAGAACATGGCATAACATTTCCCTCATTAGAGATGCAAAAGGTTTTGTTGAACGAAGTATATAAAGAAAGTAAGATTGATCTATGTGATGTTGATTTTTTTGAAGCTCATGGTACAGGTAATAATTATGGTTCCTCTTCAAACTAAAAACAAAATTGTGAAATTTTATAAATTCAGCTACTCAAGCTGGGGATCCTATAGAATTAAGTGCGGTAATTGAAGTATTATGTTCCCAAAGAGAAAATCCTCTTTATATTGGATCAGTAAAATCCAATGCAGGTCATACTGAACCCGTTGCGGGCTTAACAGGCGTCGTTAAGGTAACACTAACGATAGTTTTTGGCTGTGCATTCAAACCCTTTCAATTACAGGTTCTTATAGGTATGGAAACTGGTTACATTCCGCCAAATATACACTTCTCTAAGCCTAAAGAGGGCTTCGAGGCGTTAGTTAATGGTCAGTTATTGGTAGTAACTGAGAAAACACTTTGGCCAAGCAACAATGGGATAGCCGGTAGCAATTATTGTTACTTTTACTTAATTGTTACCATTCTTATGTAAATGTTTTAGGCGTAAACAGCTTTGGGTTCGGAGGTGCAAATAGTCACTTAATACTGCGTTGGAACGTAAATGAAAAAATAAATATGGCTCTACCAGAAGATGATTTACCTCGACTGGTCTGCGTCAGTGGCAGAACAGAGCAAGCTGTCAATGCCATCTGGAATGACCTCAATAAAAGAAGCTTGGATGCTGAATTTATAAAAATATTGCACACAATTTTCCAGCAAGTTTCTTTTTTATTTAATATTTTTCGCCTTAAAAATTATATTTTAGGAAAAATATTTCTAACCATCTATTTCGAGGTTACCAAATCCTGAGCAAAAATGGCGAGATAGAACGATGCTTACGGGAAATTACCAACAGAAAACCTAAACTCGTTGTGGTATTTAACAATTTTGATTCCAGCTGGCCTAAAATTGGGAAGCAATTATTGTCGCTTCGTGTGTTTGCAGACAGTTTAGCAAAGTATATTTCACAAAAAAGTATATCTTCTAATCACACAGTTTATACATTTTCTATTGCAGAATTCAAAATGAATTATGTAAGAGTTTAAAATATGACTTATTCGAACTTGTTAGGACGTTCAAGCAGGGAAATGTGATCGACCAAATGTTGACCACGATGGCTATCCAAATAAGTTTGATAATGACTTTGAATGTCGTGGGATTATCTGCTGATTCCTATGTGGGACTTGGCACTGGTGAATTAATTGCTGCGTACTTTGAAGGTTACTTGAGCTTAAGCGATGTCCTATATGCACACCTTCTAATAGGTTACACATTCTCCGAAAACGGAAACAAGAAAAACTGTAATTGTTTCTGTAGTCAGTCTGTATATTGACGTATATTGTAAACTTTCAGATGAAGAACTGGTAAAAGAATTTAAAAAGCATATTCCGAGTGATTATAAGTCCTTTAAAAAATGGCTACCTTTGCATAGGAACGAAGAGTTATATATTCAAGGCTCACCAGAATATTTTGCTAGAAATATATCAACACCATTTAATTTTTGCGAAGCAGTAGAAAAGCAGTTATTGAATATACACGAAGTTTTAATAATCGGAGCGCCGATCGAAAATTACGAGAACTTAGGCGTAATAGGGAAAAAAAGTGAAGATTCTGTATTGGATTTACTGTTGGTATTGGGAGAGTAAGTAAAATTCATCGATGAGAGTATATTATTAAAAACGAACATGTTTCAGTTTTTACCTAAAGGGTTACGACTTGAATTTGGAGCATTTGTACAAAAAAACGTCTTGGCCTGTGAGCAGAGGAACTCCAATGATTTCACCTCTAATAAAATGGAATCATAGTCGGAATTGGTCGTCACTGACGAAAACAAATCTGAGATATTTACAACGGGAACGCATTATACAAATTGATATTAAAGATAAGGAATGGAAATTCATTGCTGATCACATTATTGATGGTATTCATTATACATTTTAATACATTAATTGCGATAAGTATCGTTGTTTTAGGACGAATTCTTGTACCAGCAACTGGTTACTTATATTTCGCATGGGACTCTTTCGCAAAATTGAAAGGAAAACATGTTTCGGAAATGAAAGTTATTTTTGAAAACGTGAAATTTCTTCGGGCTGTTAATTTAACGAACAACTCATGCACCACTTTAGTCATTGGGATCCATGAGGGAAGCAATCAATTTGAGGTTTTAATAACGTTTCTTTAATCAAAATCCTATAATGTATAACCTTACGATAACATGTGCTTTTAGATTAGTGAAAATGAAGCTGTTGTCTGCACTGGAACTATCCATGAAGTGGAAACCATTGAAGAAGAAATTTCTCATACACTTGGTACTACTATCACAAACGATAATGAAATTAACACTTTGCAGGGACAGGAAATATACAGGGAATTATTGCTTAGAGGATACAATTATAAGTATGTCTTTTTCACTTATACCTAAGAAGCATAACAAGTATTGGTTTTGTCAGGGGAACCTTTAAAGGAATCCACCATGCAATTAGCGACAGAAAAGCTTATGTGAAATGGCTGGGAAATTGGATTACCTTCATGGATGCTATGCTTCATCTGTGTATATTATTTATAGAAACTAAAAATGTATACGTACCGACTAATGTGAAATATGTAGCGATAGATCCCATAAAACATTTAAAAATGGTTAAGCAAGAAGGAACTGAAATTTTGTTGCCAGTTCAGTATCACGTATATGAAGATTACAGTATTGCAAGGTAAAAGTATTGTTTTATTTTCTCAATTTACATCGAAGTTTTCTAGATCCGGTGGAATAACAATCAGAGGAATAAAACCCAATTATATAACAAAAAGAAAACACGAAATTCCAGTTCTGGAAACAAACAAATTCGTTCCTTATAAAGCTACTTTACCCTTGGATCAATGCATACGCTTTATCGTGCAAATTATCCTTGAAAATAAACTTAGTGCAAAATTGAAGACAGTGGAAATTGCGAATGAGTCTGAATTGGTTTCACCTTACATAAGCAAAACACTGAACGGTCTTCCTCTGATAAAACCAGAGATAACAGTGTTGACTAAAAATCCACCAAATTTATCTGATGACACGGACGTGACGTTCGAAGATAGAAATCTCAGCGTAGATGAAAATTCAGATCTCGTTATTTCACACGGCTTCGAAAATATTGAGGTCTCTTCTCAGTTAAGTACAAAAAAAAAGAGAAATAATCTGATATATATTTTTTGTAGGCTATATTCAAGACATTGAAAGTAACCAACACTTATATTTTAATTCGCGAAAAAATTGATTTCGAAGTTTTACCTGAAATGTATAAAGGTTTAAATATTGTATGCGAATATGTCACAGATTCGGAGATGTTAATTCTTTTGTGTAAATCTACTGAGTTTAAAAATCCAACGGTTATCAATGTATCTGAAGATTTCACTTGGATGACACACACTCAAGATGCGCTGAAAAAGTGTCACAATTTGATCTTATTTTCTCAAAATAAGTTTACAAGTGGTATTTTGGGGCTGATCAATTGTTTGCGAAGGGAACCCAATGGAAAAGGTGTTTCGTGTTTCTTTGTAATAGATGATGCTCCTATTTTTGATATAAGCCACCCATTTTACGAAGAGCAAATCCAAAAAGGATTGGCCTTCAATGTATGGAAAGATGGCAAATGGGGATCGTATAGGCACTTGCTTATCGAGAAAATTAAGGATGTATCTTGCAAATATTGTTTTGTAAACGTAACTGAGCCGGGAAACTTATCTAGTGTAAGATTTATCGAAGGAAATTTGAATAAAGAAACGGATTCCACAATGTATATTGTTTACGTAAGAGGCAGCGTTTGGTTGTGATTGTATAATAAAACTGAATTGCTGTTGCAGATTTACTGGGTAGCCCTAAATTTTAGAGATATTATGATGGCTGTAGGTAGAATACCAGGTGAAACAATTACAAAAGACAGAGCTGAGCAGGAATGCGTACAAGGCTTTGAATTTATAGGACGAGATTTAAAGTAAACAAATATTACAAAAGTTATCTGATTTTCCTTTCCTTATTTCTAGTGGAAAACGAGTGATGGGCGTTGCGAAAGGCAGTGCGCTAGCCACACATATCATTACTAAACCGGATTTGGTTTGGTC
Source organism: Serrognathus titanus (assembly GCA_039766575.1). Taxonomy (NCBI): domain Eukaryota; kingdom Metazoa; phylum Arthropoda; class Insecta; order Coleoptera; family Lucanidae; genus Serrognathus; species Serrognathus titanus. The sequence continues at coordinate 24,625,876 of CM077913.1, forward strand.
AATTCCTGATCAATGGACCATGGAAGAAGCTGCAACTGTTCCTATTGTATACATTACAGTAATTTACGGTTTGTTCATGGAAAGTAAGACTCTCTTGAAAAAACAATAAAAGTCAATTGCATTTATTTCCAGAGGGCAAATATCAAATATGGCCAAAGCATTTTGATTCATTCTGGTACAGGAGGCATTGGTCAAGCGGCTATTAACATAGCACTTCATTTTGGATGTAACATTTTTGTGACGGTAGGCTCTACAGAAAAAAAGGATTTCCTGCGAAAAATATATCCACAAATCAAGGAAAGTCATATCGGAAACTCACACGATACTTCCTTCGAACAAATGGTTCACTATCAAACTAAGGGTCGCGGAGTCGATATAGTTTTAAATTCTTTGGCGGAAGAGAAACTTCTGGCTTCTATTCGGTGTTTGGCAAAAAATGGACATTTCCTAGAACTCGGAAAGTTTGATTTAGGAAAGGATAATGATCTTCCAATGAAAATGTTTCGAAAAGGAATATCTTTCCATGGTATTGCGCTCGAAATATTACTTTCAATGAAATTGGGTTTGTCCATAAATAGAACCTATTTCAAACAGATGCAAACTATAAGAATCTATTTATTTAGGATTTAATACATTGGGAAGACTTTTTAATGATTTGATTGAACAAGGAGTTGTTAAACCATTAACCAGGACAATTTTTGAAAAAGAGGAGATTCTAAATGCTTTCAAGTATTTGTCAAGTGGAAAGCATATGGGAAAAGTCCTCGTGAAAATCCGGAAAGAAGAAACTGCAAAAATATGTCTAAGCAAACATGAGATGTTTATGGGATTACCTAGGTTTCTACTGGTTTATTATTTTTAATAATTCAATCGCAATCACAAATTTGATTTTAGATACTACTGCGATTGGAGAGGTGTTTACGTTATCTTGGGAGGTCTCGGCGGATTTGGTTTACAGTTAGTTGACTGGCTAGTAATGAGAGGGGCAAGAAAATTGATTCTGGTATCACGATCAGGAGTAAAAACGGGATACCAAACAATGAAATTGCGGTAAATTTCTTGAATTACTAGAATCATATACGAATCCTTTCAATTTGCATTCAGTTTGTGGCGATCTCATGGTGCAGAGGTCCTTGTAAGAACTGATGACGTTTCCTCGAGGAATGGATGCATTGAGTTAATAACATACGCAAGTTCTTTAGGATCCGTTAAAGCAGTATTTAATCTTGCCGTGATTTTAAAGGATGCCTTGTTTGAAAATCAATCGATTGAGGATTTTAAGACTTCTATGGCGCCGAAGGCAATTGCGACTCAGCATTTAGATGACATAACAAGAACGATGTGTTCTGAACTAAGGTTACTTATTCCATAAGCTTGAAATTAGTTACAACCTGTATAAAGGCTAATTCTTTTAGTGAATTCGTTGTTTTTTCTTCGCTATCTTGTGGAAGAGGTAACGTAGGCCAAACCAATTACGGAATGGCAAATTCAGTGATGGAAAGGATCTGTGAACAACGGAAAGCAGATGGATATCCGGCATTAGCTATTCAATGGGGTGCAATTGGGGATGTAAGCGCTTTCAAAACACGTTATTGCAGAGATATTCAAGCGTATTTTAATTGTAGGTCGGTTTAGTTGCAGAAATGCAAGGAGCTAATGATTCTAAATTCGTGATCGGTGGAACCATCCAGCAAAGAATTTCTAATTGTTTAGAAACACTGGACACCTTCCTAAGACAAGATGAAACAATAGTCAGTAGCATGGTTATTGCTAAGAAAGGTGTCTCGTTAGCTAAAGGTGACAATATGGTAGAAGCAGTTCTAAATGTTTTAGGTAATTCTCCAATGTTGCAAGTTCTTTCAAAAGCTAACACCAAAATACAGGCATTACAGACAGCAAGAAAATCAACATACATTCTACATTACCGGAATTGGGTATGGATTCGATAATGGCCATGGAAATAAAACAAACGTTAGAAAGAGACTATGAAGTATTTTTCACGGCGCAGGACTTCCGGACAATGACTTTCGCAAAGTACTAAACCGTTTAGGAATTGTTCTTGTAATAATTGGCTAACAGGTTACAGGAATTGGCACAAGCTAAAGAGACAAAGACGCAAATGTCTGATTCAGTTAAAAGGGACCAAGGTTACCTTGATCTAGTAAAACTAATGTTTAAGTTAGGTGATCCAGTGGCTTCGAAAGAACCTTTTATTCATATGGGCGATGTTAGGAGAGACAACTTAAAAATCTACATTTTACCAGGAATTGAAGGAACCGCTGTTGGAATGAAATCTTTGGTCGACAATATGAAGAGAAGCGTTACGTGTTTGCAATATAATCCCAATACAACATTGCGCACAGTAGAAGAATGGGCACAGTTAATTTTACCAGTGAGAAGTTTCTTCTTGATTCAAGAGATTCTCGTTAAGACGTGGTTTCTTTTTTAGTACATCGACGAGAAGACTGACAATTTCGTTTTTGTGGCGCATTCCTTTGGGTGTGTGATTGGTACGGAACTAGCATACCTTTTGGAGCAAACTGGTCGAATCGGTAAAATAGTATTCATTGATGGTTCACCTGATATGTTAGCAGGAAAATTAAGAGAACATTTTGGCACTGAGAGTCAAGAAGATTTTGAGACAAATGTCATATGCGCGTATATGTCTAACTTTTTACCTGTAGATACAGTTTTAAAGCATAAAGTTAGTCACAATTTTATATCCGCATTTCTTTTACTTGAAATTGATCTTTTTTTTTTCCTGCAGCTAGAAATGATAAAATGTACATCATTAGAAGAACGTATCCAAACGGCTGCCAGCATCTCTCCGATTGTAAGCTCTAACGAATACTCGATAGAGATGTGCGCGCAATGCTGTCGAAGAGTTAAGGCTATTGTAGACTATTCGCCGAAATTTCCTAAATTAAAATCCAAAGTTAAGTTAATAAAGCCGAATCAAGTTTTAGTTTCGCACCAGACTGATGACTATGGGCTTTCGAATTTGTTCGAAAACGTGACAGAAATCGAAACATTTGACGGCGGTCACTTGACTGTCTTAGAAAATCCGGATGTTGCGAGAGCTATTGTCAAATTTATAACCGATGATGGAAATGTGTAATGCTTTTTAAAATTTTAAAGTAATGAAATATAATGTGTGGTTCAGAGTATAGGTTAATTGAATGCTAATAAAATATTTATTTTTTACGCTTTTAACGATTATTATTAAGTTCAAACTTTAGAGGTGAAATGTAGAAATGAAGCAAATAATAATGTTTTTTTACTTTCAATATCACAATATTTTTTTGAATAAAGAACGACAGGGCTGCAAGATACAATTTTTGTTACTTAATAATATTAATAATGATACCGAGCAGAACTAGAGTAAAATTAGAAAACAATTAAGAAAAAAAATAATTTTAATTCAACAACGAAACGCGTAGTTAGAATGCTTGCAAATGTTATACAGTGTGTCCCAGATTGACTAGGCTACCATGGGTAACTTTATTATTAGTGAAGATATATATTTGGTTAAATGGGCAATATTTTGGAGTTTTATGTGCTGATTCAGATTCCGTTGAGAAAATTTTAAAATTCCGAATAGTTTAATTATCGCAGAAAAACTGAAAATCGCTATTTTCTTTAATGTCCAATAACTTCGCAAATATAAAAAATATGAACGAATGAACAAAAGAAGTAAACAAACGGATGATTTTTTTAAGAATACTCAATTGCTCGTATTTATTATAGAACATATTACATGTCCCAGATTTTATAGTCGGGCATAGTCTGTATTGTAATACATATTAGCGTTGACAAATGTGTTTGGGGCTTGTCAACCGATATTCATAGAGTGTCTGCATACGAACCGAATACTGCGGATTTACAACACCTCATTCAAAAAAACATGTCATAATGTGTACGTTCATAAAATTGCATTATGTTTTATGTCTTCAATAACAAACTCAAGTGTGCATTGAATAACATGAGAAATAAGTATAATACTTTAAAGATCGACATTCTGCGACATAAAATTGAACAATAAAAAATGACCTTTTTGCTCAAACGCTTGGTAAATATTAAAGTAAATTCAACAACAAACTAGAGAATGTTTTAATTAAAAAACAGTGTTTTAGTCAATGAAAGAATATCATGAATTCAACACATACGTGTTACGACCCTAGTGTCAGACGTTAACTTTCACCGTCGTCCAATTATTACGTTAATCTCGATCTTATAGCGTTTTCGTTTCTTTTGCACGAGAAAAGTTCGAGTCCAACTGATACTATGTCAAGTTTTCAATAAATTTTGCCAGAAAACGAAACTAGTGCGTGCTTCAATCGAATACGAACGAGATCTGGGAACATGGAATATATGCAATCGTAAGCTTAAATTATAACATGTTGTCAGAAATATAAAAAGGGAAATTTGTTTGTTATAATTAATGAGAAATTCTAAATACAATAATTATTAATATTCGCTTTTTAAGGAACTCGCCCATGACGCTAATTTTATGCAGTAGACAAACTGTAAATAACTTCAAATAAGTTAATTATTAACAATTTCTTGATATAGCAAGACATTTTATTCTACAATAAATTAGTTTTGTTATCACTCAATAAATCGTTTGTGATATTGTCTCCCGAAGATCATTTTCTTACTATATGCCGATCGTACAGATCTGTGTTAGGAAAATATACCATGAAATGACAGGCTGTTTCACGAAAGTTAGAAGGAAGTAGCTATATAAAAGTTCTTTGTCGATCGATATATCGGCGTATATTGAAAAAAAATGAACTGTACTTATTAATAACTTTGTTTTGTGGAGAAATTTGAGTGCCAAAGTTCAACTCGTGCCAACTCGTCAATGGCTAAAATTTCATTATGTTCTACGTTAAAAAATTCTCACTGAAGAATCAGAAAAATTGTATTGAAATGTTTGCCCTACCTTCGAAGTCAGTTTCAAAATTTTTGGACTCGGTGCAAAACTGATGCGCACTGGAATTTAAAATATGAAGAATGTTTCGAAATCACTAATCGAATACAAAATCTAACAAATTCAATGCGCATTGAGTACATTCAGTATAAATGGTATCCATATTTACGAAGCCTACGTGCATTTTACAACCTAGGTTCGATTTTAAGAAACTCACTTACTATTACGCTAAGGATGCATATGAAAAAAATCTGACTGTATATTTAAAGAGTATATATTATTATTATTATTATTTATTATTTTTATTGATTTTTTTGTATACTTTTTGAATGTTAATTGATAAATCGTTATACAACTTTTGTTGTACAGTCAAAGATCTACTATCTATTGTCTAACCTCGTCTCAACTAGAATTTTTCGAGTGTTGATAAGAATCTACGAAAAAATGCGGGAACTTTACTGGAATGTGATAGTAACTATCAACAAATATCACTTTGGTGAAAAATTACTATTACTATTATTTGAAAATCTTTCTGAAACCGTTAGCTTCCCCTGCCTTATTTCGCTAAGGTTGACTTCTGCCTTCCACTGGGATGTTTTCTGAACATTCTTTTTTCAAAAATATGTTAAACTGAACGAAAGATTTTTTTTCTGCGACCATATTATGTAATGACTTCTAATACTAAACACTGCATTTCAAGTTGCATTTATTATATTAAATATATGTGTATACAATTTTTCCATCAATATTAACAATAAGCAGGGCCTAAAATCTTTTTTTAATAATTTAAAAGACAAGTAGTACCTAATAGTATTACTTGCAATAATTATTTTATTTTAACAGTTTTTTGGGTACTTTAATATGAAGTGAAAATTATTTCTTTACTAATAGAATAACTTGACTGACACCGTGGACAAGAAAAATTATTTAAAATATAATTTTAAAAAGAAACTTTAACGAAAAATACAATAAAAAAAATAAAAATGTCACTAAGACATAATGAAGAATTTTGAGCAGAAATATTTTTCGTTTTGCACGCGGCATAGTATCGAGAGGATCTTTCAATAAATAGATTCTGCCTCCTATTGAGCAGACATGGAAAAATTCGGACCAGTCTAGAAGTTCCAAGTCGAATTCAAACAGCTCTTTGTCCTTGGCGTTCAACTTGCCCCACATTTTTTGCATGTTTGTGTTGTTAAAGTTCCATTCACGTTTTGAAAAATATACGGAAATGTTGGCTAGTTTCTTGTATTTTTTGTAACCATTCACCGCACTGGAAATATTACGAAACAAGTAAATTTTGAAATGTGTGAGCATTTATGAAGAGATTTATGTAACGATAGTCAATACAAAAAGAAAACATATTATAGTTTCCGTGGTAAAGACAAAGACGCAATAGTAAGGTGTGAAAATACGAGACGAGCACCGACCCGACTTTATTGCAGTTTTTGTTATTAACACACTTAATACACTAGGTTTCTTTCTTTGTCTTGCTCATGTTATGTTACAGAAACCAGTTGACAGATTATACTTATACAGAATATATGTATACAAACACAGCTGTAAGAAATCTAATACTTACACGGTATTCCTTCCAAGGCATAAAAGAACAAAGTCAATAAGGTATGCTGGTATGAAGTGAAACAGAAAATCGCACAATAAGTATAAATACGAGCTGTTAGTTATAATGAAAGAGGGATACAGGATTATGAAAACAGTCGGTGTACTTTTTATTTCCTTCAATCCACAATTCAACATATACTCTAAAAAAAAAAAAATTGGAAAATATCCTTTATTTATAATTTTTCGATTTTTACCGTAACTTATTGCATTTTGGACACTGCTGACGCAGTTATAAATCGTGCTAGAACTTTCATTATTGGTCAAATCACAATCGAGTTGCTCACATGATGATCTAAAATAAAGTGTATATTTAGATCTCGCTATGAGAAACATTGTGTTTTACGATACTTTTTTCTGTCATTCCAAGCTGCAGTTATGATAGTATTTACCACATAATCTAAAGGGATTACATCTACAGTTTTCTCCTTATCACATTGTACTGATCTCACTAGACCAGTTCCACACCCAAGTCCGAGCGCAACAAATCCATAAAAGTTGTCCACCCAACCTGGTAAGGGTTCTTTATAGGTGCTGACAACTGAAAAATTAAAACTGATTCTACATAATATTAAAAATGAAGATAATTTTCTGAAACTAGTTTGCGATTCTACATAATATTAAAAATGAAGATAATTTTCTGAAACTAGTTTGCGACTTACAATCAGATACAAGTTCTACTAAAAGTGTTCATTGTTAATATTTTTTGAGCAATAATGCGACAACATACAATCACGCTGTTACCAGTTTTTTTTTAATCAAAAAGTTAATTAGATAACTCACTAATAGATGGTCTAACGATTGACACTGGTAGTCCGTTCGCTTCGGTTTTCACAACATCTTCCGCTATGGCCTTGGTAAACACGTAAGTATTAGGCCATTCGTTTATAACACTGGAATTCAAGATTGTAATTGAAAAGAATAATCAGTCAATTAGATTTCTTGCCTTGGAGTTATCGCTTGAAGAATATCATCTTTCAAAGATTCTACCAAAAGCAAAAGCTTCTGGGCAGTCATTGGAGATTCGTAAAAGACTTCGTCGATGTCTTTCCTTGGACAGTGACAATAAGCAGTAGATACATGAACAAATGACTACAGAAAACGAAACACAACGAAAAAATAATTTTGGCACTTTTCATTTGTTCTTACCATTAATTGTTTCATTTCTTTGGCAATTTTCAGTAAGTCCCAAGTCGCTCTGACATTAATATAAGTTGCTTTACGGAGGGTTACATCGAACCGCACTGTTGCTGCGCAATGAATAACGCAATGCACATCATTTATGAGGATCTCCAAATCGTTCTGAGACAAACCTAACATCGGTTCGAGGCAATCGCCAATACACAATAAAATTTTACTGGAAAAGTTCGGCATTTGCTTTTTAAGAGGTTCAAAAGCCTAGAATAGAAAATCGAAAGCAAAAATATAAGAATAGATTTATTTTAATGCCTGTAACGGATGATATCGGCATGTACAAGTAGAAAAATAATTATAAATGAAATAAAATTGCCCGCCAAGTATCAAGTCCGGTGCCAGCGGACTGAACCACTCGGCTACCAACTACCTACAACTATCTACAAATTGAAAGTTAACATTTTATTGGATAAGTTCATTTTGAAATAAGTACGAATATCAAATAATCCTTACAGGTATTTTGAAAAGTTCCTCAATGCGTTCGTGCGGCTCCTTGCCTTTTTTTGCCCTGACGAGAATGTAAACCCTTTCCACTGTGCAAGAACGCAGTAGTTTCTCAACAACCAGTTTTCCGACGGAACCGGTAGCACCCGTCACGAAAACAGTTTTTCCGGTGAAGAATTTTTGAATATTGCTGATATCATTGTTCGTTAATTTTCCATCGATTTCGTTTACATCCTCCAATAATGACATTTTGTTTCAGAAAACTAATGGATGTAAGAGCAAGTACCTATCAGGTACTTACTTAAATTTTTGCCTAAAAACTGATAATAATTTCGTCTACGCGTGACTAAATAAATGAAAGTGTAAAATAAAAATACATAATCATTTTTGAGGTCAACAGTGATATATACATATTCATCACAAAATCTATTTTGACCATAAACGTAATGCATAATCGAGTGATCCAAAATCCAAAATCATTTTAGACAATAAACTATTGTATTCTTGTTTTAAGTAGTATGTAAAGTCGTACGCAGTTTAAGTGCTACAATTTGACAATTCTGCAAGCCCTATATCACAAGGTTTTAAGGGTGCGTTTTGTGTGCAGGAGGTATATTTTAGGTGCATATGACTCTACCTAATACTTTAATAATCGATGTCAGCTAATTAAATGTCATAGGTTCACTCTTTCCAGAACACTAGAACTATAGTCTATTTTTAAACTAGGAGGAGTAACAGTTGTCGGCCTGTCGTAGGTAGATTGACACTGTAATACTAAATTAGAAATTAATTTGACTTGCTTAGGAGGTTTGTAAATTCTTCAAATAATCAATTTTATCATTTGCTCACAAGTTCAAAACTAACTGACAATGTCACATGAATTATGAAAAATATTCATTTTTCCGTTTAAATTGAAGGTCTGTGTAAAACCGGCTGTCAAACACCCAATCATATTGTCAGTTTTTGGCGGGCGAAATTCAAATTACTCCTCCTAGTTTAAAAATAGACTATAGTAAAGAATCTGTCAGTATAATTCCAGTACCACCTAGAGTGCAATTCGAAACATCTCAGATCATCAGGTAACTTGTGGATGGCGTTACTCATCAAATTTCTAGTACAGGTTTGACAGGTTGCTGCTGAAGCTGAAACACATATTTACGTTAAAAATATTATTTCGAGAAGAAATATTTTAATTCTTTTTTTAAATTGCCAAACCAAGTTTCCTGTATTATATAGGGTGAATTAACCGGACAAAATGAAACTTCTTTTAGTAGTTTCATTTTGTCCGAGATGTCCGAGAGTAGGGGAAAATGATTAAAAAATTCTTTCTATTTTACTTTTCGAGAAATAATTAATCAAAAATTAGTCTCAATACGCCCCTGGTTAAAAAATTGAGAAATATATGAACGAAATGCTTTTTATAGTTTTATGATATGGCGCCGTGGCATCGTGAACTTAACCTTTAAGTGGAATTTTATTTCAACTCTGTTTTTAAGCCAACGACCGATGCTGTGAAATGTGAATGAAATACGAATATTTACTTGGCAAATGCATGGCAATGCAAATTACCTGAAGTAGATTATTCCATACAAGGGATAACAACAGCGCCACGGGTAAACAAATAAATCACTAAAATGAAAAGCAATTCAAATCGCCATGTTAAGAATTTTTAGTATTTTTCTTTAATATTAATTTAAATTGAATCGCAAACAAAGTTTATTCCCACATGCAACATATCGAATTATTAACAAAAATCTATTAAAGCTACGTACAGTTTTGAGCAAAAAGTAGTCAATAAAATAGCTTTTATAGTCCTATTATACTGTCATATTTATAAAACGCATGCAGTGCCGGAGCTTGATTTTGGGGTATATTTTTAATTAATCATAAACTACTTAGAAGAATTTTTTAAACATTTTTCCTATACTCTCGGACATTGGTTCTTTTAGTGATTCCATTTTGTCGGGTTAATTAACAGTCATCCTGTATCTTTGAGTTTACTTACTTTAATCAATTGGCAAAGAAGTAACTTTTACGCAGTCATTATTTGAATACATTATAATGCTTATATTGAAAGCAATTTACCTATAGTTTTGTCTATAGAATATAGTAGTGACTACTATTGCCGCTAATAGAGGCTAATATCCATTAGGGGTGTAATATTGATTTGATCAAAATCTCTTCTTTTTATCTCTACCCTGGATTCTTTCACTAATTTTTTTAATTTCATTTTGGTTAGATGTTCAAAATTGACTTCATCTTCAATTTTCTTGTTTCTATTTTCTTTACTATTTAATTTTGTTCCCGTTCAAATTTATTGTGAACTGTCTCTGACTGAACGTTACCAAATTTAGTCTTCATTATAATTTCGGATTTTTGTCCAATGTTCCCATGCGTTCCGAACTTCTTTTTCGTTTTTGGTTACGTGCAAGCATTAAAACATCTGATATTTTTTTATGACGTTCCGTCTTCTTAAATATTCCTAAAATATTCCAAAAACGTTTCCTGTATTCGAAAAATTTGTAATTGTTTAATTTTCTTAATGTATATTTCTTAATACGCATATTTTTATAGGAAACGCTTTATCGTTATCTGTAGCGATGAAAAAACTTCAAGTGCTGAACATTAAGAAAAATTAGTCGATGTTGAAGATAAGAATTTAAATAGATTTCGAATTAATCAAGTGTGTAAATTTTTTTTATTATTATTGTTTTAAATTCATTTTCAATTGAATATGCATTGAAGCGATCGTCTAAATCAGACAAACACTTTTTAGATAAGAAAATGTACAACATACATAGGAAAATGAAAAAAAGTTTAGGTACTATCTTGTGAGTATTTTTTAATACATGACAGAAAGTGTAGGCAATGGCACGTTTTAAGCTTATACTCTATTCAGAGTTTAATTTGGTTGTAAAAATTCTTGATACGACTTATAAGTGTTCTCTGTTACATTTATCAAGTTTTTAACATTCATAATTGAAAATTTTGTTCTTATAATGTGTAGCACATTATAATTTTCTGTTTTAATTGCATGGTATTAACATTTACCAGACGTTGCAATACATCCTGTATAAATGACTTAGGGAATGCTGAAGGAGAGGAGGATGAAAATTACAATAACATAAAGATTACAAAGAAATTGATTATCAAGTTATAATTATTAGAACAAAGAACAGAAGTAAGATACCTAAGATTACCTAAATAAAAAAGTAAATTGTTGAGTTGCGTTGGTTTTAAAACATTAGCAAAAGTTTGATGGTTTGTTGGGCAAGTATTAATGTGGGATCGTCTTCGAATTTATATGTTTCGTTGATTTGAATTTTCTGCATTTCTCCGATGTACTATGCCCGCCAAAAAAAAATGCTGGGACAACTCTACAAACGCAGTTTTATAATTTAAAAACTCCAATGAGGTATCTTCCGTAGACTAAGAAAAAATAGATGCAACTTTCCATAACTTTTTCAAAAATAAAAACAATTTCTTTTTCTGAATTTGCGAATAAACAATTTTTGTTTTGTATTTGTGGTTGATTGAAATTGATTTGTGGTTGATTATTTTTGACTTATGTAATTGCCATAATTGGATTTTTCTAATACGCCCCTAACACTCACTTTATGCAGAGTAGTTACGAAGAAGTTGAATTTGTATTTCTGCATTTTATGAAAAGTAGTTTATATTCCTTTTTGCAATCTGTGGTGACTCAAACTGAAGCTTTGGAAGGAAATCTTAATGAAAGGTCTCTTATTTTTTTATTACGTAACTCCTACGTTCTTTGACGTATTTTCTCTAGATTTCCATAAATTTGCATTCGTATTTGTATTTGTATTTTTGTTTCTAGATGGAGACCAGGAACTGAAAGAATTAAGCGATTTTAAAGCGTCTTGGCATTTATTAAGAAAAAATGGATGCAGAGGTGTATTTTCTTAAGAGTAACAACAGTTTTTTTTAAATTTCAGGAAAAGTATATTTTTGTTTATTAGTTAAGCTCACCGCACACGATCCAGCAATGCAATGTTGAACGATAATGTTGTACGATTCTGTCGAAAGTTGAACGAGTCCACTCACGATACTGTGCCGCAGTATGAACTTTTCCTTTAAATTTATGAAACTTTTCAATTTTGTTAACTTTCATTAAAAGCACATTCTGACTACATTAAAATTGGTCCAACGGTGTTAATCGTGTACACAGACGGTCGAATTCTTACCAATATTGTAGTACTCTGATATATTTCTATTTTTTCATATTTTACTATCCAATGTGGATAGCTCTCGATTGTAGAAGAATCTAGTCACTCTACCATAAATTGACAATTACATGGTATTGCCACTCCGTTGTTATGCGGCGCGATTTGTTGCCTGCAACTTTACCATCAACTACAATTACTTTTCATAAAATGCAGAAATACAAATTGAACTTCTTCGGAACTGCTCCTCATAAAGTACTAGGCCCATATCAAAAAAATTCCAATTACGGCAATTACACAAACCAGAAATAATACCTGACCACTTCAATCAACCATAAATACAAAAGAAAAATCTTTGAAATTCAGAAGAAAAAAAATGATTTCATTTTGAAAAAGTTATGGAAGGTTGCACTTAATTTTTCTCAGTATATGGAAGAAACCTCAGTTGAGTTTTTTTTATTATAACTCTATGAATATATGAATGTTTTGTCACCGGCAAAATATTTCGCTCGAGAATATCTGCCGATTCCGGCATTGTACGGTCCGGTGTCTGACGGAGACGATACGGGCCAGTGGGCGTTACCTTATTTAAAACTATGAATAAAATTTTTTTTTGCATGTGTTGGCCCGGTTATGGGCCTAGTACGGTCCTGGGTGGAGTCCAGTAACACAGAATCAGTAAGTCGCACGATCGCTATCGCAGCCGGTGATATAGGATATTCCTCACCGACAACATAAAATGTTGATCGGGTCTTACCATACCTACTAACACTCAAAAGAAAACTAAATATTCATAAAAGTAAAAGTAAAAGTGAATTAGAATAAAATATGTCGGCAAATTATAAACGTAAAGTGGAAAGAAATCGGAAAAAAATTCATGCACAATAAAATGAAGATAATTTTGAAAATACACGTGGGTTTGATTGATAACTAAATTTAAAATTGACGTAATATTATTTTGGTAATTCCAACATTTTTTCTTTCTTCATAACTATGATACGGCTAAATCACATTTTCAATCAGCATATAATCTCGTCGGCATTACCTAAGTATTATTCTGTTTGTTTAAGATGTTTTTATCATTATCAGCGTCGTATTGTTTTTACAATCTTCGTACGAGTTAGACGTACAAGACAATAATAATAAAACGTGCTTCCGCCGAAGCTTCTGTTAGGAATTAAAAATGGAAAAAGAGAATTTAGTAGAAAAAGCCAAGGAAGAGGTTTGTAACTGCAACGGTCAAGAACGAGATTTTCAAGATATAAAATCAAGAGAGAAAACCAAAGATGAAGTTTCCAACTGCAACAACGGTCAGGAACGATATTCCTAAGAAATAAAATCTGAATGTGAACTGAGAGCAAGGCCACCCCGAGAAGTTTTGTAACGGGAATAAATTTTTTAATATTTATTACGACTTTAAGTGTTTCAGAAAGAAAGAAGATCATGCTAAAATTTGAGGTAGTGATTCTCGACTAATTTCTATGCTCGTGTGTACTCTGTAGAGCTAAATCATTTAATTTAGTAATTTTGGAATTACATTTGCCTGGCGTAACGCAAATTTATTTTCAAGAAGAAAAATTCAGGGAACGGTCGATAAATTACTCAAATTTTGCGTAAAATTGAGAAAAACGTCAATGAAAATGGTACAATTGATTCAACAAGCTACTGTGAATTGTAAAAACCTGAGATGTTGCAAAACTTCTCACGGATTCTTAACCATGACAACGCGCCTTCACATTTGGCTTTCGCAATATCCCAATATCTGATGGACCATCCACTGCATTCTCCTAACTTACCCACTAATGATTTTTGGTTATTCACTGGACTCTGAATTGACATTCAGTACTCGTATGGAAAAATTTCGAACAAAATTGTGCCTTATCAAAAATTTATTCGGACGTGTAACATATTGCTACGTTATTCATTATTGACAAATTTGTTTGTTTATATTTCAATAACGAATATATTACCTATATACATACATGACATTCTTTTAGGTTCAGGGGTAATCTTTCTTTGCTTAAATTCATATAAATCTGTGAATGGGTCGTTTGCGCGTTCGTAGACAATTACTTTTGCATACAAATAAATCAAAATAAATGCCGATCAAATGAAAAATCTTTTTTAACAATTCTTTTACTTGCAACAATAGTGACTATTTATTTAGTTGAATTTAATATAAATTAGATTTCTGTAATGACCATTTGTTTAAATACGCATATCGCTAAACATTAATATTTAAAGTTTCAATTAGTACGATAATTTTCCGATTAGAAATTGGTCAGAAACAACTGGTTTTTGTTAAGGTGAAGCATAATGTAATTAATGTCTTTTGAATATCATTCAGGAATTTAAAAGTAGAAAGTAGTTTCCGGTATCAGAAAATTCCCCGAGAACATTTGACTGATGAAAAATTCACCGAATACAATTGATCCACGGGAATATTGTCAGAATGGACAATTGCTTGAGGAACAATTGTCCGAGTAAAAAATTGCCTGCATAATATATTTACTATTTAACTTTTAGAAAATAATATGCATTACATTATTTATATTATTTTAAAAAATTTACTATACAGTGTGTGGCATTTAACCGGGTTTTATAATGTTATTTTAAACGGAACACTCTACATTTTATAACGAATTTGAGTTTATTAGGTTATTTTTGGGTAAATTTGATAAGGGGTTTCATTACCTCAGTCCTATGATATAACTTTTATAAATTGACAATTTGTTGCCTTAGTAACATCAAACCAATATTTTAAAAATGGCACTTTTGTAATTTTACTAGAGAATGCAATCGCTTCCTTATATATTTAGCAAAAGATTTTCATATTTTTATCATTAATTCCTGTTCTTGTTTTTTGGGATTTTAGAAATTCAAAAAAGGGGTAAGTTTTTCTAATTTTTTCAATAAACCAAATTTTTTTAAGGTACAGAGTTCTGATGAGGCCAAATAAGGCCGAAATACATGTATAAACTCTTTCCTAACACTAATATTAAATATTTTCTCAACCGTCAATAATTGGTATAGGGAAGTATATAGCCAACTGAAAGATAACTTTAAGGAGCAACTAACGATAATAATGCCGTTCCATTTAAAAAACAAAAGTTATTGACCTTCAATTTTTATCGAATTGGAAATAGTTTTACTGGATTCCTATTTGATGAAAAGTAAATTTTGTTACTGTGGTAGATAACAGCACCATAATATCTGCTTTCTAACTTCCGTGGTTAATGAGATAATAAATGTAAAAGTTACATCTGTATTTTTCGAAAATCATAAATAGAGCCTAATGTCTTAAAAACCGTAGGACTTAGATACTAATACTCCTCATCAAACTTATCCTAAAATTACCTGTTTAACTCAAATTCGTTGTAAAATATAGGATGTTTAATTTAAAATAACGAAGTTACACATTGTACAGTGAGGTTGAGACACTCTATATATTTCAAAATAATTTTAAATTAAGCGTAGCATTAAAGGATGGTATTTTTGTATAAAACATTTTTTCGTATATTAAACAGGACTAGCGTTATTGAAAAAACCCGGTTAAATGCCACAGGTTGTATACAATAATATACATGAACATGTTCTAGTAGCTTAAGTTATGTGCTTTACTGCGTAAATAGTCGCAAAAATATTCTGGGTTATAATTTTTTACAAGGCGTCTCTGTATTTTTTTCAAGTAGGTGGACCTTCCTTGCCTGCTGTATATGTATTGTTCTATTTAAAGCTCATGTAGCCTTTGCTCTCTTTGAATTGCTTCTACGAATTTGCTTATATTTTGGTGGTCAGCAGCAACTTGTTGCTCGAATACTCGATGCGATCCTTCTATAGAATTATTTGTTTTTGGTAAAGTACTCCATCAAAACAGTTCCACATGCCATGGTGAGTAGCGACCGTGACGTCTCTGCGGACGTCCTATCTAGATGTCTTCAAAATAGTCAATAACTGATTGGGTCTCCGGTGGTAGGATGTTTTCTTTGTAGATTGTCAGCGGGGACAAAGACAATAGCACCTAAAGATTGCAGTTTAAGAACAAACTATGAATTCGTTTCATATTGGTTTTTAAACCTTCCGAAGTATACATTGCGAAAAATGAGTCACGATGTTTTGACTGAGGGAATTCTTGTCGTAAAGCACTTATCAATCCAGTTTCAAAATCTGTTAATATGCTTCGCGGCGAAAATTCTTTTAACTTTCGAAGCATTCGTTTATAGTACCTTCGATTTTATCGGGTAGTAGAGCATATATCAAGAGAATCGCGCCATTATTCTTCAACTCATGCATTGTGAATAGTTGGTAAAATAGGTGTGGCACATGCCAGTGATCAGTTTGTGCCCGGAATGAGAGATTTGTCCTCGTCATTTGAACCTGAATCAAACATCAAAAACAGTTCACCATTTGTATTTTTAGAAGAGTTAGACAAAAACTGCCCTCGGTTCCTGGAGCTTGATTTTAAGACAAAATTAATGGTGAAAACCGCATTTCGATATCTTGTACCGCTTAGGAACTACAGGACTTTTTTGTTTATGAAAATTTTTGATTTTTGTAAAAACTTCTTTAAGGCACTTTTTAATGGAGAATTCATTACTCCAAGTTATTTGTTTCCAGAGTGCTCAATATTTGAGCTATTAGCAAGAACTTTGATTTTTTATATGGAACAATCTATATATTTTTAAGTTTTTGAAAGGAGTATAAAATTCCATTCATATAAATATGAAACACTTGATATTTTATTCAAACAGTTGTTGAAATATAGAGCTTCTAAGTTTTAATAAAAAATTTAATTGTTTTGAAGTAGGCTATGAATGACAATAACTAAGCGATTTAAATTTTTGTAACTTCCTGGTAGGCCGCTGTCAAAATTGGGCACAATCTCTTACAGTATTTGTATTACCCTTGAATTTTTCTATCTCTATAAAGTAAACTTAGGGAGATAATTAAACATGTACCAAAGCTAGGAAAAATACGACATGATATAATATTTATACCAACTCAAGTCTTCATGAAGTGCTTTTAACTTGTAAGTGTTTGTTTGTACTGAAGATGACAGCATAGCTGACGAAATACGTATCTACGGATACAATCTATTTTGATTTATATGTAAACTTTATATATAAACTTTTTTGATTTATTATTTCTAAACCACTGTTTTCTTTACTAATACTAAATGTGAAAGTGTTTTATCTATAAAAACCAATTTCTAAATTGGCGAAAACTCAGAGTAATTTTTAGCAAAGTATAAAAAAATTGGGGTTTACTTTCAACTTATTAAAAAAGTTCGACTGGGTTTCCTTCTGCATCCGAGTAGGCAGGAGGAACATCGATGACGAGACTTTTGCGTCTGGTATTTCCTGTCGAGGTTTCCTTTGTATTTTCAGCTTCCAACGAAGCTAAGTCGACTGCAGTCGTCTGCTCTCTCTGCTGGGCTTCGCTTGCTCCGTTGGAATTATTGGCATTGTCCGCCATGGCTCACAGGGTCACTGAAAATGAAGGGAAACAAATTGAGTATTCTTATCTGTGAGATTAGGACTCTGATAATAGTATTTGCATTAGGGGAGGTTGAAGTAATTTTATTTGTTTACTTTATGATTTTAAGCTTTGTTTTGTTTGACTTTCGCAAATTACAATAAAATTAACAAAGGAGTGGAGTACTTCGAAATCTTTTTATCAATTCTACAGGGTGTAACTTAATGATTGCAATAAATTTGTAGAAGTGATTTTAAGTAAAAAGGTTCCTAGAAATATCTGGCTTAAAATGTTTCGCTTTCGACAAACAGGGTGATAAAGTTTAATTTTTGTCCTTTAAATTTATATCAAACGTTTTTTTTATAATTGACCGAAACTTGATACAAAGGCAAGTGATTTATTCGAAAATAGTATATTACGCAACATATTTGTTTATTTTATTTTATTCATAAATAAAAATCAGTTAAAAATCAGTGGCGTAACAATTGGGAGTTCAAAATGGATCCACTGGCAAGAGAGCCAATGAGGAATAAGCAACAATTTGTTTTCTGTAATTAATGACATTCGCATCTTATGGGTGCATAGATTGCAACAGAAACTAATGATTTAGTCAAATTACCTAATATTATGTACGAACGTAACCTGTAATTCAACGTGCATGTCTGAGTTACCATAATCGGCGATATTTCAAAATTACATTTGCCAGTTTTATCAGATTTAAGTTTTGATTATTGTCTCATACTTCAACGTCATGGCATACACTATTAGTGAAAAAATGATGACTTGTGGAGATATTTAACACGTAACGCATTTAAAGATTTGGTATTGTTCCAACGTTCGAACTTTATATTCAGACGTACGTAATTTTTTTTGTGGCACATTTTAATGAAAGTTTTTTTTCGAATCGCTTGTTATAAAAGCAATGTAATTCTAAATACAGGCGTTTCGTAACTTCATGAAAATAAATTAAACAATGAAAGTTTACATGAAAATGAATAGAATGAACCATTTTTGTTGAACAAAGTGTTATTAAATTTTCGAGAAAATAAATAATGTTGTCGAACAGGTAAACCGTTTGAACGTCTCTGGTTTAAGTTTATGATGTTTACGATCTACTGCCTATTGTTTAACCTCGACTCGACTAGAATCTTTCGAGTGTTGAGAGTCTACGAAAAAATGCGGGAACTTTACTGAAATGTGACATAACTATCAACAAATATCACTATGGTGAAAAATTACTATTACTTTTATTTTAAAATCTTTCTGAAACCGTTAGTTTCCCCTGGCTTATTTCATTAATTGCCATCCACTGGGACGTTTTTTGAACATTATTTTTTCAAAAATATGTTAAACTGAACGAAAGATTTTTTTTCTGCAACCGTATTAAATGTAATGACTTCTAATACTATTCAATTCAATTCAAATTGTATTTATTATATTAAATATATATGTATACATTTTTTCCATCAATGTTAACAATAAGCAGGACCTAAAATCTTTTTTTAATAATTTAAAATACTAGTAGTAATAGTGTTACTTGCAATAATTATTTTGTTTTAACAGTTTTTTGGGTACTTTAATATGAAGTGAAAATTATACTTTCACTAATATAATAACTTGACTAACACCGTGGACAAGAAATATTAGCTAAAAGATAATTTTAAACAGAAACTTTAACGAAATGTACAATAAAAAAAATAAAAATGTCACCAAAGTATAATGAAGAATTTTGAGTAGGAATAGTTTTCGTCTTGCACGCGGTATAGTATCGAGAGGATCTTTCAATAAATAGACTCTGCCTCCCATTGTCGCCAGACGGAGAAATTCGGACCAGTCCAGGAGTTCCAAGTCGAATTCAAACAGCTCTTTGTCCTTGGCGTTCAACTTGCTCCACATTTTTTGCACATTTGTGTTATTAAAATTCCATTCTCGTTTTGAAACATATCCGAAAATGTTGGCTAGTTTCTTGTATTTTTTGTAACCATTCACCGCACTGGAAATATTACGAAATATGTAAATTTTGAAATGTGTGAGCATCTATGATGAGATTTATGTAACGATAGTCAATACTAAAAGAAAATATATTACAGTTTCTGTGATAAAGACAAAGACGCAATAGTAATGCGTGAAAATACGAGACGAACACCGACCCGACTTTATTTATTTATTATTAACATACTTAGTACATTACGTTTCTTTCTTTGTCTTGCTCATGTTATGTTACAGAAACCAGTTGACAGACTACATGTATACGAACACAGCTAAAATGGGTAAGAAATCTAATGGACACTTACATGGTATTACTTCCAAGGCATAAAAGAACAAAGTCAATAAGATATGCTGGTATGAAGTGAAACAGAAAATCGCACAATAAGTATAAGTACGAGCTATTAGTTATAATGAAAGAGGGATACAGGATTATGAAAACAGACGGTATCCTTTTCATTTCCTTCGGTACACAATTCAATAAATACTCTAAAAAAGAAAAATTGAAAAATATCCTTTATTTATAACCTTTCGATTTTTACCGTAACTTATTGCATTTTGGACACTGCTGACGCAGTTATAAATCGTGCTAGGACTTTCATTATTGGTCGAATCATAATCGAGTTGCTCACGTGATGATCTAAAATAACGTATATATTTAGATCTCACTATGAGAAACATGGTATTTTACGATACTTTCTTCTCTCATTCCAAGCTGCAGTTATGATAGTATTCACCACATAATCTAAAGGGATTAGATCTATAGTTTTCTCCTCATCACATTGTACTGATCTCACTAGACCAGCTCCACACCCAAGTGCGAGCGCAGCAAATGCATTAAAATTATCCACCCAACCTGCTAAGGGTTCTTTATAGGTGTTGGCAACTGAAAAATTAAAACTGATTCTACATAATATTAAAAAGTTTTCTGAATCAAGTTTGCGACTTACAGATATAAGTTCTTCTAAGTGTTCATTGTTAATACTTTTTGAGCAATAATGCGATAATATACAATCACGCTGTTATCAGTTTTTTTAATCAAAAAATTAATTAGATAACTCACTAATAGATGGTCTAACGATTGACACTGGTAGTCCGTTCGCTTCGGTTTTCATAACATCTTCCGCTATGGCCTTGGTAAATACGTAAGTATTAGGCCATTCGTTTATAACACTGGAATTCAAAGTTGTAATTGAAAAGAATAACCAGTCAATTAGATTTCTTGCCTTGGAGTTATCGCTTGAAGAATATCATCTTTCAAAGATTCTACCAAAAGCAAAAGCTTCTGGGCAGTCATTGGAGATTCGTAAAAGACTTCGTCGATGTCTTTCCTTGGACAGTGACAATAAGCAGTAGATACATGAACAAATGACTACAGAAAACGAAACACAACGAAAAAATAATTTTGGCACTTTTCATTTGTTCTTACCATTAATTGTTTCATTTCTTTGGCAATTTTCAGTAAGTCCCAAGTTGCTCTGACATTAATATAAGTTGCTTTACGGAGGGTTACATCGAACCGCACTGTTGCTGCGCAATGAATAACGCAATGCACATCATTTATGAGGATCTCCAAATCGTTCTGAGACAAACCTAACATCGGTTCGAGGCAATCGCCAATACACAATAAAATTTTACTGGAAAAGTTCGGCATTTGCTTTTTAAGAGGATCAAAAGCCTAGAATAGAAAATCGAAAGCAAAAATATAAGAATAGATTTATTTTAGTGCCTGTAACGGATGATATCGGCAAGTACAAGTAGAAAAATAATTATAAATGAAATAAAATTGCCCGCCAAGCATCAAGTCCGGTGCCAGCGGACTCAACCACTCGGCTACCAACTACCTACAACTATCTACAAATTGAAAGTTAACACTTTATTGGATAAGTTCATTTTGAAGCAAGTATACGAATATCAAATAATTCTTACGGGTATTTTGAAAAGTTCCTCAATGCGTTCCTGCGGCTCCTTGCCTTTCTTTGCCCTGACGAGAATATAAACCCTTTCCACTGTACAAGAACGCAGTAGTTTCTCAACAACCAGTTTTCCGACGGAACCGGTAGCACCCGTCACGAAAACAGTTTTTCCGGTGAAGAATTTTTGAATATTGCTGATATCATTGTTCGTTAATTTTCCATCGGTTTCGTTTACATCCTCCAATAATGACATTTTGTTTCAGAAAACTAATGAATGTAAGAGCAAGTACCTATCAGGTACTTACTTAAATTTTTGCCTAAAAACTGATAATAATTGCGTGTACGTGTGACTAAATAAATGAAAGTGCAAAATAAAAATACATAGTCATTTTTGAGGTCAACAGTGATATTTACATATTCATCACAAAATCTATTTTGACCGTAAACGTAATGCATAATCGAGTGATCCAAAATCCAAAATCATTTTAGACAATAAACTATTGTATTCTTGTTTCATGTAGTATGTAAACTCGTGCGTAGTTTAAGTGCTATAATTTGACAATTCTGCAAGCCCTATATCACAAGGTTTTAAGGGTGCGTTTTGTGTGCAGGAGGTATATTTTAGGTGCACATTGTAAGAGAGGGTCGAGGGGGTGAAAGATGAAGTTCAACCCTTCTTACTGGGGTAGCGGATTTTTAATAATAAAATTTAAAAAAAAGGAAAAATAAAAATGCAAATTATTTAGTTATCGCAAGGGATCAAATCAAAACAAATTTTGATTAACGCTGCCACCACCGGAATTTAGAGGGATTCCGGACCATAAAGAATTTGAATTCTGTTACATTTAAAATCTATTAACAAAAAAAAACGGAGGCTTTGGTTCTTTCAGACTCCAGAGCTGTCAGGAGCGATTAACGCTTATAAAACAAAAACGCCCATCTTAACAATATGTATTATATAAAAAGAACAGGAAACACACAAAAAAATCAAGTAAAAGTATTATATACAATATTTGTAAGGTTTACTTACAATTGAGAAGGATAGGAACTCGACGCCGGGTTCTCCTTTTACGAGGATTCTCGGGTTTTCTCCCGAGACAGGGAATAGGGCACCGGACACGACACTCGCTTATTAACGCTTATTAATTTTGATGATTATCGTTTTCTGAGCTATCTATTGCAAGGCACAAGTTAAATTTTGATTCCGAAAAATTTTTACTTCCTTTCTGCCCGAGGCCAAATTGTCGCATGCCTTTTTGTTATCATATTATTATTATTATTATTATTTTTTAAACTCTCCCCGCGCGGTGCCAATTCGTTTACTTTATCCCCCCTTATTTCGCTTCTCATCCCAACAGATACTGCCCTCAACGCGGCCTCGTTAAAATTCTCAACTACGGGACTTAGAGAAGGAAAGGAGCTAAGTCGTTCTCACGGACTTAATTTCTCCTGCCCATTGTTTATTCCCGCGATATCTAAATGATCCCTTGAGTTGGGTATTTTTGTTTAGTGAACGGAAATGCTCTATCCAATCGCCGAAAAGTTTTCTTAAATTTATCTATCCAAGGGTTTCATTTCGAAATACTAACGGGATTTTGAATTTAACAGTAAAATATTAATTTTGCAAAACCCAAATATTTCGCCTGTTTACAACATGACTCTACCTAATACTTTAATAATAGATGTCAGCTAATTAAATGTCATAGGTTCACTCTTTCTAGAACACTGGAACTAGTAAAGAATCTGTCAGTATAATTCCGGTACCACCTAGAGTGCAACTCGAAACATCTCACATCATCAATAACTTGTGGATGGCGTGACTCATCAAATCTCTAATACAGATTTGACAGATTGCTGCTGAAACTGAAACACATATTTACGTTAAAAATATTATTTTGAGAAGAAATATTTTAATTCTTTTTTTAATTGCCAAACCTACTTTCCTGTATTATATAGGGTGGATTAACCGGGCAAAATGAAACTACTAAAAGAAGTGATGTCCGAGAGTAGGAGAAAATGTTTAAGAAATTCTTTCTATATTACTTTTCGAGAAATAATTTATTAAAAATTAGTCTCAATACGTCCCTGGTTACAAAATTGAGAAAAATATGAACGAAATGCTTTTCATAGTTTTATGATATGGCGACGCGGCAAGTGGAATTTTACTTCAACTCCGTTTTTAAGCCAACAACCGATGCCGTGAAATCCGAATGAAATACGAAATACGAATATTTACTTGACAAATGCATGGCAACGCAAATTACCTGAAGTAGATTATTCCATACATGGGATAACAACAGCACCCCTTTGAACACCTGCTTTCACGGGTAAACAAATAAATCTCTAAAATGAAAAGCAATTCAAATCGCCACATTAAGAATTTTTAGTATTTTTCTTTAAAATTAATTTAAATTGAATCGCAAACAAAGTTTATTCCCACATGCATCATATCGAATTATTAACAAAAATCTATTAAAGCTGCGTACAGTCTTGAGCAAAAAGTAGTTAATAAAAAAGCTTTGATAGTCCTATTATACTATCATATTTATAAAACGCGGCGTCGTATTTCACATGCAGTACCGGAGCTACATTTTTCTTTTACTCTCGGACATTGGTTCTTTTAGTGGTTCCATTTTGTCGGGTTAATTAACAGTCACCCTGTATCTTTGAGTTTACCTACTTTAATCAACTGGCAAAGAAGTAACTTTTACGCAGTCATTATTTGAATACATTATAATGCTTGTATTGAAAGGAATTTATCTATAGCTTTGTCTATAGAATATAGCAGTGACTACTATTGCCGCTAATAGAGGCTAATAACCATTAGGGGTGTAATATTGATTTGATCAAAATCTCTTCTTTCATCTCTACCATGGGTTCTTTCACTAATTTTTTTAATTTCATTTTGGTTAGATGTCCAAAAACTGACTTCATCTTCAATTTTCTTGTTTCTTTTTTCTTTATTGTTTAATTTTGTGCCCGTTCCAATTTATTTGGAACTGTCTCTGACTGAACATTACCAAAATTTTGTCTTCATTATAATTTCTGATTTCTGTCCAATAATCCCATGCGTTTCGAACTTCTTTTTCGTTTTTGGATACGTGCAAACATTAAAACGTCTGATATTTTTTTATGAAGCTCTGTCTTCTTAAATATTTCTAAAATATTCCAAAAACGTTTCCTATATTCGAAAATTTGTAATTGTTTAATTTTCTTAATGTATATTTCTTAATACACATATTTTTATAGGAAAGGCTTTATCATTATCTGTAGCGATGAAAAAACTTCAAGTGCTGAGTATTAAGAAAAATCAGTTGATGTTGAAGATAAGAATTTAAATAGACTTCTAATTAATCAAGTGTGTAAATTTTTTTTATTATTATTGTTTTAAATTTATTTTCAATTGAATATGCATTGAAGCGATCGTCTAAATCAGACAAATACTTTTTAGATAAGAGAATGTACAACATACGTAGGAAAATGGAAAAAAGTTTACTATCTTGTGAGTATTTTTTAATATATGACAGAAAGTGTTGGCAATGGCAGTTATAATTATTAGAACAAAGAACAGAAATAAGAAATGCATTTTGGAAGTACAGCGGGAAAACTGTAACTCCAATAAAGCATAATTATTGAATTTATTAATCTATATTTTTGAGATAAACGTTTTATCATTTACTTGAAATCATGTAAAAACAATTAAAAGAATTACGAAAACTTTAGGAAATATTAATCGCGATAAGAACCGCATTTGATTTCAATTAAGTGACTTTAAATCTACTTTAGATATATGAATGATAATAAATTTTAGCTTTCATCATTAGATGAAATTCTTTTGCTTTGCACAGAATTTTATTTATTTAAATAGAAAAGTAAATTGTTGAGTTGTGTTGATTTCAAAACATTGGCAAAAGTTTGATGGTTTGTTGGGCAAGTATTAATGTGGCTTTGATTTATTCCTGGTACCTATAAAAAAATTACATATACATTCTTGAATCGTGTACGAATTTATTTATTTTAAATTTCAGAAAAAAACAATTTTTGTTTTGTATTTGTAATTAATTGATTATTATATTATTATTATTTATTATATTTGGTTTATGTAATTGCCATAATTGGATTTTTTTAATATGCCCCTTATACTTTATGCAGAGTAGTTACGAAGAAGTTGAATTTGTATTTCTGCATTTTATGAAAAGTAGTTTTGGGTTCCTTTTTGCAATCTATGGTGACTCAAACCAAAGGGAAGGAAGTCTTAGTAGAACGTCTCTTCTTGTTCGTAACGTAACTTCTACGTTCTTTGATGCACTCTTTCTGGATTTCCATAAATTTATATTCACATTTGGATTTGTACTTTGATTTCTAGATGGAGATCAATAGAAGTTTCTTTGGGCATTCATCCAGGAACTGAAAGGATTAAGAGATTTTAAAACGTCTTGGATTTATTAAGAAAAAATGGATGCAGAGATGCAACACTTCCATTATTTTCTTAAGAGTTTTTATTGAATTTCAGGAAAAGTATATTTTTGTTTATTTGTTAATCTCACCACACACGATCCAGCAGTTGGACAATAACGTACAATAAACGAGTCCACTCACGATACTGCGCCGCCGTATGAACTTTTCCTTTAAATTTATTAAACTTTTCAATGTTGTTAACTTTCACTAAAATTACATTAAAAACAATGGTGCTGAACAGTGTTTCGTAGAACTTTATTGCATACATCCACAAACTATCCAATTTCTGATGCGAAGTTTTTTGCATGTGTTGGCCCGGTCATGGTCCTAGCACGGTTCTGGGCGGAGCCCTTTAAGCGAACACAGAATCAGTAAGACGCACGATCGCTATCGCATCCGGTGAATATTCCTCATCGACAAGTTTCTAAAACTTTAAATTTAAATCTTACCATACCTACTAAAACTCAAATGAAAACTAAAAATTCATAAAAGTAAATTAGAATAAAATATGTTAGCAAATTATAAACGTAAAGCGGGAATAAATCAGGAAAAGTATCACGCACAATAAAATCAAGATAATTTTGAAAATACACGTGGGCTTGATTGATGGCTAAATTTAAAATTCACGTAATATTATTTTGGTAATTCCAACATTTTTTATCTTTCTTCATAACTATGATACGGCTAAATCACATTTTCAATCAGCATATAATCTCGTCGGCATTACCTAAGTATTATCTGTTTGTTTAAGATGTTTTTATCATTATCAGCGTCGTATTGTTTTTACAATCTTCGTACGAGTTAGACGTACAAGATAATAATAATAAAACGTGCTTCCGCCGAAGCTTCTGTTAGGAATTAAAAATGGAAAAAGAGAATTTAGTAGAAAAAGCCAAGGAAGAGGTTTGTAACTGCAACGGTCAAGAACGAGATTTCCAAGATATAAAATCAAGAGAGAAAACCAAAGACGAAGTTTGCAATTGCAACAACGGTCAGGAACGATATTCCCAAGAAATAAAATCTGCATGTGAACTGAGAGTAAGGCCACCCCGAGAAGTCATCGATGTACCAGACAAAGCAATAGGCCCAGATGGAAAACCTGTAAAAGAATTTTGATGAAGGTTTGATGAATACGTATTTGTTATTTCATATTATAAATTGTTTATTGAAAGTTTTGTAATTGGAATAAATTTTTTAGTATTTATTACGACTTTAAGTGCTTCAGGAAGAAAGAACATCACGCTAAAATTTGAGGTAGTAATTCTCGACTAATTTCTATGCTCGTGTGTACTGTGTAGAGTCAAGTCATTTAATTTAATAGTTTTGGAATTACATTTGCATGGTAATGCAAATTTATTTTCAAGAAGTTAAAAAACTTACCTACTAATGATTTTCGGTTATTCCCTGATCCCTGAATTGACATTCTGCTGTATATTGGTCTATTTAAAGCTCATGTAGGCTTTGTTCTCTTTGAATTGCTTCTACGAATTTCCATATATTTGGATTGTCAGCAGCAACTTGTTGCTGGAATGCTCGTTGCCATCCTTCTATAGAATTATTTGTTTTTGGTAAGTCTACATGTACCCCATCAAAACAGTTTCACATGCCATGGGAAAATCGTGACGAGTGGCGACCATGATGTTTCTGCGGACGTTCTGTCCAGGTGTCTTCAAAATAGTCAATAACTGATTACGCCTCCGATGGTAGGATGTTTTTCTTCCAGACAAAGGCAATAGCAGCTAAAAATCGCAGTTTAGGAATAAAATCTGAATCCGTTTCGTATTGGTTTTTTAAACCTTCCGCTTGAATCTTCCAAAGTATACATTGCGAAAAATGGAAAAAAAAACACCCACGATGTTTTGAGTGGAGGAATTCTTGTGATAGCCACTTATCAATCCAGTTTCAAAATCTGTTAATATGCTTCACGGCGAAACTTCCGGTAAAAATTCTTTTACCTTTCGAAACATTCGTATATATGTACCTTCGGTTTTTTTTATCGGGTAGCGGAGCATATATCAAGGGAATCGCGCCGTTATTCTTCAATCCATCTATTGTGAAAAGTTGGTAAAATAGGTGTGGCACAGTTTTGAAGGTACTATCAGCATACCAGTGATCAGCTTGGGCCCGGAGTAAGAGATTTCTCCTCATACAAAAAATTAGTAACAGGTCGTCATGTGGACCTGAATTAAATTCAAAAACAGTTCACCATTTTTGTCCTTGTACATTCTTTCGTCTCCTTTATCTTTTTGATACGAATTGCCACCCAACACCAACTTACGTTTTCCTTTTTCACTAGTATAAACTCGAGCGCCATTTAGTAATGTCATTTTGTTAATTTGTTTTCGCCAATGACAATTAAAGGTACTGTACAACTTTACTGAAATAATACCCTTTGTTTATTATGTCATTATGGATCAATGTAATTCCAGGTACTTAAAAGCCGGTCTAATTACGGTTTCCTTCTTAAATGATTATCTATCTAAATTACACTTAAATATTTATTTTTACACTGTCACAGGTAATAATATTCTAAGTATTACGATTCCATAACAATTTCGTATTTTCAGGAAGTTTTCTACACGGTCAATTGTTCTTCGGGTAATTAATTGCCTACTCGGTCAATTTTCCTGTCGGTCAATTGTATTCGGGGAATTTAGCGATTTTAGATGCATTAGTTTCATAACGTGGTATACATTTGAGTGTTCATAACAAACGCGGTTTTTCTAAAATCGAAGGATGGTGAGAAACTCCATTTGTAGCGGTGTTTCAAACGAAACAAAAACATTTTTATGTTGTGAAGTTCCGCTTATAAACTAAATTTAATAATTATATTCCGTGTAAGAATTTATATCAATTTGTGGCACATATTTTTAAGCAGAGACTAAAAGTGAAATAAATTGTGACTGTCCGTTCTTGTTTTTGTTTTCTCTGGGCCATATGGCCAACCCCACTGGAATTTAGCCGAATCTAGGGGAATTCCATCCCCAGTAGAGATTTTTAACATGCCAAACATCGTATTGACACGGGGCCTATGGTTTTATTTCCTATTCAAGAAGATCGCTTTTCATCCGCAATTGAAAAACCGATTGCCGGGTTGGGAATCGAACTCTGCCGACGTTTTGCATTTAAATTTTATTTTAGTTTTGTATCACTTTCTAATGCAAATAATAATGTACCAATTAATTTTAAAAAAATGTTGTAAGTCGATGCCATTGTAAATTAATTATTTTAAAGTGTTTTTGCATGTACAGCTGTAGTTATATCGTTATATGTATTAGCCATCCTAGAGAAACCAAGACTGGGACATGGTAGGTAGGTAAAATGGCTTGAAAATTATGATGTGTGAGTTCTGAGATGGCCCTTACAGTGCCAATGGCCACATTTGTTGAATATTGAACATTTGTTGCACATTTTAAAAGAGTAGGTGGCTAAGTACGCGTGTGCTAACAAAGAATGTTTGAAAAAGAAAATCTGCGAAGAGTAGAATAAAATTACAATTATGACACCACCTTGTGGAGAGTATTTTTCGAAGAGAACATACGTTAATAAAAGCGGTTACATTAATTATTAATGTTTGTTAATATATTGCATTTAGGTATATAACGTATTAAGTATTACGAGGTGGTTAATACATATGGTCACAGCTGTATGTATTTATTTACGTCTTTTCAATTTTTATTGCAAAATTTTAAAAATCAATAAAGTTTATCAATTACAAGTTTGTTTGCTTGAGCAAAGCTGTGGTATTAAAAATATCTCCGTATTAATTTTTTTTTTAATTATAGAAGTCCATGTATTTGTAAAACATACTAAAGTAGTCTTAGCTAATGCGTAATTATGCATTATGCCGTTTAGTGCTTTATGATATATTCAATAGGAGAGCAGAAATTTACGACTAAAAAATAATAGTATAGAAATTCCTATGGTGCGTAATAAAAGTGGACGCTCGGTATATTTATTTTGCTTAACAAATATTTCATAGCAGACTCCTTGAACCTTCATCGTGACGCCCATAATTTTATTGCGGAACAAAACACGGAAAAGGAAATGACAAAGCTGTAACTTATAGATTATACAAGCTGTAACTTATAGATTATAAAAATTTTAAAGAGGGAATTCCCAAAATTTTTTTATAAATATGTAGCTTGGAATGCTTCGTTTTCGTTGTACAGAGTAACTTTTGCTTTTTATTATTTCTTAGTAACTACATTAAATTAAAACTTATCTTGAAAAAATATCAATTTTATTACATACAAATACAAATATAAAACATAGAATTGTGTACTATAGCCATAACTATATCTAACTTGTGCTGCAATCTATTACTAATCTGTAATCCTAACCATGTTATGTCCTTATATGTGTATAAGTCGTTTGATGAGGTACATATTTAGAAGTATGGAATCTGTAATACAAAAATAAAACATTTTTTTTCTTTCACTATTTAAACTTAATTTAATTTTTAGCAAAGTATAAAAAAAATTTGGGGCTTACTTTCAACTTATTAAAAAAGTTCGACTGGGTTTCCTTCTGCATCCGAGTAGGCAGGAGGAACATCGATGACGTGTCTTTTGCGTCTGGTGTTTCCTGTCGAGGTTTCCGTTGTATTTTCAGCTTCTAACGAAGCCAAGTCGACTGCAGTCGTCTGCTCTTTCTGCTGGGCTTCGCTTGCTCCGTTGGAATTATTGGCATTGTCCGCCATGGTTCACACGGTCACTGAAAATGAAGGGATACAATAATAATGAGTATTCTTATCTGTGAGATTAGGACTCTGATAATAGTATTTGCATTAGGGGAGGTTGAAGTAATTTTATTTGTTTGCTTTATGATTTTAACCTTTGTTTTGTTTGACTTTCGCAAATTACAGTAAAATTAACAAAGGAGAGGAGATCCTCTGTTAGCTAGCTAACATCATATCAATCAGTACTTCGAAATTTTTTATCAATTATACAGAGTGTAACTTAATGATTGCAATAAATTTGTAGAAATGATTTTAAGTAAAGAGAAGGCTAGAAATATCTAGCCTAAAATGTTTCGCTTTCGATATACAGGGTGATAAAGTTTAATTTTTGTCCTTTAAATTTACCTCATACGTTTTTTTATAATTGACTGAAACTTGGTACAAAGGCAGGTATTTATACGAAAATAGTATATTACGCAACATATTTATTTATTTTTTTTTCAGTTAAAAGTCAGTGGCGTAACAATTGGGAGTTCAAAATGGATCCACTAGCAAGAGAGCCAATGAGGAATAAGCAACAATTTGTTTTCTGTAACTAATGACATTCGCATCTTATAAGTGCATAAATTGCAATAGAAACTAATGATTTAGTCAAATTACGTATGTACGAACGTACCTGTGATTCAACGTGCATGTCTGAGTTACTATAATCGGCGACATTTCAAAATTACATATTTCAGTTCTATCAGATTTAAGTTTTGATTATTCTCTCATATTTCAACGTCGTGGCATACACTGATTAGTGAAAAAATGATGATTTATGGAGATATATAACACGTAACGTATTTAAAGATTATGTATTGTTCCAACGTTCGAACTTATTTCAGACGTACGTAATTTTTTTTTGTGGTACATTTTGATATAAACGCA
The DNA here is from genome assembly GCA_039766575.1 of Serrognathus titanus. Classification (NCBI taxonomy): domain Eukaryota; kingdom Metazoa; phylum Arthropoda; class Insecta; order Coleoptera; family Lucanidae; genus Serrognathus; species Serrognathus titanus. The sequence continues at coordinate 24,657,700 of CM077913.1, forward strand.
ATGTAATTCTAAACATACTAAATATAGTAAAGGTGACTGTGGTTTAAGAAATAATTTAAAAAAAAAATTAATCGCCGCCCACAATAATTTTTATATCCGTAGATACGTATTTCGTATACGTATTTAGTTGCTTTTAGCTTTTATGAAGTGCTTTTAAATTGGTAGTGTGTGTACTGAAGATGGCAGTTTGGCTGCCGAAATACGTATCTACGGATATAAAAATTATTGTGGGCGGAGATTATTTTTTTTTATTAATTCTAAATATAATGGAACAGTTTAATTTGAACCAGAACAGCAAATGAATTACATTGAAATATAAGAAAATAGATAAAAAAAATACAAGACAAAAAGAAAGCAGAAGACGTGCGTTAATGTTTGCAAAAAAATGTAATGAATCTGCAGAAATGTACAAAACCGAACAGAAATAAAATAATGCTAATATGTTAAGAATAATATGACTGAAAAACAAAGAAATATCGGCGTACTTCTTTTTGTAAATACAAAAAAGTAAATAAATAGCAAAAATAGCAAAAGGGAACTGGAATATACAAGAAACAAAATACGAAGTACAAGATAAATAAAAATAAACGGGAAATTATTTAAAAATTAAAAGACTAACAGAAACGAAAAAAGTATCGTAAAAACACCAACAGAAAAAGGAATTAAGTTCAAGCGAAGACAAAAAATTGAAATAACCACCAACCAAATAAAGAATTGGACGAATAGAGATCAAAAGATTATTGAAGATTGTTTCTGGCGTAACTCCTACGTAACTATGAGTAATTAAAAATAAAAGTATACAAGGAGCAAATGTGAAAAATTAAGCACATAACAAAGACAATCAACAAAATATAAAATTACATGAACAGAAAACAAAAAATCAACGTAAAATCTAATTTGATAGAAACAAAAAACAAAAGAAAATTGAAACAAACAACTTCGAAATATAAGAACAGAATGAATGTAAAATCTCCGAAGGGGCGTTTAAAAATCAAAGAACTAACGACTATTCTATTTTATTTAGTCTCTAGTCTTATTTATTATTTAACGGTTCTTCAAGTTTTCTTTCCGCCATTGTCTGCTTTCAAAACCGGAGAATAATTTCTTCAGCGGAGAGCAAACAAAATCAAAACGCACAGAAAACACACAGCAACTGTACTAACAAGATAAATAGCAAAATGAATAGTTATGTGTAGTGTTTTCTTTAACAAGATTTTATCTATAATTTCTTGCCTTGTTTGATTCAGTAAAAAAACGGCAATACAAAATTTATATAGAGTGTAATCGAATAAGTTTCACTAACTACAAGCATTATTAATAGACAAGAAAACAATCGAAGTTGTGACATAAGTACGTTCATACGTTTACTTTTGACAAGAAAGTATACGGAGATTAGCAGTTAGTGATGCGTAAATAATAAAAATAATGATGAAACATTTATATTCTAATTTTTTATAAGTATTTAAGTAATAGAAAGGCAGATTTTTCACAAAATAATTCTTACATAATAATAATAATTTATTTCCTTCATTAATTTAACTTAAGGAATTAATGAATAGCACGCGATATCCTGCGATCACTTTTTGACACAACTTTGTAAAAATTGCAGCTAGTTTGCTACTTAATAAGTCATCCCATACAAGGCGGCCAAGCGTGCTGTCAAAGCATATTGAAAGTTTTAAAAATTTTGTTGCAAATTGGTTTTGATTGCAGTGAATCCCTGAGCATCCTCGGAACAGCTCTTTCGGCCCTATTTAGGACCTCGTCAGCAGAAGCGTAGCTCGAGACTTCCACTGCAAACCAAACCGACATGTCCAAGGTTATTCGCAAATGCGATGTAATAACAAACTAGCTGCAATTTGTCATTTCCTATACAAAGTTGTGTCAAAAAGTGATCGGAGGATGTCTCGATTCAAACTATTCATTATTATTACATCACATTTGCGAATAACCTTCTTCTGACGAGACCCCAAATAGGGCCGAAACAGCTGTACAGAGGATGATCGAGGGATCCACTGCAATCAAAACTGATTTGCAACAAAATTTTTAAGGAATTAAGTTAAAACAGTAATCGTGAATCATACCTAACAATAAGTAAAAAATTAGTTAATAATAAATTCAATACACGTCGCACTCTAAAGATATTATTGGAGAGAAAAGCTCGTCGGTACTCATTATTTCTTAGTTTATTTATAATTTACATTGATTCGATTTAAAGCATTCTTTTTTCTGAGTGTACCGATTAATCCGTGTTGTAACGCAAACTAATAATAACGTTTATTTATTTTTTCAATCATTTTAACACGCAAAATTAACATATTAAATCACATAGTGTGTCATCTTTTACAAAGTATGGAATATCATAATGTAATTATTGTCGATTATCTAATGAAGCAGATGGTCGAAGATTATAATATTTTTTTATTGATGTAAGACGCTCCATTTTTATGAGCAGCAGTTATGAACTGTTTTACAATACATAAAAATTGGCTTATAATTAATTAATTCAGTAATCTACTCGAGTCGATATGTAGAAGCTTCTTCCGTTATCGAATTGTATATGAACGACATTGACCTAGTGCATCTTGGAGTAAACAAAAGACAACGCGCTGTTGTGGTAGATCAGTTTTTTATTCTTAATCTAGATGATTGATATTTGCAGAATTAATTCTCTTAGGGCCGGTACTTTGAACACCGATTAACTTTAACCTTTGGTTTATTTCCATAGAAACAATTGTCTCTACAATTGTAGGCATGGGAATAAACCAAAGGTTAAAGTTAATCGGTGTTCAAAGTACCGGCCTTTACAATATTAATAAATAAAACTTAATCGATTGCACCCTACACAAATGCTATTACAGAAAAAAAATTGGATTCTACTATACGTACGCAAAAAATCACCTCCGGTTTTATTCTTAATCGTCACTACTTATTCCTGCATTACACTTCCACCTAGACATAAACTAACACGCACATAACTTTCTTTCTTTTAATAAATTCGCTTTACTTACTGTAAAATACAACTATAAGCAGGCACAACTTTTGAAGAATAACTCACAAGTTTACGAACGTAATACATAACTAAGAAATCGACAGGTTTTATAGGCGTAAATTATTACTTGTGCTGCGGTTAATCTCGGAAAACTCCAAAGAAATTCAGCCTAAAATGAGTAAAGAAGAAACATTTTTATACGAATATTCCCAGAAAATCGGAAAATTATTTATACATTCGCTCTACTTTTAATATTCAAAAATTATTCGCTGTAGTTTTTTTTTTAGTATTTTTAGATCTTCACTAACTCCTAACCACTTCCTGCTTGCTATTAATAAATGATTATTTAAACAAATTTAAACGAACGCAAAATAGTTGCTGCAGTAAATTATTGATGTCTCTTTCAATATTATTTTATTTAAGTTTTAATTGATGTCTAGAACGTGGAATGTTTTCCCGTGTTTACATGCGATAAATGATACATTGTATCAAGTATTGTTTCCATTATTAATATTTATTCACCAAGGTAATCAGCAACGTTAAACAGGATTGATGAATTTATTAAATTACAATTTTCTTTTACTTACTTTATTGTTGTACATTCAGTAACATTTGCGAACTTATTTGATGGCATTCGTTCATCATGCGTTTTCTTAAGGCCTTTTTAATTTTTGCTAAAAAGTCATCTGAAAATCTTATTGAAACCTGCATCAAGGACAAATACTTATATTACAATTTACAATGACGCGTTGAAGAATTATTTTTTTATTTATTTTCGTTCATTATCTTAAATCACATTTACATAATTAGTTGGTACCTAGTCGTAATATGGAAATTTCTAATGCATTTTTCATTCTGGTGGACCAGCCGGTCAAACACGTGCATTTCCATTTAAGGAATGCACTCACAAGACCAGTTTAAGAAGAATGTTTAAATTCAGATTTGAGTTAATGAACTTGACTTTTTTATCAGGCAATGGCATGTTTACATTCACCTATACAAATCTAATTCGTTAAGTATTTTGAACGCATAAATGTGTTCGCAAATACAGAAGGCACCCCAGAGCAGCAACTTTATTTAAATTAAATTAAAAGAGAGAAACGTGATAAAATGTGGAAACTAAAGAACCATATTTATTACCTGTTAAAAACGTACATTGGTTATTCTACAAATATTTCAAAAAAAAGTTGCCTTTATATTAAGAGCTATTTCCGGTTGATAATCTTTGTTAAAATTGAGCACTACAATTGTAAAATTACTTGTAGTACATACAAAGCCAGGAAATTCCAAATTAGACAAACACTTCAATCAAATCAGATATGTTTGAAAATGATACGAAGCGTGACATTTGTATTTGAGCAACAGTAATTAATGTTTATGAAATCATAAATAAACAGACATCACAGTGATTGATAAGGCACTCGTTCCTCAGGCAAAATAAATCTGTTACAAACTCACATAATTATAAGATTTTCATGGAATTCTTGTTTAATATTTGGATTGCGATATTAAGAAACAATTAAAGAAACTAAATTCCTTTTGACGCAGCCTAATTTTAAGGATTTAAAATAAGAAATCAAAAATAAAACTACTTTGGCTCTCCTTGGAAAGTTAAATACTTGTCATGTATGTACAGTTCGTTCACGGGAAATTATTACAAAAGTTAAATATTTTATTTAAACTTTTATAAATTAGGTTGATAAAACTGTCTATTTTTGAAGATTTGCATTGATTCATTTTTTAACAAAATAATTTAGTTTTTTACGACATTGTAAAGGGTAAACAACCTAATAAATAACGGTCCGTACAAGAAACTACCCCGAAACCCTTTGCCAAAGTTAACTGAAGCTGTCAAAGACACGATTAAAGAATGTCCCAATGTTATTACCAAACAAAATAAATTTAAGATTAATGTATCTAACCCCACTGTACCCAAATTGTACATACGTCCTTCCCAATATACACAAGGCAGATAAATCGGTGAGACCAATCGTGTTCGAGTTTATAAATAAGATTAAAAATATTTCATTAGAAGAAGGGGAAATTCTGGTCTCTTTTGATGTTCAATCGTTATTTCCCAGCGTGCCCATACCTGAAACACTAACTTATTTGCGGGAACTACTGATACTTAATAATATAGATAAAGATAAGTTGGAAGAATACGTAGGCTTACATCTCTGTGTATGTCTCAGAATTGTTTTCAAATAAATAGTGAGTTTTTTGAACAAGTTCAAGGGAGCGCAATGGGAAACTGTTTGTCACCGTTTTTGGCCAATTTATTTATGAGTAAATTCGAAAATGACGTAATAGAAGATAATCAGTATTTTCCGAGAATTTGGTTGCGTTATGTTGATGACATTTTTGCTATTTTTGTTACCAAGAAATGTAATTTTTAAGATTTTTTAGATAAATTAAATTCAAAGCATTAAATTTACATACGAAAAGGAAGGAAATGGTGTAATTCCCTTTTTGGATACTCGTATAATTAGAAACAGCAAAAATGAATAAGAAATTGGCATTTATCGTAAAGATGCAAATACAAGCCGGTTTATAATTAACGAAACACAACATTCAGTACAACACAAACTCGGGGCTCTAAATTTCTTAGTAAATAGATTACTCTCATTTCCCCTTACTAAAGCCCGATATGATAAAGAACTTAAATATATTAAGAATGTTGCGGTTCATAATGGTTCTACTCCCCAAATAGTAGATGACATCGAGTGATTGTTTAAATTTTTTTATCAACTCTTGTCATGAAATCTGAAAATTTACTAAAATGCCTTTCGATGCATTTTGCACTAAAGGTTTAAATCATATTTTTAAAACTCAAAACTTTTTCCACTAACAATACCATAAAGAATTTATTGGGAAACCCGAAAGATAAAATTGAAGTTGAGCAGAAATCTGGAATTTATTAAATTAAATGTAATGAATGTGCTAATAAATATATTGGACAAACAAAAAGAAATATATTAACACGCTTTAAGGAACATTTAAGTCACTACAGATATAATAGGTTTGAGAAATGAAGTGTCGCCCAACATATTTACAATACTGGACACAGTATTATTAAGGATAATTTAAAACTCATTAAGGAGATATCAAATAACAGGGAATTAAATGCTTACGAAAGTATTTTTATTAGCAAAAAAAAATTATTTAATGAATTCAGATAATGGACCAATACCTAGTTCCGTATTATTTGATTTACTCTTGATTTATAGGTTGCTTTTTGACGGTCCATATATAGAAATATACGAAATTTTTTTAATGTAAATTAAAATCGATCGTAATATGTCGCTTTTGTTAGGTCAAAAATCAGCCGCAAGATGTCGCGACCTAAATTATATATAAGGGGGTGCTAGAGACAGTTAAGCGCATTTGCACTGGATATTTGATAAGGAGAAGACTCTCCGAGATAGAAGTGCTCTTAACTTGTGATGAGTGAGTGTGATCTCCTCTAATCTGTAGGTTGTTTTCTATCACGATTTATTTATATATATTTATATATTTTATTATTTTTTAGGGATTTTTTAAAATGTTTAAGACAGTATCAAATAACAGGGAATCAAATGCTTATGAAAGTTCTTTATTCGGTAGAATGAAAACTTTTTTCAGCAGAATGGGCCAATACTTATTCCGTATTATTTGATTTGCTTTTATTTGCTTATGATTAGTTGCTTGTTAGATTTTATGAAGTACTTTTAAATTAGTAATGTGTGTATTGAAGATGGCAGCTTGACTGCCGAAATACGTATCTACGGATACAAAAATTATTGTAGGCGGAGATTAATTTTTTAATTATTGTAAAGTTGATGCTATAATAAAAACACAGCATTCAATTTAAATCATTAAAAAAATGTAGATCTCGAAAACTAGACTTTGATTTATTTTATTAATATTAGCATAAAATCGAAAGAAACTTGTGAAATTCCACATGAAAAATTTAGCTTCTGTGATCATTTCTCATAAATAACAAAATATTCTAATTAATTCAGAAAGCATTACATTTGGGTTAGTGATACATTTTCAAGCCATCACAAATAATGAAATAATGCGTACTATAAAAATGATAATAATAATAATAATAAAAATAAAATTTTATTCTACTAAAAGATTGAAAAGCTCGCAAATATTTTTGACAATAAAGTAGCTGCAAAACAATTTTCCATTTCAGTTCACAAATATGTAAATTAAGTAATAAAATTTTAAGAAAAGTAATATACTTGATGGAAATCTAAATGTTTGAAACAGTTAAAAACTACAATTATTAGAGAAGTGTTACACTGAAGTAGTTTCGAATATTTGTAAAGGACCATACTTTTCTTTATTAAATATTATCAATAAATAGCAGGTTCTTGTAACAATACATCATCAATTATTATCGAAATACATTACCACAATGCTTAGAATGTTAACTTAACATGAATCTATACAACTAGTACAAAGAAATAATTTCTTTCAACAACACTTTAAAGAAACTTGATAACGGAAACCATCATTTCTGACTCTTGAGGATTTCATCAGCTCCGTTTGGAAATTATTCGAAATATTTAATACCCTGAATTAATTTAATGCAAATCGTTCAGCCACGCTTTCTAAGATTGACGTAGAGCAAATGTAAACTCGTACAAGACGAACATGTACCCGTTTTTTCTAATTGATAAAGAACAGGGTGGTAAACGAATTTCGTCAATGAATCTAGAAGTTTTTGAGATTGCAAGCTACCAGATGATAAGAAAATGGCACACCCGCTACGATATTTGGTACTTAAAATTAATCATGTTTTCAAAATCTTCCTATCTTATGTAGTAAAAAAATCCCAAAAAATTAATTTAAAACAGATATACTACGCCATTATGTCATTCATCTCGAATCAAAGTAAATAAATTAAATAATTTTTTTTTGTACAACATAAGATAGGAAGATTTTGAGAACGGTTTTATCATTAACACAAATATGTGTCAAATAAGTGTGGTGCGGGTGTCCCATTTTCCCATCCCCTGTATCCTTCTGTTTTATTTTCGTGGTATGAAATTGTTATTTTAGTATACAGAGAATTAGTTGTTAGTAAGGCCATTTTTATTTTAAAAATAGTTGAAGGACAGGACTTTTATTGACACATGATGCTGTAAATATTTTTTTTCTATTCATGACGAAGTCATAGGAGCTCAGGACTTAATGGCCGTCTGAATTTCTAATATTGCTAATATATTTTAAATGTAAAACTAAAAGCAACTGTCGTTTTCATCTCAAACGTACTGTATTCAATATATGAACGACTGTCTACGTAGAAGTGCATTTTTTTACCTGAGCGATTAAAAATGTATGGGTTCGCAAATTTTATAGATCTGCACATGTGCAGGTCTGCAACTGTCCCGGATTGGTTTAAGATACAATCACAAAATTAAATATTCCATACTGTATAACAAACTAACGGCATTTGTAGATTTTATGTATATTGACTAACAATAAGATCACATTAGTATCACATTACGCCTTAATATTGATTTGATGTTTACATTATTGGTCTGCTTAATAAAGCCAAATGTTGTCATATATTTAAAAATTAAAATAGTAGGAATTGAAATAATGTTTTTAATGCCCGGTTTCCAGAAACTTTTATCTATCGATAAAGTAAACGTTGTTATGGGCACACATGTTAGAATTATAGGAATGTATAGTTTTATCTAATGATAAATGTTCTAGAAACGGGACATAAATTACTTTATAATAATGGCAAATTGGATACTTTTATTAGGAAACTCTATTTTTAGAAGAGTTAAATAAAAACTGACCTCGGTTCGGAGTTCGATTCTTAAGACAAAATTAATAGGGAAGACCGCATTTCGATATTTTGTACCGTTTAAGAGTTACAGAGTGTTTTTCAAATACTGCGATTTCTAAAAACCTCTATAACTTTTTTATGAATATTTTTGATTTCTATAAAAACTTATTTGAAGGCATTTTTTCATTCAAAATTCTTTTTTCTAACTCTACATTTCAATGTAGTTGAATACTGCAATAACCATTACAATTTCATAATGAAGGTAGCTTCTTGCCCGGTGAAATTGTTTGATAAATTATCTCAAACGGACACTGGAAAACAGCACAAATGCTCGACGTTTCACTATCGCTTGATAGTTTCTTCAGGAGTGAAAATGTCAAATTAAATAAACAAGTTGTCAAGTAAAAAAATAAACTAAAACTGAAAAAACTTTTTTTTTTTTTTTTTTTTTTTTTTTTTTTTTTTTTTTTTTTTATAATATAATATTAAAAATTGACAGATCTATATCTTACTTAACGAATCTAAAAAACTACAAAATATGTCATTTAAGTTATCAAAATCCGTACGTTTATTAACAGAGTTCGATGACATTTTAATTTTACACATTTCTATAAAACGTCTTTTAAAAATATTAGACTCAAAATATAAAATATTAGCATTTTCAAAATCAAAATTATGGCTATTTTCTAATGAATGTTCTACAAGCATTGAATGATTTTGATTATTTTTTTGTATATGATATTTATGTTGGTCTAATCGTTTTTTTAAATTTTGGCTTGTTTCTCCTATATAACAGGAATTACAATTAAAACATTTAATTTCATAAACCACGTTAGGTTGTTTTAATTTTGGTGTTTTGGTTTTTAAATTTGAAAATATATTACTTAAATTATTTACAGATTTGCTAGCTAAAATTAAGTTATGTTTTTTGAAAATGTGTTTGAATGTGTTATACAGCGGCTCAATATAAGGTAATGATATGTATTTTTTGGTGTCTGTTTGTTTTACATTATTGTAGATATTTGAATTTTGTAGATATTTAATACGATTTTTAATTACTGATTCTATGAGATTAATTGGATAAGAATTTTGAACAAGAGTTTTCTTAATTAAATTTAAATTGTCGTAAATGAAAAGTTTATCTGAAAGTAAAATAGCTCGATCTGTTAAAGAAATAATTGTTGCAATTTTATAATTTTTGGATGTGTACGAGTGAAAATTAATGTATCTACCTGACCACGTAGGTTTATGAAACCAATTAGTAATTAATTTGTCATTGTATCTGATAATATTTACATCGAGGAAACTTAGCGAATTGTTAATTTCTTTTTCTACAGAAAATTGTAATCTATTATGGAAAGAGTTAAATTTATTTAAAACAAAATCTACTTTATCTGAAGGTAAAATCAATAAAATATCATCTACGTAACGAAAATATAAAGTTAGATTGAAAGGTAAAGAGTTAATTACATTTTTCTCTAGTTCTTGCATAACAATTTCAGCTAAAGCAGGAGATAAAGGAGAACCCATTGCTGTACCGAAAATCTGTCTATAAAATTTATCATTGAACGCAAAATAAGATGTTTCAAAACATAAAGTAACAATTTCTAAAAAATTATCTTTGGAAATATCTGTAAAATCTTTAATCTCTGTCCACCTATCATTAATGCTTTTTAAAGCTAACTCTTTTGGAATGTTAGTAAATAAAGAAACAACATCTAAGGAAATTATAATGCAGTTATTTGGTATATCTATATTTCTTAATTTTTTTACTAGTTCAAAAGAATTTTTTATAAAATATTCTGATTTAGTAGTAACTTGAGTAATAATTTTTGAAACAAATTTTGATAAAAAATATAGAGAAGAACCAATAGTAGAAACTATTGGACGAAGAGGTGTATTAGGTTTATGAATTTTTGGAACGCAATATAATTTAGGAAAAATGGGATGCTGTACTTTAAGAGATTTAGCAATATTATTGCTAATTTCAACAGATTTTTCTAACTTATTGATAATTTTGAAAGTTTTACGCTGAAAATTTTCAGTGGGATCATTGTTTAATTCTTCGTATGTATTATTATCAGATAGCATGGTTTGAACTTTTGAGAAATAGTCATTTTTATCAATTAAAACAGTAACATTGCTTTTGTCTGCTGTTGTGACAATAATGTTAGGATTTTCTTTAAGAAATTTTTTACAAGACAAAAGATCTCTAATAAGAATTTTGTATTTTGATTTTTCAAAAGTTCTGTCAATATTCCTAATATAATTTAAAAAATTAGAGCAAAATTTATTTCTTATTTGTATTTTGGAAGCTGAATCTAAAGATTTTATACCAAACTCTAAGCTACTTAAAACGTTAAGAAAATCTACTTGTTTCTTATTAAAATAGGGTAAAGAAAATTTTTTCCCTAAAGCAAAAATGTATTTTAAATTTGTCGGAATCTCAGTTTTAGTATAATTTATTAGCCATTTATTGATTATATTTTGATCAAATTTTATGTAAAAATTTTTATCTCTAATAGAAATAAGATTATCTAGCTTTTTAATCTGTGTCGATCGAATTCTGTTAAACAACTTCTCATTTTTTTGGTTTTCTAAATTTAGAAACTTGGTTAATATGATATTATCTAGAAAATTACTTAACTGTCCTAAAGTATAATCTAATTTCCACACTAATTTGGTAAGAGTTTTAAGAGTTACCTCAATTTCATATGAAAGAATTTTGTTAGCAAAATCTGATACATATCTGTCAATTTTGTGACATGACATATCGTACGCTCTTTTTAAGGGATCAATTATATGACGAGGGAATACGCCCTCTTTTCTACATTTAAGTAAAAAGAGAAACTATCAAGCGATAGTGAAACGTCGAGCATTTGTGCTGTTTTCCAGTGTCCGTTTGAGATAATTTATTACAATTTCAATTAAAATATGTAGCTCCAAAGTGGTACAAGATATCAAAATTCGGTTTTCACCATTAATTTTATCCTAAAAATCGAGCTCCAGGAACCGAAGTCAATTTTTGTCTAATTCTTCTAAAAGTGGGAGTTTCCTGTTAAAAGTGTCAAATTTGACCAACCTGTAACAATCCATTTGTTCGAAGTTTATATGAATTTTTTTCTTTTCTCTCTTCTTTTGACGTTATTGATTACAATTACGTTTGATTCATGTTTTAAAAATATTGTAAATATATTATAATCTTTAACTTTTTAATACCATATTTCTGTGCGTAATTTACCCAAGAATGCCTCTATATGCTTTTTTTATTTTTATATATGAATTTTTAATTTAAGTACAAAAACAATAATTTTCTCGTTATTGTTTTAAAACTCTTTGAACATAATTGTGTCATGTTTAAGAAAAATGTATGTGTAATTTGTTAATTGGTATAAAATTATTGGTGGTTTGAAAATTGACAAACACTTATACCTGCCTTTATGAAGTAATTTCAAATCTTCATATTAACTAAAACACTCTCTGATGGTATTGAACACACGCGACGTTACCTCGTAATCTCATTGACTGGTTTACCAAAAATAATAACATCAGTATATGTTTGTTATAATGCGAAATGTTTTACATTTTTTTTACTGATTTCTATAATACATTATCAAATATCTCGTTAATTAATTACGAAATTTAATAATACCACATAAATTATCAAAAAGCAGATAATTTTGTTTATTTTTGTAAGATACCGTTCAACTTTTCAATACAAAACAATAAATGAAAGTATCATTGACCAAAAAAAGATGTAAGATGTATACAAAGAAATAGAACCTCATCACCCACTTACCCAACAACACTCTTAACTATGTAGATGGTAGAAAGTGAGCTGCTCGATGCTCCACGTAACACTGACAAACTTTTTGTTTCAGGCCCATTAATACTCACTTTCCTAATGGTTACTCACTATTCAAACATGTTTAATGTCTCGGCGCCTTTACGACCCCAAATTTTTCAGTCGGATTATTTTTAGTGCGCTTATAAACATTCTCGAACGATGGAGCCTAACTGATTCAACGTTTCAGTTTCAGTTTTATTCAGAGAGAAGCACAGAAATCTTGGCCCGCAAAATCGTTATTTTTAGACTCGCTCTTTAAGTGATTATCTGCACAATAAATAAGTAGTTTCCTTGACTCTTAGGCTAGTTACACACGTGCAGGCATACTCACGTTGATGGTCGAAGAATCGTACAGTTAAACGAACAATTTCTTTTTGTCCTATGAAATTATTGTGTCCTTTTCGTCCACTGAAGTATGCACAACTAGATAAGATTAATATTTTTTGTCTACTAGCGAATAAATATCAATGCACTTATTTTCCTGTTTTTACAGTTTAAGAAAAAATGAGACAATTGAGTTTTCTGATACTTTCAGTTTAGCATGAATATACTTGCTTACACATGTAGAACTGGCCTTGTTAATAATAAGTAAATAATAGAAGTATATTTGTCCTCTCTCGCTTTAAATATAATTTATTTTGTTAATTACGAAATATAATTTTGCATCGGTTTCTTTAGGAATTTCATATATTTTATTATCGGAAACTGGGCACCTCTAGGATTTTCTTGATTTATCAGGAATTTTGGGTTAACTCAAAAATATGAAGCTAACCAACTTTTAATTGTTGAAGTGCAAACATACGAATACACTCATTAAAAGCATAGTGAAAAAAGGTTAAAAGAAGACTTATCAGACAGACCATTTATCTCGATTTTGTTTTGAAAGACTTGGTACATGGAGAAAAATTCAAAAAATCATTAATATATATTTTTCATATACACTCTTTTCCGAAAGTAATAGATAATTCCATAAAATGGTTGAGAAAATGCTTGAACATATCGATTTTTATTTTTAAATGCTCATTTAAAGATGTAATTTTTAACCTCCCACCCCTCAACCCCTAAACTTTAAAAATTCAAATAGCTAAGTATTCCTTGCGATATCTCATTTAATAAATACGTTTCGCTGAATAGAATAAAACTTTTTCAAAAACGGTTGTTAAATAAATGAGGTATGCAACAAGAATGCATTGAAATGAAAGTGTCAATATTCGAGTAGGCATTGATACAGCTCTAGTAATCAGTTTTATAAACAATTGTAAGTTGTTTGTAATTAAATGCGAATTCTGTGAAACAGAAATTTCGCGATCTTGGACATGTACGAGATAAACCTTAAAACGGACGTCCATCGGTTAGAGATGATGACAGATAATTAGATGCTGTGTTAATACTGCAGGAAGATCCACATTCAACTCTTGCGCGAGTCGCTTCACATCTTACTACATCAAAAAAAATGCAGTTAACAGACTTCTTCATAAGGAAAAATTTCCAATAATGATTTTGATCGACGAGTGCGCATTGGATGATGGAGGCGAATATACAACATCGTCAAATGGTTAACGTGTGGGCTGGGATAGTGGGTTACCGAATTATTAGACCGTACTTTTATTGGTGGAATACTAGGTGTGAACGATATCTGGATCAATTTGAATTAATTCTGGCTTTAGGGGTACTTTTCCTAATGCAGAAGATCCTGATTCACCCGATCCCAGAATTTGCATCAGTAATATAGTGCATCTCCTCATTATGCACGTCCAGTACGGGAATATATCGACCAAATATTTCCTAAATAATTGATGGATTGATAGACGGGGGGAATTGTCGACAAGATTTCCGGATCCAAAGGAGTTAACTTTGGATTGTTTTCTCTGGCATTATTTAAAAGCTAAAATTTATTTTAATAGACCTTCAAATATTGAGAAGTTAAGCAGAGATTTCGACAAGAAATTCGTTCAATCACTGAAATGGTAGACAATATTCAACAAGCGTTTGTCTCTAGATTGCCTCGCCGTTAACGGACAGCAATTTGAACATATAATTTATTAATTATAATATTTATTGCTCCATTTAAAAAAAAATTGATTTAATATCTTATTTCGTTTGATCACATTTTTGTTGAATATCTTAGTTATTTGTCAACCGATTTTGAAAAAGTTTTATTGTATTCAACATGAAAATACTATTAAATGAAGTATCATAAGAGGTACCTTGCTTTTTGAATTTTTAAAGTTGGAGTTGCTAGCGCTCAGGGGTTGAAGGTAGAGGGTTGACAATTACATCTTTAAATGGTGATTTAAAAATAAAAATCGATATGTCCGAGCATTTTTTAAAACATTTTTCTGTACCATTTTATAGAATTTATCTATTTCTTTCGGGAAACACTGTATGTAATGCATTAGAGATAATTAATTTTAAAAAGGCAGCAAACGAAGAAGGAGGTACTGGAAGGTAATCAGAAGTTGAAACACTTAGAAGGAGTACCGAATTTGTGGAAACCATGAAGTGTGTAAGAAAAAGGAATGTCAGCGACAAAGTCCAACAGTAACCTTGACATGCGCCACTTAGGCTAGGTTAAAGTAGGACCAAATTTGAGTCTATGTTGCGTTATGACGTATAGCATATCTATGTCACATTCTAACGTAGGCTTAAATTTAATCCTGACTTAAATACTTCCAACCCAGCCTTAATGACTATGATTTCTCTGGTGTGAGAAATAGGATAGGGATAGAAAAAATGGAAAAAGATGTTTGGAGAGAAGAAAGAAAGAAGCATGGATAGGCAAAAACTTTATGAAGAATTATACATAAAAGAACTTTTTAAAGCTAAATATTTTGGACAAGTGTGAAAATAAAATTTACAAGAGTAGGGCATCAATATATAACATACAGAAAAATGTAAAAGTTGATCAAATCAGCGAGATTAAATGTTCAGTAAACGTTTAGGCTTAGATCCTTTAAAAAAAAATAAAATAAACACGAATTTCTTGTTCATAAAGGCTTCTAATTACCTAACTAAAAATCCGCGTTTAACACGTTTGACGTTTCGCAGCTTAGTCGTCTGCGTTATCAAAGCTTATCAAAAACGGCATGACACAACAATAAAGCAAAATATTTACAGTCAAGTTTAGTGTAGCAAATTTTGTTTTTTTTTATTACCTTCAACTTCACTTGTAATGGAGTGACTAAACAAACTGTAAAACATGCAGCGTGTTAAAATTTATTTCCTGTTCGATTTCAAAAAGTATTTAAAATAAATATGGTTTCTTAGCGATGAATTAAAACACATTGAAACACATATAAGGAATAAATAAAAATACCTGTCGGCACTGATTGACAAGAATAATGTAACTGAGGCACACTTACTTCGATGTTTATTGTCTTTAGCAGCTTAAATTAAAATCCAATTACAACGATTGTAGATTAGATTACATGTATACCGAATTACGCGTCAAAGGTTATTGAAAACCATGGAATCGTTATCAATTTCATAACGTAATAGTTTTTTTATAGTTCTGTTTATTGATGTTGCATTCTTGGCTTCCGGTTGGAACCACGTGTCTCGGATTTCTTCACTGCCGTCGTTTCGTTCTTCGTTGCAGAAGAACTTCCTTAGGGCTGCTGCTGGTGGTGATGTTGCTGCTGCTGCTGCTGTTGGTCTTGCTGCTGCTTCGCGTTAGTCGTTGAGACTGATTACTAGTCTCAACGACTAACGCGAAGCAGCAGCAAGACCAACAGTAGCAGCAGTAGCAGCATCACCACCAGCAGCAGCCTTGAGGAAGTTCTTCTGCAACGAAGAACGAAACGTCGGCAGTGAAGAAATCCGAGACACGCGGTTCCAACCGGAAGCCAAGAATGCAACAATGGACGACGGCCGCGGAAGCCTTCAAGTTAAATTCTGTTTATTGATTTTAAATTATTTTATTATTTTCCTATGAAAATATGAATGAATTCGCAATGTGATTGTAAAAATAAAATTCTGTTCGTTAAACTATTTTTTTTAATTATTTATTTTTAGCGTAGTAAATAAAATTGGATGTAATATAATTCAATGGAGAATATGTGCTCATCGCCGTTTAACTAGTCTAAGTTATTTAGGCGTAAAATGTTTGCACTACCTAAAATTTCCATACCATCTAAGCATTCAATTAAAGTAAATTAGAAAATTGGCCGAATTATTTCATTCGACTCGATCTAAATTTGTATTTGCATAAAAAATAAATGACTCACTTCGTCTACGTCGTCATTTCGTTTTGTGTCTCTATCTTTTCTTCAAGCTTATAAGAAAAATTTATTTGCATTGAATGGAAGGCCCCAAAGAATGTGAACTTTGTTATATTGAAATCACATTCGAATTTGTGTTTATGATTTGCTTACATCATTAAACATACTATTCGCATAGCGCATAAGAAAAAAGCCCCCATAAAAATTAGACACACTGGTTAGAAAATGCAAAACAAAGAGTCTCCGAAGCCCATAGTGGCGATATTCGGGCAATCTGGTTGCCGCAATTTGATCGCCCGGAAATTTCCAAAGTCGCCAAAACACATGGAATCGTATCAAGAGCTTATGAAAAAATTTCCCGGGCGATCAAAATATCACTTGTAATCGGGCGATAAAGAAGCAATCCGGTCGGCCGATACGATAGCTTTCAATCGAATCGTCACGTCTGTGTGCTCCTTAATGAATCTAATGAGACAATTCTATGAAGAAAACTCTTTGTTAATCAAAGATGTTTTGAGTGCTACATTTTTTAACTATCCGTCATCGACAAGGTCAATAAAGATGTCGTTACCTATTCGAGGCACTAGGTCAGTGTTTTAACAATGTTACTTTGGCGAACTAATAAAATTTTTAACTAGTATTAATAATTGTTTCATAGTAACAATCTATTGTTTTAATTTTTCCTTTTTAATAATATGTTACATGATATTACAAGGGGTATCGACTGTCTACTTATTATTTTATTCTCTTTTTTAATTTAATTTTTTTTAATTAAGGTAGATTCTTGTCCGGTGAAATTGTGTAATGAATTATCTCAAACGGACACTGAAAAATGGCACCAATGCTCAACGTTTCACTATCGCTTGATAGCTTCGTCAGGAATGAAAATAAAATTTTATTTTGGTTTGCAGTGGAAGTGTCAAGCTACGCTTCTACTGTCGAAGCCACAAACAGGGCCGAAACAGCTGTATAGAGGATGATTGAGGGGTCCACTGCAATCAAAACCGATTTGCAACAAAATTTTTAAAAAAACTTTCATTATGCTTTGACAGCACGCTTGGCCGCCTTGTATGGGATGACTTATTAAGTAGCAAACTAGCTGCAATTTGTCATTTCCTATACAAAGTTGTGTCAAAAAGTGATCGCAGAATTCTAATCAAGCTTTTGTTTCATTTATGACAGATCTTAGCCAGTGGTTTCGTTTGAGTGATTTAAAGGAATCTGTCACCATAAAAATGAATTCTTCGCGGAGACAGTTTGTGCGTATTCATTAATAGTCCTGATGTGTTTTATTACATTTGTGGTAAATACAGTGTTGCAACAGAAAGAAAAAATATAACTGACTTCGTGAAACAGGCATATCAGGCATATTTTGGACACCACTTATGCCAACAAGACAAGGTATGGATACCTCATAAAGTTTTCAAAACCTATGTAGAATCATTTCGCAATTGGACGAAAGGTAATCGTAAAGGACTCAATTTTGGCGTACCTCTGATGTGGAGTGAGCCAAAAGATCACTATCGTGATTGTTATTTTTGCGCCGTAAATATAAAGAATATGAGTCGCTTTAAGAAACGAAAATGGTACTACCCAAGTATGGAATCCCCAAAGCAACCGATATCACACAACGAAGATTTACCTGTACCTATATTCATATGTAGGGGTGAACTTGAATGCAATGATGCGGAAATCTGTCCAGTGCAAGTAACAACATAGATGAAAGTGAGTTTGAAGATAATTGCCACACTTCTCAAAAATTTTCTCAAGGTGAACTAAACGATTTAATTCGTGATTTGAATTTATCAAAGAAAGGTGCTGAGCTTTTAGCATGCAGACTTCAGGAAAAACACTGTATTGTATCGGATCGTATTGAAATAGAGAGCACGTAATAGTGTCCTTCTTTAATCAAGATAACGATTTCGTATATTATAACAATATTTCTGCATTTCGCCTGATGATGGGCACACCAGAATACAGACCAGAAGAGTGGAGGCTCTTTCTGGATAGTTCTAAGAGAAGTTTGAAATGTGTATTGCTGCACAAGGAAATAAGTTTGCGTCAATTCCAATCGGTTATTCAACAAAACGTAAAGAAGAGTATGGCAACATTAAGTTAGTATTAAAAAATTGCTTATTCTCAGTCTGTTTGTGTCGATTTGAAAATTGAGAACATTCTTGGTCTGCAAAGTGGTTATCCTTGCCACATCTACTGCAAAGGAGAATCACTGGCAGCAAACTGTATGGCCTCTAAGAGAAAATATAACAGTAGGAAAATCTAACCATTAGTAGAGAGGGAAAAAATCGTACCACCTCTCCATATCAAACTTGGTTTAATAAAACGGTTTGTTAAGGCCTTAAGGCCTTGGACAAGTCAGGTGATTATTTCAAGTATATTTGCCAAACATTTTCAGCTCTTAGTATGTAAAAGTTAAAAGCAGGAATATTTAACGGCCCGCTTTTCTAAGGAGGTACCACCGTTGGTAGATTGCAACTTCGATTAGAATGACTCCCTAAGTCTGAAGACGACCTCTGGGCACGTGTCCAATCCGCATGGACACTAAGAACGCTCGGAAATACATATCTGATGTTCTAGAAGCCATTCAGCGTTAGCCAAAGAGCCATCCTCCACAATATAATGCGAAATTTCAAAGACTCTGTGCGCACAAAAATTGTGTAGGATATGGTCGATCAGAAGTTAACCATTGTTCAACCTCGGAGCATTGTCAAGGTTTCAAAACGTTGTTAAGGTTGCAGTTAATCACTTTTCTAAGGAGGTACCACCGTTGGTAGATCTCAACAACGATTAGAATGACTCCCTAAGTCTGAAGGCGACCTCTGGCACGTCTCCAATCCGCATGGACACTAAGAACGCTCGGAAATACATATCTGATGTTCTAGAAGCCATTCAGCGTTAGCCAAAGAGCCATCCTCCACAATATAATGCGAAATTTCAAAGACTCTATGCGCACAAAAAATGTGTAGGATATGGTCGATCAGAAGTTCAACCTCGGAGCATTGTCAAGGTTTCAAAACGTTGTCAAGGTTGCAGTTAATCACTTTTCTAAGGAGGTACCACCGTTGGTAGATCGCAACAACGATTAGAATGACTCCCTAAGTCTGAAGACGATCTCTGGGCACGTGTCCAATCCGCATGGACACTAAGAACGCTCGAAAATACATATCTGATGTTCTAGAAGCCATTCAGCGTTAGCCAAAGAGCCATCCTCCACAATATAATGCGAAATTTCAAAGACTCTATGCGCACAAAAAATGTATAGGATATGGTCGATCAGAAGTTCAACCTCGGAGCATTGCCAAGGTTTCAAAACGTATCACCGTTGGTAGATCGCAACAACGATTAGAATGACTCCCTAAGTCTGAAAACGACCTCAGGGCACGTGTCCAATCTGCATGGAGATATCCCATATTACTCTTGAAAAGCACACCCACCATAGAAAATAAATAAACAATTTATTTGGAAAAAGTTAACAATTGATTTTTCCAATATTTTTGCGTTTGCGATGACTTACTCAGACGATCTGATCAGGAGCATCAAATTATTCGAAATCGAGTTCTAAATTCCTGGCAACAGATTCACTGTTCCCCAGTGTTATCAAACGTGAACTGTCTTCAATGACTATTTTGACAGCTTTCGGCCAAACTGAGTGTTACGAAATGTTACGAATAAACACAAAAACGTTTTTCATAGCGTTGACATTGACCCTGATCCTGACAAGCTACATGCATGGCAATTTATAACAATAAAGGCATTAAAAACGTTTTTCTTCGTTTCCATTTTCCACTTTTATTTTTTTAGTAGTATTTTGATGTGAATTTTTCAAATTAAAATTTTTTACTTCTCGAAAACGTTAACATTTAGAACACAATATTATACAACTTTTTTAATTCAACCTACCACCCTTGAAGTTATTACTGGCACGCTCTACAGTTAGGAGCCTTTTAAACGGATTCTTACAAGAACTATTCCCTTTAATGGATATTTGAAATGGTTAAGGCTGCATTGCAACAAGATCGTTGTTAATTAATCCTGGATTAAATATTTTTCGCTTTAATTCGAGACATAAAAGTTAACTAGTTGATATATAACTGAGTTAATTTTTGAGTTGTACAACTTGAAACACCTCGTGGCTACCTGAATTATTGCTACTCCTAGCTTTCGAAGTTAAGACGTTACTCAAACTACGAATTCAAGAAATGTTGAATTAAATGTTTCCTACAAACAAAATAGCTGATGCTTTCACGAAAAATCTTAGATTCTCGTGTGAAGTTACATGAAATTTCAAACTTAAAATTTATTTCCTTTCGTTTACCGATGGTGGGTTTGTTTCAATATATAAAGAAAAACAACTATTTAGTACATACGTTGTGTAATCAGAGCGACATTGTCCCTGACTTAAAATGATTCAAGGCTCAAGAATTTTTAGTCTAAACTTCTTAAAATTGCCAGTTACGTAAATGGCAAAAAAAATGAATAAATAAGGTTCCGAGAGGCAGAGTAGTGTTAACTTCGGTGGTGAGAACTTGTGTGGCGCGCCGGCCGAAGAATTAAAATACAGGTTAGTGCAGAATCGATTGTTCACATACATTTTAATGATTCTGTAATAATAATATCGCTAAAATACAGTCGGTATCAATCTGCCAATTAGATAGCTAAAAGTCAGTACAGTCTGTGATTAAAATTAGTTAATGGTCTGATAACCCGTTTTGTTCGGACGGATCGTTACGTTACATTCCTGAAACCTACTGGGTGGCTATCCCCCAGTAGACTGTGAGGAGGGAACCTGGTGGCTATCCCTTGGTTCCCATTGCACCACCTACAGCGGGCTATGGTTATCCTAGCCGGGGAATGCCTGTCTATTACATCTAGTTGTTACATTCCTGGAACCTACTGGGTGGTTATCCCCCAGTAGACTGTGAGGAGAGAACCTCGTGGTTATGCCTTGGTTCCCATTGCACCACCAGCGGGCTATGGTTATCCTAGCCGGGTAAGCTAATGATAGTTAATTTCTAAGATGGCCCTACAGGACGAGGAGCTTTGTGCGTTATCTCGGGTTCCTGTGATATTTACTAGCGTTTAAACTACAATGATTATCGAGATGGCGATTTTCTACGTAAAACGATATACAGCCTCAGTATGTACATTTATTCGAAGAGCAAAGTTCATTAACGATATTAGGTACAGTTGAAGTTTTACATAATGGTTGGACCGGCACGTTACTGTTATTGATGGTCAAAACGTTACATAATGATAAACGTAATCGATTTATGGAATTCTGATATGTGGAAAATGCTGCAGGCGGTTTAATCACGTAATTTAGTAAGGTAGTTATTCGACATTGCGACCCCGTGTACAAAAAAAAAGAGAGAAATAATTATTGATACGAATTTAGCGTTTGTTTCAAACCTTAGTCTTACACTCGTAATAAACCTGTTACAATGGTGGTTATTAAAATTGTAACCCCTGCATGGTAACCTCACCTTTATTGACCTGTAATGGAAATATAGCTACTGTTGCAATTGCAGTTGCGTTACGTGCCCTTTGAGTCATTAGTTTAGTTGGCCACTATTGAAGACTGTACACAAATAGCACTTCACCTTCACAGTCAAAAATAGATGGAAATATCAAAGGTAAAGGGTTTAAAATATGAGAAAAAATATTTACATCTTATGAAATATAAGCTAAATGTTAGTATTGATGAACAAAAGGAAAACGTTAAATCCTAACACACAAGAATGTCATGCTTCAAATCTTTGTAACAATTTTATGCGTAAATGATGAATTTATAATAACAACTTTTGCAGAAAGAATGAATATAATATTATTCATCAATAGTCAAATTTATTTGTAAACAGCAGTGTATAGAAATAATATAATAAAGTACATTTTTTTAATATCTACTTATTTAGTTATTCTGCATAAGAGAATGCACGATATCATAGTGGACCCATTACATACTAATCGTGTTTCTCGTAACTAAACATACTGGTCAAGTTCTTCGTTAATGTCGAGATCAAAAAATAACAGAAACCGCAACTCTAGGTGGTAAAATTGGGCGAAGCGCAGAATGTGCTCACGTTGATGTCGTCATGTACCCAAACTCATTGTAATTATATGTTGTATAAGTTGCTGATACGCTTCAACAGAGTTGTGCTTCTTGTTATTTTTTGACAAGATTGCGGTTACCACAGTTAGAAATAAATGATTTTGCGACTCTTATAATTTCTATTTATTACAGAGAACTGGACTTAAGCACTTAATAAAAAGTTGCTAAAACGAAAAAATAATGTATGTTATCCCTCCTATAACACTACATACAGTTATTAATAATTGTTTATTCCTAACAGTATCCTTAGTATCGTAATCTAAATCTCCTTACTATTCTAATTTAGAATAAATTATTCGCTTTCCACATCTTTCATCCTTAACCCATTCAGCATCCACCTGCAATAAAAAGAATAATAACGTTATTAAAATGGCGAGAGAAAATTAATAATTCCGAATGACAAGGTGACCAAATAGATAAGTGATTAAACAATGAATAATAAATTACGCAACTTGTCTCAGAACATCATGTTCGGAGATATGCATTCCTATCTAAGAAACAAATATTTTCCTGTATATTTGTCTTTATACAGAATATTACACTCATAACCAACTTTTTTCTTCTGTGTTGTTAATTCACTTTCGCGAACAAAATTTCCATTAATTTTCAATTATATTTTTAATTTCAAATTTTATTCTAAAATTATTATTCTCAATTAATAATTAAGTAATCGAAAAAGTTGTGTACAAACAGCGCGAAAGAGAAATAGAAATTGAAGATGTGTAAACTAGGTTTTAGATATACTATACTTTAAAGAACACAAAATGAAGATTTTTTTACTGGCATTTATTAAACAATGCAGCTGCGATCGACTTACTAGTTGTTGTTTGTATCTTGTCTTTTTAGGTATACGCCTTACAAACTGAAAAATCACAGATAACCCAAAACAAAACTAGATTTAAAAAATTATATTTTTCATAAAAAAGAGAGAGAACATAAATTTCTCTATTATATCTTTTCTTAAAATTAAGTATTCGCTTTCTAAAGATTATTGCTCATATAAAATTCAAATAAAACGAGGTTCAACATCCTACATTCTAAGTTCTATGTAAAAACAGGAAGTAAGACTCCAACCTTTAACCAAATAACTCCACCGGTTCTCCATTAGGTCCAGTGGCCTTGTTTGGCACGTAAATAATTTCCCTTTTCCTCCTGCAGTGAAGTTCTTCACTGGACTCTCGCTGCGCTTCGTTTTCGGTAGAATTGGACTGCTCCTCGGGTTTTGTTTTCTGCGCCAAAGTATTGTCAGTTTCTTCCTCCATCTTCTTAAAATAACTTTTCGTCGCGGACAAATTACTTTGGAAATCAGTCCGACTTTTTATATCCGCCTAATACCCCCATCCTTATCAATTAAAGATATGATAAGTAAATACGCCGAGAGATAATTGATGGGTTTTAACATCTTACCGGATGACAAAATTTTGCAGCTTTTCATGTTTCTAAGAATTAACTGATTGATTACGCTTTGTCTCTGCCAAATGTATTAAGTGCAAATGTGATTTCATCTCTCACAATAGTTGAATGCATCAAGTTAAAAAAATTTTTCTAATTTTGTGCTAGTTACATGTAAAGTAGTGATTTTTTAATGCACTGTAAAACAACGGATTAAATTTAGTCGACGCCAAAATTAACAAACTTTTAATTTAACTTTTAAAAGTGTTTGTTAATTTTGGCGTCGATTAAATTTAATCTGTTGTTTTTCTCCTTATCTTTAAATCTCGGTGAATATTGTTTATGTGGTATACGAAAATAAAATTATACCTTTAAATAGGCCACCGCTTGATTGATAACTGATTAATAGAGAGAGATATAAAAGTTTTTAGTCGTTTATAAGAGACAAGAGTTGACAGACTGTAGATGCCAATTTTAACTGCTTAAAAATCAGTATTTGTATACAATATAAAATAGTTATTTTCAGAAACAAAGGCGGTAGTATATTAATTTTATTAAAAATTATATTCTTATCACTTTTAACTTACAAGCTACCCGGATATACGTAGATTAGCCAACACAGATTTTCTAGGAAATGTAATTGAGGGTTGAGGATATTGTAGGTTTACAAAAAATAGTTCACACACATCTAACGATAAATTGTATATCGAGACAATTACATATGTTGTACACTTATTATTAAATATGAATTTTTTTTTATTTAATATTTATTATTTATCTACGAAATTCTACTTATTCTTTGAGAGCGTTTAAAGAATTACAAACTAACATTACAAACACATTAACTAAAATTTACTTCTTCGTTTCATTAATTTCATTTCTCGAAGACGATGTATGTCTTGTCGCAGAATCAGTTTCTATTTGTTTATAACTTCTTGGGTCACGGAGTTACTGTCACGTTTAACAATTTTTTCTGGAAACTGCGTTATCGGCACATCTATGACATTTTCCATGAATGTTGTCAAAGCACTTAATCGTACGCTTCCAGCAGCTTTTCCCTGATACTTGTTTAATGTTACAGTTTCACTTTTTGCCACTTGGGTTTCAGTCGCCCTTGCACTGTCGCTCTCCATTTTAACACGTTATATGAAGCTTAAGTGTACAGAATCGAAACTGAAGTTATTATAGAATTAAACAAATTTATGCATATATATACCCGTGTTTCTTCTTAACGATAAGATATTAATTTGTGTAACGCATTCAATAAATGCCATTCATTATGCATTAATTGCAACACAGTTTTTTCGACACAAAAGGAAATTGATTTGCATAAGCATGAATAAGACTCGTAGCATTAATTCAGATTATGATTTACACACAAGTGAAACATCAGAATAAATATTGCCTATTTATCATCTGATTTTTCATTTGGCTTTTCAACAATAGCAAGTCCGTAATTTTTCAGTGCAATTAACAAAGATGAAATAGAAAACATATTTGCCTGAGGTACTAGTGTGGCAAGCCATTCATCATAAGGAAAAAGCAATAAGTAATTTTACTACAAGATATCAGTTAATCTGAATTCTCACACATGCATTGAAGAATACTCAAGCAAATGCGATGCTCTATTAACCAAACTTAGTTACCTCTCATTCCACTCAAAACACTCAAAACTGACCGAGAAGCAAGAATATTACTTTACCAAAAAAACGGATAATTTTCCAAATACACGTGTGTTTTGCCTCATATAACAATATTAGGTCTGGTTAATATATTTGGCGTGCAAGGGTTATTTACTTGTACAAAAATCAATTGTCTGTATACGACTTATCGCTGTTTAATTTCTATGAATTATAAACATCACACTTTATGGATGTATTTAAATTATAATGAAAGTTCATAATTTGTTTCACTTCAGGGATATATTTTCCATCATCATAATTTATCTGTTAAAAATTTAATTTAAGAGTTATTTTCGGAACTAAAGGAAATTGAAAATCATTTTAAGATTACAAAACCCAACGTATTTTTTTTATTTTGAAGCAACTTTAAATATAAGGTCCCATTATGAAAACGGTCTTAAGTCCCTTTGTTATACAATTTCTCAAAAGCAAGTTTCTGTAGATATTTACTCGAAAACAAACTTTATTCATTTAAAATACACTTCAAAAGTTGTTAGCAAATTTCAACAGTATTGCAGTCCTATCAAAAAACTGGTTTATGGGCACTTCAAGTTTTTCAAGCGTAATCAAAAAAACGATGAAACGTTTAATCAGTTTCTAACAGAGCTTCCTTCGGAAGCTGGCGTCGACGTGTGAATTTAAAGAAAAAGATGTACTGATTTGAGATCGAATTGTATTGGGTATAAAAGAACCTAGAAGTCAAGAAAAGCTGCTACAATAGTAGAAAAGAGTGCAATTAAACAAAAGGAAATAGTTAATGATATATTTGATCAGAATGTGCAAAATGTCCTGCTTAGAATAGTAAGTGGAACAGATATCATAAAATGGGACATTTCAAAAATGTTGTAGAACCAAGGAAGTACACAAAGTTATCGAAGGCACTGGAAGTAGCTCCAACTCCAAGAATCTTAATGAAAAGCGTATATGGTCTGTCTTAAGATCAAAAGTCGTAGGGTCAATTAAATGGTCTGTTCGTGACTAAAGTGAACATTTTCAAAAATGCTAGACTATGACACATTAAAGTGTGCAAACCGATTAAAAAAGGGCAATAAAATATTGGTATCTTATACCAGACGTTCAATAAAAACTGTTGGAACAGTGAAACTAAGATGTGTGTATGAAAAGAAAACTATTTTGTTAAAGTTTTATAGCATTAAGCATTGTGAAAAAATAAATTGATATAAACCTCATAAAAGAAACTGAGGTAAGTCCTCAACAGATTATTAAAAAATATCGTGAACTTTTTACTGCTACTGGTAAAGAATATAAAATTGTTCTGGCAGCAAATGCTGTACTTAACATATCTACCAGAAAGATTCCCATTACTTTACAAAGTAAAGTCCGTGAAAAAATAAATTAAATTGTTAAGGAAACTTTACTAGTACCTGTAACAGAACCAAACAATATAAATGTAAGGATATACACTTAATCAGCACATGAAACGACAACATTGTCATATACCTACACAAGAGTCGATGTTTTCACAGCTGATGGGATTCAAGTATTTTAAAACTTTGGATGCATCATAAACCTTTTTACGGGAACCTTTGAACTATGAAAGTTCACTTTTATGCACACTAGCAAGTCCATTTGGCAGGTACAGATATACCAGAATGCCCTAAGGCATTTCGTCAGCCCCTGAGGTAATTCAAAAATAAATAATATTTTGGAAGGATTGTCTGGAATAATTGCTTATTTTGATGATGCTTTGGTGTATGAATCCTCTTTAACAGATCATAATAAAAACTTAGAAATGTTTTAAAAAGATTTCAAGGTTCCAATCTGTAGCTGTCTAGGGATAAACTTAAGTTGGTTAAACAAGAGGTTCCATTTATTGCAAGTGCAAGTGGCATTAAAGCAGATCCCTTGAGGCAATCTCTAATCTTAGAGAACCAACAAATAAAAAGGAACTTCCGCGGTTACCTACCTTGGTAAGTTTGTACCAAATTTATCAGAGAAATCATTTATTTCTAAGCAAGAAATCTGAGTGGCAGTGGGGTATAACTGAAAAAGAATGTTTTAAAAATTTAAAAGCGTTAATTGTAACAACTCCCGTTTTGACTTCTTTTGATGCTAAAAAGTAGACCGTCCTTTCTGTAGATGCTAGTAGTATGGGTTAGGAGATGTCCTACTTTAGGATGGCCATGCTATAGAATTTGCGTCTGTGTCTCTAATTGAAACTCAACAAACAACGATGCAACCAAATAAAAAATAGCGATGAGCAATAGTGTTTGGTTATAAAAGGTTTCACTATGATCTATTTGGTAGCGAGTTTAAGGTAGAAACAGATCGTCGTTCATTATTAGGTGTTGTTAAAAAACCTTTAGAACATTTTTCACCAAAGATTGGTAATTCGTTTACTTAGATATCAAAATTAAAATTTGTACCTACCTGGTAAATATTTAACAGTTGCGGATGCGCTTGGCAGAGATCCAAGAAAGAAAGCAATTAAAACAAACTATATATTTAAATAAATCAAAGTCTACAATCTATTGTCAACTAGTAAAGATAATGCTTTTTGGAAAATGGTATAAATATGCATCCACTTTCAAGTAACGTTAAATATTATGCATTAAAAGATTGGCCCATTCATAAATCCAGTATACCATCAAATATAGAGAGCTTTTGGTCAGTTAGAAACAAAATTTTTGAACATGAAAATATTTCACTATACAAAAATTGACTATTAATAATTTCTAAAGCCTGAATATTTAAAACTAATTCATCATGCTCATCAAGGTATAACAGCGCGTATTAATCAAGCAAAAGTTGTAATTTACTGGCCTGGAATGCAAAAAGAAAACTATGTATTGAGTTGTAAATTGTGTTAGAAATATTCGAGAAGCAACCAAAAGGAACATTTGACGCCACATTCAATCCCAAGTTTACCTCCGCAAAAAATTGGTATTGATTTTAAAAACCATTGTGGATAAGATTTTATTGTGATAATTCATTATTTAAGTAAATTCATTCTTCTAAGGCCTTATTTATTCACTTTCAAGTAACTTTAACCCTCAGTTTATTTCCATGGTAACAATTATTTGTACAATTACTACTATGGGAATAAATTGGAAAATAAAGTTAATTGAAAGTGATTAAACGGCCCTAACCAAATTAAAACATAAGACAGCCAGAGTTGTGATAGCGTGCCTAAAGAACACATTTTCGTGTTTTAGTTTACCAGAAGAAATATTTAGTGATAATGGACTCCCTTCAATAGTGAAAAATTCAAGAACTTTAGATAAAAATACTATACAACTATCAACATCAAGTAGTTATCATAGTAAGTCAAACGGAATGGTTGACCGACATATTCAAATTGTAAAGGGTATAATGACCAAATGCAGCAAAGAAAACACCGATATTTTTTGCGCATTACTTGAATACAATTGTACACCTAAGGATAGGATTCCTTCACCTAGCAATTTGATAATGGGTAGACGCGTGAGAACGATTTTACCGGTTACAAGCTCCTTATTACTACCGAATTACAACATCGAGAAAACTAAAAAAGAAATGCAGAAAAAGAAAAAAGGAATAGAAGATGTTGTACGACAAAAATACCAAAGAACTACCAAAATTGCAAATAAATAACCTAGTTCAACAAAGTCCAAGAAACTGACATTTAATGGATATGGAAATAGAAAAAACTTAGAAGAAGCATAGACAACTCAATGAGAAAATAAACGAAAAAATTGGAACAAATGATATTATTGAAACGTGACACAAACTAGAACATGAGGTCTAAAAAGAAGTAAAGACAGATACCGAACAAGATAAAAAAGAAAGAAAAATAGAAGATGTTGAAGGCAGATACCGAACAAGATAAAAAAAATTGTATAAAAAGTGGACGATTAGTAAAATCTCCAATTAAGTTGAACTTGTAATAATTAAAAAAAGAGCATGTAATATAGTGTGCGCTAAGAATAACGTTAACAATATACTTATGCAGTTTTTGAGTTGTCAATTTAATTTGTAGAAACCAGATATTTAATTAATAAAGTAAATTAAGTGCAAGCAAATGTTACAGTGCGTAGCAATTAAACTTAGGCAATGTACAAGAAAATGAAAAACCACCATTCGTCAACGCTAAAATATTTTTTCGACTATCGTGTCTAAAGTAGATACTTTAAAGATTAATTTTAATTTGTAAAGTGTCACTTATTAAAAACCAATGCATAAAAAGTTCTTTTTACGCACTAGGGCGTAACATGTAAAATGGGTTAATTAATGACTTCAAAGCATTTCATAACCTAAACGTAGATTAAAGTAAAATAGAAAAAAACCAGAAAGAATGTAATTACTAACATAAATAAAGCAGAAAACAGATTTTTAGAGTGCTATTTAAATTACTTACTGACGTTTGACAGAACTGACTGTTCGCTCTATCAAAGTGAATAACGATAATAAATAATTAGCTTACTAATTAATAGTTATTTGTTATACAAGACGGTAAAATTGATTTTTATCGATGAGTGAAAACATTTAATTTCACGAGTCGATAATTAAATTTTACCGTCGTAAGTAACATTCTATCTTTTTTTTATAGCGAACGTTAAAGACAAAATTTAAACAATTTCGCAGAAAAATTAAGAGACAATCACATCTCAAAATCGCGTTGTATAATCATGATCCCAGTAACTAATGTGGGTTGTTGCTACGGTTAAATTGTAATATTTATTAATTCAAATAACAAAATTAAAGTACTTTGTCTTCCCTTGGTGTTAAAGTGTTATTTTATCTACCCTTGCTGTTAAAATTCTGTTTTATCGACTGTTTGGAGTTGGACAAAGTACACTTTAACGTTCGCTATAAAAAATATATATATAAATAAAAAAATAGTAGACAAAATTTGAAATCTATTCGGTTGTAGAAAAAATATTGTGTACAACACGTGAGTAAACGTTTCTTTTTATCTCTGTTGCTATTTGCACTAGTTTAAAAATACTTACGTTATACACTAGTTGCATAAATATTAATGTTCATTTTTTTACAATAGAATTAATGAGTTTTCAAACTTTGATAAAAATATTTTACTTCAAGATATCTAAACTAAATTAAGAAATTTCTAATCTTCTAAGGTATCTAAAGTATCTAAGGGTAACAGCGCTAATCTTTATAGCAGTGCTTATAGAATTGTAAAATAAATATCAGTAAAAATATTTTTTATTTCAAAATAAAAAATACGTCATATATGTATAAAAATCAACTAATTAATGAATAAATACAAATAAATTATGAAAAAATTGCCAAATTATTTCTTCGGATTACCATTCATCCCTTCTCTGGAAGTAAAGGAAGTCATATCGACCACTGCATAATTCCTCCTAAGTTGAGGGACGGCACCATTTACTCTCGCACTGTTATTTCTGATTCCTTGGTCGGCGGTTTTCTTTTTGTTGTCAACTAATTTTCCGAAGGGTACTATGGGTAGATCTATGACAGAAGGCTTTTCTGATAATCTGCCCATGACGTGTCTAACAATCTTTTCTTCTTGCACCACTACTGGGGATGGATTTGCTTTCTTCGCCCTTTTACTTTCGTTAGATTGCATCTTGCAAACTTTTGCACCGTCAATCTCCATACTTTCACGTTATTTACTGGAAGAACACCGAACTTGTAATGCAGTACCTAACTGAGAACCAGAACGGGAATATAGCAGAAGCAAGTGTATGTAAATTTATAGTCGTATTTTTAGGGCGATAAGATATTTATTTGCGAAATGCATTCATTGAATAATGCATTTATTATTAATTTGTTTATGAACAAAGGAAACGTATGGGCCAAACCTGAATGAATGAGTAATAGATAAAATTAATTTCATGCGATTTACGTGAAAATGTGGTGCAATTATGATAAATAAAATAATTACAACGATTTAATTGTGAATCAACTACATATTTTGAAATTAATATTCACAAAATAATGATTCTTAATTATCAGCGTTCATTAATAAATATTCATAAAACGATTATTAAAATACAGCCATATTCACTAATATTATAGGCGTTTCTTGTTCGATATTCTACAAATGTTATGTTACAGTACGCATAAAAATATTTTGTTTTTACCTAATTTACTTAAAATTAAATAAAAATTATTGTTGATTGTTGCGCTTCAATTTAGATCAATTTATAAAGAAACCTAGGATTTTCCTATTCCTTGAAAGTCATGAAATTTTATACAAAAATTTTACTGGTAAAGTATATTTTTTAAAACACTTAAAAACATTGCATTTTTGTGATCGATAATAAATTTATTTTGTCTAGTTAGATCAAAAAAGAGTTAAAAAAACACTCTATAGCCATTTAAACTTTTCTGCTTTTTGACTAAACTATACCGGGTATGAAATGTTTGCAACGACACAGAAAAGTTTACTAAGGAATGAGTCTTTCTAAATAGTTATTTTTGATTGTAGGTTATGAAATGAGTCTTGCATTTGAGAATTAAAGGTTTTTTTTTCTTCATTCGAAAATGCAAAAACATTTCTAAATCGAGTATCAAACAAAATTTTTGGAAAACTGTAGCCAGACAGTAAAACAGCAATAAGTTCATTCATCAATTTTTGTTCATCAGTTCATCACAATTATATTATTATCAAATCTATGGCCTATGTTCTGACCAACCAATTGTGGTCTTAAAATTTTGGTTTGGTTCCGATTTTGTAAGATTTACCTGTGTTAGAGGTGAATTAAAGAAAGTGTCTGAAAGTGTGATACTGTTTTCTTTTGCATATAAAACTAAGAAAGTGCGGCCACACATTTATTTATTCCATTTATTCTTTAACCAAAAATTGCAGGATGAATATTTTCACGTTCTGGATGTAAAAGTCTTTTATGTTCTGTAAACAAAAAACAGTCGCTTCGAGTCATAGTAGTTGTCATGTAAATAACATGTGTACAAAAAGTTTTTCTATCTGGTGTGTTGCTCTCATTTTCTCGCATGTTCACGTATGTTCCTTACTTGATCCGTACCCTAAACAGACAAGTAAACAAACATAACTTTAAAAAATTGTTTTGTTGATTTGATTTTAGAATAGTTTTTGCATTCGAAGAAAATATTTTACGGTTGAATCCTACTTTCGAAACGCCCAAAAAATCAATGGCGAATGGACTTATTCTATTCCTGATTGTATTGCAGAATTTCAGGAAAAATTTCCAGAAACTGTATTTCTCTACCATAAATTTGTTAATCAACTTCAGTACTCTGTAGGACTATTCAGAGAAACTGGTAGTGTGCCTAGAAAACAGGTATCAGGTAGGCCTAAAGTAAGAACTGATGAGGTAGCTGAAGATGTGAGACAAATTATTACTGATGTTCCTCGAACTTCCATCCGTCACCTGTCACAACAAGTTGATCTCTCTGACGGGACTTGCAGAACTATTCTAAGAAAGGACTTGCAAACGCTCCCTTATCGTTTAACTGTCGCGCATGAATTGCTTCAAGTAAATTTTGAACCAAAGCGAAGAAACCGTCATTGGTTTTTAAAAAATATTGACACTGACGATTTGTTGGACAAGACTTTCTCTTCCGATGAGGCCTGATTCCATTTAACAGGATACTTGAATTCCCAAAATATGAGGATCATATTGTCATTGAAGCCTCACTCCATCCACAAAAAATTGGTGTTTTGATAGCGTAAGATTAACAGATCCATTATTTTTTATTGGCATACCAACAGCACATAGATATGAAGAAGAAATTTTGCATCCATTTATTAATCAACTGCACGATGTCGAGTTGCAATTTGGATATTTCCAGCGGGATGCTGCAACGGCCCAAATTGCTGGAGATACTTTAAATTTCCTTCAAGAGTCTTTTGCAGATCGGAGAACTAGCAGAAAAATGGCAATCATGAGCCTCCGTGGGTTTCTTTGTTTGGCCCTATCTGAAAAATTTCATTTTTAAAACGCCAGTTAATGATTTACAGGAACTTACCCAAAGAATCATCGAATAGTGTGATGAAATAAACAATTCTCCCCACATTTTGCAAAATGTTATTAATGGATGTTGCAAAAGAGTTAGAAAATGCATCGAAAAAGACGGAGGCCATTTTCAATATCCATTGTGAATTCACGTTCAACGTTATTTTCAATGAAAATTAAAATTGTGTAACTGGCAGTATAGAAAGTGTTAGGAAAGAGTTTATACATGTATTTCGGCCTTATTGGGCTTCATCAGAACTCTGTACCTTAAAAAAATTTTTGGTTTATTGAAAAATTTAGAAAAACTTACCCCTTTTTTTGAATTTCTAAAATTCCAAAACACAAGAACAGGAATTAATGATAAAAATATGAAATTCTTTTGCAAATTATACAAGGAAGCGATTGCAAATTTCATAATTTTCATCTGGCAAGAAAACTTGATTTTATAGTTATTTTCAATGTTTTATTTTGTTTGGTTTCAAATACGTAATAAATCGTAATTATTGGTTATGCTTTTCTGTTGACGTTATATAAAGGTTAAATATCAATTTGGCGTTTACTGATCAAGTAAGGAATATACGTGAACGTACGAAAAAATGAGAGCAACACACTAGATGGGAAAACTTTTTGTATACATAAATTTTCTTGTCAGTTTTCAGAAAAAAATAAATTAGGTTTTTGTTCTTCATGTGTTTCCTACTTTTTAATAATCACTTAGATTTTCTTGTTTCGTGACTAATCTGTAAGAAACATCAACCCATGTCCACGTAATATACGTCGCCTGTATATTAAACAAGACTTACACAAATAAGCTTTTACAGCAAATGCTATTTGTACCATTACTTTTGGCGTTCTCGATTGAAATATTTAAATTTAGTAACGTTTTGTGTAGTGGTAGTGCTGTAAATAATTAAAACTTGCCTATAAATTCACTCGTCTAATTAATCACCGCTTTCAAGAGCTGCGTTAAATGTAAAACTTTGATCAATGCCATGCTTCTGACAGTTTCCAACAGTCAGAGGAACATAAGTTATAATACACTGCTGTTATAAAGAATGTGGACAGTCAAGTTCAAAAGATCCATCAAGTTTCCCAGGAAGATTCTGGTTTGGTACCTTTAACAGTACATTATGCAAAAGAATGCATAAGAAAAAGGTTAGTTCCTTTCTTAAGAAAATGCTATGGAGATGATAATTACTCTTCTGCCCTGACATGGCAACGGCATCGGTGCCATCGTTACAACAGCTTATGAATAATTCAATATTTCTTTCATTCAAATATCAAAAAATGTTCCTAATGTCTCCCTATTGAGACCGCTAGAAAGGTCTTGGCATCAGTTGAAGCAAGAATTACTTATATGAAGATGTTTGACAACCAAAAGATTTGGCAGAATTGGAAAAAATAATTAAAATTGAACACCTCAAGCGTTTAATGTTCATGCTAAATTTAGTTAGGCTGATTATCCTAAGTATGTCTAATTTTTGGAATAAAACAATATTAATCGACACAGCCTGATTGTTATGGCTTGGTTGAATATGACCATTATCTTGCACATGGGCAGCTACAGGTCAAAAAGCTTTCCCAAACTGATGGGTACGATAAGAGTATGTTTCTTCAGTGTATTGGTCAAAATTGCAAACACGTTGCTGCCAATTTAACATTCTTTTCTTCTAAAACTATATAAAATAAAATATTTTTAAATTAAACCTTTGTCATTATTTTTTTCCGTCAACTTCTTTTAACGTCGTAAAATCAAAGAAAGAGAAGACGGGGACGGACAGATACTTTCAGTACATTTAAAATTTTTTCTCGAAAACCATGAAAGTCTGAAATGTCTGAATAAAATTTCTTTTCTAAAATTCAGTTTAATGAAATCCAAGTCGAGCTATGTTCTCATTTGAAATGTAAATCCCGTTTACCTAATTCTGATTAACCTTAAAAAAGCTTAATTTCGACATCCACACAAAATTTATTCCCGCAACTTTTGGATTACTTCGAATTTGCAAACAAACAATCTAAAACTGACAACCGATATAAAATAAACAATATGTATAAATAGACACTTTTTTATACTATTTGCATGCCTAAGGGCAGATACTTTAATCACCAATTAACTTTAACCATTGATTTATTCCCATGTCTACAATTATAGAGACAATAGTTTCTATGGAAATAAACCAATGATTAAAGTTAATTGGTGATCAAAGTACCGGACCTAATAATATCAAATTAAATTACTACTTATTAATTTTTAGTGCCTCTAGCAAAAAGCAAAAAGAAAAAAGAAAAAATAGCACGAAGAATAGTAAATATCTAAAATATAATATATCGGTTTGTAATAAAAAATATTTGAAAATTTACCTCCTAAATGATTCATTTTTAGGTATAACCAATCTATTCAACACACTACACATTTATTGCGTAAACCTTAATAATTAGAATTACGTCAACAGAAAAAATAATAAAAGATAAAAGTGTATTCGAGACGATTTATTTAACAACAGTTTTATTCTAGAACATGTCATAAATAAATAGCGGAAAAGTAGATAGTCGAAATTTCTTAATCTAAGTATTTATTTATTTGAATGATAAGAGCAACAACAATCCAGTTTCTGTTCAGCACACACTTTTACGCACAACTCTTCTTGCACTTCTTTTTTGGATGGCATCGAACTTTCCAAGTGCTTCAAGTATTTTGGACTTTGTACTTCCTTGAAATCAATTTTATTTTTAGGATTACATCGAGGAGTCACATTCCGTGTTGAAGGGTTGCGTAGTTTAGAATCAGTTTCGTCTGAACTGGTATAATTGCAACATCGACTACTGTGCAGGGCACATTTACAAATCGGTGGTTGAGAAATCTTCACACGCACACAAGTTTCGTGCACTTCTTTTGGTAGCATATTATTAGGCAAAGTTTGCAAAAATAAAACAAAGCGGTATCGTTTGTATCGACGTTCGGAAAGACTGTTAAAAAATTTTGTTTATCTAGTCCTACACAGATAAGATTAAGAGAAATGAACGCGCGCTTTCAGAAAGACGATACAAATTGATCCAAAAAAAATACCTTGAAATCAAATAATAATAAAATATGACAGAATGTTTACACATGCATTTAGTCAGCAAGCTCATTCTATAATCTAAATTCTCTTTACTATGGAATATTATTGGAAACCATCTATGACAAATTTGTTTCCCCATTTCAGTTCGGCGCAGTTAATTGAAACACAATTTATTTCGAAATGAATGGCGTAATTAAATCTATTTTTAGTAAGCGTTACCTTTCTTGAGTAATCAGCACTTTTCATACTTACACTTTTTTTTCGTCTTTCGTGGAAATCTTCAATTGAATTTCGGACGATGCAATTATGTACAATTGCACAAAACTAACTAAAAATAACGTGTCTGAAAAACGACATATCGATTACTAAGCAGTTCCAATTTGCTTGTTTCGTTTTTCTTTTCATTTTTATTTGCAAAAACTTTACATACTGATCATTAGGAGGTGTATTTTATAGCTTTACCTGATTTTCCAAAGAATATGTTTACAATTGGAAATTCTAAATTTTGTAAAGACGAGGGCCATTTGATGATTTTTCAAAAATTTTTTGCTACAAGTCGGCTGGATTGCAATGGGGCCCCCGAGCATCCTCTGTGTAGCTATTTCGGCCCTAATGGGTGACTCACCAGCAGAAGATGAGCTCGAGACCTCCATCGCAATGTCGACGATCAACGAGACGTACGCAAATTACATTCCATTCACGATTTATTTAGACTCTAGAGAGCAACTTTTTTTTCTTTAAGTTACGTGCATGTATTTTGATGGAAGTCAAAATCTAGAGGTCCTCTGCGTCTTGGTGCAAATGAGATAGTCTTATCGGGGGAGGTAAAGTACCTTGGAGTGTTTTTTTACTCCAAACTTACCTGGAACCAACACTTAGACAAGAGTCAGGCGATCGATGACCACATTCGCGATGGCCAGACGAGCCTATGATAGTACGTGGCGCTTAAAACCAAGTAAGTTCAAATTTTATTTTTCAGCGTAAGGGGTCTTTTATTCTATATGAGAACAGACTATGTGGCTCCCAAAGGCAACATAAACAGAAATTAATGAATCTGCTGAGCAACGGGAACCTGAATAGAACATTCTTTCTGAAAGTCTGATCTGGTATATGGACGGCTCCAGAACTGAGACTGGTGCCGGGTCTGGAATATACGGGCATAGACCAAAGGAGAAGTTATGCTTCCCGTTGGCCCAATTTGCCTTCGTATTCCAAACACAAATATACGCCATATTAAAATGTGCGCGGGAAAATAAAAGGGGGGCTCACACAAATAAGCGAATCTTTATCGTAACCGATAGCCAGGCGGCTTTGAGACTTTGGTAAGCTCAAAGATCTCTTCCAAACTGATGTGGGAATGTTTAAGTGAGCTCGATGACCTGGCGGAATACAACTGCGTCACGCTGGTATGGGTGCCAGGTCTTCAGAGTATTTTCGGCAACGTATGGACCGATAAACTAGCCAGGCAGAGTGCGGGTATGGCATACCTTGGCCCTGAACCTGTTCTATCTATAACCAAAAACGCTATTCAGAGATTTTTTAGTAACTGGATAAGCGAGGAACATAACAGATACTGGCTAAGCAGACCAGGACATCGCCACAGCAGACCTTCCTTAGAGGTCCTTGCAAAAAGAGAACTGCATAATTTTTGCTTTTAAGCAGGGCGGAATTCAAGATCATCATGGACACCTGATTGTTAAGGAGCATCTGTGGAGGATCGGTAAATTCAATGAGGATCTAAACTGCAGACTCTGCAATGGAAAACCAGAGTCAGCAATGCACAATGTGCAATAGACACAAAAAGTGGTAGAGTATCAGACAAATGAAAGAATATTATTGGAAGTCATATCGTGACTAAAAAGAAAGGAAGTGGACAATGGGAATGGAAAGAACGTGTTGCATAGATACAATAAGAAATGAGTGGAGGAACTGTTCGAATAAATTTTAATAATTAAAAAAGCAAACCAGAAAACTAACTGATAGACTCCAGAAACTACAGAGAATTTGTCAACTATAAATCCATTGCAAGATGAACGGGAAAGGAAGAAAAAGGAATAAAGAGAAAACCCATGAAAGTAGAAGCCTAACCAAAAACTAAAGAACTTGTATTTGTTTGTGACAATTCGCGAATTACTCAATAACAAATGTAATAATATTTAATGTACTAGATATTAGACACACTTTTTATTTTAGTTTCCTAATAGTAATAGTTATTTGTTATACAAGACGGTAAAGTTGATTTTTATTGATGAGTGAAAACATTTAATTCACGAGCCGATGATTAAATTTTACCGTCGTGTGTAACATTCTATTTTTTTTTATAGTTAACGTTAAGACAAGATTTAAACAATTTCACAGAAAAATAAAAAAGCAATCATGTGTCAAAATCGCGTTGTATGATCATGATCCCAGTAACTAATGTGGGTTGTTGCTATGGTTAAGTTGTAATATTTATTAATTCAAATAACAAAATTAAAGTACTTTATCTATCCTTGCTGTTAAAATTCCGTTTTATCCACTATTTTGAGTTGCACAAAGCACACTTTAACGTTCGCTATAAAAAAATTAAATTAAATATTTGACCAAACATTTTATCCTTTTATCAGCTATTTATATTCGAGCCAGCCATATTTATTTACTTTAGTCGATCGCTCAGACGATCGACTTCTTCGCGTTAAATCTCCGTTATTTATATCTCCTGCAAATTTATGTCGAAAATAAAACAGCCTTCGAATTACCCGTCTATTTCCACAAGATGTTTTAAAATAAACGGATCAGCTCAATAGTAAATTTTGAAAGTGATTCACATAATGAACAAGTATAATAGTTAAAGTAACTGAAAACTTTAAAAAAAAGTTAATCATTATAAAATAGATTAGATAAAGCAGTCTTCAAGTTTAAAGTTTTTACTAGTACATTTGCAGTTCTATAAAATCAATAATAATGATGGGAGTATCATTAGATATTGTTTAACAATTGTGAAAGCAAAAGTCATTCTAACAGGTTAAGAATATATTTATAAAATAAGACTTAATTATAAAATCGTCAAAAAGTGAAGTCGCGATGTCACGATTCAAACTATTCATTATAAAATTGTCCATAATTTTTAAAATTATTGTTTGCGTTTAAGGGAAGCCTTTTGAGCTGAACATGCTGTATAATTGAAAAATTTGATTTTATTTAATTTTATTTATTTATTTTCGGACACAAAAGTAATAAATGAAACTAATTACATTTTTATTAATGCTCCAAATTAATTTTAAAAAATCAATATCCAAATCCCTAATATAAAACAAGAGGAAATCATGTTACTAACACTACATTTTATTTTCTTTCTAATTAATCTACATAATTTTAAATATTTCTAGATTAAATTGCAATATACTTTTAAAACAGATAAGGAAATTTGACTATACATAGTTATAAGTGAATACATAATTATTATTTGTTTAAAATTTGAGTTTATCAAAAAAGCATCTTATTCATATGTAAACTAAGGAAAACGTTTCGATTGGCAATAAAAAAATTACTGTTGTTGACGTGACTTTTTAGTAATGCCTCCATTCGTTGAACATAACTTACTAAATAGTAATTTCCCTGATGTTTGGTTAAATTAAAAATCACATCACAAACAGTGAGTTACAAAAGAATCTCCAGTTATATTATCAACTATTCAGTTTCTTTTGAAAACTCTATATTTTTTGTTAAAATTATTACAAAAAAATTTCAAAATGTACGATATTTATGTCGAATGAATTTTCCCACAAAATTCATTGCCTCTTAATATTTTTCTCGATTGTCAGGAACGGTTATAATATGTCGCTTTTCTCGAATTACTGGTTTTTCATCAGAAATATCTGTAGTTATTTCTACTGACGATGATTCTTGCTCGACACCACTCTCTTCTACTTCTCCTTCGTTTTCTATTTTGCTTTTCTCGTCAACATCATTTTTATTTTCGATCGGGACATCCACTTGCAAAGAACTGCTATCAGACGGATCACCATTCTCGTTATCACTCATTGCAACAATAATCTAGATACTATTTCAGAGCCTCTGCTATACTAAACTATTGCGCCGGTGAAATAAAACACTCGAATAGATAATCTTATTAGCATTATCAATTTATTGACATTATCGATAAAAGCTGTGAATAAAAAATGTTAATACTTAAGATTAGTCTACATTTAAAAACTAAAACTAAGGTCTTGTTTATTCACTTTCAAGTAATTTTAACCTTCAGTTTATTCCCTTGGTAACAATTATTTGTACTATTGTTACTATGACAATAAATCAGAAAATAAAGTTAATTGAAAGTGAATAAACCGGCCCTAACAAGTAAATAAAGTTTAACTGGGTGCTTTATTAGAAAAGTATGCTAGAAAAGTATCAAAGAAGTCATGATTTATAAATTGATGTAATTTCCGTCAAAAATGACAACACTAAATAAGTAATCCGTTCTTCCATACCAATATTAAACGCAACTTTCTTAAAAATAATGGATTTCAAAATTTTCCGTGCTTGGCATCAGTTTCCGTAAATGCAAAAAATGGGGAATTGCACTGCTGGGTAAGTTTTCATATATTTTGACTTCGCTGTGTCCACATTTGAATTTTATTTCAATGTCTAATTAATTATAATTTACCGAACGATAGTGACTACAAACCACTCATTTACTAA
This sequence comes from Serrognathus titanus, assembly GCA_039766575.1. NCBI lineage: Eukaryota > Metazoa > Arthropoda > Insecta > Coleoptera > Lucanidae > Serrognathus > Serrognathus titanus. The sequence continues at coordinate 24,699,418 of CM077913.1, forward strand.
AAAAGTAACCACTTAGAAAACATTTTAAACATTAAAAAAAATATTTTATAAGTTTAATTATAACTTTAGAGTATTTATGCGTAGATTATAAACTTCGTTAATTTCACACTTGAACACTCGAGCACAATCAAAATAAAATTAATTCTATTATGTACAAGATTTTCATTTCATTATATTTCAAATTTATTTTCTTATTTTTAATTTGTTCATCTTTTTTTATTTTCTAATCCATATTTCTATTTATAATCTTATAAACATTATTCAATAAATTTCGGAAAATAACTGGGAATATGACACCGTACGCAGAAAAGTAAAGACGGATATAAAATTTGATAATTCAACAACAAAATTGGATTGTGATGTATGCCTGAAAAAGGAAGAAGAAGTGGGTTCGAAATGAGAAAAAAATCCTCTAAGATGCACTAAATACTACGCTAAACTTATTGATGTACTCTCAAAGCACACTCAAATTTCTAAGAATGATTCATGCAATTCACGGCAAACGATAAGACAGATAGTCCGACGAACTAAGGGCTACGATCGGTGGCATTCGAGTACAAGACAATGAGAACACTTGAATTCATCCGTTTTGTGCTGAATTGGTCCGTTTTGTGTTGTCTCTCTTACATTTAATTGAAAACTCGCCACACTTTGTACTTTCTCTCTCGCATACTGACACTTACGTTCGCTTGCCGTACCCGAATGCGGCGTCGGAACACCTCTATATCTTTCACCGTGACATAGTCTGACAACGAGCATGACTAACCATAACCAGGATTTCGACACATACTTTAAGAAACGGGGAATTACTTGCAGATTAACGATTTCATAAAATCCGGAACAAGACGGTGCACCGAAAAAAGAAAACGTACCTTCCTTGATATTTTACGTTATCTTCTGCTCAAATCAAGATTGGCATACCTTGGCCCTGAACTTGTCCTAGGTATAACCAAGAACGCTATTCGGGTTTTTTTTAGTGACTGGATAAGCGAGGAACATAACAGATACTGGCTAAGCAGACCAGGACATCGCCACAGCAAGACCTTCCTTAGAGGTCCTTGCAAAAAGAGAGCTGCAGAACTTTTGCTTTTGAGCAGGGTGCAACTCAAAGTCACCACGGGGTTACTAAGAGGTCACCTGACTGTTAAGGAGCATCTGTGGAGGATCGGTAAATTCAATGGGGATCTAAACTGCAGAGTCTGCAATGGAGAACCAGAGACAGCAATGCACATTTTGTGTAGATGTGATGCGCTGTCAAATTGCAGACAACGTATATTCGGACATCTCATGATAGTTCCCGAAAATTTCAACACGCAATCAGTGAAAAACCTGTACCAGCTGATGCAGGGGACATGCCTCACTGAATGGTTGCGGTAAGAGAACCAGGGCGAGCACAATAAGCCTAAATGGCTGCGGTGCCTCCGGTGCATTCTTTGCAGACGGGTTCTGGTCATGAAAAAAAAAGATTGGCAGACTCATTTTGAGTTGAAGCAATTAATACATGGAATTATCTGCAAAATCTTCAAACTGAAGGACGGACCCCAAATACTTGCAAACAACGGCGGAGATAAAAATGTCTTTAGTGAAGGAAAACTTGAAATCAACAGCACTTGTTGATGTTCTCATTGACAACCAGGCTAGGGGTCGTGGAACCCAAAGAAAATTGTCTGCTTCAGGACGAAGAACAAAATGCACTTTTAACTTGGTACTACAAGTCAAACTGAAATCTGAAGAAATATTTTTATCCGAAATTCCTTTTAAGTTAGCGATAACACTAGTGAATCAAGCCATTGTAAGGGTACCACTGATAGATCTCCCTAAATGGAAAAAAGTCATTGCGTGATTTTAGCACAGTAAATTGAAACCGAATAAAACGCTTGAAAGAAGAGAAACAAGGTTGGAGGCATATAATTATGCCAACAATTGTAAATTTATTTTTCTCGGATCTTTACACCAATTCCAGATTTGAATCAATTCGTCTCGTGGCGTTTCTGGTAATTCGACATGATATGTGACATCGCAGTTGTGTATTTAAAATATTATTTGAAAGAAGAGATCGCTATGAAAGTACTAAAGTCTCTCGAAAAAATTTTGAAAAGTATCATCGATTGCAAAGACCATAGCATGATTGAAGGTAAGGCAAATACTACAACTTTGTGTGAATTTCGCAAAGAAGATGGTGTCTGGCTTCTAAGAAAATCACCTTATAGACTTCATCAAGCAGATAGAAGTCGATACCTCAAGCGAAATAATATTTTCAGAAAATGTGAAGTGATTGGACCTAGGTTTCATCCAAAAAGCAAGCAAATTAATATATGCTATCCTTTTGTTAGAGGTGTACTTAGGGAAAACGCATTCACTATGAGGTTTACAGCGCCTGAAAATTAAGGTTCAGAATTTCCAACTAAAGGCTTGTAAAGGCTGAAACATGGATGCAATTTACCGGATTCTGAGTGGTCCATATTAAACAGTGAAAGAAAGTGTTAATGTTAAGCGTTGAATATTGGGTGTTAAGCAAGTGGTTATGTGGTTTATGCAACGCTGTGAAAGCATATATGAGGAAAGAAACGATGAATTAATTAAAAATATAAGATGCAGCTGAAATTTATTTAGTGATAAAAAAAATGGCATAATTTAATAAAGACACCGTGTATTATTTAGAATCCCGAAAGTTGATGGGGACCTTATAGTAGAGCAAAAGAACGAAATAAATCAAATAGCACGAGAGTTACATTTTTTTATGGGTATTATTGAAAAAAACTCAAGAATTGTTGACTATTCTAAATTATACTAGTAATCAAAAAAAAATATTATTGCTAGTTCGAATCTTTCTGTGTTGACTACCGAGAGTAGATCATAATCTTCTTATACTCAGTGGCCATTTTGTTTAACTGAATAATAATTAACCGTCTGAAAAAATTTTATACTTCAAGAACTGTCTAGAATCGCTATCCTTTTCATATAATGTCTAGTTTCACTAACTAGATGCGATGTACACAATTTAAACTCCTTAAGAAGACAAACCAAAAAAATAAAAGTAAAATAGAATAATTAGATATTGCAAAAAAATTGTTTTTTTAGTAACAAAAAACATTTTTTTAATAACAACAGCTTTTATTATATTAATAATTGTATACGTTTCACAGCTACTCAATACATTTCTAATTTTAAAAGGACGAACACACATACTTTAAAAATAAAAACAATTGTGAGTAACAACGAAGAGAACAATAAGTGAAAAATTAACTTATTGTTCTGTTTCATTGTTGCTCACAATGTAAACGACATTATTTTAAATTATATTTAAAGTGTGTAAAACTGGACTATAATCGCAAATAATAAAACAGTGACATATACAGAGTTATTCACGTAAATCGTTCATTAAATGTTTTCAAGAAAATTTAGAAATTTGACATTTATTTCAAAGGATCTTTTTAAATACAATAAAAATAACTTCTAATCACTTCCGTTTATACCGGAAGTCGCTATCAAGTCGCTTATTTTAAATGGGATGCTACATTTTTTTAACGTTTTTGAATTTTACATGTAAAAATAGGTCAAATTACAATACATTTCCCTATCTTTGAGAGATTTTGAGTTTTTTTAAAAATCTGGATTTTGCAATTTGATTTTCAAAAAGTAATTGTAATAAGTAATATTATTGAAGCAAATTTGTAGGTAATAGCTAATATTGTAGTTGAACTTTTAAGGTTCTAGAAAATTCTATAAACATAATCTATTAAGTTGCAGGGTGTCTAAAATAGACCACTCGAAGATATTCAAACACTAAAAAAAAACTTTTTTCAAATGGAACGACCAATATTTTAATACACCATAGTATGTAGCATTAAATGCTGCATCGATCTGTATTAGCTTTCCCTATATCTAGGTTAAATATTTTTAATTTATTTTAAAAGATTCTTTGGAAATATCTCTTCTTCGTAAATTTCAAGTTTCTATCTAAACTTCTTCCTTGGAAACTTTTAAGGAAGAGTTTGAGTGAATAACCCTGTGTATATGTGTTATTAATCCAATACAATCTCATACGTTTGTTTCTGGTAAAAGGTGGATGCATTATTTTAAAACAAAATTCTTTCTTTGAAAAACTATGCATACTGTTAACATCTACTGTTTCTTCTGTTACTGTGACCAAAACAAAATAAAACCGAGTAACTAATACATAATAAATAATACCAAATATTTTTAAACTGCCTGAATATTTGTTTCAATACAAGAAACAGAAATACATTTCATTCTCTTTAAAAACTTGTCCATTAGGTATCATATATTTCAAAATAAGTTTCAAGAATTGGCCAGGAAATAAACAAGAAATGAAAAATTTGAAAGATATGACTGTCAGTTTGCAAAAGAAATAAATTAGTAAATAATTACATATGAAAATAATAGTCAATTAATCAAAATTTAAAAAAAAGATCTGCTAAAAGAAGTATCTCATTTATTTAATTAAAAATACAAAAAGTGAAAAACATTAAAATTATGATAAATATAATTACAATAAATAAATGAAATTAAACAACCACCAGAACGCCCTACATTAACGATTATTTATCAGACTCCTTCGCATCAATATCGGTCATCATTTGATTTTCCGACGCCATTTTGGCAGCCTCCCATTTTCCACTGCCTAAACGTTGGCTGTCCTTCGTATCTTGAAGTTTCTCTGCAGAAGTTTGGGACGTTCTCATTTTGGCCATGTTGCTCATGTGTTCCATTGTGTGTTTCTCTTTGTCTTCATTGATGTCCCCGGTTGCTGCCACTTTTTCTTCTGCTTCTTTCGGAACTGGTTGAGAACCTGAAGTGTTAGCACCATTAGAAGAGTCGCTTTCAGAAGATCTGTAGGTAGCTGGAGCTTGATACGAAGAGGTTGGGCCAGATGGGTGCGCTGGAACATAACCTCCACCAGATGAACCTCCAAACGAGGCTCCTGATGAACCACCATAACTACCTCCTGCACCTCCAAAGCCTCCTCCCATTGAACCTCCTCCTGATGGACCCCCGAATCCTCCGCCATGACTCGTTCCAGCTGATCCTCCATACCCGCTTCCTGATGAAGCACCGCCGTAGCCACCTCCAAATGCTCCATGACTTCCTCCACCTGAACTTCCGTATCCTCCTCCTGATAAGCCACTACCATAGCCACCTCCAGATGAACCTCCGAAACTTCCAACATGACCTCCTCCAGATGAGCCTCCGTATCCACCTGCTGATGAAACACCACCATAGCCACTTCCAGATGGACCTGCGAAGCCTCCACCGTGACTTCCTCCAGCTGAACCTCCAAATCCGCCTGCTGATGATCCACCACCGTAGCCACCTCCAGATGAACCTCCGAAACTTCCAACATGACCTCCTCCAGATGAGCCTCCGTATCCACCTCCTGATGAGACACTACCATAGCCACTTCCAGATGAACCTCCAAAGCCTCCACCGTGACCTCCTCCAGATGAACCTCCAAAGCCTCCACCGTGACCTCCTCCAGCTGAAGCTCCGAAACTGCCTCCTGATAGACCACCATTGTATCCACCTCCAGACGTAGCTCCGTAGGCTCCACCATGACTTCCGCTGGTTGATCCTCCATATCCGCCTCCTGAAGAACCACCGCCATAGCCACCTCCAACTGAACCACCAAATCCGCCTCCTGATGAACCACCATTAGAAGCAATGCCATAGCTACCACCATAGCCTCCTCCTGTCGTCCCTCCTCCAGAAATACCACCTCCTGAGGAACTTCCTCCAAAGCCTGTACCTGACGAACCACCACTAGAAGCTCCGCCATAACTGCCTCCTGGTGAACTTCCGTAACCACCACCTGAAGGACCGCTTCCAGAAACACCACCATAGCCTCCTCCCAACGAGCCCCCAGCAACTGAACCTCCATTACTTCCTCCAGACGATCCTCCGTAGCCTGCTGTAAGTGAACCGTAACCGCTAGCCATCGATCCTCCTCCAGACAAACCACCATATCCTCCTCCTCCGGATAAACCACCATGTCCTCCTCCTTCGCCCAATGAACTTCCATATCCTCCCGCAGACGAACTTCCATAAGCTACCAGGGATGAACCACCGTATCCCTCTCCAGAGGCGCTAGTTCCGGATGATACTCCATAATGTCCACCGGATGAACCTCCTCCTGTCGAGCCACCTCCCAATGAAGTTCCATAGGCACCTAGGGATGAACCTGCGTAACCTCCTCCAGATGAACCACCAGAACCTCCTCCACTAGATGCCATACCATAAATCGCACTTGATGGAACACCAAAACTTCCTCCTTGGTTCATGGATGATGATCCTCCATATCCACTGCTAGAACCACCGTAGCCAGTCGTGCCACCTAATGAGCTTCCGTGTCCTCCGACAGCTAAACCACCATATCCTCCTCCGGATGCTGTACCGTAGCTTCCAACATCAGCCGATCCTCCACCGTATCCTTGACCTCCACCACCTCCACTAACAGCAGCAATTCCATATCCACTTCCAGAGGGGCCTTTTAGAGCATGTATTTTAACTGCTCCAGCTTCGTACCCACCAGAGCCACTACCTCCTCCATAGCCTTTAAGAAAACGTTCACAATTACTTAAAGATTGATAAAAATTGATAAACTTACCACCTCCATAAATTCCTGCGGCTCCTCCTGATTGTTGACTGCCATATCTCGGCTTATATTTCGATCCTGATGTCGAAGGCCCTCCATAGGAACTTCTGTATCCACCATAACCACCACCAGATAAGCTGGAAGCATATCCTGCCAAGTTGGGTTGACAAGTGATTACAAGTCCACCATGACCACCATGTCCGCCTTTTTTACCTTTCTTGCCTTTCATCCCCTTCACTTTCATCAACGAGCCGTACCCGGATTCATAATCATCATCGTCATAACCGCCTCCGAATCCACCTCCACCACCATAGCCACCTCCGCCGTATCTAGCCGACCTCATTTCGGGGAATTCATCATCTTCTTCCTCCGTTAAGCTGTTACGTACTACAGGTATTTCTTCCGCTTCATTTGAACCATCTTCAGAGCGATAAGTTGCAGAGTGGCTGGGAGAGCTGCTGTAAGAAGCAGGGGCGGAATATCCTTTGGGCGAAGAACCGAAGGAACTTGGTTTTGATATAGCAAACGAACTTGCCTCCTCGGATGCGGTGGTGGATGCGGAATATGTTTGTTTTGGAGATGAATAAGCTGGACTAGGAGATGGAGGAGGTGGAATAGAATAAATCGTTTTCGATGGAGAATATGCAGCAGCAGGGACGTTGTACGGAGAAATAGATTTTGGGGATGGATAAGATACTGGTACCGGTTGAGGTTTGGAATATATTGGCTTGCTTGGAACGGGTTGGGAATATATAGGGGAATTATAGCTAGGTGCTGGAGGAGGAGCAGTAAATGAAACAGGCTCACCATATGCAGCTACAACGCTGGATGGAACAGAGTAAACTTGATTTCCAGTTTCACATATTTCGTAAGGTTTCTGGCTGGGGCTGCTTGGCCTGATTTCCACGCAGAAAGTGGTTGTTGCAGATTTCTTATGACGCGATGCACTGTCTTCTTTTTTCTCGGCTTCTAGAGGATTTATAGGTGATTTGGAAGTCTTGATCGAATCTTCTGTGTTGATTTTCGTGTTTTCTTTGCCAGTGCTGGGAGTGATCTTGGAGTCTGCTTCTTTGATATCCGTGGCGATTTTTTCTATGTTGGAGGGATGGCTCTTTTGTTGAGCCCCCCATGTAATGGCCAAACTAATACTTAGTAGGAAGAAAACTCGCATGTTGGGCAAGTTCTGGTGGTCTACTAAATGATATATCATCCGATCAGTTTTTATAGCGCAATTATAACCGCTGAAGCAGCGTTTCGCCATCGCACGATGCACACGAAAATAATGAATTTGTTAATCACCAAACCACGTTAAATGTATTGTACTTAAATACTTTTTCATTTAATATTTCGTTTAAAATAATATTTCTTGCAAAATTAATTAAATATTATTGGTGTTTTCAGTCTACTTATTATCCATTTATATGTACGATGCACATGTTTAATATCTAAACTTGAAACGCGCAAATTTTACAGGTTTAATTAAGAAATATGAAAAATTAATAACAATTTATTTTAATCTAAGCATATTGTTATTACAATAAATTTCAATGCATAATATTAAATAGAATTAAAACGTAATGTCAGAGATTTTCGAATATTTCAACAAGAAAACGTAAAAGAAAATAATATTTGAAATAAAACTAAATCATTCTTATTTAAACCAATTTTAATTTTAAAAATTCAATATTTAATATATGAGTGATAACGTAACTCTAATTATTATTGCTAATTATCTAGTATTAATTTTAATATTTTATTCGATATTTATTATTATTTAATTAATTAAAACCAAGTTTCCAATTCTGATTTGTACTTAACATATAAATTATTGTTTATAAATTTCAATAATTAATTCTTGAATGAATTTAATATTCGCTTGAGTAAATATCAGATATTTTAAACGAAGTGATTTCGCATTTCAACTATACCGACAATTTAAATTAATGCAAACTTCATCAATAATTTTTATTTTCATTTCTCATTGCTCAATTAGACACCCGAAACAAGTCCGACTTTTGTGTGGATTTACATCGAATTAAGAAAACACGGAATGGCACCAATTATTACGGTCCAAAAATATTCAACTTACTGCCTGAACCTTCAAAATACATCTAAAGAAATATTTCATTGATGTATGCTTCTTTTTCATTGAAAAAGTAATTGCAGACGGATTTAGCAATTTATACTCGTAACATATTGCAATCTGTGTTATTTTATGCATGTAGTTGACGTGTGTAAACATTTAAACATTATTATTATTATTATTAATTAGTTTTGTTCAAAAAGTAAAATTAATTTGGAAACGGTAGAATGAGAAAAGAAACTTCAAAACTGTACTTTATTTTAATTTTTGTATAAAAATTCAGTGTGCATAGTGTTCCAAAACCATATGGTCAAATTAAAAAAGCATATTCTTCGTATAAAATAAAAAATTATATTGAAATAAATAAAACTTGAAAACCCCTTCCTTAAGATCCCCCTAAAACTGTTTTAAAATATCAAAAACAGAATATTTCTCTCGTTGATTCTTGCTAAGTGACAGGATGTTAAAATTTATTTACAGCGAACTTTTTGAAATAATAAAGTTGTTTGTTGCGCATCTTTTATACAACGTGTCACAAAAATAAGTGCTCAAAGGAAGTTGGTAGAAAATAGACGATAAAAAAAAACCTGTATTGTTAGGATTGGAAAGGCTTAGTTTTTATTTTTATGGGCATTCGAATTTTATTCGCAAAGAAAATGTTGTTCGTTCAAAATTGGCACACAGTTCATAAACCATCAAAATAATTTCTTAACGAAGATATCATCCTTAAATCGAAAACTTAATTAATTAATATTGCAAGAAACAGTTTTGCAAAGCTAATTATCAACTCTTCTTTTTGTTAGTTTTCGCTCATATCGACAAAACCCATAAGGGTATAACTTTTTTTAGTTTCTGTAATACTACATCGAAAACTCTAAGATTGAATGTTCTTCTTGTTACTTTATGAACATGACGGTACGAAAAGTATACTTACGCAAGTTTCGTAAGAAAAATGTAAACCTTACTGAGATAAGGCACCGAGTAAAAGAAAATGAAAACGTTTTATTTAAGAAAAATATTTTCAATTATTAAATGTTCAAAATGTTGCGCAGTGTACTTTTCATACCGTCACTGCTCATGACTGATGCCGTTTATGGACCCTCGTTCTTCAAGGCTACAGGTTTCCATGGAATTCACGTTATTATTGGAACCACCTTTCTTGCTGTAGGATTATTACGACATTTCAATAATCACTTCTCCTCAATCCATCATTTTGGTTTTGAGGCCTCTCATGACGTAACAAGGATAAAACATTGAATATTTTTTATTCGATGGGTTCTCGATGTAGTTTTACAGTAAAATGAAAAAAAAAGTGGTACCTTCATGAGCTTTTTCTGAAATATGAGCGAAAACTAACGAAAAGAAGTTTTTGACAATTTTTTTTTTCTAATAAAAATAATTTGCTCTCGAAGATGTGTTATTCTTAAATCAAAAAGGTATTAATTAGCTCTGTGAAACTATTTTGTAGATTTAGATTGAGCGAATAGTTTATGAACCAATTTTGAATGAATATTTTTTTGGAAATAAAATTTAAATGCCCCTATAAAAACTACCTTTCGGACCCTAACACTATAGCTTTTCTATGGATGAAATCTCGTCTACTTTCTACAATTTTCGTTTGACCACTTATTTTTGGATTTTCTGATTTAGTATATTTTTTTTACAAAATTTAATTTGAAACGAAACGTCGGCAGTAGAAGCAGTCGTGACGCGGTCCCAACCGGAAGCCAATTTATCTTATTTACTTAAATATTTTACTGTTAAATCAAGTAGATCAGATTAAACAAAACCAATTAATATTTTGTTGAAAATGAACTGATTTTCTACTTCTTTAAATATTTACCATAAACTAGAGATGTTGCGGATAATACCTTGGTCGGATAATCGGATACCGATTAAATTTATTCACTTACACAACGAGAACAAGTTAGAAACTGCAAGACTACGGTCACACTACTTCTAAATTTTGGACCGAAAGAAAATAAATTTTTAATTTCTAATGTTAAGTCTACGTTAATTAAATCCACAAACCATTTTTCATTATTGTTAAAAGGTTTTATTTGATTTTGTATTTTCAAATTGTATATTTTAATGCTACTAGATTTGATACAATTAAAGAATTTTCTAATCCTGTTGTGGTATTAAATTTGAAACTTTTTCTTGATATGAAATAATATTTTTTTCTAAAATGTGGTTCGTGATTTTCATTTCAAAACTAACTGTTCTATTTCCCAACTTTTTACTAAAATTACAGATTTCGTTCCTGATTCTTTGATAATCAGTAACCAAAAGTGTATCCAAATGTTTTGTTTTAAATGAAATGTGATTTTTTGTAATTGAGAAGATAAATCCTTTTGTTTAATTTATGTGATTATTTGTTTTTAGTTTTTACCAATTTTTTTAGTTTTCAATTTTAACCAAAAAAAAACAGATAAAGATAAAGAGACTAATTATAAAAACAGATTATTTTTAGAACTTCTTCACATAAAAAAAGAACATAATTCAATGAATTTTCGATTTTATATTCAAAATTAAATTTAGCATATGACTACTTAATTAAATTTGATTTTTCAAAACATTCAGAAGATTCAAATAATGTTAATAATTTCACAATAAATCTATATACATATATTCATTTAGTGAACCCTAAAATTAATTAAAAAAATCAACATAAAATAAAAAATAACAAACAATTTTCTTCGAAGCAAGGCAGAGAAAAAGATTGGTAAGTATAACTTTTTCTTTTAATTATTTTGTGTACTATTAGAGTAAAATACTTTTTGTTATTTAATTGTAATTTAAACTTATAGCTTTGTAGTGCTCTGATGAACTTAAACTATAAACTTTATTTAATTATAAAAGATTGAAATAAAACTTATTATTTATTATTATTACCTTATTTTTTATTATTATACTCAGCGTAAAAGAGCCGGATATTAAAGTTAGTATCCGGTTGGATAACCGGATAGTCGCCTGATATCCGCTGCATCTCTAATATAAACGTATTTTTTGTCGAACAGCAATAAAAATCGGTAGCATTATAAATTAAAGTATAAAGAATAACTTAGATATAAAATCTTTAATTTTATGTCCCAAGCCTATGCAATTGTCAAATCTTCAAACTGCTGCTATTCATACTATACTATCCCTTTCACGAATAGATAGTGTTCAGTTATTTAACAAAACCTGAATACTAAAAGAATGGAAATTCACCGATTTTCATTTATATGTTAGATTCTTAATTTATTATTTGAAAATTTTTTTAAATTAATTATTTATTATTTATTAACATGATTATTTACTAACATTGATGATTTCTTTTGTTTCAGTGTTCTGATTTTATTAAATAAAATGTGTTAATTAAGAAAACTGAAACTTAGGAATTACATGGAATCAATACTAAAACATTGTTCATCACAAAAAAAAAAGATTTACAACAAAAATACGATGATTATGTATTAAAAGCCTGTAGTCAAATGCAAAAGTTGATATTATCCGTCTATCTTATGAAATAGAAGGCGCTGTGTTAAAGAAAGTAAAATACGGTACGTTAAATAACTTAATGTCCAACTAGTCTATTATAATAAAATAATGGCTGAAATTTAAGTCGGGTTAACAATGTCCGCTAGGGCATTGTAACTTTTCAAGGCATTCTATTATGAAAAATAACAATATAAATTGTAAGCAAATTTTATTACCGTAACCATTCTTGAAAACGGAAATACTGTTTCTCGTACAGTTTTCTGGGTACGAGGGCTTCCGCTGCTTTTGAAGCCAAAATATTTTGTAATGAATTATCTCAAACGGACACTGAAAAATGGCAAAATGCTCGACGTTTCACTATCACTTGATAGCTTCGTCAGGAGTGAAAATAAATAAACAAGTTGTTTGTTTTCACTCCTGACGAAGCTATCAAGCTATACTGAAACGTTGAGCATTTGTGCCATTTTTCAGTGTCCGTTTGAGATAATTTATTACACAATTTCACCGGACAAGAATGTATCTTAACCAAAATATTTTGCTTAGATACGGCATTTAAAAAAATTGATTTGATGATTTTAATAAAATTATTGTAAATTTAAGGAAATACAATACTAGTCGGACATTAAACATTGAAGGCATCACGGGCGTTCAAATTATAAACCTTATAACGCCCTTGATACCTTAATAACTATTTTAATACTGAATTTAAAGTAAAAATGTAAAAAAAAATCTATAATAATTAAAAAAAGAAAAACACTAAGAATTAGATTCAGAAAATCTCTAATAGAATTAAAAAGAACATAAACACTATCTATTCGTGAAAAGAGGTAAAGAGGTTTAAAAAAAATTAATAACGCCAGTTTGAAAATCTGACAATTACATAGGCTCGGAAATTTGAAAAAAACAAATAAAATTAAAATAATTTATATCTTGATTATTCTTCATATTTTAATTTGTAGTACTAAGGATTTGTGATGTTGGACGACGAAAAATACGTTTATAGTAAATATTTAAAGAGAAGTAGAAAATCAGACAGTTTCCAATAAAATATTTATTTACTCTTAATTGATTGAATAAATAAATATTTTTGTGCTACTGATTAGAAGATTAAATGTTATGTCTCTTTATTAGAAAATCCCCAGAGTGCCACTATTTTATGAAAGACTCTATTTGTGTCGAAATAAGTAATAGCTATATAAAATATAGTTATGGTCAATAGGTAGAATCTCCTTGTGAAAGAAAAATGTCTATTTATTCTATAAATGAGTTATAGAAGAAGACGAATTTAGTAACTCATCCTGTATATACAAAGCCCATCATTGCTATGAATTTCTTTAATAGCTTAACTTACTAGTTATAAAGGAAAATATCTTGCTCAAAATCTATCGATTATAATAAGTTCTATATGAATAAATTATTTCCCCACACACAGCATGTTCCATAAGTAAGTTCCATTATCGATCAATATAGTTTTTTAAATGGAACGTACAAATATTTCATTTCACATTTCGAGAGATTTCTTAAACGTAAACATTTTTTATTAAACGACTATAACTCTAAATCAAAGCATTCGCAATCTATGTGCAGCTAATCAGTTGGAAGAAAGAGCTCAAATAGGAAGTATTTGATTTATAATGAAGAAGTTTACTATTTTTTTAAGAAAGAAAATAAATTAAAGTAGATTCTTGTCAAACGATAGCGAAACGTAGAGCGTTAGTGCCAATTTTAGTGTCAATTTTTAAAATAATTCATAAAGAAAATAAAGTTAAAGCAAGTTGATGTAAGACTGTGAAAGAATTAATAAAATATTTTTCAAAATGGCCGAATTATAAGAGTTCAAAGTTGCGTTTTGTGACAATAGTTTCCGAAGTTTCCCACTTCCATTTTAATGCAAATACACAGAGAATAAACCAGCAATGTAAATCACATATCAAGAATGAATGTTAACTTTACGTAGCAGTGTAACAGAGTAGTCACTTTCAGCTATACGAAGAAATGACGTCACAACCGAGTCGTTCCTGCTTAAAACATGACAACTTTAAAAGCTTATTTATCCGCTATTTATCGATGCATTTTTAAATATTTTCACCAGTTAGACGCCTTTGATCTATATTTTACTATTATTTAAGAAAATATTCTATTTCGAAGATGAGTAAACTTATCCATTAGTAGCCAAAAAAAATATGTTTTCTGTGCGTAACTAACTATAATTATCGAGTAGAAAAATCTCTATGAGTAATGGTAACATGTTTCATGTACGTTTGCACTGAAACGATTGAAATTTAAAAGTTAAATTTTCAAGAAAGTCAACAACAAGGAAGGGGCACAATTATAATGATCTATTAAATCAAAATAAAATAATAGCTTTTATAAATGATTTCAGAACATAAAATCAACTAATTCCTGAAATACAAACAAAATTGTAATATAATTTTAGCCTTATGAAGAACCTATGTGTCGTGATTGCTATCTGCAATTTTATTTGTTGAGTCTTCAGTACTTACTTGGAGTCTAAAATACAAGGTATATTACACATCGTTAATACGACTTTTATTTTAACACAACTTATTCAGGAAAATCAATACCACATTTATTTAATAATACATATTTATTATGAAACTCAATACATCCATTCGTGGATTATATTAAGCCGTCCTGATAAATTTCATATCTAAACTTGAATTTGGGATTTTTTTAAATTAATTATTACTTATTATTGTTTCTTCGTTATTACTATATTTATTCATAACAATATAAGCTACGACGTTTCCACAATTTTTAAAAAAGCTAGTCCACTTTTCTCTACATGACTTTTAGAGAAATTAAAGAAAAATAGCTTCAGAAAAAAAATAAACAGAAGAAATATTGAAAAAAACAATTAAAACAATTGTTTTTATAAAATATTCTTCAGAATTCTTACTTTCAAATTTTTAATATCGATAAAGTGATTTTTTAAATCACAAAAACTAAGTCTGGTGAATCCAATAAATTTGGATTTAATTAACGTGTTTCAGAATTTCTAAAATTCCTTCCATTAAAATATTTATGTTTCGCGGCAGTACGGAAATACTTTCGCGTGCTCTCAAAGGAAATATTAAAACGTTGCTGTACAGACAAAAAAAAATAGCACGAGTTAACTACGCAGTTCAATCACTTTGCAATATTTGCACTTGGCTTTACATGTGTACACTTCAGCGACACAAACATCGCGATTACACAATTGAAATAAAACGCGATTGTCAAGCACAAACATTTATTTGTAACAAAACATTTTCACATTGAAAATTCTTGATAATAAATTACAACACACAAAACGAAGCAATCAATAATTAACATTACATAATTACACAATTATTTATGTAACAAATACGAAAAAGTGTTTATTTTATTGGTATGCAAAATTAAATAATCCAAAGTTTGAACAATTCAAGTAAAGAGCGTTTCAGAAAGTTTGAAACTCATAGCAAGTTAAATATTTTATGAGTTTCAGTGTTCTATACTAAAAACACTTTTTGCATTTGTCATAGGCACAAGATACTTTTACTACCGTTACAGAAAGTATAAAATATTTTAAAATTTGACACACAACAATGAATACATCATACATACATCACAATTACGATAAAAAATTTCCTTCATGCCCCCAAAAATAAAATAAAATTTTCGAAACGGTAGTAGAAAAACTATTTTTTGGTACCCTGCTCAACTTAAATACCTCAAAAGAAATACATAAAATCCGCAAATGTTCACAAGGAAATATTTGCTACTGGATTGGAGGCTTTTTACACTTCCGTTAATTTGGGCAGCTTTCAGAGCCTCTCCTGAAAGAAAATGAGAGTTCTTTCAGATTTCAATTGATAAATCAATTCATTAAAAATATTCTTGTAAACATTTGAGATTTATACAACTACAACTTTTGTTTACAAACGAAACTTATTTAATAAGTTTGATCAGTGATTGAGAAATGCATTGAAATAAATACTAAATTTAAACATTAATGACGTACTACCGCGGCACGATTCAATTTTCTGGTGTAAATATGGCTTTCTTTAGCAGTTTGTCAAAATTAATCATTTTAAATGTAATGTAATGCTACAGTTGTAGCATCACGGTGCCAAATCACATGCTTTCTGAAGGAGAGAAGGGTTTTGCAATGACAAAATTAAAAGATGGTTCGTCGCTATTTTTATTCTGATATTTCAGTTTTACCTTCCTATTCTTAAAATATAACCAAACAATCTGAAAACCAAATGACTTTTGATTAAATGTCTTTAGCATCAAAATTGAGGAAGAAAGCCTGTTCTATAAAACTATAATTTAGAAAAATTCTGGCTATTTGCGAAATGCCAAAGCCCCATAGGTAAGTACATGATAGTTAGACCGCGTGCTGAATACGAATATATTTTAAGAAAATGATTTGCTTTATTTGTACAACTATGAATTTTATAATATGTAATCACAATTAAAATTTCGTAACCTACAATTGTCTAACAATATTTACAAAGATAAACGAGTAACAAACACATTTAAGTTTATGATTCAGCATTACTCCGTATCTTTTAAAAATTTACTCCGATTTTGTACTAATAATAATTAATAACTTTTTTAATAACTTTATTTTGCGTTTTTTTTTAATCATATTGATGTCAGTTAAAATAATTAGATGTTTCGTAAACATCTTTTAAATTCAAATACAAATTGTTTTATACAGAATCAATCTTGTTGTCTTTTTTATTCTTATTTGTTTATTCTTATTTGATGTCGCAGAATCAAGATTTTGAAAGAAGTGTTTCAGATTACTTATAAAAATCATGTTAAAAGTAAGCAGCAAGAATATTTCACATTGTGTTGTTATAAAATTCAAACAGAAAAATTAAAAATAAAATGGAGCTTTTAGACTCTTTCGTAAAGAAAGAGCTGAAAGAATAATGATTGAATGCATTTTGAATAAGCGCTTTCCTTCATAACGTAAACGTGCTTTGCGGAACCAAATTAGGTAATGTCTAATGTTGAAACTTGTTTTTCACATGTTTTCAAAAAATAATAAGCAACGAAAAGCATTTTCATTCACTTTAAAAAATTTATTCTCAACTCAGCCTTATTTGAATAAAAATCAACAAAACTTATATCATAAAGAAATGAACAAATTACTCAAAATATTTTCTTTGCTTTGAATAAAACCTACAGAAAAAAATAATCTATAGGACTTGTGCGAATGAATAATTTTTTTAGTGAAAAAATCCTTTTTATATGAAATGTTCATCAAAAAACGACGTCATATCCCTTAAAAAATAAAATCAAGCTAGTCTCTTGCAACAGATGAAATTAACGACTTTGTCCATATAAAATCACAACAAAGAAGGGAACATAAAGCAAGAATTATTTAAAAAAATTGATCAAAGAAAATCGTTGTAAATATGTTTGGCTTTTAAAAATACATGACAATTTGAAACCACAACAAGGCCTCATGAAAATACGAAGCAAGAAGTAAAGATTAACAAAGGAATCAGAAGTACAAAAAAATACCTGAACGAATAGCGGATTTTTAAACGGTCAAAAACCAAATGAAATTGCAGAAAAATGATTACTATTGCTATAGTCTTTATTACATTCAGGCTGGGTGCATAAAAGATTTAATCCAGGATTAAATTTAAGCTGAAGTTAAAATGTATCACAATATTTTGTATGTCACATTCTAACTTAGGCTTAAATTTAAATCTTTTGCGCAATTCTGTCTTTAAAGCAGCTGCATGACTGCTGTCAATTTTTGTTTTCTTTTGATAACATGGTATATTTATTTTAATATTTTCTTTTAACTTTTTGAGCGTTCATTCAATTATTTGTAATTAATTTAAATAATAGTTTTTTGCAGTACATCACTGAACACAAAAAATAGTTCTCTAAATTATGATAATTATGTCATGACATTAAAAAAATGTATATTGGAGTATTTTTTCTACGGCTTTATTTGTTTTCTTGACCGTTTAAATCCAACAATGAACGACTAGGATATTCGTTCGGGCGTTTTATTATTATTATTTTTTTTTTTGGACTCGACCTATACACTTAACGTCATGATCATTAGAAAAATCAAGCAAATCGAAGAAATACTAAAATGAAAAAAATGCTTCCTTTTCCAACAGAAAAAACTAAAAAAAAAAAAATAAACCAAAGATTAAAATGTTTATAAAACAACGAAATAAATCTAAAACTATTACTATCTAAAAACTCTCCATTAAGGCTGGCAAAATGTGAACAAAAGGAAACATTAAAAGAATCACGTAAATAAAAAAAATGTTTTCAGTAAAAGAAAACTCATCACTTTCATAAAACCAGTTTTAAATTGGTTTGGGAAATAGCTTTGTGTTAGAGATGTTACTTAGAACTAGGCAAAGTATTTAAAAAAATAAATAATGGAACCTACAAGTATCAATTACTGTCAAAAAAAGTACAATGTGATCGATAAAGGCTGTCTGAAAAAAACTATTTTGCAAAAAGGATTAAATCAATATTTAGGTCCGAGTTACGTCAAATGAGTAACCTAACGTTAGAATTTAATAAATTTTATTTGCCTTAAAAGCCCGTCCGCAATGACTTAACGTAACAAAAATAAAAGTTGGAAGTACTGTTGAAAATGTAAGTGTACTAATTAGCTAATTCTAATAATTTACGTTTCTCAAGTTGACAATTTCTATTTTAATTCTGTTAAATACAATCAATAAATAACATTCTGAAACAGTATAGTGGATACAGTAGGATTTTATCCTATATTAAACTGGACAACCATTGTCAGTTTGGAAATATTGCGCATGCTAAGAACAAGAAATTCCTTCGTTATGAAAACATGAATTAACACTCTAATTTCTTTAATTTAATTTTGTTACGTTAAGTCTTTGTGAACGGGCTTTAGTTCACTTTCGTTCATTGACATTCTCTAGCGATATTTTTGATATTTGTTTATTTACTTCGTTGCTAAATAAAGTTATTTTAAACCAATCAGCTGCTTCAAACTCTGCTCTATATTAAAAACATATTTCGTAATTTAAAATGAATCTGATCTAACTATTAGAAGGTGGCAGTTTAGGTACCTATAAATTAAAGTAGCAACACAGATATCATTATTGATGGCCCTGCATTTGCAAATATAAATATAACACCTTTTTCATATGCAAAATATTGCAACTAATTAACAAATAAAACAAAGAAAATCTTCAAATTGGTCGTTATCATGTTGAAGAGTTTTACAAACTCTTTAATATGGTTCAACGATTTAATATGATACCGACCAATTTCCGTAGAATTACTTGCTGACTAATGTGTACAGTGTTTGATAAAGAACTAACAAATTTGACAGATGTCATAAAGCAATTGTCAAACTAAAAATTTTGAATCAAGGTAAGAGTCTGATTTTATTTTTCATAGCAATTAACAAGAAACTCTTATATTTGAATTAATCAAAGACATACAATTTTCTTTCTACGGGTAACTTGATTAGAAAAAATATTGATCACGCGTTAGAAGATGTTCTGTACAATAATCAATATAATACAAAAAAAGAAAAAAAACATTTACTTTGGAAAGTCTTATCAACTAGAGACACAAGTCTAAAATTCAAATAAGCAACAGACCACTTGAAATAAACTGCTGGAGAAAAAATAGTGACATATTTAGATCGGACCTTTTATGGAACGTGAAGAATCAAAATAAAATGGAAGCAGTGAAAACCAAAACTCTCAAAATGTAGACAGTCAGAGAATCCCAGAAAGAGGTTTTAACGTGGATTAAGAGAAACAAATCAAATAAAATAAATGAAGTGAGCTTAAATGGCATGAAAAAAAAACAGAAACAAAAATGACAAAAAAAGTTACTTTTTTAATAGAAAAAAAATTTTTTTTTACTTTTTTAATCGAAGATTTTGCATATTAACAAATGACACGCTAAAGATGAAATATAGAAGAATTTAAGAACAAATATAAAGTTACGATTAAGTAAATTTGAAATTTGGATCTAATCAGAACAAATAGAGACAATGAAGGCGAAAGTCGAATCCACTTGAAATGCACACAAAGGCATGTTCGTCCGAACAAGATTATGGCCTGTACGTAGGATATAAGACGGGCAAAGTAGAATAGACTCAGAAGAATTGAATATAAAGACACTAATTATTTACTATTCTAAAACATTTAAGTTACAACTTTTTTTTCCAAAACAAGTCTCATTGAAATGCTGACATTTATTGCAGTTTTTGACTATTCACCTTCTTAGTTTTTATTTTGCATAACATTAATCGATTTCAAAAAAAACAATTTCTATTGAAGCGAAATAAGTTAATTTGATAATCTGTGAATTACCAGTGAACAGAATTGAGTTGAACCATTTTGCCGGTATAAACAAAAAAAAATAATTAAAACATACTTCATACACAACGAGTATCGATTTTTTTTTTAACAAGACGATAATTTTAGACATTCACTCAATTTAACGACTAATGTATTAAATATAATGGAGAAAGTAGTCCATCACCTAACTGAATAAAACAAAAACGTCATTTCATTGTAAGTTTTGATTTATAAAAATAGTATTTACATTGGAAAAAGATTTTTCCCATTTTTGCAGCTCATAAATTTTCCCGTTTTACTTTTATCAAGTTATAGGTGTAGAGATTTGAAGGAATAAACAAAATTTTAAAGCAATTATTGATTTAAATTTTGCAAAAGTCATAAAATCACAGATGACATTGATAAAGCGTCATCATTTTGTTTTTTATCTTTTTGTGTGCTTCTACTTTGTATGACGACATGGTCAGTACGCTTACCCTCACTAGCCTCAAATTCCGATGCGGATGCCGCCTCCAAATCACCAATAAGCTCCGTCAGGGTTTTCTCAATCTTCTGGAAATTTTCTATTCCTTTAATTGAATCCAGCATTTCGTTTATTAGCACTTTAGTTTGACTCGAGGAAAACTCAGTACCACTTTCTTCTTTTCTCTCATTTTCTTCCGTCGTCATTGGATCTTCTTGCGGGGTAGTTGGTTTAGGAGCATCGGTAACAAAGTCAATTTCATCCTTTACTTCACTAGCTTTGATAATTTCTTTTGGCGGAGTCGTGACTGGATTTACTACGTCTTCTAATATTCCCTCTGCAAATTTTTCTCTTTCGTTGATTTCAACGTCGACGATGTCATGCGTTTCCGCCGTCAATTCCGATTCTTCCATGGCTACGGGGTCGTAAATTAAAGGAACGGGTAATTCTTTCTTCCCTTGATTTTTCGCATCTTCGATTTTAATCGTCTTTGGCGTCTCGTTCACTAAAACCGGTGGATGTTGGTAATACGTGAAATATTTTTGTCCTTCATCATGTTTCGCCGTTTTCTCGTTCAAATCATCCAGTTTAAAAAATACCTGCAGTTCCTCGTCGGTAGGCTCATCGAATATTTCTTCGATGTTTTTGGTGTTCAAGTAAGCTTTGTTGGAATTGCCGAAGTAGTTATCGTCCGGATTTACAATTATATCTGGAGGATTATACACGGTGTTCATGTACTTCTTACTCGGAATAAAGTATTCGCCTGGGACACTCGCTGGAGAATTTATTGCCCAAGGTACTTCCCGATGGTACTTGATCGGCAGAAATATGTCGTCTAGTTCTTCGTCGAATTCCTCAGAAGAATCATACATTCTACTTCTTAAACTGGGTACCAGGCTTGCTTCAATGCTCGGACAGACATCCAGAGGCTCGTTTTTACTCATCCATAAGTTTTCATAGGAAATTTCACGTTTGGATATATCATGGCTACCATTAGCATCGCAATCTAGGTTTGTCGGAATTGCAAAAGTTCGGGCGGTTAAAACCACCAGGCACAAGCCTAGTGTTCGAATCATATTCAACAATACTGTATATTTTTGATCGATAGTTGTTCTTATAAAGTTACCAGTGGCATTAGTTAAAGAAATTTGAAGGTCTGTTTTTATTTTAATGTTAACAACATTTTTCAGTGAAGCGTAAATGAAGGACTGCTTACGCAAATATTTGTGTGAGTGAAATATGGACACAAGCACATATTTATATGTTTGTGTTGTTTGTTACGATAAACAATAATAAGAATGATAAGACTTTTATGCATATAAAAAATAGATTAAACGTAGATTTTAAAGTAAATATAAAAACAACTTTATTGACTTAAATATAATTTTTTTTATACTTGTTCGTCATTCTCTAACTAGACAAACTGTAATGAATGTATTTAAACAAAAATTGTTATTATATTGTCATTTATTTTGTATTATACAGGACGTTTCACACGATTTTTGTGTAAATTAGAATTTTAATTTTCTTGCAAAATTTATATCAAAATTGACATCGTATCACAAAGACTTTTAAGGGCCGTATGACACGGTTTAATTTTTGTGTATAATTTGAACTAAGAGAGAAGTAACAAAACAACTAATGAACTTTCACTATGATAGCTTGATTCTCTCTCACTCTGTAACAAGTTTTATTTAAAAATAACATCGTCTAGGTGCAAACACTTTTGATAATATAAATTACGTGACCACAAAAAATTCACTGTGACAACTCTTTTATATTCTTTTTAAATTTCAGATTACTGAAAAGGCAAATTATTTCCGAAAAATCACTGGATGCCATCGTGGTCGTGACACAACACTTAAAGGAAAGTATGTGAGTTCGATTCTCGTTAATTCACTCATATTTTCAATCAGGTCTGGCTTATCTGTGAAAAACCTACGAAAAATATTCCATCGTCAAAAAGTATTTTTTTCCTAATAAGCCTGCACTGATTGATCAGTTAGGTTTGCGTTACAAATTGTATAAGTTACACAGATTCGCGAAACAGGGATTTATTTCGCGCTACGCGACATGATGCACGTGCCAAACAAGTCGCCAATGAAATGCACAGAGGTGGAAAACGAATGGAAAGATTGCTGGAAGAGTTCGCGATAAGGGAAATTGCATCTGGTTTGCAGTATTTTTTGGTGTGTTTGAAAAAACCCCTGATTCCTTCTCACATTCAAGCATTAGCTTTAGGTAAGATAAATAAGTTATTTATTTATATCATCAGATCTTTTATTACTCATTACTTCTTAGTTATAAGTTCAACTTGAGAAATCCTATATATTGTCAATTAACAAAACAGAGTTCCATTTTTTTGAAAAAAAAGTAATAATTCTTTTATTACAATTTTTTTTCTAGATGAAAATCCGGGAATTGCACCGGAAGTAATTGCACATGACATTTTGGGCCTCCTTCAGGAAGAAATCTTTGATCGCCACGCCAAATTGATTATGGCTATTCTGGATTTGCTTCATCACGTTTTAAAGTATGCCCCAGCAGATGAATTATCGGGATGCAGCATTCCCATTAGTATGTTGCCTATCTTCTTCCGTTTAGAGGTAACTAAAACTGTTGCTAGAAAAGATAAAAGTAAAGTTTTTTTTCTTAATAAACTTTTAATAAACACTCAGTAACTAGAAAGTTACAGCAAGTTAAAGTTAAATTAATTAAGAAGCAATCGTTAATGCCCAAAAACTGCTATTCAAAGCACTGAGAAGTGCTGACTAATTAAAATAAACATGGAAAACAAGTAGACGTAAAAACTTACTTAAATGTCAAATGCTTTAAGTGTCAAAGTTAAGATAGTTTACCGTTATGGCACGGTTTCTCAATCACTAGTTTAACTTTAAGTATCAGTTTATTCCCATAATAATAATAATTATGAAAACAAATATTCCTATGCGTTGAAATGCAGAGTCTAAATTTTTAATACCTTTTGTGAATGTTTTGCGATTGATAAATTTTATTGATAAAATTATAAAAATTAATTAAATTTGTGTAAATTGCCAGTTACACAATTTTAATTAATTTTCATGATTTTCATCTGGCAAGAAAACTTGATTTGATAAAATTATACCTTATAAAATAAGTTTTATTAATTAGAAAGATTTCTACGTGCTCTTTTGATATTTTTTGTTGGATAAAATAAAGCAACAACAAATTATCAGCATTTGCAACAAACATGTTTCCTTGGAAACGTGAAAACTATTATATTATTTCTAATTTTTCCTTATTAATTTTCAGCGGTAGTAAGTGGCCGTGAATTTATAAAAAATTTAAACTGCTGTAACTTTCTTATTATTGGGTTTTGAATAAAAGCGAATCTTAATTCCTTAAAAAACGCTTTACTTTGATCTCCCCTTGCTACTCTTTCAATCTCCTCCATACGTTACGAAAGGGTGGTTTTATAAAATTTTAAAATTAAAGTCTAGTTCGATAACGTAATTTAAAAGAGACTCTAAATTTAAAGTCACATTCAGATGTAAAACGAAATAAGAAAACACATTTGTATACATATCTGAATAATTTTAAGGTCTCCTTTACATTTGGCCCTAAAGAAAAAGTACAAAACTAATTGGACAAATATTTGTTTCTTTTTCACACGTTTGTTGTACTGTGATTTAAAATGGTCATAAGGTAATAACAAATCAGGTCTCTGTTAGTTACAATTTGATCTTACTAAATAATTTTCGAATTAATTAGCTTTGTAATTTAATTTCTGCAAGTATTTCATTTTACAAGAAGTTGATACTATTTATTGTTTCAAAATTAATAAGTCATTGGGTTAATACACTCAATGTAGAACTTTGTTTTCATTGTTTCTAAGTGTGCAAAGCAGGAATGTGCTGCACGATCATGTTTTAATTGCGGAAGGACAAAGCAATATTTTGCAAGCTAACAGATTCGCGCACTGTACAAAGTATACATCGCTTAGGGCACCATTTCTCAACCTTTTTAAACATATTTTTATCTCTTTTATTTTCGTACGATCTTCTGTGTTTGAGACCCCCGGAAAATGAAATAGATTAAAAAACACTAAAGTAAACATATTTTTAATAATTACATAAACGGAAAACTAATTTTAAGCATAGCTACAAAAAAAAATTTTTTTCTACTACTTTTGACTTTGAATTTCTTTATTTAAAAAAATTCAAGAATTTGCTAAAAAATTTGAAAATTCTGTTGCAAGAAACGTAATACCTACATAAAAAGTTTTGAATTCGAATTTCTTTTGTTTTAAAAATCTTTCATCAAGAGGTAACAAATTTAAAAACATTATTTTTATTTGTTTATCATAATTTTCTATTTTTCAGTTATTTATATAAAAAGGTTTTAATTAATTTGGGTATTCTTAAAAAAAGTTGCCAGATTTTCTGTAAAAATTCTGAATTGAATTAGGAGAATTATATTTTGAACAAGGATTTTGAAGTAGCAAAGTTGAAATTACACTTTAACTGTTTATAGATACACACTCTTTCTAATGAGGTACCATCCGGCACGTTCGTACACTCTGCATGTCCCTGATGACATCTTTAGTAATATTCTATTTTTGTTATATGCAGGTGTATTTTTCGTACTTAACCATAAGGAAGTACCTTTGATTATATATATTACATGGATACACTTACTCCATAAGAAACACATTCAGACAATATTGCCAGGATACCCAACCTGCTTTTTACTACTTATCTTCTTCTACTATACAAAACTGGCATTAACGCTATCCTTTAGTTATTCCTTCACAAATACACGTGCGGTCACGTCTGATCACGTAGTTCGGCGAATTGGTTGTCAGTTGCACTTGTTGACAGTTGGAAGTTATGCCATTATACGGATAATTGTATCAAAATTGTGCCTATGGTATGTTTTAACATAATTTCATTATTTGTTAAATCCTAATAAGGCTGTTTCGTTAAACATATTTTAGGTTTAATAGTTTAATAAATTAATAAATTTTCCGCAAAAATAGCGCTGAATTTTAATTGAAATAGCTTTATGGCCAACTTATACTACAGAGAGGAACAGCTAGCAAATAAGTTGTCTTTGCTATGTGGGCAGTATACATTCTAAGCTATTGCTGCATCCATGGTAATATATATAATCAAAGGGAAGTACCTTATCTTAAGAGATACGAAGTTGGTAAATTGGGGTAAAGTTGCGTATTTTTGCTCCAATCAATAATCTGCGAACAAATTTCACCTATTTTTACATTTTTTTTGCTCATTAAAACCACTGAAGCTAGGCATTTTTAAGTCGGACATTGTTAAGGTACATTTTTATAAGGAATCTTTGTCATGTGATCAAAAATAAACGACATTCAATTTTTTATTTTCTTATAGACATCTTTTTTTCTGAATAACGCATAAACTTGATTAAATGAATTAGATTCTGGACAAAATTTAGAAATCATCGGCAAATAGTGCTTTGAAAACAAAAGGCAAACTTTTTGTTTCCAAAGAAAATTTAACAATTATGTATTTTGCAATTTATTATTTTCAATAATGTTATAAATTATTATTTATACCAGAATAATATCTAATGCGATAGAAATAACAAGATAAACAATTTCAACAGATACTCAAATTGTCTGCCCTCCAACTCTAACTCTATACATATTTCCACACTTCTTAAAATAAAAATTGCCTTTCTGAAATACAGTGTACGGCATTTAACAGGTTTCTTTAATAACTGTTTAATATATGAAAAAAAATTATACAAAATAAGTTTCATTTTTTCCAGTTCCACATACTTCAAAATTATTTTAAAACATACAAGGTGTTTTAATTGGTCTGTACGATCTGTAACTTCGTTATTTTAAATGAGTACGCTATATTTTATAACGAAATTGAGCTTATCAGGTAATTTTAACGTAAATTTGATGATAGTTTCCTATACCCAAGTTCAATAGTTTTTAGGAAATTACATTTATTTATTAGCTTTTATAATTATTATCTCATTAACGAAGAAAACTAGAAAGCATATATTCTGGTATTTTTCCAAACTAAGTGGAATGAATCTATTGCTGAAAAAATTTACAATATTTTAAAGGCTTTTTAAATGGAATGGTATTATTTTTGTCGTCGTTAGATTTTCTATAAAATTAATTTCAATTGGCTATACACTTCTGTTTACCAATTATTGACAGTTGAGGAGATATTTAATATTTCTTAATTTCTACATTTTAACCTAAGTTACCTACAGGGAATATGGCCAATGTTGGTAATATGGCCAGTTCGTTATATTTCCCAAACTATTAATCCAATTCAATAGTGTTACTAAATGTACTCTCAAAACACCCATCTCTAATATATGTCATTATTATAAGTTTCCGTTAGATACCACCATTTTCGATCCAGGTGTATTAATGGCCAATTTCCTACAGGTGACTGTGTTCGTTATAAATTTTTATGTCCAGAAAGTGAAGAAGATTAAAATTGTTATCTTTATAAAAAAAATTTATGTTAAAATATTATTTGCTTTGTTTTCTTAAATATATATGGAACCAAGTATAAAACGTTGATTTCTTTTATTTTTTTATAATTACTTAGTAATAAAAAAGTGCATTTGTCGACAATATGGCCATATACCAGCATTCTGTTTGCAAAATGTAGGGAGAATTGTTTATTTCATCACACTTTTCAACGATTCTTTGGGTAAGTTCCTGTAAATCATTAACGGGCGTTTTAAAAATAAAATTTTTCAAGTAGGGCCAAACAAAGAAATCCAAATCTAATTAAGCGATCCAAAAAACTCTTGAAGGACATTTAAAGTATTTCTAGCAGCATGGGCCGTTGCACCATCCTGATGGAAATATTCAAATTGCAACTCGTCATTATGCAGTTGATTAATAAATGGATGCAAAATCTCTTCCCGGTATCTAAGTGCTGTTAGTGTGCCATTAAAAAATATTGGACCTATCAATCTTCTCCGATTTAAACCTATCCAAACACCAATTTTTTGTGGATGGAGTAGGACTTCAATGAAAATATGAAGGTTTTCTGTACTCCAGATCCTCATATTTTGGGAATTAATCTATCCTGTTAAATGGAACCAGGTCTCGTCGGAAAAGAAAGTTTTGTCCAACATCGTCATTATCAATATATTTTAA
Source organism: Serrognathus titanus (assembly GCA_039766575.1). Taxonomy (NCBI): domain Eukaryota; kingdom Metazoa; phylum Arthropoda; class Insecta; order Coleoptera; family Lucanidae; genus Serrognathus; species Serrognathus titanus. Next base: position 24,727,555 of record CM077913.1, read on the forward strand.
AAACCAATGACAGTATCTTCGCCTTGATTCAAAATCTACTGGAAGCAATTCACGCACGGCAATCAACCGATAAGAAAACATTTGTAAGTCCTTTCTTATAATAGTTCTGCAGATCCCGACAGAAAGATCAACATGTGACAGGTGACGGATGGAAATGCGAGGAGCATCAGTCATAATTTGTCTCACATTTTTAAGTACCTCATCAATTCTTACGTTAGGTCTACCTGATACCTGTTTTCTAGCCACACTGCCAGTTTCTCTGAATAGTCCTGTAGAGTACTGAAGTTGATTAATAAATTTGTGGTACAGAAATACAGTTTCTGTAATTTTTTCCTGAAATTCGGCAATACAATCAGAAATAGAATAGGTCCATTCGCCATTAATTTTTTGGGCGTTTCGAAAGTAGGATTTAACCATAAAATATTTTTCTTCCAATGTGAAAACCATTGTCAAATCAAATCAATAAAACAATTTTTTAAGTTATGTTTGTTTACTTGTCTGTTTAGGGTACGAATCAAATAAGAAACATGCGAAAAAATGAAAGGAATACATTAGATGGAAACTTTTTGTACACATGTTATAAAATTTTTCAAATCTGCGTTTATTATGACAACGTAAACATATTAAACAGAACTCCCAAATTTTTGTTTCCTTTTTTTTTTCATCGTCCAAGTTCCAAGCTTTCTGAGCTTGTCAAGAAGGCGTTAGACTAGTAATTCTTATATTGTCTGTTGCAGCTGCGACCTATTAGGCTTTTCTCCCTCGGTATTCATCTTACAATGTGGAGAAACGTAAAAAACTCAGTACGAAGGAGCCGGTATATATCCGACACATAAGTGTTCTATCTCTATAGGTCAGGTATTTCAGTCATAGGTTAACTTTAAGCTTCAGTTTATTCCCGTAGTAACAATTGTTTCTATAGCAATAAACTGAAGCTTAAAGTTAATCTGTGGCTGACCTATATACCGGGCCATAGAACCCATAATATGCACAAGGAAAGAGAATCGAACCCACACCAGCGGGCCTAACCAATTTGGTCATGCAACCATCATTCGCCTTTGCAACCACTGCAACCATTATTCCTAGGAATAAATAATTATTAACGTAAAATCGTGAAAACTTTTACATTTTTTTAATAACTTAGTTATGCAGTATCCAAAGTAAAATTTCTTCTATTATTTTACATTTTTGAGTCACTCTTTTGCAGGACGCTTTGGATCTTTGATAATATTTTTACAACATAAATTAAATTTAAATTCCTTATGCCTTAGGAAGGTCAAATTTAAAAATGTCTAATCTTCAATGATTTTTATAATAAAAAAATAAAAAAGAAAATAATGAGCTTTTTTTAATACTTTCAAAACAGTAAAAAATAAACTCTGCAGGTTATTGATTTGGGACAAAAATACACAACTTTATATCTTTTAAGATAATCAAATCCCTATGGTTATACATGGTGTCTGTTTTTTAAAACCAGACACAGAATTTTTTTTTTATATTTTCCATTTTCAGACTGAACACATCAGCCAGTGGCGCAGAGTAGCAATGATTTTCGTCGAAATGATTCGTTTCGCTCCTACATATTTCGACATCGACGTCAACGATTACGATAACTTTGGAATTCTGGAAAATGTACATAATTAAATCTATACTTCATAATTAGAACAAACAATAAAATTGTTCTTTTCAATTTAGTTCGCCCATTATAACCGCGGAGTGAATCATGCCCTCTTGCAACAAAGACTCCTGGAAATGAACGTGGTGTTACGAAGGTACATAATGAGAACAGGTACTTAAGCTTAGGTAATTCGATTAAATTAATGCAGCGCCCTTTCAAATATCCATTTCTTCAATTAAAACAAGCTTTAATTGACAGGTAATCGAGGAGATACTTGCTGTTACGAAGTGCTTCGGCCCAGAAGATCTTCGCCGAGAAGAAGATTGCTTAGAAATTATTCTACTTCAGCCAACCACATACAATTATAACTATTATTAATTTTAAGTATGAAAATTGGAATAAAAAAATAGTAAAATACGTCTGTCTGTTTTAGTTATGCAATTTTATCCATTATGAGGATGAAACGCAACAAGCTCATTGCTCCTCTATGCCTTACTCCCTTAATTCTACTGAATTCTTCCCAAATTAAGTTGTCAATTAGGTTTAATACAAAAAATACTCCTAATGATTTTACTAACACCCCGATATTTTAATGTTATCCAAGCTTGTTGCAAGTCACCAAAACTTAAAAATAATCTATTATCGTAGGTATGCCAGGTTTTTTCTCTATGCTCGGTACGAATTTGCATTAATCGTCATTCACTTAGTATTAAAAAGGGAGAGAATCATATCTATCATTTACTATTTTGGTAAAATGATTAAAAATGGACAACATACACGTTTCTGAACACTTTGTACTCTAGGTGTTCAAAGTACACTTCTGTGTAATAAAATTAAGCACAGTAATTATTTTATAGTTTATACAAATCATAAAAAATATGTCTGCCAACTTGTAAGACAAAGTTCTATTAGGTACAGTTATTAAGGCACTTTCAAGGTTTTCATTTGACTCTGCCTCGTATTTTATTCTGCCAATTTATCTTTGTTCTTTACATCCGTTTTAAACTGTAACATAGTTCAGTGTGACTAATTTTATTGCACCTAATTTTATTGTACTTCTCTTAGCCGCCATATTTTTTTTAAATATAATCAATGTCGTTTTGTGAAATGTCTTCTCTTTTTTTGATTAAAAAAATAACCCTACTATAATTGTTTTTAATTAAATTATTTTAATAATATCTCTATTAGTTTAAATTAAAAAGTTATAGAAAAATTAGCTGTATCTTGAATGAAAACGGTTGATTTTCGGACTTGGTGTTTATTAATACTTTTGTGTTTGTATTAAAAAGTTTTATAACTGGGTAATATTTTTTTAAAAGCCCTGTATATTTACTCACTTGTACAGTACGTATAATCATGATATAATAAACATCCCTTATCTGGAGAACTTTAAAAATCTTATAGCGTTTTCGACTGATTGCTCTAGACTAGAGCAATCTCAAATTATTTCCATCTTGTTTTAATTTCATGTAATAACATAGGAAAGAGATACACTCAGAGTGAAAACGTTATAAGGCAAGCATTTGTTCAACGGACCTACTCCTGATTCGTATTGCTCGTGAACAGTGCAGAATTTTGTTAATCACAGGCTGTGCATGATTAACATTTTCTGGGTTAATAAAAGTTTTGCGCTTTCTTTCACCTGACTTGTCAATAGGTAAAACATTGGCTACCCAGGTACCCGAGTATTACTCGTATAAATGTTTTCTGGATATCATTTTTTTTATCTGGGTACCTGGGCAGAAGACATCGGGTACCCAGGTACCCGACTACTACCCGTATAATTATTACCCAGGTGTCAGTTTTTACTCGCATACCCGTTATTACCCGTGTAATTTGTAATGAACGGAATTTGATATTTTATTCGATTAAATACAAACGAAACGGCTAATATGTCCACATTTAAATTTAAAAATTCACATGAATCATTTGAAATCAATAACTCTACTCTTCCTCTTCAATAGTTCGAATGTATTTTAGAAAATCATTTAGGTTTGCCAAAAATGTTGCAGTTGGTTAGAGCTCCTTCATTCATTTCATTCTGAGTAATATCAGGAAAAAATACTGATTATATAACTAGTGCTACTAGATTTCAAGACTTCATGTTCAAAAAATAAATTCAGCTTCTCAGATACTATACAGTGCTAATATAAAGTCTCTTCTCCCCATATTAATTTTGGAACCAAATAAGATAGAAAGTTCAAACACAAACCAAATCAATGTATATAAAAACAGTAATTTTTGAGATTTAACTAGAACTTTATAAACACAGGTATTCTCATCTGCACTTTTGACTTGCGCTCCGTTTGTCGTACTACAAAGAATTCCAAAATGCATTGACGGTTTTTGGAATTGAATAACTTTTTAATAGTTGAACTTACAAAATTACAAACACAACATCATAATCTACAATTCTGGGAGTTTTTTACTTAAAAGTTGAATGGCATAGAAGGCATCCTTTTTCTGCTAACATTCGTCTAGCCGTCGCACGAAATCATACATCACCATGCCTAGCATTTACAATGGAATTGCTTCAATTTCGTTTCAGCTCTTAAAGACTAAGGGGTCTATTACTCCATACACGACTTTTTTTAAAATCCCCTCAAAAAAAGGCCAGCACTGTTAAGTCAGGAGACTAGGCTGACCAGTTTATATCCCCTTTAGAGGTGTGCAATGTCGATACTTTCTGGTATCGAGTAGATACTGATACTTTTGTAATTGGTATCTGATACTTTAGATCTGATACCGATACTTTGAAATGAAATACAAATTTCCAACTAGGTAATAGGTATTTAAGGCTTCAGTTGACTCAATGCAGCAGGACTTTTAATTTAAATATTGTTAGACTTCAGAAAGTATATGATATTGACACTAGCAGTGGGCATTAATCCAATAAAAGTACAATTGAATATTTTATCAGGAAAAGAATATCTTTTGCAAAATAAAAATGAACAAAATTTTTTTTATTATTGAAAGATCTTGTCCGCATCGGTGGTCTTGGTCGGCATCGGTACCCAAATTAAGATATAAATAAATTGTCGAATTCGTACACGAGTACGAGGTTTGGTCGCGATGTCGATACTCGGTATCTGATATATTTGTAGCTTGGTATCTGATACTTTCGAATCCTCCCAGTATCGGATACAAAATATCAGATAAATACTTTTTGCACATCACTAATCCCCTTGCGAGAAACTAAACGGCCGGGAAACATATTGTGACGAATTAAGGCGACAAATGAGTTATACACTCGCCTAGCCAGCGGCGGCTCGCCGTAGTGTATAATTTGAGATAATTCCATCGTTTGAAATAATTCCATCGTCGAAATACTCTAGGGGAGAAGCTGCTGGAAAGCCTCTCCGGTTTAAATACGCGCGCACGGGAAACTGGAGGGCAGACTTCTTTAGTTCGACGTAGAGTTTAGTTACTGTGTAATCGCTCGGCTTGTGAAAATAAATTATTCATATTCTGTTCTAAATAAAATCAGCGTTAAATTTTGTTAATAAATTAGTTATTAGTCTCATCGAGTATTTTATTTAAAAATAAATCAAAACGAATTTTAAACTCACTATAATATCAAGCAACATATTATACTGATTCGTAGTATGGCTCGTTGCCCAATCCTGCTGAAATTTGTAATTACCATCAAATTTTTCATACCTTAGTTGGAAAAAAGTGTTACGGTATGCCCGTTCCCTCCAAAATTATGGGCCAATAATTCCTGCGGGTGACATCGTACAGCCTACGCTGTTCAATTTTTAAGTAAAAAAAATCTCCCAGAGTTGAAGATTTAGATATGGAGTTTGTATTTTAAATTCAACTATTACAAAGTTATTCCATCCCAAAAACTTTAATGTATGCCGTTCTTATTATGCCAGTTGACAATCAAATGTTTTTCTAAGTTTTCCGCATTGAATTTTGCCATCTATTTGACAATATGTTTTTATATGTCGAAAATGTTCTTTCGACATCCACCGACGTGATGGTGCAACATGGTGAGAATCTAAATCCAAATCTAAATCATTATCATTAGTGGATTCTAATGATAAAATATTTGATATTCGAGTTAATTGTTTAAAACAACGTTATTGGTTGTTACGCTACTAAATTTCGTAAGTATTGAGATTATTTTTAACAAATTTTCGAAATCTGATACAATTGCAATTTGATTCTATTAAACTCACTTGCTCTGTCTCTAATTTTTTAATAAAGCTACTTAAGTTACTATAATGAGCTTTAATATAGATTAACTGATCTATGAGCTCACGTTTTTCGTACAGACTTTTACATTTTGCAATTGATTCAACTAAATCAGTGAAATCTAACACAATGTTTTTATACTAGAAAAGTTATTCGCGTGGAATATGGCCGAGTCTAACCACGTTTCCCCATCGGGTAATAACGGGTTCAGAGGTAAAGGAACGTTCGGTAATTTTTCTTCATACACTTGCACTCGAAGGGGCACTTTAATAAATATTTTTTTATATTCAGAATTAGTGAATTCATTAATGGAAACTGACATTTAATTTCCTCGGCAACTCTATTCCGGGTGCTAAACAGATCACGTGAATTAAATGTTTGTAAAAAAAAATAATTTTGTCCCTGCTTTAATCATATGCGAAGCTGATCTGGAATTAAAAGAATTTTATCAGTTGGAAGTAGTTCCCCATTCTTAAGAATGAAAATTTTTTTACGCACTAGGGCGTAAAGTAAATTGTAAAATGGGTTTCTTTAATGTTTTCAAAGCATTATCTAACCCAAATGTAGATTAAAGCAAAATAAAAAACCAGAAAAATGTAATTACTAATGTAAACAAAGCAAAAAATAGATTTTTAGGGTATAATAGTATATTTCAATTACTTACTGACGTTTTGCAAAACTGACTGTTCACTCTGTCGAAGTGAATAACAGTAACAAATAATTAGCCTACTAATTAAAAAAAATTCTGTTTCCCTTTTTCATATAAGAAATATTATTTGAAATTTGTTCGGTTGTAATAAAAATATTGTGTACAACACATGTGTAAATGTATTCATTTTAGGTCTGTTCCATACATCAGGATTTTAACAATAATAATTCTTTAGTAACATACGGCCATACAAGATGGGCGCATATGTTAACTTAATTTAGTTTGTCCAACAGTACAATATACTAAACAGGACATATAGAAGATATGAAATTACAAATTAATATAATTAATTTACTTTAAATAACAATAAGGTACAACCTAAAAATACACATTTTATGATTTTTAATGAACAAACAAAGATATCACAAAATCCTTAGATGTATTGTTAAAATTATTACACATATAATAGTAATTGGTGCTCTTAATAACACATTTATTCGACAGCGGGGAACAAAAAACTAAGTTTAAGTTCTGAAGCGTTCAAAATCGTACTGAGCATGAACACTGCACAAAATTGGATATAAATTTCATACTGCACATGATTTGAACGGTTCAAAACTGAAAATTCAGTCGAATGGAACAGACCTTTTATCTCATGCTACTATTCGCACACTCAGCTAGCACCTCTTTTAAAATAACTTTAGATTGGTAAACATTTTTGTCATTAACTCTAAAATAAATTAAGACTGTTAAAAACATCATTGGATATAGAATTAAAATTTCTTTAAAATTAAAACACTCCAAAAACATTAGTAATTCATTGTGGTTTAATAATAAATTTACGATCAATTTTTAGGCAAATAGATTCCATACAATCATTTTTGCCCTTTTCAATCCCATTATGGTATTTGAAAAATCAATATTTACTTCCTTTAGACAGTCCACAATTACAACAAACAAATTAAAATCCTTCACATTTATTAAGAGAGTTTACAATATGTACATTATTGATAGTAGTGAGTTGACATAGAAAAAAGATTAAGTAAAAAAATTAGAGTTTCTTTGCCTTCCTATACACATATATCACGATAACACATTCAACAATCTTACAAGCAGATAATACATACATACCTGATTTAATCACACAAACAAAACCACATATATAGTTTATTATACCCAGAAAACACAATATGATCAATCATTAACGTTCACATTACACAGTGGATTTATTGTTACGTTTACTCCATCGCTTATGATATCTTTTAATTGCAAAACCTCAGCCTCACGTTCTTGTAAGTTATTACTGTAAGATTCTTGATGTAACAACCAGGCTTGATTTTTACCTACTTCTGCAGTTACAACTAAAAATAATTGCTTATCTTTATGATCTATTTCTTGCTTTAAGTATTCTATCAAGTCGCTACACTGAAACAAAGAATATATAATTTGATTGCTTATGTTAGTTTGGAAAAATACTCTTCCAATAATATGTGGCACATCCAACTTTGAATCTAAATTATAGTAAGTACCATTTATTTGTCTGAGCGTTACCCAATGTCTTCGACGTAATGGCAATGTTATGAAACTGAGTTTATATTCGCTAGGCACATTTAATATGAACCCAAATATATTCTCAAAGTTCAAGCAACTGGGATCTCTAAAACCAAAACGAAACTTAGATATTTTAATTTTATAAAATGTTTCAGCTACAACTTTCTCTTATCGAACCAAACGGCTTCGCATTCACGAGATTGCAAAGCCTTCATAAGCACGTTTATGTCATAGTTTCCCAGGCCTAACATAGACTTGTGAGGGTTAATCCAAACATCAGGGGACAGTGAATAACATATCGAATCCAGTTCTTCTTTCTTGTATGCATCTCGTGATTGAAACAGATTGTTTAAAGCGTGAAGAGCACACAGTTCCCTCACCTGTCTTTCATGATATATGCCGACTGAAGACATGCCAACTTCGAATCACAGTTTAGAAACAGAGAGCATTTATAAAAATGTGAGGTTAGGTTGGTGGATGTAATTGCATGTGTACGATAAAATTTAGCAATTCAATCGCAGTTCGATACTGTAATTCGATAAAAATAAAACTTAATAACTAATAAAACAATGTATTTTGATTTTAGAGAAATCAGTAATTCAATTTGCAAATTATTTGACTAATGTTGGTAATCAGTGTGCCAACTTGTTTTCCTTGGGATAAAAATTTGCCTTTTCCCCCAAATTTTCTTTTTGAGCTATTTTTGTGCATTATTATCTTAAAATATAGTAATTTTGTTTTCAAAAATTCACTTTTTTTCAAGAAATTTTCCTCGTTGCAGTTTTAAGACAAAAATAATTACGAATTGGAAACATTCACATAAATTAGCAACAGTGTTGCCAGGTCCAAGAACTTTTCATCACCAGTCTGAAAGTTCTAAAATCACCAGAACAAGCTTCATCATTATAATTTTAATATTAACAAATTCAAAGCAATATTTAGTAGTTTTAGCTAAAAATACAAAACAAAAGTATTTTTTATTTCAAAATATGTGCTGTTCATTTTTTTTATTATATGCCCACCTGCTGCAAGTTCCTAAACTTATCAAATGATCGATCGACATGAAAATATGTTATAAAAAGTGATTTGTACATGTTGTTTTTTTTGTACAAAGTGGTTCAGAAGAACTGTTTGAATTGGCTGTTTGAATTGGCAATACAATTAAGAGTATTTTCTTATTCGGCTATTTAGAACACTGCAATTGGATATTTGTTTTGTTGGTTTATTTGACGTCCTGAACAGCGACAGATTGTAGGTTGTGTGATTGCGTTTAAATTTGGATTTGAAATGTTAATTGACGGCTGTAAGTGTCAAGCTGTCAATAACCGGAAGTTACTGCGGCTGTACCTTTTAAAAACTAATATTCAGCACTGCCAACTTAAACAGTATATTCTGGCTACTTTGTAGTACTACTTGTTTTGCACGTAAAAGACCTGTTAAGGTTGTTTCGGCCAGCGAATTATTAATCAAATAAAAATCACCAAATTAATCTAAAAAACAGAAAAAAAAATCTCCTAAGCACCAGAAGAGTATAACTATCACCAGATCTGGTGCAAAATCATCTGGCAAATACCGTTGAGAACAGTGTTGCCAAATTGATGTGACAGTATCCCTTTTCCCCAGGCAAACCATAAAATTTCCGAAAGTACGCAGGTTTTTTTCAAATAATACTCCAACGTTACCAAATTGTTATTTACAATATATTTTTATCAGCAACTAAACACCTAAATGTATAAAGAGTGTTTTTTTTAATCTGCCTTGAAGTTGGCCTTGAAAATTTATCTGTGAACCATCCTGTGAACCTTCATCAATTCATCATCGTCACAGTTGTCAATTTGACATTTGAACTTGCGTTTAGTGATGTAGCCGGCTAAAAATTTTTTTTAACTGACCGCGTCTTTTTATCCGGACCAAAAACGATCGAAAACGGCAAAATATATGAATCTGTTTTTTAATGTGATTTTCGTATTGCACCGTTTATTCTGGTCATTTTCATACCAAATACTTCTCAGCAAACAAGGTCACGTGATACTCACGTCAAATTTTAGTTAACTTTTGTCACCGTATAACGTCAAAAATCACGTTAACATGACGTAAAAATGACGGCAAAAAGTCACAGGCCAAAGGCGTCAAAATACGACGAATAAATGACGTTTATAAATCACGTATTTGGAACGTCAGACTTTTGTGAATTAATGGTATGAACCTATATTACAGCTATATTACGGGAAAAATTTATAAAAAAAACGCATAAACATTTTCATGAAAACATATATTGCAAATACACATATAAATAAAAACAATATATTCTATAAAAATATAAACATCACTTTTAATACCTATAACATCTGCTCAGGAGAGCCTATAACGCATGTATAGTGGCATTGATACCCATATTATGTCAAATTTCAACAAAAATAAATAAGATAATATCTTTTTTAATTTAAATGTTTTACAATTAAAGTAGATTCTTTCGTAATAAAGTAGTTTAAAACGGACACTAAAATTGGCACTAATGCTCTACGTTTCGCTATCGTTTGATAGCTTCGTCAGGAGTGAAAGTAAATAAACTTTATTTATTTTAAATTTGGTTTCTCACATAAAGCGTTCATTAAATGTTTTCATGTAAACTAAAGAAATTAAAAATTTAAGAAAAAAAAAACTCTTTCCTAACACATTATATACTGCCAGTTACACAATTTTAATTAATTTTCATAAAAATTTAAGGATATTTCAAAAACAGCATTTTCAAATCAAATAAAATTAACTTGTAGTTGCTTCCAGTTATACTGGAACTATCATTATACTTAGTTTTAATGGCACGCTACATTTTTTGTTAGGTTCTTGAACTCTGCACGTAAAAATAAAAAAAAATTGTAATTCCCTATACCTAAATTGCACAATTTTGGAGATATTTTGAATCTTTTTAATGTATAATATGCATCTTAAAATTCTTAAATAATCTATTAAGGTACAGGTATCTAAAATATACCACACCGCTTGAAGATATTTTCGTATAGTATTTATTTATTTATGTTTTTGATCTATTCAAAATTATATTCGTTACTTTACTTAATTCTGAGACGAAGTGTACTTTTGTACTTTTCGTATTTTTTGTTTTTTTTTTTTTTTTTTAATTTTGTTTCAGATTATAACGTAATTTGTTCTAGAATTTCTGAATCAAAATTACCGGCGTATGAAAGTGTTGCATATGACAGAATTAGCGAATAAAAATAATATTTTGAAAACGCTTTATAACATTGATGAACTAATTTTTCATCAATTACTCGGCAAAATGACTCGTATTTATAATAACATTGAATTATCATCACTAAATCAATTTTTAGATTAGAAGGTCAAATAATTATTTACACAATCAAAGCAATGAAATTCATATTACCATAAGTAGTATAACACAACTAACGAAATGATTCGATTCATTTTACTTCTTGTATTGAAACTCTTACGTAAGTAATTCAACTATCAACTATATTTTTAAAACTTAAGCGATCAGTTTGGAATTTTATGAAAAATATCTAAAGAAAGAACTTTTTTTGTAAAGTCTTTTCCTACGTCAGATAGGTACAGGTATCTGTCTATCTGATACTATTAACCTTCGCAAGTTGATAAATAATCCTAAAATGTATTTTAAACAATTAAAGTAAATCATTTTGAATATAGACTTTTAGAAATAATATAAGACAGTAATCAATTAAATATTTATTTAGTTATTCAGGCCGAAGAAAAGCCCCTCGTAGAAATAAACGATGGGTTAGTTCAAGGAACTTTTCAAACGTCAACGAATGGACGTACCTTCGTAGCTTTCGAAGGTATCCCTTTTGCAGAACCTCCCATTGGAGAACTAAGATTTAAGGTAGTCCAACACAATAATTTTTTTTTTCTTTTTTAACTATACTGACCGCAAATCTGCGTATCTGCATTTTTCACTTTTTACAGAATTTCAATTTTTAGTTTTAATTTAATGAAGTCCTGAAAACTGAAAACTATTACATAATTTTATGAAATTGTATGCAGTGTAGATATGGGAAAACTGACCTAGTGTAAGGTAAAGAAAGCGCTGCACAATTTCTAGGCATTAACATTGAAATCTCATTTTTTTTAAAAGTGTAGATACCCCCTTTGTACTTAGTAGGGCAGTAGGATACAAGATGATTCAGGCTTAATTTTGATAACTTCAAGAATCGATAGAACATCAGAAAATAATGGGGCTTTCTTTAATAAAAATTGTCAAGAAGCGCTTTATTTTCTAAGATTAATTTGAAATGAAGATTAATATAAAAACAAAATCAGTATAAATCTCAAAAAAAAAGAGATTTGTTAAAAAAGCATTACTCCAATTAGAATGTGTTTTTAACGAATTAATCAGTGTATTTAGGCGTTGGCGCTTTTTGAACGGAATTATTTTTCAATTCACAGTATTCCAAGAATTTATTTACCCTTTATACACAATTATTTTAAGATAGTCTCAAATAAACAATCCAAAAAATTTCAATTTCAAAAAATGACTTTAATAATTTCTTTTTAAAGTTGAACTATTACATCAAATTTTTCTTTAAAAAGTGGGTGGTATCATTTTCTGTGCTGATCACTATCACCAAGATTTGGAGAAAAGAATTGTAGAAAAATATACTTTAAAACAGAATGCTTGGTAACCCCTAAGAAGCTCATTGACAGTTGCCTTCATGGCATAATTTTGAGATTCTGCATTTCCTAAAAAAATAATTGTGCGATTGCCGTAAAAGTGGTTGAGTTGGGACCCATCATGCGCTTCTATCTTACATTATTTATTTTATAATGTAAACTAGCTATCATCTTCCGCAAAACATCATAAAGTCATTAGACAATAAAAATTGCTTCAAGAAAGTCAAAGCAGATTTGCTATTTATACTAATAACATATATACAAACAGTTTTTCTATCTAGTGTGTTGCTCTCATTTTTTCGCATGTTCACATGTTCTTTACTTGATCCGTACCCTAAACAGACAAGTAAACAAACATAACTTAAAAAGATTGTTTTATTAATTTGATTTTACAATGGTTTTCACACTGGAAGAAAAATATTTTATGGTTGAATGTTGAATCCTACTTTCGAAACGCCCAAAAAATCAATGGCGAATAGATCTATTCTATACCTGATTGTATTACCGAATTTCAGGAAAATTTTCCAGAAACTGTACCACAAATTTGTTATTCAACTTCAGTACTCTGTAGGACTATTCAGAGAAACTGGCAATGTGACTAGAAAACAGGTATCTGGTAGGCCTAAAGTAAGAACTAATGAGATAGTTGAAAATGTGGGACAGATTATGACTGTACTCTTCCCACTTCCATCCGTCACCTATCACAACAAGTTGATCTTTCTGTCGGGACCTGCAGAACTATTCTAAGAATAGACTTGCAAATGTTCCCTTACCGTTTGACTGACGTGCATGAATTGCTTCCAGTAGATTTTGAACCAAGGTGAAGATAGTGTTTTTGATTTTTAGACAATACTGGCAATGACAATTTATTGGACAAAACTTTCTTTTCCGATGAGGCCTGGTTCCATTAACAGGATACATTAATTCCCAAAATATGAGGAGAAAACCCTCATATTTTCATTGAAGCTCCACTCCATCTACAAAAAATTGGTGTTTGGAGAGGTTTAAGTAGAAGATTGATAGGTCCAATATTTTTTAATGGCACACTAACGCCACTTAGATATCGGGAGGAGGTTTTGCATTCATTTATTAATCAACTGCATGATGACGAGTTGTAATTTGGATACCTCCAGCAAGATGGTGCAACGGCCCATGCTGCTGGAGATACTTTAAATTTCCTTCAAGAGTTTTTTGGAGATCGGATAATTAGCAGAAATATGGCCTCCGCGATCTTGTGTTCCAACTCCTTTGGATTTCTTTGTTTGGCCCTACTTGAAACAAATTATTTTTAAAACACCCATTATTGATTTACAGGAACTTACCCAAAGAATCATCAAAAAGTATGATGAAATAAACAATTCTCCCCACATTTTGCAAAATGTGGATGGATGTCGCAAAAGAGTTAGAAAATGCCTCGAAGAAGACGGAGGCTATTTTCAACGTCTGTTGTGAATTCACGTTTTCAATGTTTTATTTTGTTTGGTTTCAAATACGTAATAAATCGTAAGTATTGGTTATGATTCCTGTTGACGTTATGTCAAGGTTAAATGTCAATTTGTCGTTTACTAATCAAATAAGGAACATACGTGAACATGCGAAAAATGAGAGCAACACATTAGATGGGAAAACTTTTTGTACACATTTATTTATATTTGTTATTTGTGACTATAATCTATGTATACTTGTGTACATACTTTTTATATGCATTTTTATTTCAACATAAGATATAAATATTATATAACTAATTCTGTCCCGCCACTATTTTTTTTTTATATGAACTACACGACTAATGAAGCACACAGAGGGGGATAATTGGGCAATCTGGTTGCCGAAATTTCTGTCATAAGCAGTTGATGGGGGTACTGCTTATTCTCACGCTTTGTGAGCAATTTCTGGGCGATCAGATTGCGGTAATCGTATTGTCTCTGTGCTCCTTTACAGGAATTTAATGACTCAATATTACCTTTGCATATGCAGAAGAACTGTTTTTTAACTCAAATCGAAGAATTGATGAAAAGACGATATTCTTCTGCCTTGTATTCATAGCCTATTGCAAGTAAATTGTTGATATTATTGAAAAGTTTAAATCGCGACATCTTACGATCGTCTTTTGGCCTAGCATTGCATTGAGATTGACAAATTGTAGTCAGTTTGCCACTTAATAAATCATCCCATACAAGACGATCAAACGTGCTATCGAAGCATATTGATAGTTTTTAAATGTTTGTTGCAAGTCGGTTTTGATTGTAATAGATTACTGACGAGATCCCAAATAGAGCCGAAGGAGCTGTACAGAGGATGCTCGAGGAATTAACTTATATTTTTCTTATTAATGACTTTCAGTTTGTTACAATCAGCGAGACAAATTGAATAAAGATTGGGAAACCATTTTTTCCTTACTACTGGAGTACTATCACTAGGACAGGTTGGTTTGATTGACGAGGCCCCGAAACAGTTGTACAGAGAGGATGCTGGAGGAATCCATTGCAATAAAAACCGACTTGCAACAAAATTGTTAATATTATTGCAAAAAAAGACTTTCAAATGCAGGAAATTGTGATTACATTCTTTCTGCCGACGAGAAAGGCTTTTTCAGATAGTGACAGTTTATCTACGGACATATTAGTTAATGTAAAGATTTCTACAGAATGTAACATTTATGTAGTAAAATAGAAAATATCGTCAATATAGAAAAATTCATCTTCAAGAAAAAATTATTTGTGACATGATGGCGAAATTTTAAAACTATTTTCAAAACCAACAGGAAACTAATATTTTTATTAAGTTTGATTAAATAATTACTAATAAATAAAATTTCATTCAGGAACCCCAACCTGTAAAGCCTTGGTCCGGAATACTAGTTGCAAATACTAAGTACACCTGCTTACAAAGTGGAACTTTTAATCAATCATCAGTAGGTAAATCTTATTGTTCAAAAATGATTATATATTTTGCAGTTGTTTATTTCTATATGTAGGACACGAAGACTGTTTATATATAAATGTTTATGTGCCACGACAAAAAATAAACCCGCAAGAACGACTCGATGTTATCGTTCATATTCACGGGGGCGCTTTCATGGTTGGAAGTTCCACTTTCTTTTCCGGTCCTAAACATTTGATGGACAGAGATGTGATTGTCGTTTCTGCCAACTATCGACTCGGTCCTTTCGGTAAAACAAAAACAATTTGTAATTGTTGTAATTACATGAGTTTTAGGATTTTTAAGTACCGAGGAATCTCACATTACTGGAAACTTTGGACTAAAAGATCAAAGTTTCGCACTTCAGTGGACCAAAGATAATATCGTTGCTTTCGGGGGAAATTCTAATTCTATAACCATTACAGGATTATCAGCTGGTGGTGCTAGTGTACACTTACATTATTTTTCACCAATGTCAAAGGGTACTTGTTCACTACATGTTATTACTTCTAGTCCATACAAAATTTAGAAAACTATCATACGTGGTAAAATATTCGCACTGAATACTAATTTTCTATTTTTTAGGACTTTTCCATAGGGGTTTCGCTCAAAGTGGAACGGCATTAAATCCGTGGGTTTTACAAAAACACCCTTACGAAAATTTCAAGAAACTAGCAAACCTCGTAGGATGCTACAATGAAAACATTCAATTTGCTGTAAAATGTCTCAGGCAAACGCCAGCCTTGAAAATAACGGAAGCAATTAAACACTTTTACATTGATGCGATGATGCCCCTTGCTCCGTTCGCCCCCGTGATTGAGCCTGTTTCACACTCGACCTTCATGCACATACATCCTTATGTCCAATTAACAACCAATATTACCAATGATTTACCACTTATAATGTCGATGACCACGGAAGAAGGCATTTTACCAGCAGGATGTATGTTATAACTAATTTTTTTTCTTATTTTTGTAAAACTAATGACTTTCAGTTTATTACAATCAGCGAGACAAACTGAATAAAGATTGGGAAACCATTTTTCCCTTAGTACTGGAATACTATCACATTCCCGATGAGGAGAAAGTTCGAATCAATAAAATTCTCAAGGAGTATTATTTGAAGAATAAAACAATTACTAAAGAAAATTTCCAAAATTTTGTTGAGGTACAGGTGTGCATTTCCCAAGTAATTTTATTCAAAAATGAATTTTTATTAGTTGTGCACCGACAGAAATTTCATAGTTGGGTCCATAAAAGCAGCCAATCTGCAATCAAAAGTATCCCTTTCGCCTATTCATTATATACTAATGGGGTATGGCGGTGATCTCACGTCAATGAATAAACTGTACACCGGTTCCGACGTTAACCTTGGT
This sequence comes from Serrognathus titanus, assembly GCA_039766575.1. Classification (NCBI taxonomy): domain Eukaryota; kingdom Metazoa; phylum Arthropoda; class Insecta; order Coleoptera; family Lucanidae; genus Serrognathus; species Serrognathus titanus. Next base: position 24,744,532 of record CM077913.1, read on the forward strand.
AAATCTATTCCACAGCGAAACAAAAAAACTATTTTCTTTTTGGTTTATTAGGTGTTCCCCATGGTGCAGACGGAAAGTTTTATTACGATTCTCCCTTGTGGCCAACTGAATTCAGAGAAGACGAAATAAAAATGAAAGATCGGTTGTTAGATATGTTGGTGAACTTTGCCAAAACAGGGTAAACGTTTTTAAAGCTAAACCAACTATCCGTTATTTATTTCTGTTATTTTTTTAAGGAATGTGTCTCTAGGTGACGAAGATTGGAAACCAGTAAGTGATTCAGAAAATTTGAACTACGTACTCGTGAAGGGCCCACATGATATAACCGCGAAGAGCTCTAACCTTGCTCCAATAAGTTTCTGGGCTTCATTAGGATTAAAAGAGGACGAAAATGCTTAGTGGCCAAGAAAATTCATGCTCAATCATTTTTTGCAATATTAGGTAGATACCTTTTATATAAATAAAAAAGTCCCAGCATTTGTTTGTTGATTAATTACATAAGTGAGCTGCACATAACAGTTAAAGAATTTATGTTGTAACTGAAAATATAGAACATTGGTTAACAGATTGAAATTATAAAAATGGCAACGTAAATACAATCTTGTTAGAACTTTTTTCAGCTAGCTTAAAATTTGTATAAAATGCAGTTAGAATTGTGATTACAATTAGATACAAAGTAAGTCAAGCTAGCCAAGTTGTTTTTTTTTTTTTAATAATCAGTCGGAGCATGGGTGAAAATTTTTAATCTGCCGCAAGTTTAAAAGAAAAAGACAAAGAATAAATTATTATTTAACAGAAAAGGATTTGTAATTATCGATTACAATGCTGACTGCTCTTATTTTTACACATAGAAGAATTAATGCTTTACCAATTGTAAAATAAATTCTAGTTTATTAAGAAAAAAACATTTTACAAAACAAAGATCGAGCTTATCATGTAAACAAAGTTTCAGTCAAGTCGTGATTGGTCGCGTCACTCACGTGATACTACTATTACGTGTAGGTATTGATTGCTACGAAAACTCAAATCTCCGAACAGAAGTTGTATTTCGTAGAATAACGTCGTGTCGTGTTAGTACCATGTCTCTTTTGCCATACCTCTTGGAAGACTTTCACCCTTTCGGACCGTCATACTTATTAAACCAACACTTTGGCACAAGCTTAGAACCTGAGGACATACGAGCACGTTCCATCGACAGAGGAGCACCTCTACGGGCATCTCTAGGGTATCTCAGACCTTGGAAGAGCCTGACAAACGAAGAGACAACCTCTTCCTGGCTAGTGGATGAAAATAAGTTTCAAGTAAATTTAGACGTTCAACATTTTTCTCCGGACGAAATATCAGTAAAAGTAAGTGGAAAAGATACGATCACCGTTGAAGGCAAGCATGAAGAAAAACGTGACGAACATGGGTACATTTCTAGACAATTTGTACGAAGGTATGTTCTTCCAGATGGCCATGATATCGAGAAGGTCGAATCTCGATTGTCTTCGGACGGAGTGCTTTCCATAGAGGCACCAAAAGTAGGAGTGCTTGAAGAAAAACAAGAACGTTCCATTCCAATTCAACAAACAGGCGTGCCTTTAATAGAAAATAAACAGGAAGAAGACGAAACTGAAATATAAAAGCAAATATTTTTCTACATTTGTTTTTGATCTGCACTGACTCAGGATTAGCTTTCTCAGAAATTCATAAAATTTCACGTTTTTAAAATATCAAGTATGAGCATTTGTAATCATTATACAACATTATCAGTATCTGCTTTTTTTTTAAATGCAAATCTTTAAAACTTTAACTTTTATATCGTATGCTTATTATTTATGGTTGTAAAGCTTGCTGAATTATTACTTTTTTATATATGTATAATCATTCTGTATTACATTCAAGAATTATTTATTTTAAGGATTATATAAAACACCTAAGTTTTAAATTTTTCTCTCTTCTGATTTTACAATAAAACTAAAATTATTGCCTTTCCTTATTGTAAAAATTGAATTAATAAATTGAAGCTTTTGCATTTTTTATCTTAAAAAATATCAAAACAAATAATAATTGAATTTCACTTTCATATTAAAATATTCAATTTTTCAGATAATTTACTAGAAATTATTTTTTTAATAAGTTAACGTTAAATAACTTTACGAAAATATTAAACGCACATGTACAGGGTGTATGAAACCTGCGGACTAATATTACAATACCCGAATTGACTTGTACTGTTCTTGATAGTTGCTCGACTTTTAAAACTGTTAAATATGTAAACGTATAGGGACTAGCTTGGAAAGTACTAGCACGACTGCCTCCATAGGTGGAGTAACCAGTCTAAAAATAGAATATGCATCACGAAATGTAACACCCCTACTTAGTTCTGTTCGTCTCGAACAGAATATGGACTACACCACTTTCACTTCCCACGGGGTAACTTCCGTATTCGGCAAACTACGTCATTAATTCTCTTGATTACTTCAAACGGTCCATCCTAAGGCGCCTGAAGTTTTGGACACAATCCACGAGTTCTTCTGGGGTTGTGCAGCCACACCTAGTACCTGGTTGGAATCCCATTTGATTGGTTCCTCTATCGTCCCGATCTTCATTCTGTCAGTGACCAATTGATGTTTCGTCGAACATATTGGTGTGTGCTCGCCAAGCGATTCTCGAGTTCTGTGTACATACTCGTGCAATTCAGATCTCCTAATTTCTGGGCGTACGAACTTCAAGTTATAAGGCAAACGAATTTTTTCTCCATATGGCAATTACTTAGTAGCGTCATATACTGCGGAATGATAAGCCATTAGAAAGATGGGCAAATGTTGATCCCAACGGCACTAATTTGTAAAAGATCCATTGGCCAAACGTCATTCTAGAGTTCAGTTGAATCGCTCCACCATGCTGTCGGATTTTGTGGGTGTAACGGAATAATGTGTTTTAAAAATGCTAAGCATCCGACTCCATTCTTGAAAGACGCTTCCTTCGAAATGTCTAACTTTTGATCGGAATGAAGCTCCATTGGCACCCGAAATCTAGTTATCCAATTCTCTACAAGGGCAGTGGGGACAGTTGTTGCTTCCTGGCCATTTAGTGAAGTAATCGGTCATCACCACGATGCACTTATTTCCGCGATCAGTTTCAGGAAACGGACCGGCTATATCAATAGCGATTCTTTCGAAGTTTTCCCCGAGTCTTTTTCGCAGGTCTAGACACTGCCTTGTAGGTAATACACATTTGGTAAGATTCGGCATCAATTTCGCCTCTTTTATCCTCTGGAAAACGTCTGTTAAATTTGCAAGGTGTTCTTTAAAGATTCTTCCGACAATAATCACATCATCTAAGTATACGAAGCAAGTTTTCCAACTAAGTCCACGCAATATCAATTCCATAACTTGTTGAAAAGTAGCTGGGACGTTGCACAGACTAAAAGATGTCACTTTAAATTACCATAAACCATTTCCTGCAGTGAAGACAGTCTCTTCCTTGTTCTTCGAGGTGCATTCCAACTTGCCAATAGCCACTTTTCTAGTCTAATGTAGAAAACCATTTGAGTAGTATATAAAACGTGGGTTCTGGCTGGCAAAACAGTTCACGGTATATTTAGATAAAAATCACTTGAATTTATATAATGTATCTGTAATTTATCCAATTTTTAACAAAAATTCACAAAAATGACAATGTTTACTCGTGAACGCCTAAAATAACACACTAAAATCATCAGTTCATTGTGGAAAACCATATTTTAAGGTTCAATCATAATTCAGGTGAGTATGGATATACTATTACCCATGATAAAAAATAATTTAGAAAAAATATAAATTAGATTGAAAATGAAATTTAAATCTATTTACTAATTTAATGTTGTTTTTTAATTAAAAAAAATATTTGTATATTTGTGGTAATCTTTGTCATGTGATGATTTTATTAAAAAAAAAATTACTATATAAATGAATTCTCCAAATAATAGTTACAACCAGATGATTGGATAACTTATAGAAGAAGAATGAAGAGTCTTAAAAAACAAAATCCAAAAAATGATTTTGAAAAAATGGTATTTGATCAAATGAACATACATTTCATAATATTGAGAATAATGTATTAACTGTGGCAAAATTAGAATTGATTAAAATTCATAAAGATAATACAGAATAAATGATTTATGTACCACAACATTGATAACATCCACAGCGCTCAGATTTTCAGTACAACATTCTCGCGATGTGTTCATAAAAAAACTATTGAAATGACACACAAAAACAATACCCTTGATAACGGACTTAGTTAATACTTTATAATTATTGTATATGAAAATGAAGTACTAATCATAAAAATTATTTAGACAAATTCTATATCAGTAGTAGTAAGAGGGCCCTTTTAGGACACTTTGTTTTTTTAATCATTTTGCTCTGTTTTTAAGGTATATTTTAAACTTGACATTTTTAAAGATTTTGTTCTAATTTTAAAGGTATATTTTAAAAACCAGATATTTCAAGGATTTTGTTCTATTTTTATAAGGTAGAAGGTATGCTATACAAACTCATGTAGATATAACGCTTTTAAAAGAAAATTGATAGATTTTTCCGACGGAGTAAAACACTCTGTCTCTAAAAGTGATGTAAAAACTATACTTAATAATGAATTAGGATACAGGTAAAAAAAGTCAATTAAATGCAAATAGAATTAACGAAAAATCAAGAAAAAATAGCTATAGACACCTGGAAAAATAATAATTCGCCTTTTTGCTCAGTTTTTCTATTGGGCCATTTTAGTACACATATGAATAGGATTTCGGCCAAACAAATTCGGACTTAGTTAATTGTATATGAAAATTAAGTATTATCATAAAAAATTATTTAGACAAATTCTGTATCATAAAATTAGTTCATACATCTTTTCTCTAATAAATGAATGTTGCTGAACTACGAAAATACTGCATTCAAAACAAACTACCATATAAACTAATTAAAGATTATTTATTTAAAAAGAATTTTGCTGCTGAATTTAATTTTGATGATGATACAATTCAGAAACCAAAAAAAGAAAACCAGGAATAATTAATAAAGCTAAGGACTTTAATGAATTACCTAATGTAATAGAAGATGATAATAAAGATGTAAAAGTTGTTAGATCTAGAGGTGTATGAGGAGATATGTTAGTTGATTACCCTTTTATTGTAAAAGTTCAGAAAATGATTTATGCACTTATTTTCATAAAATATCCAGTCATGTAATAGAAAAAGTTTATAATGGATTCAAGAAAATGTCGAGTGTAAAAGTTCAATCAGTAGCGAATATTCAATATGAAGAATTTGATATAAGTGGTATGTTATTGATTTATGGACAAGATATTTTTCATCAAAAACACATGCTATTATGAGTAAAGATATAGTTAAAGAAGTTGTAACAGAAATGAAAAATAATAAATTAGTATAATTAGAGAATTTGAATCATTTAATACTAAAAATACTAAACTTAGATTTGCACGTGTTTTAAACGTAGACCTACAATCAAGTAAATTTACACCACTTCGTGGTGGTACTTATGAACAATTACCAACTTACATAATTAATAAAAAATGTATTAATGTAAAAAATATTAAAACTAATCGATTTAAATGTCTCAAAGAAGAGAATTATAGATGTTTTGAATATGCATTGGAGAGTATTTTAAATCCTGTCCAAGATAATGGTGCTAGACCAGCAAAATATGATATATCTAAATATGAAGTTCTTAAAATGGAATATCCTGTAAAATTAACAAATATTTCTAAATATGAAGAATTTTTAAATATATCTATTAATGTATATCGTACTCATAATGATAATACAATAGAATTATTTATATTAAGTGATAAAATTGAAAAAACGAAAACACATGTAAATATTCTAGAATATGAAAAACATTATGTTGGAATAAAAAATTTGAGTGCATTATTAAATGGACAAATTCGTAAAAAAAACATGCATATGGATATATGTTTAAAATGTCATAGTAAATTTGAAAATAAGGAGAAGTATGTGGAGCATATTGAATCATGTATAAATAACAAAACTACTATTGAAATGCCTAATGACGGCAATTTAATTAGATCTTATAAATCTTGTGGAGCAGAATTATATCATCCATATACAATTACACTTGATTTTGAATGTACACTACAAAAAATTAATAAAGAAATTGGAAATAAATCTGAATATATTCATGATCATATTCCTAATAGTTTCTGTTTTAATACGATTGATGGAACGACATTAATAAGAAACGATAATGTAAAAGAATTAATGAAATCATTTAATGTATCACTTATTGAGTTTGGAAAAAGATATAACGAAATTAGAAAAATTAATAAAGAAATAATATGGACAATAGAAACAATGATAAAATTTCAAGCAGCTAATAAATGTTATATTTGTAATAAGAAGTTTACAGACGCTCGTTTTAAAGTTAGAGATCATTGTCACATTACTGGAGAATGTAGAGGTGCAGCATGTAATTCCTGTAATTTAAATTTAAAACATAATTTAAGATATGATTCCATGGTATTTTTGAGATGGATTTTAAAACTATCTGAAAATTATTCAGATATAATCATTATTCCAAATTCAAGAGAAAATTATATTCAATTTTCAAAAAAGGTAATAGTTGATCAATATAAACAAATTTGTAATATATCTAAATGTACAAAATGTAATAAGAAATACTATAATAAAATAATTGATAAATGTGAAAGACGTGATGGTAAAACAAAAATATTTAAAAAAGATGATATGGAAGATATTGTAATTGAATTTAGATTTATTGATACATTCAGATTTATTAACACATCACTTGAGAAATCTATTAAAAATTTACCAGATGCAAACAATTGCTATTGTGCACATTGTAAATCTAAACAAGAAATTGAAAATGTAAAATTCCATCCAATTACAGATAACAATATTTTAAAATAAATGCAAATGGTAAGAATTGTAATAACAAAGTAACAAAACCAATTAACTATTTGAAGTTTGAAAATATTTTAAAAGAATTTAAAAAAGAAGATTTACATTTAGTATTACAGAAAGGAGTATATCCATATGAATGGGTTGATTCTTATAAAAAATTTAATGAACAATTACCATTAGATAAGAAAGATTAGTATTCGATATTAGGAGATAAAAATATAAGTGATCACGACTTAAATTTTGCAAAAAACTTTAGTAAATGTGTATAATACCTAACACTAACATTACTCATATTTATATTAAATATATTTTTATATATTTATTTAATTAATACTAATTATGACTAATAGCGGTCGACCAAAGAAAAATCTATTTGATAATAATGATAAACGTCAAAGACTTGGTGATGAATAGCGAATAAATTTTGGATTGAGATTATTGATTGAAAGAAAAATGGGTGGTGAATTATTATCACAAACAAAAAGAATAATAATTATAGGACCATCTGGATCTGGTAAATCAACAATTGCTCAAGAAGTAATATTTGGTATGGAAAGGAAATCAATTTCAGAAATAAATTACTTTTTACCTAATGGAAATGAAATACAAAAAGATATGCAAGTAATAAAAGAATTATGTAAAGAACTTTCATTTATTTTAATATATATAGATATGAAAAAGACAGTATACAAATGAATTGAGAACACACAGTCTTAATATATTTAATGATGCGCATAAGAAAACTGGTATAACAGATTTGGCAGAAAAATTATTTATAGAAGGAAGACATAGACAACAACATGTAATATATATTCAACAAACTGGTACATTTATACCGGCGGGTATGAAATCAAGTTATAGTGAAATAATTATTCATAAAAGTATAATAAATGACTTGGAAAATTGATGATAAAACAATTAATGAATGTCTAAATAATTACAGTAAAACTGGATTCTATACAATTAATAAAAATGGTATTTGTTTTCCAACAAAATTATATGATTATAAATCATTCAAAGAATATAAAAATAGATTGAAAGCTGTTGGCCTTGCCATTTATGCAACCATTTATAATCCAGCTGGAAGACAATCTGAGTTTGCGCACCAATGACCAACGTTTTAGGTCTGCGGCTGCAGCTGTTGTTTTGTGACTTTTGTGTTTTTGCAATCTTGATACGTGTAAAAACAATGAAGAAAAACAATATGGATTTTAAAAAGGCAATTGACGATTTTCGTGAGTTACAAGCACACCGTAAACGCCTCAAGAAGCATAATAAAACTATAAAAATGTCGTATTTAGCATGTGTTAAAATTGAAAGTGTGCCCTAATTTTGGGCTGAAATAACATTCACCGAAGCCCGGGCTATAATTATTCGAGAAACTAATAAAACAAACGAATTGCAACTCTACCGGTCGACCATTTTCCGAGAAGAAATAGAAACTTATCATAGTGACCACGATCAACTTCAAATAAACTTATTCGAAGAGGCCCAAAAGTCAGATGTGTTAATAATTTTCGAAAACAACGCGCAAAGGATCGAGTTTGAAAGTGCATTCAGACATTTTATGGAATACAGGTAAAAAAAAAACATTTATTTTTTTGTACCTCGTCAACTAAATTTCTCCTTTGCAGTAACCCTGAAGTGAATCATTAATATTGAAGTGTAGGAGTATAATAGATTATTTCATTAAGTACATGTAAATTAAGTAATGTATTTTTTTTTTTTTTTGGATTATATGATAGTTTGTTGCAACTAAAGTCTCGGGGATTTTTTTGACACACCCACTCTAAACGCAAACATCTCGACTGTCACCGAATACGTTTCAGGTCTACCAACTTAGTTTTTTTTTTATCGCGCTGCCAACACTCGGTCTTCCTGACGGATTGGGCGTCCTCGCACGATTAAGTTAATGGTTGTTAAAATTTATAAATCTTGTAGTCCGTGAATCGCAGGGGCATTCGTTTTTCTCTACCCTTCTTCACTTTCGTATTTTCTCGAATTGGTGGGTCGTTATATTCTCCTTCTTGCTCTGGCTCAACTCTATCTTCATCTTCGACAATAAATTCATCTTCATTCTGTTCGAAATCGATGCAATCTTCCCGTTCGTCTTCTTCCTCGGGATTCTTGTAAATTTTTAATTGGGATACATAAGAAATATAAAGAAAGGTACGACCATAAGAGATATCGAGGAGTAGTCTACGAAATAGGTGACATAGTTGTAATGAGAAGACCTCCACAACAAACAGGAGAACCAACAAAAACGCAGTTGAAATATAAAGGACCTCTAGTTGTTATTGAAGTTCTACCGCATGACATATATCGAATAGAAACGCTGAACTTAGAGGAAGGAGGAAGAGTCTACGATACAACATGTTGACTCTCTTTCCATAGCGGCGACTATCACGGGTAATACAGTTCGGTTTACTCTTTCACATTGTCCGTTTGCCTATGCTCCTTTTGTTGAAATTAGTATATGACTGATTCCCATTTTCCTGCAGTAGGACTCAAAAATGTCCGACGTGAAAGCTGTGCCTCTATCCGTTATCAACACTGTTGGAGTGTCATAATCTAACACGAAATTTTCCAAAATATGCACGCTTGTTTTCGCCCGTACATCTTGGACGAGATACAGTCTTACAAATTTTGTTAGTGCATCTATCATTATCATTAAACAACAATTGCCTTGGTTACTCTTTATAAAAGGTCCTAAGTGGTCTGCGTGAACTCTTCCAAATGGTCTTTCTGGTGGAGGTATTGGATTCAAATAACCTGGTTGCTTACCGCTCGGAACTTTTGTCATAAGACATTCAAAACAAGAAACTACATGTCGTCTTAGGTATCGTCTCATTCCTTTGAACCAAAAGTGTTCTAGGATTCTTGGAACCATTTTGTCAACCGAAAAATGTCCTTTCATGTCATATTTTACTGCCATGCTTTTTCTCATTGAGTCAGGTATCACAAATAGTTTTCTTTCTTCTCCATTTACGATCACCTTTCGTACTAATCCACAATCTATGAGTTCGTAGCCATTTGTTTTACTTCTCTCTATTTCTGTCAACTTTTCGTTCCGTAATAATTCTATTATCTCTGACAATTTTTCGTCTGATCTCTGCAGACCGTTACTTGGTCTTCTATCTCCAGAGTTAGGAATATTTCTAATCTGTTATCACATATTTCAGCTATAGTGTCGGTAGCTTCTTCAACCGGCGCTCGACTCATCGCATCTATATGTAGCATTCTTGTGCCAGGTCGGTGTTTGATTTCAAAATTGTATTCCATGAGTAAACTATACCATCGTGCTATTTGTGGTTTCAATATCTTTTTCTGATGTAGGTAAATTAAAGCTTGACAATCTGTAACTATCGTAAAATGTATTCCAATTAGATAAGATCTCAATCTTTCCACACTCCAAATTATTGCCAGTAACTCCAATCTGCTCGAGTGATAATTTGCCTCTGAATCTGTTGTCTTCTTAGACACACAGTGCACTAGTTGCATCTTCTTGTCCGAATCAGACTGTAAAAGCATTCCTGCTATCCCAACTGATAAAGCGTCTGTATGTAACTCAGTGTATGCTTCTGGATCAAACAATTTAAGAACTGGTTCTTGCTCTAATTCGGATTTTAACTGCACAAAAGCCGTTTGTTATTCTTCTTTCCATACGAACTTTATATTCTTTTTTGTTAAATCGCTTAATGGTCTCGCTTTCTCTGCATACTTAGATATAAATCTTCGGAAATAACCCAGCAAACCCAAAAATCTTCTTACTCCATGTTCATCGGTAGGCGGTGGAAATTCTGATACGGCTCTCACTTTCTTCTTACCCGGCTTTATTGAGTCAGAATGTAACTCGCAACCCAGATAATCAATTTTGGTTGTCCTAAAATAACATTTTGCAGGTTTCAAGGTCAAATTCGCTACCTTCAATTTTTCAAAAACTATTTTCAATCTCTGCAACATGTCGTTCCAATCCTTTGCGGGCACTAGTATGTCATCGAGGTAATTCACTACATATTTATCCTTTAAGTCTCCAAGTACCAAATTCATTAGTTTACAAAATTCGTACGTAATCCAAAACACAATCTTTGAAATTTTCCTGTACCATCTGGGGTAATAAAGGCAGTTTTTGGTTTAGCTTTCTCCATCAACGGTACTTGTAAATATCCAGTATAGTGTAATATTTACAACCAGCTAGTAATTCAAATTGCTCTTCAATTAGTGGTATCGGATAATTCATTTTAATTGTTTGCTTGTTTAGGTTTCGGAAATCTACTACCAAGCGTTTTTCATCATTTGCCTTGGGAACCAACAGAACAATGTGTCTCTCACTATTCCTTTCTTTTTCCATTCCTTTATTGTGTCTTTGATGTGTATTATCTGTCTTCTCTGGATACTCCATATGGTTTATTTCGCACTGGTATATTGGTATCTTTTATATCTACTTCCATTAGCGTAGTGCATCCAAGTTCATTCAAATTTTTTGCAAAACAAACTCGGTATTCATTTACAAGTGTCATTAATTGTTGTTTCTCTTCTTCAGTCAGTTTTTCCAATATTTAATTCCTTTTCAGTCAGCTTTTCATTATCTTCAACAACATTTGTGTAACCAACTCATTTTCCTCTTCTACATTACTTACAAATTTCTCATAATTGGTGTAATTTAATGTTATATCTTGTAGAGGACTTTCAATTTTCTTTAAGGTAATTTTTCCATTTTCAATTAAACAAGAAATGTTAGAATCCATGAGAAAACTTCTGCCAATGAGCATGTCCATAGGTTGTGCGGTATCTGGAACAATCCACAATGGAACATCGGTGACTGTCACTCCGTCTATGGTTAGTTCGGCAGTTGTTCTTTTTCTACAATTCACTTCTTTTCCTCCAAACCCACATATTCTTTTCTCATCCTTGAATTCACGTAACCCAAATTTTTTGCCAGACTCTCTTTTAGTGTACAAATGGACGATGCTGTGTCTAATAAACCAATAGCAAAATGCATCTGATTTATTACATTTTTATTTAAACTTTCTTGTGTCTCAACAAGCAGCATTACTTTTTCTTCGGAACATTTTATCTTTAGATGATTTTCTTTACCACACCGGAAGCAGGTTTTGATATTTTTACACAATATTTGGCTTTGTGACCAGAATTTTTACATTTAAAACATTTTAACTAAAGGTCTCCTCAGTTGCGTCGAATTCCAATGCATGGGCAAGTACATCAGTGCGTTTGGAGAAATTATTCAATCGCAACACTTGCTGGATATTTTAGTCTTTAAGCCGCCGATGAATGTTTGCATAGCCAAATGATGGAACACTGGTTCAGGCAAGAATTCCCTCAGTGCCATCCGTATCAATCTCTCAATATCGAGTTTAAATTCTTGAAGTGATTCGCCATTCATCTGGCTACGAGTTTTCAGTTGGATAGTATGGAGTTAATTTAACTTGAAGGCTTCCGCGGCCGTCGTCCATTGTTGAATTCTTGGCTTCCGGTTGGAACCGCGTGTCTCGGATTTCTCTACTGCCGACGTTTCGTTCTTCGTTGCAGAAGAACTTCCTCAGGGCTGCTGCTGATGGTGATGCTGCTGCTGTTGGTCTTGTTGCTGCTTCGCGTTAGTCGTTGAGACTGAGTAGGTAAGTCCGTTGTCGTGGTATTTATAGGAGCCGGTGGGAGCAGCGGGGTGGAACGGTGGGCGGGGCGGAACGGTATATCGGTGCGTGACGGATCGTTAATGAGATGTTTCCAAGTATTGTGAAGGTAGAAGCCATTGTCACGGTTTAGATTGTTGGGGTGTTTGAAAATTTCTATGGATTCACGGATTTTACGGTTAAAGAAATGAGATGAGCGGGCTAGGAGTTTTGTTTCTGAAAACTGGATTTGGTGGCCGGTTTCTAGTTTATGTTCAGCTAAGGCGGAACCAGTTGTTTGTAGTAGTCTGGTGCAGCGTTCATGTTCAGAAACACGAGTACTGACAGATCGTTTAGTTTCACCGATGTATACACGCCCACAGGAACACGGAATACGATATACTCCTTCGGATTGTAAGGGAATGTGGTCTTTCGTGGAGGGTAGGTAGTTTGAGAGTTTTGTCATGGGTAAATAAATGGATTTGATGTTTTGTCGTTTGAGGATTTTGCCTATTCGGTCCGTTATGGTGTGGATGTAAGGTAGGTAAGCCGTAGCAACTGGCGGTGCATCAGGTTCAGGGCGTGGTAGAATGGGGGTTCGATGACGAGCAATGGATCTTTGGATGTCGTGTTTGTTATAATTGTTGTTGAGAAGGACTTTTGTTATATGGTTTAGTTCAGTTTGGAGTGAAGAGGACTCTGATAGGGTAAAGGCACGATCAACTAGTGAGTTGATGACCGATTGTTTTTGAGAAGGATGATGGTGGGAATGTGCGTTCAGATAGCGATCAGTATGAGTTGGTTTGCGATACACAGAATGTCCTAATCTACCGTCCGGGAGGCGACTTACTAGGATATCAAGGAAAGGTAAGTGGCCGTCCTTTTCGTATTCCAAAGTGAAACGAATGTCCGGATGTTGGGAATTAAGGTGTTCAAAGAAGTTGTCCAAGGATTCCTTACCATGTGGCCAAATTGCAAAAATATCATCAACATATCTGAACCAATATTTGGGTTTGAGAGGGAAAGAAGTAAGGGCTTGTTGTTCGAAAGCCTCCATAAAGATGTTCGCTACTATTGGGGATAAAGGGGAACCCATGGCTGTTCCTTGGTAAGTTTGTTCCTTGGTAAGTTTAATTTGTACTTTAACATTTCTTATTCGTTGTCGTGATAATCATGTTATACCTACTTTCCTAACTGTTAAACACCACATCAAAACCTATACTTCCAACCAAATCCTTCGACGCACAAGTTTTGCCTTAGTTCGAGAACGCATCCAGTTCACCAGACACCAACTCTCCGATCTTTCTTATACAATTTTTCATCTTCATCTAGAACTTGCCAATACCCTCACACCAACAGACTGGCAACTAATAGACAGACTTACCCACGAACAAGCCACCCGCACTCGCGAACATGTCACCAATACTCACATCCGTAAATTCAACCAGCTGGTTTCTAAACAACTACCCAATCATCATCATAAACCTACTTCCTTAACACACACCGTGGTAAACAAATCTCGCTATCCCTTAACCGAGAATGAAATCTCCGTCCTCGCCAAAGGCCCAAATTTCGCCGTAACCCCAAAAACCATACCCATTGATGACATCATAACTAGTGTTGAATCTGCCCTTATCAAACTTCCTTCCCATATTGCAGACCCTATTCGCCACGAAACTTCCAAAATTCTAAAAACAGCCAAACCCCCCAAACCAAACTGCACTAAATCTGAATTTCAAGCCCTCAAAACCTTGAAAACCAACCCAGACATAGTCATACTCCCCGCAGATAAAGGGAATGCAACTGTAGTTTTAGATCGTGCAGAATACGACCACAAAATCAATAACCTGTTAGACGACCCAGCTTACCAACCTTTACGACGCAACCCTACCTCCCGTATAGAACGCACCATAACGACCTTAATAAAATCTTCTTCTATCCTTCCAGACACACAAAAATCTTTGATACCTCGTGACTCTAGAATTCCCAGACTTTACGGACTCCCTAAAATTCACAAACCCGACACACCTTTACGTCCCATAGTCAGCGCAATCAACTCGCCAACGTACAAAATCTCTAAATATCTAGCACACACCCTCAAACCCTTTGCAGGTAATAGTGAAACCTTTATCCTCAATTCCCAACATTTCGTCCAAAAAATTCACGATATATCCTTAGACCCGCAGGACCTTCTGGTCAGCTTCGATGTTGAATCCCTGTTCACCAAAGTGCCAATACCCGACACCGTTACTATTATCCAGCAACTGTTCGGAGCCCATAACCAACCCGAAGACCTAATTCCTTTGATAGAATGTTGCTTAACCTCAACTTATTTCATGTTCCGAGATCAATATTACGTACAAGTGTCAGGAACAGCCATGGGTTCCCCTTTATCCCCAATAGTAGCGAACATCTTTATGGAGGCTTTCGAACAACAAGCCCTTACTTCTTTCCCTCTCAAACCCAAATGTTGGTTCAGATATGTTGATGATATTTTTGCAATTTGGCCACATGGTAAGGAATCCTTGGACAACTTCTTTGAACACCTTAATTCCCAACATCCGGACATTCGTTTCACTTTGGAATACGAAAAGGACGGCCACTTACCTTTCCTTGATATCCTAGTAAGTCGCCTCCCGGACGGTAGATTAGGACATTCTGTGTATCGCAAACCAACTCATACTGATCGCTATCTGAACGCACATTCCCACCATCATCCTTCTCAAAAACAATCGGTCATCAACTCACTAGTTGATCGTGCCTTTACCCTATCAGAGTCCTCTTCACTCCAAACTGAACTAAACCATATAACAAAAGTCCTTCTCAACAACAATTATAACAAACACGACATCCAAAGATCCATTGCTCGTCATCGAACCCCCATTCCACCACGCCCTGAACCTGATGCACCGCCAGTTGCTACGGCTTACCTACCTTACATCCACACCATAACGGACCGAATAGGCAAAATCCTCAAACGACAAAACATCAAATCCATTTATTTACCCATGACAAAACTCTCAAACTACCTACCCTCCACGAAAGACCACATTCCCTTACAATCCGAAGGAGTATATCGTATTCCGTGTTCCTGTGGGCGTGTATACATCGGTGAAACTAAACGATCTGTCAGTACTCGTGTTTCTGAACATGAACGCTGCACCAGACTACTACAAACAACTGGTTCCGCCTTAGCTGAACATAAACTAGAAACCGGCCACCAAATCCAGTTTTCAGAAACAAAACTCCTAGCCCGCTCATCTCATTTCTTTAACCGTAAAATCCGTGAATCCATAGAAATTTTCAAACACCCCAACAATCTAAACCGTGACAATGGCTTCTACCTTCACAATACTTGGAAACATCTCATTAACGATCCGTCACGCACCGATATACCGTTCCGCCCCGCCCACCGTTCTACCCCGCTGCTCCCACCGGCTCCTATAAATACCACGACAACGGACTTACCTACTCAGTCTCAACGACTAACGCGAAGCAGCAACAAGACCAACAGCAGCAGCATCACCACCAGCAGCAGCCCTGAGGAAGTTCTTCTGCAACGAAGAACGAAACGTCGGCAGTAGAGAAATCCGAGACACGCGGTTCCAACCGGAAGCCAAGAATTCAACAATAGTATGGAGTTGCTTCTTGTGTGCATCGCCAAAACTCATGTCCAACTGTTCTACCAGTTGATCAAAGTTGTTTCGGAAATGGATTAGTGCTAGGCCCTGCAAAACCAAAACGAATTCTGCAATTTTATCACAATTATTCCAGCCATTCAGTTTTTTATGTTTCCAATGTTATAAGCAAGCGTAACATTAAATTTATTTTCTATATCCCCAATATGAGTTTTCACGTCTTCAATTTGATCAAAAATTGTAGGTTTAAATTGTCTTTTCACGTTTTCAATTTTGTCATCAATTTTTGATTAGAAGTTTCAATTTTGCATTCTAAACTTTCTTTTTATTTCTTGCATTTGTTCTTTCATGTCTTGCATTTATTCCGTTTTTATTCACTTTTTCCATTTGCTCTTTCATTTTTTTCAGGAAAGCAACCTCGAAATCTAATGTTTCCGAATCTTTTCCTTCTTCTCTGAGAGCTTGTTGTAGTCGTTCTCGTAAAACATTTTCTTTCTAGAAGTTTCCAGGCCTCTCTTGTCTAATTCATCACGCAATTTCATTTTTGAAAATCCCCGATTCTGAAACCAATTTGTTGCGACTTCACAAATTATAATCGTTGATAAATTTTAAAAGCACTTTAATGTCTACGATCGCTTAACATAATTGAATTCACAATAGTAATAACACATAAGTTCATAACTAATCTCAACTTAAATTTGTTTTTATTAGTACTGTTTTATTTTCATTAAATTTATTTAAATTAAAATACATATTAGCACACAAACTTTTAATTATGTTGATATTAAAACCAGTAATGGCCGGTATTACCAATATTTTAAGTCATGCTTAGAATGTAACATTTATGTATGATCTGCATAAAATCAATCACATCTGACTGACACTTAAACTTCAATTTGAATTGTTAAACACGTCTCAAATTTAAACTTTCCATAAAATGTTAGTAATATCGACCATAAGCAAATTTATGGAATAACTTAATTAAATAAATAATCAAAAATATCCAACTAGTAATAAGAGAAGTAGCCGGGACTTCAAATTTATTTGCTGATACATTAACGGAATTAATCAGCCTTGGCCTTGTGTATAATTGAGTATTTTTAATAATAATGTTAATAATTACCAAGTGTAAATATCCTATGTACTTGTATATTCTCGATCCTTCCTGATTGGTGGAATCATGACCTTTCCCAACAACGTTTGCGATTCTAGTATTGGCTGTGGTACTGGCGCTCACGTATAAATACCGGCGTGTCATTTTCTTTTTTTAAGTAGGTATACGTACTGCAACAAGTGAGTGCAAGTAGACGTCAGAAAAAAAAAAGCAATGTCTTTGCTACCTTATCTCTATGATAATTTTCATTCTTTAAGACCATCACGTATTTCGGACCAACACTTCGGCGTTGGATTACAACATGAAGACCTTTTACTTCCATTCACTATTCCACACGGACAGTCACTGCCTTCATTTTATTACAGACCATGGAGAAGCATAGCATCGGATAAAGATACCGGATCTGTTGTGTCTTTGGACAAGGACAAGTTTCAAGTGAACCTGGACGTGCAACATTTCGCACCTAATGAAATCACTGTGAAGGTAACGGGGAACAACACCATCACCGTTGAAGGAAAGCATGAAGAGAAGCGCGACGAACACGGCTATATTTCTAGACAATTCGTGAGAAAATACGTCCTACCAGAAGGTCATGACATACAGAAGGTTGCTTCAAATTTGTCTTCTGATGGTGTGCTTACAATAACTGCACCAAAAGTAGAAGGTTTGATGACTGATGAACGTGCCATTCCTATTCAACAGACCGGAGTACCTCTTAAGACTGTGGAAGGAAAGAAGGAAGAGAAAACTAATGAGAAATAAGCATTTAAAAAAAAATTGAGTTTTGTAGACGTTATCTTGTGTAATGTTAAAGCTGATTACTGTTCCACTATTAGCTCTTATTCAATAAAGTAGCTATTTACCTATTTTTTTGAGTTTTATTTCAGTTAAAAATTAACTTATCGAATGTAGTTATTTCAATCATAAATACTTCAAACAGTTTTTATATATTTACTTATTAGGTAAGAGATATCTAAAACTTTTTAAGAATAAAGTTTTGTTTAATAAAACATGGATAAACCCAACGCAATTAGAAACTAATTTTGCAATAAATAACTCAAACCAATATGATAACTCTTAATTTGCAATTAATTAATTTTCTATGAATTAAATTATTAGAATTTATTCATATTTCTTTCATTTCATACTTTAAAACACACACTTGCATTTACATTTCACAACTCGATTTTACAGTATCGAAGTCTGGAGATAAGTAAATAACACTGGTGTCAGATAAAAATTCTATTTTAGTTTTAATTGTCAAGCAGATAAGTTTGTTTGTGTTTACTTAACCACCTCTGCTGGACTAATGATAACGTTCTTTATCAACACAACAATGTTTCTTCATAAATACTGAAAATAGTTTGTGTAACTTAAAAGTCATTTCTAGGACAAGTTTTGTAATATTGTTTATTTTTCATATAATTTTAGTTTGTGTTTGACGAGTGGAAAAAATAAAATTAATATGAAAAAATTTCCTATTAGGGAAAAATGTTCAACTTTTAAGTTTATTAAAAAGTCCATTCAGATTTTCGTTACAATCTTTCTGAGACTGGTTTTTAATGCTCGTATTCTAAAATCTTATTTGAATATCGCTACAAATTAAATGCCCTAGTACCATAAAAAGTACATTTTTCCATTATTTTATTCCAATGTCAAGTAAAATACTGAATGTTCGGTAAAAAACCAAAATGTTAGGTATGAAATTAAACATTTAGTAAAAATTTTAAATGCTCGGTAAGATACTGAAATATGTTAAACGGGCTGCCCAAATTTTTATTTACTTGTGTCGATTGTCACCGTTGCTTTGTTACACAAATGTCACGTGATGGTTCGCCTATTTGTCTCTCTGACATTGTTCGACGATATCAATTGGACGTTTCTCGATGTCAATTAATTTGACATTTCTGTTATTTTGACGTTTATCAATTTGACTTTTCTGACTGTCATTTTGACGTTTTGTGGTCATCTGTCATTATGACTTGTTTCGTCGGTTGCTAGGCAACGTGCAAGCCCCTATAAAAGAACAGTTGTTGGAAACCAAAAAAGGAAAAAATACCAAGAACTGAAAGTATGATTTGGAATTTTTTTAAAAAAGATATACTTTTGAAGAAGAAAACTACAATGTATATTCTGCAAACAGATATACGAGAGAGTTTTGATATTAGTTAGTCTGGAATGTTTCTAATTGGTTTCTAGTAGACAAAATTATGACGATAAATAATTTGTCAAAATTTAACAACCATAAGTTGAACGATGATAAAACTGTGGATTATGAAAAGGACATGTCTGAGGAAAAACTAGATTTAATCAAGTTTCGGTCGGTTACTAAATACTTATTTATGAACACGTTATCGGGCAAAGAAATTTTTGATATGATAGAAACTTTAAGTGATCAGAGTCCATCATACGCCACTATCAAAAACTGGGTTTCGGAATTCACAAAGGAAGATCAGATGTTAAAAATGAGCATCGCTGAAAGACCAGTTTTTGTGACTACTCCGGAAAATGTTGATAAGTTCATAACATGATTTTAGAATTATGCTTAAATGTGCAGTAGAAGCATTGCACATCTCCTATGGACGTCGTTTATCACGACCTAGTTATAAGAAAGCTTGAATGCTGACAACATCGAAGGAAAGCTGCCGCCATTTTGAAGATTCCTCAAACTTTTTGAATCAGCTTGTTACTATGGACGAAATGTTTGTCCACCACTATGACCCAGAGACTAACGAACAATTCAAAAAGTAGAAGCATTTTGGCTCTCCATGACTCAAATAATTTGCTGTTCAAAAATCTGAGACAAAGATGGATTAGTTCTGTTTTTTATTTTACTTTATTAACTCAAGATTTAAAAAAATCACTCATATGCTAAATATAATTAAACATGAAAATATATACACAAAGTCGTCAAGTAAATAAAATTTTTGAGAAAGTGTAAAGAAACGGTGTAATATAAATGTTTTAAAAATTGCAGCAAGAGTAAAATTAGTTAGCACAACAAGAAACAAGAAAAAATAAATGAACAAAAATTAACAATGTGCAAACATTGTTTAATATTGCGTATTTCACCTCTGTTGTTAATTGTGACTTGACAACGTCTTCCCATACTGAGATTTTATTTCGTCTTGGGGAGTTTCTTTCCAACCACTAACAAGAACTCACTTCACTTCCACCATGTGTCATACATGTTCAATAGGATTGAGGCCTGGACTACACGCTGGCTAGGTCAAAGTTTCAATAATAACTTCATTTAAGTACTGAGTTACTCATCGAACTGCAGGTATTCGAGAATTCTTGTACATCAAAATGAACCCAATCATTATAAATGGTGCGTTCTGAGTAGTCACGTTTTGTTAGCTCTCGTTAATTTATTTATTTCACGTTCCGTTCATCGGTGCACTTACTCCGTAACTTGATTTCCAATTGTGTCAGTGCTTCTTCTTCTATATTATAAACAAAAATGGTGCTAACTAAAAGCCAACGTGAAGAATACATTGATTTAATCCAAGAGATAATGCGGCGTGCGATGTCCGTGTCAACGCGGATTTAAAAACTGGTATCGACAATATTAACAAAAAGTTGGATTTCATCGTAAATAAACTTGGAAATAAAATTTTTAAATTGGAGAACGAAAACGCGACACTTCATTTGAAAATCGACCAACTCGAGCAGTACTCCAGGCGTAGTTGTCTAAGACTCTAAGGGGTACGTGAAGAACTTAATGAAAACGTTGAAAATAAAGTTCTTGAGATCTTAAACTGCAAAATAAAACTACATGTACGTAACCAGGACATTGATATTTGTCATCGAGTAGGGAAGACAACTTCTGTTAACAAAAAAGTCGTGGTATTATAATTAAATTTACGTCGCATGCCACAAGCCGTAAAGTTTTTGCTAATAAAAAATTGCTCAAAGGATCTCAATACACCATCAGAGAAGATCTAACCAAATTCAGGGTGGACTTGCTTCGTAAGTCATCGGAAGCTTTTGGTTTTAAAAATGTTTGGTCTTTCCATGACATTTTCGTTAAACATGGTAAGAAGATCTCTCAAATCAAGAATAACACCGATATTGAATCACTGAGTCAACAGGGAGCTTCACACTGATGATTACCTTGTCTTACTACATTATTTCTTGCACTTATGATTCAGGATTTAAAGGGACTAGCCTTTATTTTTTCTTTTTACCTCTTCATTTTATTATAAATTAATCAAGTGACTTAAGAGTTTATAAAATTTTATTTTCTCGTGAATGATCAAGCGAATTATTGTTCAGTGTATTCAGTGTTGTAATAACATTTTATTTATTCTTGTGTAAATTGTTCTCTTCGATTTAGTTTATTTTAATCAAATTCTCAATGAGTGATACACATATCAAATTCGGTCATCTTAACGTGCGTTGACTATCAAATAGTGTACAGAATGTTAAAGAAATCATTGAATCAAATAATTATGATGCATTGTTTCTAACTGAAACATGGCTTACTAGTATTACCAGTACCGTTTCAGTTTCAATTTCAGGTTTTAGTTTTTTCAGACTTGATCGCATGGGCAATGGCGGAGGTCTGGGGGCCTATATTAGGGAAACATTAACTGCCATTGTTATTAAATCTGAAATAACTGAATTTATTGAGCACTTATGGATTAAATTGACCTTCAACTCTGTTTCTGTTGTTTGCAGGCCATCTAAATATAATTTTTCTTATTTTTTCCCACACTTTGAGGATACTTTATTGTCATTATTTATGTCTTATGACTGTTTTTATATTTGTGGGAATTTTAACATTGACCTTTTACTTCCATCAGATACACAGGCAGTGCGGTTTTTAGAAATTTTATCATCATTTAATTTAAAGCAATGATCAATGAGCCAACTCGCGTTGCAAGTAATTCTACCACATTAATAGATCACATTATAACTAATAATGATTCATTTATAGTTGATTCGGGAGTGCTTTATGATCACAATGTGTCTGATCATGCTTTAGTTTGGTACTCCTTAATTTTCGCTAAGCCTCCAAAGGCAGTTACTATACCTTTTATATGTCGTGAGTTTAAAGGCATTAATTTGAATCAGCTTAATTATGACATGGAATTAATCCCTTGGTTTATTATTTACGATATGGATAACATAGAAGATAAAGTAAATTTTTTAAATACTAATTTGTTAGCATTATTTGAGGTTCATATTCCCTTGAAAACAGTTAGATCTACCCACAAACATAAACCTTGGATCACTGACAATATAAAATATATGATGAATCTTAGAGATGTGGCACTTAAAAGATTTAAACATACCAAGTTACAAGAACATTGGTCTTATTACAAGTCTCTAAGAAACCTTGTTACGTTGGCAGTTAAAACTGAAAAGAAAGTTATCCTTGAAAATAGTATTCAAAAGTCTAAACCTAAAAATTTTTGGAAACAATTGAAAAAATTTGGTATTCAAAATAACAATGATACACTTCTTCCGGAGAATCTTAGTGATCCTGACAACATTAATATGCACTTGTTAGAAGAAGTCAATAATGCGAATCTGGATTTTTCAGATACAGCTAATTCTTATTTAAACCATTTCGAAGCGGTAACTCGCCAGTTTGAATTTTCAACGGTTACTGAAGATTCAGTTGCCAAACTTCTTTTATCATTTACTAGTAAAGCTACTGGAGCAGATGATCTTAATATTGACTTAATTTATTTTTGTTATCCCTACTTGCTTCCTGTTTTCACTCACATTATTAATTTCTGTATTATTAATAGTGTGTTTCCTTCCAAATGGAAAGAGGCACGTATTCTGCCTTGACCTAAAAACAAAAATCCAAAAGAATTCAAAGATTTACGCCCCATTAGTATACTGCCTGTTCTATGTAAGGTTTTAGAGAAGATTATTGATCGTCAACTTAGGAATTATCTTCTACTACATAATGTCATCCCTGAATTTCAATCAGGTTTTCGTCCTGGTTTTAGTTGTGCGAGTGCCTTAGCAAATGTTAATGATGATATAGTTACTCATATGGATGATAATAATATGGTTTTGCTTATTCTACTTGACTATACCAAAGCTTTCGATCTAATTAATCATAAAATTTTGTTAGCAATATTGAAATTTATTGGTCTTGGACTGTCTGCTTTAAATTTTTTTGAAAATTATTTCAAGAATAGATCTCAAAAAGTATTTATTGGTCTTGGACCGTCTGCTTTAAATTTTTTTGAAAATTATTTCAAGAATAAATCTCAAAAAGTATTGTATAATGGTAAATTATCTAAGTCTTTGAGTGTGCAGTGTGGTGTTCCGCAAGGATCCATATTAGGTCCGCTGTTGTACACTATATATACTTTTAAACTTATGAAAACTCTCCGTTTTTGTAAATACCACATGTATGCGGATGACACGCAACCGTATTACTTTTTTGACTTTAAAGATGTAGATGTTGCCTGTGGGAGAATTAATCTTGCTTTAACCAATTTGGTTAAAACTTCAAATGCATATGGTCTGAAACTAAATCCCACTAAAAATAACGTTTTACTCTTTGACAAAAAGAGAAATCGCACTGTCCTGGTCGACCACATAAATATCGATAAGTTCAGCCACCCTTGAGATAAGTTATTAATGACATTAGCAATTTGATAAAAAAGCAATGTTTGAAAAATTCAGATCTATGGCGAGGTATTGTAAATGAGCCCCTGTTCCTCACGTTGACATTGTGAACGTCTGTCCTGAACCGAAAAAAAACGTACCCCTTTTTTGAATTTCTAAATTTAGAAATTCAAAAAAGGGGTAAGTTTTTCTAAATTTTTCAATAAACCAAACTTTTTTAAGGTACAGAGTTCTGATGAGGCTGAATTTTTAAAGTTCAATATCCCCTTACCAAAATTAAAATCTGGTCACCTTATCGATTTATAAAATAAAACTCACCTAATAGCAGTAAATATTTGATTTGAGTGATTGTTTTCGATAAAAGGATGAAAATGCAAACGAATTATGTAAAAACACGAAATACTAGGTCCGGCAGTAGGGTTGAACAGTGAAAAAAAAAAGAATATATTTAGACTAATTGTTATTAAAACTAAAATTACATTTTTGAAAATTTGTTCTGCAATTTGTTTTAGTTTGAAAAAATCTTATCCCCAAGATTACCACCGTGTTCTTTTATGCATTGCCGCAATCTGTTCCTGAAATTGAGAATAACATTTCTGAGTAAATCTTCGTTTAGCGAATTTATCTCTTCACAAAGCCTCTCTCTGAGTTCAAGAAATATTTGGGGACGAGTAGATTTTGTAACACAAAACCATCACCCATAAAATGTCTCACTCAAATAAACAGTATTTCAATAGCAACTAGTGTTGTGAATTGGTAATATTACCACGTTACTTTACTAGTAATATTGGAAATTTATCAGTGACATTGGTAATATTATCGATTCACAACAGTACACTCAGAAAAATAAACTGTTCAGTCAACCAAAAACGGATTCAGTTAACATTTTTCGTTTACCACTTAGCAATCATACATGGTCATTGGACCAACAGTCAAAAAATGTTAAACATTTCAGATTGAATCAACTTAATATTTCCTTTGAGGCAAGCATTAAATGAAGCCATAGCTCATATTGCTTCAATGTACAAGAAGATTGATTAAGAACTCCAGATTATTAAAATAGCTAAATATTTGACTGAACATTGTTAGGGAATTAAAATCATATTTTTGATTATTTAAAAATAACTTTTCAGTGCCAAAGTAAGGTGTAACCCCCATCAACCTTTGGTGAGGGGGGAGCTGGACAAGCCCCTCAACGAATTTCATATACAAAGTTAGGCACGTTTTAAATATGAAATACAGCGTATTTTATTGAAGATGCATCAAACTTGAGGGACACGTTTCTGACATTATTTTAAACAAAATATCTTAATAAAAAAATTTAATCAGAGCAAGTTGAAATTTGCATAATTTGGAGTCGATGTATTTTGAAATACTGTAGCGTGCGGAATCGTGAAATAAAACCGGCTGCAGGGGGGTAATAAATCCATAAACAGCGAAGAAATTTATGACTAGATTTTATTTTGCCTTTGACCGAAAGCTCGGTGTATTCAATTTTGCCACACGTCGAATGCAGCAGCGATGTGAAATCGCGTGGATATTTAAACTTATTTAATTTAATAATAAATTACAAGTGTGGGGCTATGCAAAAATATGCATTTAGTTTGTACGTTGTCGCACATTACAAATTGTTTTATTGTTCATTGTTCCATTTATTCTCATTTAAAGTCTATCCTAAAAATATGCGACTTTGCTTTCCCTTCGATTTTCTCTAAATTTATTCATTACAGAGAAAATTTTACAAAGAAACTTTTCTTTCTTTTCCCGATATCTACCCGAATACCAAGCTTGATGCATCTTCAATGAAACACCCAGTAATATACGTATAAAGTTTAGCAAGCGTTATTGGGAAGTCAAAAGCAAGAATTTCAATAATTAATCCTCGCTTTTACTTACTTAACTTATTCTGTTAAATAAAAAAATCAAAACAGACACTTAAAGGCAACATCACTTTACGATCATTTTGAAATTTCAACTTTTTTATTTAACATATTAACACTTTCATTCTAAGGCAAAACTTTTACATTGTTCAGTCAAATGTAATAATTAAAGTAGATTCTTGTCAGGTGAAATTGTATAATAAATTATTTTAAGTGTCCGTTTAAAATAATTTATTATTCAAATGTTATTTCTTAGTGTTATTTCAACAATTTCGAAAATGTTCTGTTAGAAACATTACCATTGAAACAAGTAAATTTTATTTGTCATTAACAAAAAGTTGACATTAAAAAAGTTGTTGACTTAACTGTACCATTTTTCTAAGTGTAGTGTTGTGAACTGGTAAGTTTCGTACCGGTAAGGTAAAGTGGTAAATTATCGACTCACAACAACCTTTTAAAAATCGCTCAATCCTATTACAGAACCATGTACTTCACTATTTCCACTGTCTGCACTAGTGCACACTATATTTTCATCTCATTTTAACCTCATGTAATAATAAGAGATGAAGATACTCTCACTGTGTATTAGTGCAGTCAGTGGAAAACGCTCTAAGTTTTATATGGACAAATTGCCCTTGAAAATATAGAATTTTCACAAAATATTTTTCGAGTGATAAATTAAGATAATGAAACATAAATTGCTTATGATTCAAATGCAAAATTTTTGGTTTAAAGAAATTTGAAGAAAATTACCACTTAAAAAATATATACTTACGTTTGCAAAGGCATCAATGTCATTTATTATTTGTTAAAAACTTTAAAATACAAATTAAAAATTACAGTAAAATCGATTATCTTCAGTTTTCTATTTTATTATTATAAAAATTAACTAAAATTGTGTAACTGGCAATATAGAAAGTGTTAGGAAAGAGTTTATATATAACTCTGTACCTTTTGAAAAATTTAGAAAAACTTGCCCCTTTTTTGAATTTCTAAAATACCAAAAAACAAGAACAGGAATTAATGATAAAAATATGAAAATCTTTTGCAAATTATACAAGGAAGCGATTGCATTCTCTAGTAAAAATATATAATTTGCAAAAGATTTTCATATTTTTATCATTAATTCGTGTTCTTGTTTTTTTGGGATTTTAGAAATTCAAAAAAAGGGGTAAGTTTTTCTAAATTTTTCAATAAACCAGAGCTCTGATGAGGCCCAATAAGGCCGAAATACATATATAAACTCTTTCCTAACACTTTCTATATTGCCAGTTACACAATTTTAGTTAATTTTCATAATTTTCATCTGGCAAGAATACTTGATTTTATTATTATAATTTTTTTAATATAATAGCGCAGCGGAAACTTTTATATCTGGCAAACGAAGCATACATAATAAATGATAAAAGTAAAAATGTAATTGAACTTGTGGTTATAAAAAGTAAACTATTTATTTCTTTATCTTTTTTTAATATCCTGTATAATGACAATATGCAAAAATTAGCATCTCATTAATTAGAATAAGTTATGAAAAAAAAAAAAGTGATAATATCCGTTGAACAGATTATCTGTATTTGTAAACCATCAACGCTTCGGTATATACACTTTTCTAGAAAACAGCTGTTATCGATTTTTCTAGTATGTTCGAGTACAACTCTATGGTATAACTTGTTCCTATATAAGTGACGTTTTGCGCATGCGACTGCATATTGATTCAATTGAGTGCAGTGTTAAGATCGGTGTGTGTTTCAATTTTTAAATCGACCAAAAGAAAGCAAGAAAATGGCTCTGCTCCCATTCCTGTTGGAGGATTTCCGTCCCTCTAGACCTTCACGCATCTTGGACCAACATTTCGGCTTGGGTTTGGATCCAGAAGATCTGCTATTACCGTTCAACGTTCCTCAATGGGGTGGGTCTCTAAGAAGACATCCCAGTAGTTATTACAGACCATGGAGAAGCTCTGCTGCAGAACGTGATTCAGGGTCTATCGTGCTTTCGGACAAAGACAAGTTTCAAGTGAACTTGGATGTGCAACATTTTGCACCTGAAGAGATCACAGTAAAAATGACCGGTAATAATACTATAACCATCGAAGGTAAGCACGAAGAGAAGCAGGATGAGCATGGCTTCATTTCAAGGCAGTTTGTTCGCAAGTATGTTCTGCCTGAAGGGTTGGACACCGAAAAGCTTTCCTCAAGCCTTTCTACCGATGGAGTGCTGTCTATTACAGCACCTAAATTAGAAACTGTGGAAACAACCGAGCGTGCTATTCCGATACAACAAACTGGACTTCCTTCCAAGTCCATTGAGGGCAAAAAGGAGAAAGATACCCCCATGGAAGGATAAAATTAAACAGGCATACTGTTTTAGATCTTATTCATTTATCCTCATGTATTAATGGATTTCTTTGACTGATGTAATTTCACTTTAGTAGATATTTAGTTATTGTTCATGTGTAATATTATCATTCCATACATTATTTCAATAAATATATGAAAATTTACATTTTAAAATAGTTTCATTGGTCAGAAAATTTGTAAAAAATATTCCAAAATAAACGTGTTTATTGTTCCTGATAATTTTATAATTTACTTTTGTACGATATTTGTTGCAAAAGATTAAAGCGGTAAATCGAAAGCGCCATAAAAATTTTATGATCAATATAGCATTAATTTTAGATTGGCATCACTGCCCATTCTAGCAATTCCACAAGCGGTTCGTGAGTTGGCCATCGTTCTGGGAATTTTTCGATTCATATTTATAGGTTAGGATAAAGTGAATGAAAAATGGAAGGTAAAAAAATATCGTTTGGTTTTACAAAAGTGACCCAGAAAGCATTTTTGGTGCCCCAAATTAACGCCAATAGCAGTAAAATTGAATTAATTGATTGCCTAGAGGGGCAGACTATAAAAATTAAAGAGTAAGTACGCCCGAATTGAAGGTTAGGATAATTTCAAATTATTTATTAATTCATTGCAGTGCAGTAGAAGAGATTAAAAAACCTTTGGTAATACCCATTAGAAATAGTTCTATGAGTCTGCTGGACCGGGTCAAAGAAACCAGAAGTGTTAAAACAGAAACTGTAGATGATAGACCGGACAATGAGTTAAGTTTAGATGAATTAGCAGCTAAGCAGCTAATCGAAGGTTGGTTTTATACAATAAGAAAACAATATGTCTTATGATTTGTATTGCAGAAGCGAAAATTGGAAATAAAATTAAGCAAGATGCGAAGATCTTTAAACTACAATCAATTCCTGATAAACCAATAATAGAAGATAAAGAGGAACCAAATTTGACTGACTATGAGAACATACCCGTTGAAGACTATGGTCTAGCGATGTTGAGAGGCATGGGTTGGACAGAAGGATTAGGAATTGGAAAAAGTCAAAAGTATGTTTATTTAGGTTTCTCAGATTTTTAAGCTGACCCTTTAATGTTGTAGAGTAACTAAGCTAATTGAACCAGAATTGAGGCCAAAAGGTATGGGATTAGGTGCTACAAAATTGGTGAATGCTGAACAGAAACCACCGCCTGTTGATAAAGATGGTAAAGAATTAGTGTTAGTTAAAGGAGCATATGCAAAAATTATAGCTGGACTGCATAAGGGGAATTATTGTGAGGTTAGTGTAAAAATTAATTGTATTGGAATTTCAACACATGATCTATAATCTATCCCTTATCTCTTTATTGTCAAAGTATGCCGTGGAACTCTAATGAGAATGTGGTACCCATGTCTGTAACTAAATTTTGACAATGAACGTCATTGATTTAGACTTTAAGGTTACTCCGAATTAGGCAATGTTCCAATATTTTCTTTTCATCACTAAGTGTATTCCCGATCAAATTTACACACTGGATATTTTTCATTGGAAAGATTGATTGATTAACGTGTCGTTTTTAATTTATTGTTGAAAATTATTAAAGTAATTAAGAAAACGTCTGCCACTTAAATAAACAAATATAATTATAACAATGATAATCAATTATTTTTGTACAATGTATTTATATACATGTAGATTTATGCATGTTTCATATGTTGTATTGAAATTCTGTTATCATCAAATGTGCATGTCTTCAATAATAATGATCGTGAAGGCTTCCTTGTTTTGTGGGTTTGCTACGACGTAAAAGAGTTAGAAAACGCCGAAATGATTATAAAACACCAGAATGTAGTACAATTACATCTTGATTTTCAGGTTGTTTACAAATCAAGCATTGCCGAGACATTTCATTCTTGAGAACAATATATTGAATAGATTTAATATCTGAGTTCTCTTGATTTGATTAGTTTGAGTGTCATTTTTAATAAATAATGGAATTTTCCAGTATGTTTTATAATAAATTTTGATGCTAAATAAATATAACTCTTATTCCACTTCAATTACTTCACTGGAGGAATATGAATCATTAGCGTTTTCACATTCGGAATCAGATTCCCCAAGTGAAATAATGAAGAGAGGAATATTTTCAAAAGAACTAGTTCTCATTTGTCGTGTCCAGTCTGCCAAAATAAGATTTTCAGAATGCCTACAAAAATTTTGCCACATGTCGAAAGAGCCTCAAGCCGTAAATTTGCAACCCTATCTTTTAATGAAGATTGTGAATTTATGTACTTGTTGTAATAAGTCTTACAAAACCTCCATGCCATTTCAATGAGGTTGTATTGACAATGGTATGGGGGTAATCTAAGAACCTAAGGTCCATGCTGTTTCAAAATGTCGTCAGTTACGTAGCGTTTATTTCTTAGTCAGTTCTAAAAGGTTTTATTAAATCCAATAATTGTTTTTTTTTTGTAATTTTGCCCTCAATTTTGACATTGTATTTAATCAACCATTTTTGCATTTAGTTCTTATTGCAAGAAAATGTGAGTGCTTTGTCTAACTGCACCAAATGACATAGTGCATTGTCCATCACCACCAGACATTTACCTTGCAATTTAGCTAATGCAGGAATAAGCTGTTTAACCACCCAATTTTGAAAAATTTCCCCGTTCATAGTTTTATGATAGTCTCAGTCATTCTTGATCATGTGGAATAAGAAGTCACACCCTTCTAAAAAGCCCAATGTAAAATTGGAAAACGCTTCCCTTCACTTTTAATTTTGGCTGAATTACTTTTCAAATTTGTTTCATGTATCCATCGACGAACTGCAGCCCCATTTTGGTAGATCCAAGTTTCGTCTAGGTACACGAATAATATTATTTTCACTAGAATTTTGAAATCATAAGAATTTGCTCAAAAAAATAAATGCAACGACATGTTTTTGTTCACATACAATTGCGTACGTTAATCATTTTGTGCTCGTAATCCATAGATTTAATAATTCTGAATAAAATTGTTCCCTCCTCTTTAAATTCCAAAGATTCATTTCAAATTATAAAAAGTATTTTTTTGTTATATTTGCTAGGAACATTGATATGTTATTACATACTTGTACAGTTTGATAATGCCATACTTAAAAGCCCATCAAATAAACTACGTTCCTATTTTTGTGATATTGAACATTCTCTTTATCTAAGGAGCATCTTCCATCTATAGTCCGTCTAGAAAGTATCTGGAAAAAAGAAACTCACTGCAACTTCCAGTTTTAGAATTTATTATTATTGTTTATTTTCAGCATTTTGTACCTTTTTGATTTATTAACGCTTTTAATAAGTAAAAATGTTTAAATAAGCTGTAAAAGTGCTTATTACACTAAATAATAAAACGTTACGTTTGTACCTTCTATAAGTAAAGTAGGTAACGTTTGTGGTAGCTTACAAAAATTATACTTGCTTCTGAGAGTGTTAATAAAGTCTTTAAAAAACAGTACTATAGTTTTCATTATAGATTTGTAATGTGGTTTAAGCACTACAAAATAACAAATATATTTGTCTGCATTGGGGAAATATCTTTGTTACAGCATTACAAAATACTTTTATAAGTATGTTTAGTTGGTGACTGTGAAGATTTTATATAATGATTATCGAACTAAAACGTGAAACGGAAGTAATATGGATTTATAAAAATAAATAATAAATAATTTAGTAAGATATGGTATTTGCATTTGCAGTGACGGTTAACTGGTTGTAGAAGCAAGGAATGGACGCATCAAATTGGACAAAGCTTAAAAGAAAGGGAGATTTTCGCAAAAATGTTAAAAATATGTTAAAAAGTATAAACAAAATATCAATAGTGTTATAGAAATATCATCCAAAGAATATTAATATGTGAACAATATAAAAAAATAGTGATAAAAAATTAGACGAACTGCCAAAGACATCATAATTTGAAAGATATTTATTTCATCCTCAGCTGTCAAATATTGCAGAGCTTAATAATATCTGTAATCTTATAGAACTTCCTCGAGACTTTCTTCAATAAGGGACTCCTTAGAATGGGTATTTTATAA
Source organism: Serrognathus titanus (assembly GCA_039766575.1). NCBI lineage: Eukaryota > Metazoa > Arthropoda > Insecta > Coleoptera > Lucanidae > Serrognathus > Serrognathus titanus. The sequence continues at coordinate 24,776,717 of CM077913.1, forward strand.
TGCAAGTATTTAAAAAAAATATGTTTTAGTATTTGTGTTGTTATGCTTGTGTTAATATTATGCTTTACATAATATTAAATCTTATTGAAAGTAGTTAAATATCTTAAAAACTTTTTTGTATTCCAACTTTTTAAAAGTTTTATAATTTCTGTCAGTGGTCACTTTATTTATATTCCCTCTTGGTTAGATGCACTAGTCATTGTTACAAGCACATATAGAAACATCCCATTATTATTTGTTTGCATAAAAAATTATAAAATGAAGTACATTATGAATTACTTATTTATTCAAATTACATATAAAGCATTCACAAGATAATTTAAGTAATAAAATAATATTAATTTTTTAAGTAAGAATTTATGTAAAACAAATTCGTGTATTTCATGTGGTAGGCTAACTCTCTACAATTACCGAAAAAATACGTTATTTATAAATGTACTACATAGTTATTAGGTTATAATATCCATTGCTTTATAACATATTTATTAATTACATTTGTAACAGTTGTAGTATCCTTTATACAGCATAGGAAACAGTGTTGACTTTACTTTGTAAGCTACTTTGAAAGCACTTCTACATTACTATTTTACTTTATTGCTTGTGCCCATTTTGGACATGTAGTGCTGAGAAAATGTTTATAATACCCAATTATTAAGCTCAAAGACTTGCCGTATAAACATTTATAAGAGCTTAATAAAGCATTTTGTGTTACTTTGGTGACGCAATTTTTTTTCTTACACTTTTTTGGTCGAAACGACTTTAAAAAACCTTTTTTTAAATTGTGAACTCCTCTATTTAAAATATTTTCAATCAGTTTTCTCTTTTCTTAAATTTGACACAATTACTAAAAATTTCTATTTATTTAATATTGTTATCATTTAACACCTGTCATATGATACATATGATAAGCAATATATTGATACAAATGCAAAAATTCCGGATACTTTCTAAATGGTCTATGTCATTGTTACTTATTATTGAATATGTTGTAAATTATTGTAAGGCGATTTTAAGTATTGCTAGAATTTTACTAGAATTTACTTCATTGTACACCATAAACAATTGTGGTTACCATGACACCGTGAATAATGATTATTTACTGCTGGCAGTGAATTATGGATAGTAATATCCTTGACAGCTAACACATGAATAATTGACAGATTATTAAGTAGTCATGAATAAATTCTTATATTCTTAAGATGTAAGAAGAACAATGACACAATTCTAAAAGAAACATTACCACTTATTTTTTTTAACGATTTTTACTAACTATATTATTGCAGGTATTAGGTTTGGATGATGAGTCCAGCAGAATAATAGTACAGACATCTATAAAAAATTTAGTCCTTTCTCTGAATGAATTTCTGGTACAAGTTGTCACTAAAGAAGAATATACACAATTTTCAAAAGTTATTAGTGAGTATCTGTATTAAAATTATTTGAATTAAGTACTAGTTATTTATTATTATTATTACTCATTCCACTAATTTAATTGCAGTGAAAGCTGTCATAAGCGGAACCGACGGTTCCAACTTTTTTGTCTGCTCATAGCTGCTTTCCGCTTATTATTGGGTAGTACCCATACTTGTGGTTCCAGAAAAATTATCCATTCATGAGGGACGTCCGCTTATGAGAGCTGTTCGTATGGAGAGCTTTCACTGTAATTGATTTTTTACCTATTTAACTATTATAGTAGTGTTCAGTTTTTCTTTATATGTATTGCTTTTCAATATTAGCATGTTGTATAATTACTAGGGAAAACATTGAGTACCCAGGTATTATTGAGTATTACCCATATAAATGATTACCCGGGTAGAAGAAGAACCTAAAGAACACATTGGTTATCCGAGTACTACCCATATAAATATTACCCGGGTAATATTTTTTAATAGTACCTGTGTAGTTTAACAGTGCAGAATCTCGGAGAAACATATAAAGTGCGTTCAATAAAAACCGTTATCAAGTAGGCTTAAGCCAAATGCAAATTTTGCAAAGTCACGTCGTAACTATACGATTATTATTAACTTACGATTTTCTACAAAATGGATAATAAAACTTAATTAATGAAATAAAACATTTATTACAAATGCTTCGAAGATGTAAACAAATTCTTTGACAGTTGATGCTGTTGATAGCACAGAGTAATTCAAGGTTTCAACATCCGCACTAAGCTACGACGTGCCGTCATAAAATAAAAGCAAGTTCAGAGCCTTCTTGATAAGGGATTTTTTTGAATGCACCTTATTTTTCTCTTATTACACGATAAAAACTTATTTATTTTTAACATTAACTCGTGTAAGATACGTATTCCATTTTAGTTAAAATATCCAAACTTATACGGATACCCGGGTTGCTCAAACATACGGGTATGTCATCCCTAGTAATTACATTTCTCTTATAAATTTCAGACAACGCAAAATATGAAGAATATAAAGAAAAATCTAAAATCAAATCAGAAGTATTAAGTTCTTCAGAAGAGAGCTCTGATTACAAAAGAAAACAATCAAAATTAAATTCTAAATCTGATAAAAGTTCTTCAAGAAATTCGTTCAAAAAACATTCAGAACATTCTGATCGACATAGAGACAGAAGACAGGAACTTGATTTGGCAAAGGCAAGGCATAAAGTCAAATCTGAAGATAAAGTAACATATAAAGTGGACACGTACAGATCTAGAGATAGTAGTAGATCTCATTCTTACGATTACAAAAGTCGGTCGTCAAAACATCATGACAGTTCATATTCATCAGAAACTGATCATAGTGGCAGTTCAAATGAACAGAGAAATAGAAGGAATTCTGATTCAAGTGATTATAACTTCGGAAGGAGCAAAAATAGTGAAAGAGAAAGGAAGCATGAAGATGGAAGTAGATCTACAATGAAAAAATCAAAAAAGCAAAAATACACGACGTCATCACAACATAAAAAATCAAGAAGCAAAACTAAGAAAAAATATCAAGATACCAGCAGTGATTCAAACCAGAGTGATCAGGAATCTAGAAGACTCAGACATAACAATCATAAAGATAGTCATAAGAATTCTAGGAGATGATTATTTGTTGTTCTTTTCATTATTTGTGCTCTTAAATGCATTGTATACAATATTTTTTTACAATAAATTATTTTAGTTTTTATCAAAATATAAGTATTGAAATACTCCATGAAATAAAATGCTTATGTATTAAAACTGACTTTTAAGGATAATTTTTAAAGGTAACATCTTTACGTGATTTTTCATAAAATAATTAAGAGTTAAATACATTAAACTCAAAATGTTAATTATTATTAATTTTTATAAAATGCCAGAGTGTTTCACATGATAATAAAGCTTAATTCATTATTCAACTTCACTTTTGTCTTATTTTTACATGTACCAAAACAGCTCTGCTTCCACTTTTACTCCATCCCTACGCCGCATAAATTATTTATGTAAAATATCAGATTTGTACTTCAATTTCGAAACCTACATTTCATCAGACCGTATCAGAGGTATAAAAGATTTCCCCGTGAGAACAAGCAAGACAGCCTTACATAAGCGTGTGAGTGCAAGAGAGCGAATTTATTGTGTTCGTCCCTTTGGGGCTAAATGATTTCTTTTTCCGGCTGTATAAGTGTAAGACGCATGGTTCTGTGATCAGTGTTCCTATCGACACCTTCCTACTAATTTTCAGGCTTATTGAAATACCTTAAGTAAATCCGTCGCTAGCTCTAGGTCTATAAAATTTACATTTTCCACAGATACTTTCTGTTGGCAGTGACATTGTCAAAATGTCAATTTAAAATTTTTATAGTCCTTTGTAAATAGGTATCGCAATAATAACTAATTAGTCACTATACTACAAGTTTTTATTTTAAATATTTTGCAGCCCACCAGGCTTTATTTTAGGAATTAGTGAAAAACTTTCAAAATGTGCATCACAAATTTTTTTTTGAGTGAGTTTTTAAATGGAACACCCTATATATTATTCACTAAACTGAAATATATTTTTCCTGATTTTAAAAGTATGTAGAAATAATAGTTGAAATTTGAATTTGTGAAATATATGAGTTTAAATGTTGCGCCCTGGACAAGACCTTTATTAATTCATTTTTTAGCGTTTTAAATATTCGAATTCATATTGTTATTGTCCGCATTTCTTTCTGTAATAGAATAAAATGGAATCAGTAATTAAAGTATCATCCAATAATTATTTGCTGTAAACTTGCAAAAACCATATTTTTTCCAAAAAGCGCGACTTTAAAATTTCTCGGGACGCGGGATAAATTGTTAAAAATTTGAACTGTCCCGTCAAAGGCAGGACGTTTGATCAACAAGGTTAGCTGCGTTGGTTTATTCTACTTTGTTCACTTTTTTCGCACTTTTGTCTCATTCTTACTTATATTAAAACTTATTCCCTCTCACCCTAAATTGACTCCATCCGTGAACGTGTGAATAACCGAAGCATGTCATAAGCTGCCCTTATCTATATTATTTTTTTGGCAATCATTCCGGTCAAGTCTGAAACTTAGCATCTTTGTGGGACATAACTAATGATATACAATATAGAACGCTTGTGCACAAACATTTCCATATTTGACAGTTTTGCATTTAGCATGTTTGAACTGGATACCCTTCAATTGTCTAATCTCGCCGTGGAAAACCGGCAAACAAATGAACCGATCACATTAACTTTGTTTCTACAGCGGTTCTGGGCTAGTCCGAAACTGTCAGATATATTCGACCATCGAATTATTCACTGCTTTCAAGAGTTGCGTTAAATATGAAACTTTGATCGGCGCACGCTTTTGACAGTGTCGGATCAGTCGGAGACTTCTAAAGGAACGGACCTATTAATAATTACTTTTCAAATTGTTAGGCCGTTGGTAACTTTTAGTTGTGAACTTGTTAAGACATGAATTTTTAGATTTATTGAATTATTTATTAATTAAATGGTTGCATAGCTGAGCTAGTATGTTTGCTGGCAACAGGCTTGTCGCAACTTCTGGTGCATTGGGGTCCTATGTGAGAGATTTAGCACTTATTAGGTGTCGGATTATGTTTCGAATTCATATCGGTTCCTTAGAACTGGGTTTCAAGAATTTGTAAGACGAATGCGGAAGGAAAACAACTAGTAAGTTAGTCGCAGCCGTATCGGGAAATAGAACTAACATGTTCCTGACAAACTAGTTTAGTAAACCAAGAATCTAGGATAGAAAAATGTAGATCATGCTATTTAACAAAATAGGTTTTGTCGTTTTGAAATTTCTGATCATTTATTTTTTCTAAACTTTGCCTAAAGTAGATATTTTAAAGGTTAATTTGAGTTTGTAAAGTCACTTTTTAAAAATCAGTGCGAGAAAAGTTCATAGGGCGCACGGGGACGTAAAGTAAAATAGAAAATGAGTTTCATTAATGTTTTCAAAGCACTCTATAACCTAAATGCAAAATAAAAAAGAAACATAAAGAAAATAGAAAACAGATATTTAGCATGTAATGGTTTACTTAAACTACTAGCGCTTTGCAGACTACACTGTTCGTTAATAACGATAATAATTAGTTTTTAAAAATTTTGTTGCTAGTCGGCTTTGTTTGCAGTGGATTCCTCAAGCACCTTCTGTACAGCTGTTTCGGTTCTATTTGGAACTCGTCAGCAGAAGCGCAGCTCGAGAATTTCACTGCAAACCAAACCAACCTGTCCTAGTTACTCGCAATTGCGATGTAATGGTAATGAAAAGGTCAAAAAGCGATTGTAAGATGTCGTCGCGCCTTAGATTTTTCATTACTATTAATAATAATAATTTGCGCACTCAATTAAAAAGACTTACTTTATACACTAGTTGTAAAACTACATTACCAAGACCACCTGCAGCGATAAAACTACATACATTTAACAATGGCTTATAATAAACGTATATATCAACTAAATACATCTGTACCAAAAATATTTTTCTTTGAGTTAAAATATATAAATTATGAATAAATAATATAGTGGGTGCAAAAGGCAGATTTTAAATAAAATGTTATATATCTTATAAGGGTTATGTTTAAGTGTAAAATATGTATTGAGTAGAATTGTATGAGCAATTGAAATTTGGTTTCATATAAAGGTGTGCTACTTGAAATAAAGTTGTGTTCGGCATCACTGTTTTGATTCACACTGTATACATAGATGAAAATAATTTTATGTTGTACACCTCTAAAATTAAAAGAAAAACTTTTTTGTATCTTCAATAGTTATCGACATATCGTTCGAGAACCACATACTGTCGGGACATGTATATTTTTTAAATCAATATAAAGGCTGGTCCATTAAAAAAACAACAAATCATACTTTCTTCATTATGCAATGCGTTTTTATTTTTGATGATAATTCTAGTTCTAGAAGATAATGCGTATATAACTTTTATATTAAAATTTTTCTCTACGTTTTAAAATAAAGCTTCCATTTTCTAGAGTGTAAGATATAGAAAAGCCCTGTGCTTAGTATACTTCCATTTGCCTTTCTAAGACCATGTATCACATATTCGCATATTAAATACTCTACATTGCTATAAAATTTCCTAGAAATTTTGCAACAAAATGTCTAAGATATATGTGAGATAAGAAAGATAACAATTAAAAAAAGGTGAAATGTAAAGTGAAAAATTAGTACTTCAGTTGAATTTTGTGGACGAAGTGCTTCAACTGATTTTAGTTTTAGCTTTCTATTTAATTTATTTGTTTGTGCGCTTAGCTCACAAAATTCTCAGATTTCTAGAAAAAGGAATGAAAAGTAATGTGGTTGATTGCATGCTGGCTAATTTCTTTTGAAGTTTAAAGATTGTCTTAGAAATAATAAACATTAAATGCCAATTTTGGCTGAAGAACACTCGAAAGGGCATTAACTCCAAAATTTAACCCGCACGAATCCGTCGGTTAATTATTTCTAAGAAATTCGATTAGTCATCAAATCATCTCCTTCGTTTCAACAAAGGACATTCGAGTTTCACGTTGGTAGCACGTGCACACAGGTTGGTAGTTCCAATCAGAACATAACCTTACATTCGTTGAGTCGAGCAAGGTGCACAAGTTTCAACGCTAAGTAAATAAAAAATATTCGTCCTCGTTTTGCGAATTTGCGTGCAATTGATACTGTTATAAATGTAAAGTTTTTTTCACGAATTGTTGCAAGATGGCTGGGGTGTTCGATTTAGAATTGCACGATGTCGAAGCAGTCGAAGTCGACGACTCCGACGATGATGTTATTGAAATTTACGAGGTGAGTACAGGTTTTATTTATTTTTCTGCGTCTGGCGGTTGCTTTAGAGATTCCGCGGAGTTTTCTTAGTCACGACTCTTTCCCAGACGGAAATAAATATTTCAATGTCATGTTTGCCTTATGGAGGTGGTTCAGGCTTAACTGACAGTTAAATTTATTTAAAATTAAATTAAAAACGTATTTAAATCTTGTTGTTTTTATAGAGACTTCTGTTTTATAATGAATTTAGTTTGTGCGAGACCCATTTATGCAACAGCTGTCTCCCCAAGATAGACGGATCTCCAATTCCTAATTGAGGAAACATCCCCCACTTATTAACTGATTTTAAGGAAGAATGGAAGTTGTGGACAATATAGAAAAATAACATGAAAAATTATGTACACATCTTATGGACTACGTAACATTTTAATAATAGCTTTTAAAAGATGTTCAATACAATGACAGAAGAAGGAGGAATTTTAGAAAGGAAACCGTAACCAAAACAGTAAACTTAATTAAATATGACTAGCTCATATTTTTTAACTTCATTGAGGTATAATTGATATTTTTTTAAAAGAAATGTAAGCGATATATACTATAGACCTTGAAATCCTTTGAAGTTGTATTTCATCTAACACCCTCAATATTAAGAAATGTGAGATTAAATATGAACATGACTAATTATTTTATGAAATGGTATGTAAACTGCAAGATAATGAAAATCAATAAACCTGATTTTTCTTTTAATTTGAGCAAAAGAAAAGATAACAGACAGATGCTGTGGTTTGAAGGTAAACTTCAAGTACCTATGTGTAAATATGAAGCAAAAAAGAAGTAAAGGAATCAAAGAACCATCAATAAAAGTGTGATGAAACAAATAAAGCTTTACGGATGGATCATGAGTAGTACAATCTAAAAAAACAAATCAATGCTTGGACCACATTTGTATGTATAAGACAAGCATCAAAAACATGAAAAGTATTAAATTAAACCTTCAAGAATAGGAAGTTTTGTTCATAGAAAATATTATAGTTGTTGAAGTACAGTCGAACCTCCATAACTCAAATCTCAAGGAACCGGAAAATTACTTTGAGTTAAAGAAAGAGATTTTAGTTATACAGAATGTGCAGGGACATAAGTAAATTTCAACTTACAGCAAATTTCGAGTTGTGGAAGTTCGAGTTATAGAGGAGCGACTGTACTTACAGATACCTTTAATGAATGCCTGCATGAAAAGGTTGGAAACAAAATGGGTCTTAATAATTATACTGAAACTACCATGGCTTCTTCTATGGGGACATATTATAAAAATAAAAATCGATCAAATAAAGCAAGAGAAAAAATAAAGGAAGAGGAAAAGCAAAATGAATTTACACCTATGAGAGCTTGCACAGTTAGTTTTTGTGTCTAAGATAACTCACGGCTTGTAAAAAATAATTTATTAATTTAAAAAAAACATGAAAGATTATCAATTTTTGTACTATGGAAGACAGAAGTTAAGTTCTCATACACAGTAACAAAATCATCTATAAATATACAGGGTATTTACAGTATTGTGTTTTTATTTTATAATAAGAGAGATATTAATTATGCATAAGTCCGATTAACTTAAACCCTAAAATTAGTTTCTGGTAAGAATAGGATTAAGCATATTAGTTGTTCTATATCACAAGTGTATTAATTTCATCAATTGTCAGTACACTCTATGTTTTAAATAAATTGTTATGAATAAAAATCGCATAGTTTGTTGCAATAGTACCTCAAACTAACAATGACTTTTGTTGAGGTGTTTCTGTGTTAATCACCTTCGTTGAGGTGCCTAATCACTCCTTAAAAATAAAAATGCAAGACTGTAAACACCCTGTATAATGTACAGTGACCAATACGTACAATAATTTTACGTCAGTCATATTAGGGGTTCACTATTTACAAATACTGAGAAATTTGGTTAACTTTACCTTTTGTTGTAATATTTTTTTCCTTTTAGCTAGTCTGCAATAACTATTAAATTATTTGTGAGACTACAAATGATTGAAAAGTGACACAGATTTATAGTATAATATAAAACTCTTGCTTATTTTCTAATAAAATATTAAGTCATTTAATATAGTTACTAGCAATATTTTTATTTATATTATTCTATTTTTCTGCAATAAATTAAATTTTACTGTTTGGAAACATAACTGCATTTAGTTCTTTTATAATATTTTTTACTACAATTCTTCTTGTATCTAATTAACTTGTCTTTTTTTTCAGGGTGGCTATGATCAAAACCCTAATGTGAATGAAATCATTGAGTAAGTTACCATAAAATAGTTGAGATTGCCTTAATTATTGTTAATTATTGCAGATCGGAGGACTTAGAAACTGTACAGTTAACTGAACAAAATGTGAATCCTGGTCAAGAGAAAACTGGCCCTCAGGACTTTGAGTTACGCAAAGTTCTTGGAAAAGGGGGTTATGGAAAAGTGTTTCAAGTACGGAAGGTAACAGGCAAAGATTGCGGGACGATTTTTGCCATGAAAGTTCTACGCAAAGCATCCATAGTTAGGAATCAAAAAGATACAGCGCACACGAAGGCGGAAAGAAATATTTTAGAAGAAGTTAAGGTACCTCGTTTATTTTCATGTTGAAATGATTTATTATAAAGAGCACATTATTTGCAGCATCCGTTTATAGTAGATTTAATATATGCTTTCCAAACAGGCGGGAAACTTTATTTAATATTAGAATATTTAAGTGGTGGAGAGTTATTTATGCATTTAGAAAGAGAAGGAATTTTTTTAGAAGAAAGTGCTTGGTATTGTTTGTGGATGTGGTGAATTTTCTATGTATTAACACTAAGGTTTTTAGTTTTTATTTATCTGAGATTATCCTAGCCTTGGAACACTTGCATTTACAAGGAATTATTTATAGAGACTTGAAGCCTGAAAATATTTTATTAGATGCTCAAGGGCACGTTAAGCTTACCGATTTCGGCCTGTGTAAGGAACATATCCAGGAAGGAATTGTGACGCATACGTTTTGTGGAACAATCGAGTATATGTAAGAATTCTTTCTGGTTTTTCTTAATGTTTTTATGTGTTTGAATTAATAATAATTACAAAAAATAGTGAGTTATTCTAGTTATGTGTCATACTTATTTGCTGTCTTCAAGGACAAACATTTTAGAATTATAAGGTTGATAACAAAATAATAAACAATAATAAACGCAAAGTTTATTATTGTTTATTATAATAAACACAAAGTTTATTATTGTTTATTACAATAAACACAGAGTTTATTATTGTTTATTATGATAAACACAAAGTTTATTATTGTTTATTATTCAGTCACATTGTTTTTACATTTAGTTACAAGAAGTTAAATTTTGTAGGTTTGGCTGTATATAATTTACAAAAAAAAGAAAGAAATAATAATTTTTTGTGTCAAATAAATTGAATGTATGTAATTAATAATCAACATTAAAGTGATGATAACACATATTTTAGGGCACCTGAGATATTAACTAGGAGCGGACATGGTAAAGAAGTTGATTGGTGGTCACTAGGTGCTCTCATGTATGACATGTTGACTGGTGCTGTAAGTCCACCATTTATTTCTGTTTTCTGATGATTTTGTGTTTATCAATGTTTTTAAGTTGTTAATTATTTTAGCCTCCATTTACTGCGGAAAACAGAAAGAAAACAATAGAAAAAATTCTCAAAGGCAAACTCAATCTTCCACCTTATTTAACAGCAGATGCAAGAGACTTAGTAAGGAAATTACTTAAGCGACAAGTGTCTGCGAGATTAGGTGCACCACCTGGTGATGCACAAGACGTGAAACAACATCAGTTCTTTAAACATATCTCGTGGGATGATGTCTTGAATAGGAAACTCGAGCCCCCATTCAAGCCAACTTTAGTGAGTTAATTACTGTGATTTACTTTTATTTTCTTGAAATTCTTTAACTATGTACTTTTAGACTTTTCTTTAATGCTACTTAGTCAACTTCATTTATTTTATTTATGTACATATTTAGCTTTTAACGCACGATTTGCTGTTAATTTTTATGGTATATTTTTTTTTGTTAACAGAGCTTCACGTTATTTTTCCAGTTAGTTATTGTGTAATACAATATATTTTTGTAATTAGAATTTTCAAACTTCCTTTTTTAGGCTAGTGATGATGATGTATCGCAATTTGATACAAAGTTTACTAAACAAACTCCAGTTGACTCGCCGGATGAGTCAACACTTAGTGAAAGTGCCAATATGATATTCCAGGTATGTTCTCCATCGATTACATTTACTTAGTCAATCACAATTTTAAATAATTTATTTCTGACAGGGTTTCACATATATTGCTCCTTCCGTGCTAGAAGATATGTACAAGCCGAAAATCGTCAAGGCTCGTTCTCCTCGCAAATCCGGTTGTACTCCTCTAAGACATTTCGGACTGAACTTACCCAATCACGGAGGAAGCATGAATATGGGACACCTGGGGCCTCACTCTAGTAATTTAGGACATCAATCTTTAACAGGCATCCACCAATCTTATCATTACATGCCTAATCACCCGCTGAATTCGAACTGTTGTCCGGATGAGATGATGGAGATCAGTTCGGGCCTACCTCATGTATAGTAATATGAAATTTAGAAAGTTGTTAATATTTTTTTTCTTTTTATAAAGTGAGTTTATCAGATGAAAAATCAATTTAAATTCAGTTGTGTTTTGTAATGAATTTGTTTTTTTTTGGAGGAGAAATGTTCCATATTCAAATTACAACAAAATTTAGACAAAATTCTTTCGGCTTCAAAGTTCTTCCATAATATTCTAAAACGAAATACTTAAGGAATTGTTTGCATTCTCTGTTGAAAGGCAGATTGTATATAATATTCTTAAGATTTTTGATTGATAATACAATGAAGTTATGGGAGAATAAATTTTATACAGATGAGTACATGGTATATTTCACTCTGAAACAAATTTCTTCGACAAATATCAAACTGTTACCAGAGAGTGTATAATTTAGTCTTGATTACCAGGAAATCAACTGCTTTATTTATTTTAAATTTTAATTTTTTGCCTTTATATTGTTTAAATTTATTATTATTTTAAAGTTCTTACTCTACTAGCGTTTTCTATTGAATGCACTAAGCATATTCTCACTTCGGTTTAGCTTTATGTAATAATATGAGGTAAAGATATCCTGAGTGCAGTCAGTTGAAAATGCTATAAGTTTGCCATTGGATATATCATTACACGAATTTACTTTCCACCATATTAAATACCTCATGTAACAAAGATGTTCAGAAGTAATTTAATTATCAGAGACAAAACGAGCTTAGGCAACGCGCAGATATATCCCGCCCAGAGCGAGCACGTGCAATTCGACATCCAAAGTCGATCGACCGCAAACATAGCCCCAAATATACCGTGTTGAGAAAGTATGGATTCACTGGCGCCCCCGCCACTCTCATTCTGCGCAGCCTAAGAGAATTTTATCTCTGTTAATTATAGTCTACTATCGCATATTTTTTCTGAGTATCATAATGTTTTTACTAAATACAACAGCTTCGAAGTTTATGTCTAATGCAGATGTGTTTTGGCAACACCTGTTCATTCAAACTTGCTTTATGGTTGAGAGAATCACAGTACAAAATTATAATTTTTAATAAAATGTACTTATTTGGTAACAAAAATACTGTTATTGAGTGAAAATCATAATACATTTTCATTAATACTTAACAATAACAATAATAAGCAATATCATGCCAGGATTTTTATATTATTGTAATTTCTCCATGAAGCATGTCATGTTATTAAATTAATTTTAATTAACCTTTAGTGTTGAAGATTCAGTTTTTAAAAATTTATTAGAAAATATAATACTGGAAGTCAACGAAAAGTTTAGAAATGCCATTTTGACTTTTTCGTTTTAATAGTCATAATAAACAGGAGCACAGAAAACTCAGTTTGCCATTGTGTTGAACGCTGGTTGCATTTTTTATGTTACTATTGATTATGTATTACTGCTTTGCATTAGGTTTAAAGTTGCCATTTTTCCGTGCCATTTACTAAATACACATAAATATACTCAGTAATCAACTTAGTGCTCAAGATACTGTAAAATGTACCAAAAATAAAATAAATGGGAATCCTTGTATCCTAATTAATCAAAACACTTTTTAAAGGGAGTATATGATAATTTTTTTAAACAATTTGATGTTTCGTAAGTGAATTTGATAAAGTAGCAAAGTTACTTGCGAAACAGCAAACGTTCAAAAAATATATTTTTCTTTCATTCCACTTAAATCATATTAGTGATTTGGTCAGAAGCCAGTAGAGTTGTAAATAATTACTAAACCAAAACAATTCTGCACCATCCATATGTAATGTGCAACATTTTCAATCTTATTTATAAATATGAAAATAATTTGTCCTTTTTGCCTTTATGTGCATGTATGCAGTGGAGAGAGGTTCTTTAAGAATATTTTGAGAAATGTTTAGTTTTCCTAAAATCTTAGTTAATTCAAATTGTATGTTGAAGACTCTTTACAATGCTTAAGTTTTCAATATATTTATATAAAAAAGGAAATTATAATTTTAAATTAAAAAATTGATAGAAGTATTTTTCTTGGATGCTACAGTACTTATACACTGTTTATATTTTAAGATTAACTGTGTTTTAATTATGCAATACCTCAAAATTTATTATTTTTACTTAGTTTTTATCGTAGAACTTACTTCTGAAATCTTGTTTGAACTATACAATATTCAATGGCAGATGCATAGATAAAGTGTGAATATAATTCATAATGATAATTACCTTAAGTGTACATATATAAACTGGGCTTCTAATTAGTTAATTAATCTAAGGGAAATGACAATTTGTTTTTCTAACATAGGTGCCTCAGTTCTGTGTTTGACAATTTGGAGTGTTCTTGTTTTTATAACTAACCTTGCACTCTGTTCACCTGCAATTATTTTCCGTTCGTTCGTGTCTCCTTTTATTATTCGAGTATATCTTATAAAATAAGGTGCTATCTCCAGGTTATTGATGAGAGAATTAAATGAATAAAGAAGAATTTTATTGTGAAATAGCTGTTAGTTATATTTTTAAATGAAACAGATTTTCAGTGCTTGTAAATATATATGTACGTATAAAAAAAAAGTAAACCCCTTTAACAATAAGGTGAAACTAAATGTGTTCAATATAATATAAATATACACCAATATAGTCTTTTATATATGAATATACTTATAGCCGATAATTAATGTGTGATGTTTTTAATATTGAGATGCAAGGTCGGTTATTATGTAAAGGTGATTTGTTTTTATATACTAAAAATGTTTGTCTAAACATAAATCAAGTGTGTTTGCATTAAATTTAATTATTTCTAATAAAGATGAGAGGCACCTCTGGTAAACCAATTCAAGAAGTTGTGTTATTTTCATCATGTCCAACGAAAAAGGAATTCATATAACAAGCTTAAATAAACATAGTAAATATTTGAAATAGCGTATTTTTAACGTCTCTCTCTTCTCTTTTGTTTTTGTTTGCAGTGTTGTAAGCTTAATTTTGCATGGAGCAATATTTTGAAAATATTGGTGAATAATTTCGAAAGAGTTTTATTTGATATCAAATTTCATAAACACTTGCTTTTGTGTATAGGACATTATTTTTATGTATATAAAATAACTTGTGTTGACTTTTATTAGTTGTATAGTTAATGAATTTTACAATGTAGTTCAATTATTAAATCTACTGATTTTATATATTTTAGCTCAAGTATGTTAATAGCCCTTTAGTGAAATTTTACATTAGGTATTTGATATTCTACTTTTCTTACCTTATACACTTACTTTATGCATACTTCTTTTTTACACGTTAACTCAACGTTTTAATTATCCCTGATATTTTCAAAATGATAGTGCAATCTTTCTTCAGTTCTCACACATAGGCCATTTATTTGAAAGATTACACTATGGAGTTTTGTATAGGTTTTTTTTTGTAATTATTTAAATGAATATTGTTTATAACAAAATATTAATAATAAAAAAAATATGTCATGCATGTGTTTGTTTTAGACCTATCTTCGATATATAACTTGGTCAGTGTGTTCCGAAGAATAAGAAACTCGTTTGTAAATTTATTGTACGAAAAAATTATGTACATATTGCGTTAGGTGGTACTATTTACTAAATTGTTGTCAATCACATTTTCTTGTTCGTCTTCATCATTAAAGACAAACCATTTTTTCTTATTTATTAGAAACAACGTCATCAACAATGGCAGATGAAGTAAGGAAAATCGAAATAGTTTTCTTGATGACTGACTTGATGAATCCTTGTAAAATTGATATGCTGAAAGAATAACAATTTTTTCCTAATAAACTAGTTCTAATTTACACCAAATTTAAGTCTGAAATACAGTGTAGTTAATAAAAAAATTCTTCAAAAATAAATTTATACTAGAAAGAATTAAGTTCCATATTCATCCTGAGAACAGAATATATTTACAGATATTTCAGATATAAATTTACGATTAAATATTGAAACAAGAAAGCTTTAAAGCCACTCCTCTCCACATACACTCTGTGGAGGAAGATGTATTTAATACAACCTTCAAAGTATTTAATGATTTTGTTTAACATAAGCTGAACTTGTTTCTTAGTTAAATAAATTGCCAAAACTTACCTAAATAAATAAAATATAAATTAATAGGAGCACTTTCTAATAGAAACCACCAATTAGTAGTGTCCAGCAGAGGAGCCGCTGCTGACATTCCGAATATTGCTATTGTATGCCGTAAGGCAACTCTCCGGCATAATGCAGGATTTGTGACAGCCATCATGCGATACCCAGCTCGCGAGTAATCAGGTCGTAAGTTCCATGATAGTGCATTGAAGTGTGGAAACTGCCAACTGTATAACAGCGCAGCCATGAGCCAAGCACCGGGTCCTAAAGCGTTGGCACAAGCAGCCCAACCCATCAGCGGAGGAATTGCACCAACTGAAAGAACATTATTCTTAAGTATTTTTGTTATTATATTTGATGATGAATGCAGAAAATAAAAAGCAAGTAATATTGTTGGAAAAAGAATTGGAACAACATCTAAAGAAAAGATATGGATAAAGATTATTCAGCGTACTCTCTCTTAAACGGAGACCTGTGGTCACCCAAAATGTGTCCGCTTAATAGAGATGCCCGTTAAAGAAACGAGTGTGCTGGGAAGTGCACATATGTAGGTAATACAATATGTACAGGTACAAAGTGAAAGAACAATAATGTTTATTTCATATAAAAATTCATAATCAAAACTTAAAATGAAACTTCAAATAAATTTCCACAAAAACAGAACAAATACTCATATTAAGTGTAATTAATGTAGTAAATACATATAACTAAGATGAAAAATATTTAATATTGTTTTTTGACATAACTTTCTTATCTATAAGTATGTTAAGAAAATGTTGTTCTAAATCAGATGCCAATTCAAAACCTTTTGGATCCTCATTCTTGGATGTAAATGATTTTATGTACTTTGTCATCGTCAGAATTAGATTCTTGCAGTGAATTTTCAACATTCTGAATATTTATATCATGACTTTCATCTTCATAGGTCAAATTTTTTCGTCGATCTTAACATATTTTTCAAAATCAGTGACATTTGTTCCTGCTTGATGAAGCATTTTACACATTTTTGCTATTGTAAATAGAGGTAGCTCATCCTAGCGGTCTAAATGATCAGTAACAATTTCAGAACTGTCGGAATATGTAAACCTGCTTTAAGAAAGCAATTTTGAATTGTAGCCTAGGTTATCTGATTTCATGCTTTTCTAATATAATAAACGACGTCCAACAAATCAATTGATTTTGTTGGTTCTTCTAAAGAAGAAACGGTATCCATTCCTGTTAAAATGTTTTAAGATTAAAGATCTGTACTAGGTTTTGAAATTTTTGATAATTCCTTGATCTAACAGTTTGCAAAATGCAGTGGTATTGGGAGGAAGAAAAATTATTTTAATATTTTTTCATTTTTTGTCGAATGCAATGCTTACAAGAAAACTAACAATTATAAACCCCACCTCATTTTTATTGTGAAGATATGTGCTTGTGTGTCCACTTATGAAGGGTACCCATTAAGAGAGAATACACTGCAATTAGATGTGAGAAATCGTACAAATACATAATACAAGGAATAGAAAAGCATTTGGAAAATAAACAGTATTTCAAAAGTTGATTAACTTTGCAAGGGATGTTTGGAGAAGTGGTTGCTGCGGAAGAATACAATGAAGAATGTGAAGAAAAAGTAATAAAAAGAATATTATTTTGTCTTGTAATTAAACGTGAAGAAGCAAACGTTAACCACTAAGTTAAGTTATATTAGACTAATATGGTTGTACTGCACATATCTCTATCAGTTTATAAATAATTAACTTACCAATAGATCCCACCCAAGTGTTTAAAATACTGATTCTCTTCATTGGCGTGTATATTGAGGTATATAAAATTAAATTTGCTAATCCCAGAGCTGCCGTCAGTCCATTAACTCCAAAATGTAATAAGCAGAGACCCGTAGTGCTCGCAGTTCCAGCAAACACCATCGAATGTAAAGGCCTGTAATTTTATTGCATTAACCATTTTCACTTTTACTTAAATAAGACTTACGTTAATCTACCACAAACAAGCACTCGATTTTTTGTTCTAGACATTTGAGCATCAAAAGGAATTTCGTGGAATTGATTAATTGCATTTGCAGCCGCAGATAGTAACCCTGTGCCTAATATACAGAAGGCAAAGGAGGACCACTCAAATGGAGCTGGTGCGACTGCGTAACCAGCCATTGATGTTACAACAACTAAAGCTAAATCAAAAACATTACTGATCTAACACCTTGCAATTTCTTAAAGAACCTTACTTGTCAGTCGTATTTTCGATAACTTCAAGTAATGTTGAATTAAATTTGTACGGTTTGTTGAAGGTGTAGGCCTCCATGCTGGCACTATGGTCGGCTTCTCAGGAAACAACTTGTTCAAGTCTTGCACGATATCAACGGTGGACACTGACTTTGACTTTGATTGATTAACATAGTTGGCAAAAGGGAGAGTGAACCTGACATATTTCTTAAATAAAGTGTTACATTTTTAAACATGAATTGTGCTCAATACAGGCAGATATACCTTAAAAATCAAGCTATGCTTACAATAAATGGAACAGTGTAATTTTGACTGAATGTTTAGTATGGACATCCTGTACATACGCCTTATTTGTTTTCCATTTTACACTTACTTCTTATGCCCGAATTGGCTATTAAATTAATGTAATTTCATGACAAAAATCTCTGTTCTTGCGTAAGAGATAAATAAATAAGGTTATGAAAAAGTGAGGTTAAAATTACGATCTCGTGAGCATATAGCATAATCAAGTTGGTGTATTACGTAATTAGCCTTTCAGAGGGCGTCCGTTTTCAAGTGTACGTTCAAAAATGCACGATTAAGGTGTGTTATGTGTTATCCTGCACCGATGTACATTCGTGATCTTTAAAATCGTTACTCCCGCATGCTAACTTCGCCCTTATTGACCTGCAATCAAATGAAACGTATTAATTAATTAACCTATTAATTACGGGTATTTTTTGTAATTATTTACATCAAGAAATATGAATTAACTACTTTAAAAACTATGTTGTTTTCTAGTTCTTCGTTTTAAAGTTATAATTATTAATATATGTATAATCTATTGCCCATTTTGATGTAAAGTGGATGAAATCGTTGTATACAAGAACTAAATAACATAAAAAGTGCAATATTTATTTGAAATATATTAAATGAGAAAATATTTTTACCCAATTTCTAACCCTACCTGCAATAATGACTATTGTTGCAATAGATTGGGAAAATGGGCTACCCCAAACTTGGCGCGAAATTTGAAATGGAGTCTATTGGACCGTAAAAATGCATGGGTTAGGTCTTCGGTCAAATAAATTGAAAATATTCAACAACATGACTTACAGTTGTGCCTATTTTGCATAAATAATTACTGTATTTGTTATTAAAAAATTATGTAAAATTGGTTGTTTGAGCTAAGTGCAGCGGCAACAACAATTCACGACATACGTCCTTCCTACGCCTTCTGTAATGTTTACATTCCTAATCTATTTACACTTCTTAAGCAGTACTGCTGTATTCGACCGCTAGTACTGTGTATTGTTCTTCATAAAGATTTATTACGTTCATAAATAATGTTACTTATCATTAAAGGAAAATATATTTTTCTATTTAGGTGTTTTAATGACTACATTATGAAAGTTTTCCTAAAGAATAAGTTTAAATTCTTTGCCTAAAAAAAAACACATGAATAAAAAAATCTACTTTAAGATTGTGATTTTCTTAAATTTCATTTTCTTTCGTTTGCATTTCTTTATCTGTTTTTATTTAATTTTTTGTTTTTGTTTTAATTTATTTATTTTTTATTGCTATGAACACGACGCGACGTTAGTTAGTTAGAGACAAATATAAGGAAGCAAACAAACAAAAACAAAAAGTTGATCTTGCTTTCAGCGAAGCACACGAATGGTTTCCAGAAAATCTGTTACATACATTTCAATAAAAGTAAAACCATAAAAATACATCAATCGAATGATAGATGGTGTGAAACTGTCCCTTCCCGCAGTGTGACTTTAGACGGCAGAATTGCACAAAGTCTGTTATCATACAAATTATCTCAAGCTATACTTATTAGTAATCAGAAGAATACAACCGCAACAACTTATATATAGTGTTATATTTAAATACCGACCCAGCAATTAATACTTACTATGCGACCTTCCATTTGTTCAAGAATGGTTTTCGGGCTTGTATGGGCAAGATCCGCTTATCCGAAATTCATTTTTATATATACTCTTTCATAAAGTTCGCAACAAATGGGGAAAAATCTTTATTATTGATTTTTGCAAAAATATTTTACTACAGTTAATTCATGTATCAATCAAAATAAAATCAACACAGTTCCAAACAACCAATCATTTAAAATTTGGCTGAAAACTTGAAAAATAGAAATGTTCGAAAATGAAAAATTGTAATAATTGGAAATTTAGTGTAAATATTGATTACACTTAATTGAACATATTGATTACACTTAATTGATCATATTGATTACACTTAATTGATTACTAGTCAATAACCTACAGTGTTTAAATACAATATGTTGCTAAAATTATGACCAAAAATTCATTTGTTTAGAATTTTATTTTATGTGGTTTTAAAACTAAGAGATTACTAAAACAAATATCGTTAATATGAAATAGTATATTAAGCTCACAAGTTTAAAAAAGTGAAGTCTTATTAAACGAGTTTGGGTTGTTTGAGTACGAAGAAGCGTAGCGAGCCAGTAACTTTAAAAGCCAAGAGTTTAGAGAACACTTTTCTAATGAATTTGCGTATACTATTTTTTCGCATTTCATGCGAAAATGGATTTCATTAATGTTTAATAGAAGTGATATTAATCACTATCACTTTAATAACTGTCACAATTATTGGGTATTGCAAATAAAAATACAATAGTAGTTAATACGTTACTATACAGTAATGTTTACTCTGCAGTAAAGTAACTCATTACTGTACGATTTTGAGGATACATATTAATATGATACGTTATTGTATGAAATGCGAAAAAAATAAAATAAAATAGAAACTTCGCTTTGCCATCACGTCTTTGTTACATTGTGTTTTTAAGAATTAAATAAAAATTGCTTCCGTTTATTTTTTGCATAACAGAAAGGCAAGATGTAAATATGCTCCCTTCGTATAAAAAATGTTTTTTGCAGTATATTTTCATATTAAATACTCACTTCTAATCTTTTGAAAAATATTGTAAATTTCGAGCGAAAATTTGTAAAATAGTGTTAGCCGTGAACTTAACGTCAAGCGCAAATATCACTTCATCATCGTACTTCTTATTCATAGGAAAATTAATTTTTATACATGTTCTGTTAAAGATGACGACAAAGTTGACTCAGCAAGAAATATTAATGGAGCAACTGATATTTTCCCTTGACGTTAAGTTCACGGATTTTCGCTCCAAATTTACGATATTTCTCAAAAGGCCGGAAGTATCCATTTAATATGCCATAAACAATAATATTTTCATATTAGTGGTATTTGTCTTACAAGGGAAGTATCCCAACCCGAAAATTCAAAAAAATTTGAAACTTTGTGGGTTAGTAGTTCACCTTAGGGTAAGCACGGAGCCATTTTTTTTATCTGCCCAAAAACGCTCTAAGCGGGGAAAAGCACCCTTCGAAATTTTTGCGATTTTCGGTTTTCTGCGTTACTTTAATTATTTTTTATTTGTTTAAATAAAAGAAACCAATTTAAGCAAATACGATTTTCATGTGTCTCTTAAATAATTTCTTTTTTAATTAACTGTCACTTATTTACTGCGATCGTCTTATGTTTTTATCTCATTATTTTTTATTTTATATTAAAATGGTTTCTTTACTTTAAGAGAAGACGATTCACTTGTTGTTAATTAATCATTATTTGCTTATTTGCATTGTTCATATTTGCCAGATAGCCGATCGTCTTTTGTTTTCTTCAATTTTATCACCGCTTTCAAATGTTTCTTTTTAATCATTTATTAAAGTTACAAACAATTGTTGAATTCTTGGCTTCCGGTTGGAACCGCGTGTCTCGGATTTCTTCACTGCCGACGTTTCGTTCTTCGTTGCAGAAGAACTTCCTCCGGGCTGCTGCTGGTGATGCTGCTACTGCTGCTGCTGTTGGTCTTGCTGCTGCTTCACGTTAGTCATTGAGACTAACGATTAACTCAACGACTAACGCGAAGCAGCAGCAGCAGCCCTGAGGAAGTTCTTCTGCAACGAAGAACGAAACGTCGGCAGTGAAGAAATCCGAGACACGCGGTTCCAACCGGAAGCCAAGAATTCAACAATGGACGACGGCCGCGGAAGCCTTCAAGTTAAGTTACTGTAGCTATAAGAGTCGCCAAGTTTCGATGTCCTTTTTAGAGATAAAGTCAATAGTGTAAACTTCTTTTGTTTTCGACGTCAATCACATATATCTCGTTTATTTTTACAGATATTAAAAAAAAACTGCTTTAATATTATTGGGACACTTTTTCGTACACAATTTAGTGGTGTTGTTGGTTTTTTGATATTTATCTAAATTTTCGAGTTGTAAAATAAAGTTTAAATCTTTAAGTCTTTTTAAATTGAAATCATAAGTTGGATTTATTTCTTATAATTAAGAAATCGCCTTTCTTATTCTCGGGTATATACTAGTCTTATTGTAGAGTGACTACAACACAGTGCCAACTTTTTTTTTGTTTTTATTAAATATCAACTAGCTCTTGTTCAAATGTTTTGATAGTTATAATTGTGTAATGATTTGTAAAATAGATCGGTTTTTACTACTTTTATAAAGATGTCATACATTTCTTTTCTCACTCTTACATATACTAATCAAAAATATTGAACTAGTAATAAAGAATAGCCGGGGCTTAAAATTTATTTGCCGATTACATTCACGAAATTTAATAAAGTGACATTTACCATTAAAATCAAAATTGTTTATACCATGTGATCGAATACTTTTACCCTCTAGAAGGCTGTAAAATTATTTATTCAACAGTAACGTGCGTTCAAAAATTCCTGCGTTGGCGTTTTGGCCCATTTTACGGCAGACGCGGTGGCCCTTCAAAGTCGACTCTCCAACTTTTGGTGGCCAAATTCGAGGCGACTGGTTCGGTAAACTATCAGCGAACACCAGTACGTCAAAGAAACGCCAGATCGGCCGAGAACATCGCCGCTGTCCATGAAAGTGAGCAGGAAAACCCGAGGCAGTCAATTCCTCGCTGTGCACAAGAACCCAGCCTTTCGCAGACTTCAACTTGGCGAATTTTGCGGGAGTTGGCCTGCACCCATACAAGATCCAACTGACCCAGGAGATCAAAGTTAATGACCATAAACAACGCCGTTTGTTCGCTGAATGGGCTTCGGAGCGTTTGGAAGAGGACACCAATTTTGGCCGAAGAATCATCTTTAGCGACGAGGCGCATTTTTGAATAAATGGCTACGTTAACAAGCAAAATTGCCATATATGGAACGACACCAATCCACACGAGGTGACAATACGTCCACTATAGGTTACCGTTTGGTGAGGATTTTGGGCCGGCGGCGTCATTGGTCCGTACTTCTTTGAAAATGACGTTGGTGAGACCATCACTGTCAACGGCAAGCGCTACAGATCAATTTCTTTTGGCCCGAATTAAATGATATGGACATGGACAACATGTGGTTCCAGCAAGATGGCGCTACGTGTCACACAGCGAACGCCACGATGGACAATCTCCATGAACGATTTGAGGGTATGGTTATCTCTCGCGGAGGTGAGAGGTGAATTGGCCACCAAGATTGTGCGATTTGACTCAGCTAGACTTTTTCTTGTGGGGTTTTCTGAAGTCGCAGACTATGCCAATAGGCCACAATCAAGCAATGATCTCAAAGTCAACATAACCCAGGCCATCGCTCAAATTCAGCCGGACCTGTGCGGCAGAGTCATTGAAAACTGGACCTCAGTATGTCATATTCCATACATAATGGCATACATAGGCCATTCAAATAAAAAAAAATTGTTAATACCTCACGTACAGCTTGTTTTATTCCATTTCAACATCGACTCGACCCTATTGAAAAACCCTTTATTTCACGATGTAACTTAAAATACCTTTATTAATTTCTCTAACAATGAGTGACGCCTTCTTTCTTTAGTCAGATAGTATTTAGTCAGATAGTACCAATTTTTCAATTTTTTTTGATGGTGTCTCAGTTCCTGCTTCAATTAGTCGATCTGGTTTTGAATCATTTTGTTTGAATAGTCAAAGAAAAGATAAAAAATGCCTAGTAACTCTATAATTAATTTTATGTGATAAGAACTTACAAGTGCAGATAAGTATATTTTCGTTATAGGTTATAAAAAATTAACTGCATCTAAGAGGTATTGAATTAAAGTTTGATAAAGTATTGCTTAGAATTGTATGGAAACTATCCACATAATTTATAAATAAAATTGATGTATTTGTCTCTAATTTTGCCTCCAACGTCAGTTTATTTTCTGATGCCCCTGTTGCCAATATCTCAGTCATAATCAGAGAGCGGATGACCATCCAAACCATAACTATTGAATCAAAATTATTTTCACTGAATCTTGTACATTTATTTTATATTTACTTCACCCTCATTCAACAATTTCTAAATGACTTATACAAGGCAAAGTGCGTACGTCTGATATCAAAAACATAAAACTGGTCGCTCTCTGGCCGTGACAAATCACAATATTTTAAAACCATTTATATTCACTCTGTATATTTTATTTATTTAATAATAATTTAATTCAGAAGTAAGTTGTATCATTTTTTGACACATAATATAAGCATGTATGTACTTGATTGTAGATGTGAATTAAAAATAAGTACATAATTATATAAATAAGCAGATTTTCTATTTCTTTTTACACGTTAAAGCGTCAACTTCTGCCGTCATATCTATCCATCCGTCGTAAATAATACAAATTATCCGAGTTCAATGGGTATAAAATTATCAAAGCATTAAACAGACTATTTGCAGATGAGAAGTGACATCAAAAACACGTTAAACTCGTCGGGGTTGCAGCCCCCACCGCCGAAGAGGAGGCGCGAAGCTCCGGGCCCGTGTTATTGGCCCAGAGGCGGGGTAATCGTATCAATCTTCTTCTCCTGTAATCCCCCTAATCTTACATAATTTCAGTGCAAGTTTCAGGCGCTTCGCCTTAGTTGTAATTTAATGTTGGTAATTCTCCACGAAAATCACTTGGATAAATTGCACGAGATAGATTACTTTGACGATAAAATTTCAATCTCTCTAAAAAATAGAAACTGATTATAAAATCTTTATTTTTAAATAATAAGAATTTCCTGTTTTTCCGTATTTTCCTATATTTAGTATTTTATATTTAAATCTGAAAAATTCAGATGTACAAAAATACATATAATACAAGTTCAATTTTGTAAATATCTTTAAGCTTGTAAAATATGAAATTATATAATTTATTTAGAGCTATAAAATTCTTATGTATCTGAGTTATTTTTCTGTTATATTTCAAATTCTAGCTTTTTCTTTTTTGAAATAAATAAAACTGTCGATGAAAATTTATGAAGATACGAAATATTTAGAAGTCAATGTTTAAAACAAATAACACATTGATAAAGTGCGTCCCTTTCAGTTTTATTTAAATAATATGTTAGAAATGTTAGTTATAGCTGTGAGCGGGGCTCCAAGATTTCTTTAGAACCCGGTCCATTACTTATTATGATTACATTTCTTAGTTATCTTTAACTACTTTTTAATTAAATTAATTTAATTTCACATTCAGTGCTTCCATAAATGTAACAAAAACAGGAAGTTCAACTGAATTAAAGTTTATTTCTAGAAAAGATCAAAAATCGCACTAATACTTGATAAATAAATTTGTAGGTATTCAGATTGTTAGGATATTGTTTTTATTACTCTTACAATTTGGTAAGATTTGGAAGCATAGGTATCATCAAAGCAAGTCTGAATTTCATTACTCCAATTTTTAATAAATTAATAAAGTGATCTGTAAATTAATTACTTACTTTCATTTTACAAAAATATTGAAATGCTGAGTATGTAAATATGAATCACAAGGAAGTGTTTTAAGACCTCTATTGTTTATATTATACATTATTAATATCTATTTAATAAATATCTAAAGAAAACGAAATTCATGTTGCTAAGAAGTATTTCATTAACAAATTTTCAAACACATTGCATTTATTAACGAAGTAATAATATTATCTGAAATGATAAAAGTAGGGTGGACAATAAATTAAAATTTAAAGTCCGTCTAAGCTACATAAAATCATAACAACTAGATAAATTGAAGTGTTTTAAATAGCATAGGTAAGTAAGAATAACTAATTATAAAACTACTTATTACTTATTGTAAATAAAACCGAAAAAATATAAGTGTTATTAAACAATAGGCCAAAAGAAGTATACAAAATGTTGAATATTAACAAAGCAATTAAAATTGTTAAAGATAGAATATAAAGTTTCCGTAGCGAACTCATGAAAAGTTTATTTACGTATCTACACCTTTAAAAAGTATTGGGCATATTTGCCACCTCAAAGCATTTACAGGTTTCGGTTTAAGGTAAGTAATCAAGTAAGATAATTAATATTTTACATTTGTCGACTCGTGCAGGTGTAGAACACAAGAAATTAATTTAAGAATCAGAAGACTAAGGTAAATCACTTTACTTTCTAATAAGAAAGTATTCCATCACTCGTTAAAAAAAAATGTTCCCTAAATTACTCACTATGAAACAAGGTAGTAACGTTCCTTCTAAACTTACCTGAACTATCCAAGAGATTTTTAAAAATTCACGACAAGAATTTGTTGTCATTTTTTTGTGAAAGGTATTTTGCATCATCAAGCAAAGACAGTATTTCACTTTCGAAACATAATTTGTTTTGATTAAAAACATAAAAGATTTATGTAATGAATTATCTCAAACGGACACTGAAAAAAAAGAGATAATTCATTACACAATTTCACCGGACAAGAATCTACCTTAATTATAAAGGATTTAGGATAAAAACTTTCCTTGCTTTTTAAGAAGTGCTTTAACTTTGATTTTGTTATACGTGACTTCAATGTGTTTGTGCAACTAAATCTAGTGTAGTCCACAACTTGTATTTCGATGCGTAGGTAAATATTTTTTATACAAGTATTTTGGCTTTTATATATAAATATTATTATTAAATAACTGTTCAAAGCTATGAGTTCGCAAAAGTCCGTAAATGTCCCAGATTGTTTTCAAAATACTCCTTCGATTGTGTCACAATATGAAATGTTCTTCAGTACTCTGTCCACTCATTTCTGAAAGTTATAAACACCAGAAAATCGGTTTCCTTTCAGAACTCCTTTGCATTTTTGTAAATAATCTGAAATTACAAGGTACCACATCTGGCGACTAAGATAAACGATCAAACTTTGTGTTTTTTTTTAGACAAAAAATTGCACATAGATTGTCATCATAGTATTTATAACATAGACTGATTATTTATACAGTGAGAAGTAAGGGTTCCAACATCAGAAAGGGATCGCAGAGGACAAAACCCGGATTGGTGGATTTGTCGCCGGAACGCATTGGGAAAATAGTTTTGTGCATTTATTTTGTTACGTAATATAAAAATAAACAAATTCCCTCAATATGATGTTATTAAATCTATGATTGTCACACTAGATAAAGTGAGTTAATTGTTGGATTAAATTCTGGACGTTTTTGTTTGCGGTGCCACGTAATATGGTCAGCACTTTTAAGAAGTAACTTTGACTTACTGGTTTATCGTTACTGGTTTATGCTTACTGGTTTGACTTACCTAATTTATGTAATAAATCCAGCGTGAGCATTGTATTTACTATCGAGAGGTGGTTTTAATCTGAGATCGTGATATTTACTCTTTTTTTGTCTTAGTGAACCTCTTGTTTTCCATTGCATGCTGTGACGTTTCTTTTTCTTGGATCATGCTGAAAGCATTTTCGATATCTCTATCAAAAAAGTCCAAATGCGAAAAAAACGGGATGAAATTTTAAAGAGTCGCTCTTCTTGTTCATCAGTCAAAATCTTCTCAGGAACTGATCTCGTTCACAAAACTTTTGTCAAGATATTTTTACTGTTCTTTTATCTAAATTTACTTCTGCGATAAACCATACGCTCAATTGTCCAAGAAATCTTACTATTCGTAGTTGTCGCACATTTTCCACGTTCTGGTATCCGATTTTCCATTATCTCTATCATTTCCCTCATTCTTTTTTTGAATCTTTGACCAATCAAATTCTCTAAATATATAATAAGGCAGCTTTAACAGATTTCACCATAAACTGCTTTTGGCGTCTTCAAAGTTTCACTTTTACTTTTTTGCTCGTAATAGAACAACCAGGCAAGTGCAGGTAATTTATGATATTATTGAAATCATAATGCGCCATAAATTATACGCGTCTGGCGGCAAATCATCAGACATAAAAAGCATAACTCCAACCTCTTCTTATTCACCGTTGACAAGGAAATAATACTATATTTGTCTTAATATTTGTTTTAACTTCGGTGGTTGATGACGTAGGGCTCTTTTCCTGTTCTACCGATAAGACCTACGTAGCAAACCGTCTAATTGATAAGACCAGGAGGAAATTTCCTGCAATAAGCGTGTATAGGATAAAGACTGCAATTGAGTGGGGGTCGGCTTGTATAGTAGTTGACTGATCAAGGGTGCTTAAGGTAGTACCTTAAGCTTGAGGACACTATGTTTGACAAGAATATTGTTAAACACTTCTCCGATTATTTTGGTCTAATTTTTCATCATTACAAGAGAATTAAAAAAAAAACAGGAGGTTGCTGAAAATAATAATTTAAGCAGGTCAAGCCTTATCACACCTAAGAAATAAATAATTGTAAAAACTAAAATAATGTCTAATAAAGTGATTTTAATGAATTAACTATCAAAGATCCACCTACAGAGTGTTCCATTGTTATTAATTGATAGGAGAGGAGGTTATAACGGTTTCCTTTTTTAACATCTTCAGGTTGCCAATATTTTACTTGCCAATATTGAACATTTTCTTTAGAACTTAAGTTTAACTTTTACAATGTATTAAATAATATTTTTACTCCCTTATCAGATGATACTAACTAAAGTGTGTTCAGAAACATCCACGTTTGGAGTTGGCCTTGACTTGAGATAGCAACAAACAAAGTATGTCTTTACTTATTAATTGCATCTGTCATATGAACAAAAATAAACAGTAAAGTAAATTGCTTTAAACTTTACACTTATCGTTCAATTCCACCGGATTCAATATATTTTTAAATTCGATTCCTGACTTCAAATAATTTTTAGTAAATGGATTAATTGCAAACAGAAACAAGAGAGAATTAATTTCACAACAAAATTGTAACCTTAAAACTGGTTATGATTATGTTCAGAGCACCGACATACGTTTACCGATTCAACGCTAACTGCAAACGCGAGAGTTTTTGAACGCACGTTACATCAGTTATGATTTATAATATTAACAAATTACAGTCTGATGACGTTGTCCTTAATGAACCCTGTACTGTTGAAAGAATATTTTTGGGTCCAACTTAATACAAAAAGATAATTGAACATTCGTCACAAATATATTTAACTAAAATTTATGATTAAAAATTATCAGTAGGATTGTTTTTAATTAAAATTAGTCATTATCATTTCAAAATCGTTTCAAATATCGATGTTTCGCTTTTAGTTAGATATATATTAAAATATTGATAGGTACCATATTTTTGAAATGTAAAACGTCTACTCTTTCCGCTTTTTGCAAAATGTATAAAATGAAATAAAAATATTAAAATTTTAAGATTTTAGAACACAACCTATTTTTTAAATAATATAATAAAATTTTTTATAAATCGAAGTATCTACCTACTTTTTATTTACAGGATGACTTAAAAAAATAAAATTAATTTTTAAAATTTAATGTTTCTGATTTTATAAGCATATTAATTAAATTAAGGGTTTATAAGTAAAGAGGTAAAATTAATAATTTGCACTTTTTTTATGATATTTAAAATATTACACGTTCTCTCTAATTTTTCAGTAAAATTAACTTCGTTCAGTAAGATAAAAATAAAATGCCAAAATATATAAAATTTTTAATTTAATTTTTAGTTTACGTTTACTTTTTGTACATATTTTTAATATTTTAATTTATGTTTCAATTTTGTCTTTTCTCTTTTTATTTTAGTGAATGATATGATGAGTAACTTTACGTCCCCTAAGATTGAAAACTTAAAATCCTAATTCAAAGACACAGAATCTTAAATTATGTAACATAAATAACATAATTAAATTAAATAAATACGAGTTTTTAAATTCAAATTTGAAAGTCTTAATAAAAGTCGATTAATACATAAAACAGCCCCCAAAACATAATAAATCACGTCAGTTACAGCCAGCCCTCATAAAACATATCAGATTTCAAGCTGACAGCTCTATTTGTACCATTTAGTAAGACATATCATCAGCATTCACCCCTGGGTGCACAGGCGAGTGTTAGCGCTAACAAGGGATGACAACCGGGTCCACCATTGGCAGTGAGCAGAACAAGGGGTGCACGGCGACCAATGACCGAACAGCAGGCGTGCCAACGCGACAGATACTTGAACGGTTAATATATAGAATCATTACACCTCTAAAACGTTTACAGATAAGAGTTTTTAAGACCGGCAAGGCAAACGTGTTTCTCTTCATAAAAAAAAGGAAAATAGGAAATTCACTTTTGGTGCTGTTAAGCTAACCAGAGTTTTCTTTTTCTGTAAATATAGACTCGGTGTAGTTTTGATTGAGGACGGTTAAAAATTTGAAAATGAGCGACGAGAATTAAGAGCGTCTCGTGTGCGGTTCTTAAAAGAGTCACGCTGGCAAACATAAAGCAGGAAAGTGAGCTGGATTGGTGCGAGAACACCAATACTAACGAATACGCGGAGGAGACGTACAGTGAAGACGATTTTAAGATGGTAGAGACGTCGTCTCAGCCGAATCCACGCGGATCGACGCCCAACGTCTTCAGCCAACACTTCTTGGGTAACATGTTCCTCGGAGAAGGTTTTAAGCCGGTGTATAAAAATCGCGGGTCCTCAACCACACCGTCCACCAGTGGAGGATCCCTGTTTACTATTGACAGTATTTTAGCGCCGCGTCCGAAGCCGACGTCTCCGCAGAGGCCTGTCCTTCATCATCCGACGCTACATCTCGGGCATATTGCCGCAGCCGCTTCCGGATTTGGAGCTGCTTCGGCAGATTTTCTCGGTAAGTCTTGACATTAATCTTACTTCGTTTTATTGTTAGAAAACTAATTCTAATATTTATTATAAATACGTTTCCGGTACAAAAGAATCGATTCTATTAGTCAGCAAAACAAAGAGTTGCGATCAAATTTATCTGCATTTTATAGACGTAAAGGAATGTGCTAGATTAAAGCAGACACACAGTTTTGTTGCAATTTTATTAAATGTGAAGCGCTTGTTTTATTTTTATTGTGTAGAGTTGTAATTTTGTATACAGAGTTGTATTTTCGAATGCGGAAATGACTTTATTCTAAAAAAATTGCATTTAGACGTCCTCCCGATTAGAAAAGCACCAAGCTGTTAAGAATAAGATTATATTTGTTTCTCAAAGATATATGAAATCTTTTTAAATATAAAATTACATGAAAAAAAATTCCGAAAAAGATGATTTTGCGTCATAATTTTTATTCCATAAATTTTAGAAGAGAAATATTTTCGAACTGTTCCAATATCCTTTGTTTCTGGGAATTTCGATATTCCAAGTTTCTATCCAAATTTTAAATAATTGACTATACCCGATTGTATTCCTTTTTGTTTTGTTTGATGGCATTGATATAGGAGCTGATCCTGGCAGAATCTTTTCCCAAAAATCAATAATAAAAGAAAAGCTTTTCCACATATTACGAAATTTTGAATGATTTTGAATATTACTTATTTTATAATATTTATATTTCTACAATATGTAATAAAATTAATTAAATATTTTCTTTTATATAAATATTAGCAAGAATTTTTGCGCAGATTTATTTACACGAATGAAACTGTAGAGTCATGTATTTTTAAACTATTTCCTTTATCACGTGATTTCGATAAACTTATAGTTTTCGATTGCTTATTCTAAAGCACTCTCAGAATATTTCCATTGTATCTTAATACATGAGGTTAAAATAAGATGAGAATATTCTGAGTGTGCTCTAGAGCAGTCAGTCGAAAACACTGTTAAATTCTCGTCAAAATTTTCACTGTTAAACTTGCCAACTAAAGTATACTTCTGTAAAATCTCTTTCATGTGATTCCCATCCTTAAATTATATCTCTTTTATTCGTTTATCTATCTGCAGTTTCTTAGCTAATTTTTAAAATCAGTTAATCGATCAAATAATTTATTCCCAACACCAATGAAATCACAAAAGGCCAATTAAAATTTTCTTAATACATGTGACAAATTGAATAATTACCTACCTAACCATGAAGAAGAAGGGAGAGGTTAATTTAAAATTTAAATTTTTTTTATATTCTTCATTTAAATCCACACATTTGTACCACTTTTTCTTTTTTCTTAATGCACTCTAAAAAAATTTAGACCGTATTCCGAAGAAAATCGCTTTCCGCGTAGGTTCTTTTTAAGTTGTCGAAATAGCTAATAGTCGAAAAGTGCTAGATCTAGACTATATGGAGAATGATCTAACTCAATTAAGCCTGTGGTTTTGATAAATTCCTTACCTTTCCTTACTTTTTGTCAGGGTTGCGACGATTTAAATCAACTGATTTTTTTAAATTTAAATTATAATTTAAATCAAATCGTGTAAAAAAAATTGATAATCTAAATAAATTCAAATAAAAAGAACAATTTATTTAATGTTAGATTATCTACACATCTAAAACTACCTGCTTAAAAGCAATATGTAGGTAAACTAAATTTAAATTTAAGATGAAAATAAAACATGGTTCAGGTACTTAAAAAGAGACATTTAAAGTTAATTTTTTAATAATAGTGTTTATAAAGAAAAACTAATTTAGCAGCTTTTTCAGTCCCTTAACGATTTCTAATTTTAGAATGAACCTAACCAAATGTTGAAAATATCCTTTCAACGGAGACTGAAGAAGCTGCAGCAGATAATAATTGCTTGATAATCGGGAATAACTTATCAATAACCTCAATATTCCGTTGAGATTTCCACCATTCCAATGGATTTGTGCTTTTAAGAATTTCTTCGTCAAATATTATTTCGATAAGTGACTCGGATTTAGCCAGAAATTTAATAATCAATGGTAGTAAACCATTGTTGGGGTATAAATCATTTGCAGCATTTAAAGCACAATTTTTTTCACTTCCTGCTAATGTATGCTCCATTTTCGTAGGGTCCAGAAGTAAAGCTAGCAAATGGTATGAAGCGATATTCTGTTCATAGCGATGTCTAAATTTTTGCATTTGGCTTAGAGTATGTGATTCAAAATGTGATTCTAGTATTTTTAATTGTTCTACAACGTCTAATAGAATTGCATCGTTTCTTTGAAGCCTATCAATTGCAACAGATATCGGATTCAGTTTTGTTAAAATATCTTCAGCTGTTCTTTTCAAATAAATATTCGAAATTTTCTGCCTTACTATACTGTCGATTTCATTTTTATGTCCTCGCTAATTCTAAAAAGTTTGGAGGCGCAATAGCTTTTTTTACTTCCGGTTGCTCAACACGTGAAGTTGCTATTTGTTACATAAACAGCCCTAGCAATTTGTTTATCTATTTCCTCTTTACTAGACTCCGTTGTACGCACGACAAAAGAAGATAAACACCCAGAACTAGAATTAGATGCCTTTCTTTTTTTAATTGATGAACTAGAAGCTATGAGCAATGGGAAACCATCAAACTGTCCTCTTCTAATGTGTTCGATTGCACATTTGCCACTATTCCTGCAGCGGCACTTTCATTATCTGTTTTTGTTTCATTTTCTCTATTACTTGAAATAAATTTTTCCCAGTGGTTTTTCATACGTTCCACAAGCCCTTGCATTTCTACCTTGCATTTTTTACAAGTAGCTTTACTTCCTCTTTTTCCAGCAGATTTACACGACTTTGCAATAAAATGTTGCCAAATAGGATCTTTTTTCCTACCCCTTCTATGAGAAGACATATCAATGTAGATGGACTTTTATACACTGTTATTAAGTGTTACACACTTTATTACTCATTATCGTTACGCAGTGCACATTCGCGATGTAGACTAGAAAATAGCGACAACTTGCCTCATTCCCGCATTATAAAGACCGCCGAATTTTCAAGTTCTGACAGCAATTTCTTTTGTTTAGATGAAAGTACAAAGTGGTGCAACCTTATTTACTTCTACGATACGCATAAGTTATTTCATTTGCAACTTTGAGCATGACATATCTTAGTCGTTATTGTTATTTTCAATTATTCGTTATTGTTAATGACAATTATTGCATTTTCTATGTATAAAGATAATGAAAATTAAAAAAAATAATAAAAATCGTAATTGTTTAAGAAAAAATTGTGATTTTTTTGTTTTTTTAAAAAAATCATGATTTTTATCAACCCTGGTTTTTGTACCTTGCAATTGTCGTGCAATAGTAAGATTTCTTTATAGAGTTTATAAGGTCGTTTTCGTTCAAGAACCTTTTTTTATATTTTGAAGTTAACTGCGTTAAACTTCTGCATTAAATTGGTGAGCATTTTGCCATATATTCAATTAAACCTTCACAATTACAAAAAATCGGAGTCATCAATTTACTTTGTGTTCGTGCCTTTATGTATCCATTGTATTGATTCTTGTTTCTGATAAATTGTGAAAATAGGTTTGGTTCGCCACTGAAGAGGGTTAATTAAAAGAATATGAATGACAACAAATATAGAAATATATAGTACAATAATAGAATTCAGAAAACATTCAGTTTGAGAAAGGAGAATATAAAGGTAGGTATATTTCTTATGTCAGATATGATTGGATCAGAATTTATTTATTTAATAGGTCTTGATTGATACAAATTCAAGATTTTTTTCTTGTATGGTAGAGTCGATAATATTATAGTCCTTATTTCGTGTCTCTTGAGAGATATAGAGCCCTTTCGTAAAATATTCAAATTTATTGGTGTTAAGTGAAGAGCACACGGGAATAATAATCAGGGTCACACATTTCACATTTTACGAAAATACAAATTTGAGATTTACAGACAAATACATCACCTGTAAATTACTGTATTTTAAGCACGATAGCTTTCTCTTAACGTCTATCAGATGTTAATGTTATTTTAGTCCGAAATTGGACTGTAATCATTTTTTCCGTGTGCTCTTCAATTGCAAAACCACTTGAGAAGACTTGTAAAACTGCTTGAAATTTTTAAATCAGAGTTATATTGATTCCGGGAATGTTAAATTTAATTTTTCATAATTATTGAAAAATCTTCGAGTAGTGTTGCCACCGTTTGTGGTGCCTGTTTAAGTTGATCCATTAACATTCCATTCTGTTCG
Source organism: Serrognathus titanus (assembly GCA_039766575.1). NCBI lineage: Eukaryota > Metazoa > Arthropoda > Insecta > Coleoptera > Lucanidae > Serrognathus > Serrognathus titanus. Next base: position 24,812,094 of record CM077913.1, read on the forward strand.
AAAATGAAGTTGAAAGCTTTTTTTCTTTTTCGAACAATTGCCTTGTCTTCTTCTTATTTAATTTACTTCTAATCTGTATGAGATATGAATTAAGCACTCAAGAAATCTGATATAAGCAAGCAAAACAGATAATCCCAATTCGTATGTAGACCTTTTCTGATTTTTTCAAGGCAGTTCATTAATTTTGCAGTCGCTCCGCAAATGTAGCAGGTTTCCGATGAAGTTCTTGTTAGAGCACATCACATTATCTGTTATCATAGTAAACAGTAATTTATGATGTACCTGATGTTAACGATTAAAAGTTTATCATTTCTGAGATATAATCTCCTAAAGAGACAACTTGGAAAGTATATTTCCTTAAATATCTCTGGAACGGTTTAAGATAAAGGAAGGATATATAATCAAAATTAATCGATTTTCACCACTGGCGCAAATCCAGGGTACATAGTAAGTTACTATTTTTTAGTAAATAAATTTCTTATTGTCAGTTTTTCGAAAAATCTGAAACAAGAAATGAAAAGTTCGAATAAAATTGTACAAAAAATGAACTAACTTCCATCTCCGCCAAAGTAACCGTTTTCGAGATATTTAAACGTTGCTTCAGAAATTCGAAATTTGATAAGAAAATCAGTAGCTGTTATTTCCCATACTAATACTAACTATTGCCTAGTTTTATCTCAAAAAATACTAAAAACCAAGTTGTTCCGCATAAAGCCTTGTTGCCGCTGCACTGTTTCCTCTACTTTCCTAAGAATGAATATCATGTCCGTTATTTCATTGTTAGAGTACATTTTTAATGTATAATTAGAGAAACAACTACGCAATAGATATACAAAATAACAGCTAATGTTTTCAGGACATATTTAATTTTCTTAGCAACTTTTGAATTTTTAAAGCAATGTAACCTTTCGACCTAAATATCTCGAAAACGGTTAATTTGGCGAAGATGGAACTTAATTCATTTTTGTACAATTTTATTCAAGTTTTTTAATTCAATTTTTTTAAAAAAGTAACACTAAAAAGGTAAGAGGTTATATCTCAGAAACGAATAACTTTTATATATACACAGATAAATTAAATCGCAATATTTTGATGTCCTCTAAACGTGATATAATTATTGCCACTTAATCAATAAAATCCTGTATAATTCTATTCCGTTAATTAAAACTTCTGCAGAACTAAGATTATTTCTTTTGGGCTTCATATTTCAATTTCTTCTTCAGAATTACTTTTAGTTTCTTTCTTTAATTGAAATCGAATTAAACTGCAGTACCTATTTTCTTGATGATGATCGCGAATGTTTCCAAACAAAAAAAATATATTGATGTTTACTTAAATCCACATGTATTGTTAAAGCTAATGCTTAAACAGCAAAGAATTTATCGTTTTTGTGATCGGAAGAAGGCAGAATCTTTTCTAGTTAGCCAATTTTCTGTGGCTTCTTTTACTATTTGAGCCACGTCACGTTTTCCAGAGGATATTAAACTTATATAGCTACTAAAGTAATTTTTTTCTCTCATGAATCTCTATTACATTTTTCATGATTTAAAAAACGGAAGCTTTCACTGCGACTAATGCGACTTTATTTAACTGTAGTCGCACTCTGATAAAGTTAACTTTATCAAAGTTAACTGCGTTGTTTACTTAGGGTTACTTAGAATAAATTATACAATTGAATATGCTGTGTATTTATTTTCTACAATGTGGACCACTAACAAATGTTGTGATAAACCGTCTTTTTAAATATTTTCCAGCTAAAATGAATAGTAAAAATGAATTCATTAAAGGAGAGTATTGATAAGTCTTGCTACGACAGTATTATTATTATTGTTGCTTAAACGACTGTAGTTGCATCCAAAAAAAATATTCCCAAGACTTTAAAGAGAAAGGGACACACAATTTTCTCTTGAAGGTCAATTTTTTGAAGAGTTAAAGAAGATCAGCTAGATTTGCTGTTCGAATAAAAATAATGTTCTCCATACAATATTAGCTATTGTAGCTAATATTGTCCCTTTCTCTTTAAAGTGAATGTCCTATTAGAATGAAACTGCAGTCGTGTAAGTAATAACAATAAAAAAACACTATAGCAAGACTTATCAAACTGAATGAAACCAATTTTCTTTAATTAAGGTAGATTCTTGTCCGGTGAAAATTTTATAATAAATTATTTTAACGGATACTTAAAATTGGCACTATCGCTGTACGTTTCACTAGCGATTGATAGATAGCTTCGTCAGGAGTGAAAATAAATGCAAGTAAATAAAGTTGTCAAGGGAAACTAAAACAGTAAAACGATTTTCTAAATTAATATTAAAATTGACAGATCTATATCCTGTTCAACGAAACTACAAAGTATGTCATTTAAATTAGCAAAATCCGTATGTTTATTAACAGAGTTAATTTATATTCACTCCTCACAAAGCTATCAATCGATAGTGAAATTAGAGCGATTGTGCCAATTTATTTTTTTTTTCATTTTAATATATAATTATTTTTATATAAAGATTTTGTTGACAGTTTTAAAAGTTGCCTGGCTGTATAATGATCACTCAAAACAGTTTAGATGGCTTGATGCGGAAACGATACACTCCGAAATATCAACAGAAACTAACATGTGTACAAAAAGTTTTCCCATTTAGTGTGTTGCTCTCGTTTTTCCGCATGTTCACGTTTGTTCCTAGACAGACAAATAAACAAACATAACTTAAAAACATTGTTTTATTGATTTGATTTTACAATGGTTTTCACATTGGAAAAAAAATCTTTTATGATTGAAAGCTGCTTCGAAACGCCCAAAAAATCAACGGCGAATGGACCTATTCTATTCCCGATTGTATTACAGAATTTCAGGAAAAATTTCCAGAAACTACATTTCTGTACCTCAAGTTTGTTAATCAACTTCAGTACTCTGTAGCACTATTCAGAGAAACTGGCTAGAAAACAGGTATCTGGTTGGTCTAAAGTAAGAACTGATAAGGCAGTTGAAAATATGAGACAAATAAAGACTGATACTCCTCGCACTTCCATCTGTCACCTGTCACAACAAGTTGATCTTTCCGTCGGGATCTGCAGAACTATTCTAAGAAAGGACTTGCAAATGTTCCCTTATCGTTTGACTACCGTGCAGGAATTGCTTCCAGTAGATTTGAATCAAGGCGAAGATACTGTCGTTGGTTTTTAAATAAATTGACAATGACGATTTATTGGACAAAACTTTCTTTTCCGATGAGGCCTGGTTCCATTTAACAGAATACATTAATTCCCAAAATATGAGGATCTGGAGTACTATTTTCATTGAAGTTCTCTACATTATTCTAATTCACCCCTCCTCTCAAGCCCCTAAACAGTTTTGAGTAATTATTATTAATATCTTTTTGCGTTTTTAAGATATAGCCGATGGCAACTTTTAAAATTATCACACTATATATTAACCTGGATATTGTGAATCAAAGTGCAGTAAGTGGTGTGTGTAGAAGTGGATGGGAAATAATAATACATTTAGTTACATGATAACGTTTAGTTACATGATAAAAGTCACTGATAAAAACATGAAGTGCCTATGGTTGTAGAAATAGAAATATCTTCTACATGTTTTCTTAAATATTGTACAGAATTTTTGTTTGTTTGTGATTTTGAATGATACTTTCACATTTTATTATTAGACATACAAAAAAAATTAAACACAAACGTTTTAGTGTTTACCTGAACCGTCAGAATTTACTTAAAAATGTTTGCAAACAACATTTCTGGATATGTCTTAATGATAAAATGAGCAAGGTACCTTCAAAATATAAACCAAAATCCTGTAAACGATATCGACAATTTGCAATTAATTTTTATATTGTATTCAAGAAGTAAAAGCATACTTCACAAGACAAACGCAATCCTTAAATTAGTTTATACTTAGTTTTACCTTGTTTACATACATATAAATAGATTTTAGCCTTTCCCTCTTTGTCAACAATAACCCTGCGAAGAAAAAAATAATTATTTAAATAATTTATGCAGAAGCACGACCCAGTAAAATTAGTTGTATTTATGAGAAAATGTTTGTTTGTTAGAGCAGACGCATTTCTGTGCTTAAATTCTTCTAGTTCCTGGTTTAGGTTACTGTTCCTTTCTAATTTTAGATTTTGTAATTGAATTCTTGTAAATAAAAAATTCTTTGTTGGGTTTCTAAGTTTAAACAGTCACTTGTAAGGCATATATTATATCTTAAAAATCTTAATTTTCATTATATATTTTACGTTTCTTTGACATTTGTTACATACAAATGTCATATACAAATACATACATATGCGAATTTTACTTCGTTTCGATTCAAATATGTAATGTGTGCTTTATTGATATTTTAAATAACAATATTTTTTTCAAAAAATCTAGGTTTAGGAAATGGACAAAGAGCAGAATTGTTCTTAGCACAATTTAAATTGAGAATGTAAATGAAATTAAGTAATTTTTGTTTCGTTTTCTTTGTTATACTCCTAGAAGTATTTACAATTTGTATATGTGTTAAAATATTTAATAAATGCACTTGTCATTTAAACAATTTTTTCTACAACCATGCTTAAACATTAATGGCTAATTTTAGTTTAGTATCACTTTTTAAAACACCGTGCATGAAAAGTTCTTTTCATGCTCTATGGAGTAAAGTGAAATATAAACTAGGTTTCATTAATATTTTTAAAACATTTTATAACATAAATGTAGATAAAAGTAAAGTAAAAAAACAAGAAAGAACATAATTACTAACATAAACAAGGCAAAAAATATATTTTTAGCGTATATTTAAAACACTTACTGACGTTTCGCAAAACTGACTGTTCGCTCTGTCAAAGTGAATAACGATAATAAATAGCCAAGTAATTAAAAAAAATCTATTTCCGTTTTCATAAAATAAATCAAATTTGAAATCTGTACGGTCATAGAAAAAGTTTTGTATACGGCACTGTGTACAAAACGTATTCTCGCGCTATTATTTGCACATTCGGCTAGCGCCTTGTGCGAAAATTTTCCCACTTGACTTACTTTACATACTAGTTGCATAAATAACTATTTCATTTATTGCACCTTCCTACCTTTGAGAAAAAAGTATTATTTTGGTCATTCATAGTTTTGAATTTCAGATATTTACATTTTTTAAATGAAATGTTTGTATGTATTATCGCGGCCTTAAAATCTCGCACGATTTTTTTATCAAGTAACCAGAATTTTTCTAAATTATAGTTTTGTAGAACAGACTTTTTTCATTCAAGACATTTAACCAAAAGTCATTCAGTTTTCAGATTGTTTGATAGAATAGCAAAGTGGGAAATCATTAGAAATGAAATAATGTAATAAAAGTAGCGACCAACCATCTACTAATTTTGCCATTGCAAAACCCTTCTCTCCTTCAGAAAACACGTGATTGTGGCATTTGAAATTTGACGTTTGAAATGATTATTTTTGACAAGCCGTTGAAGAAAGCCATATTTAAAAAATTGAATCGTGCGAAATATTGAGGCCACGATAGTACACATATAAATTTCGTAAACGTGCTTAGTTTTTAATTTATCAGTATAAATCCGCATCGAATTTTGCTTGTTTTAAAATCCTTAAATTAAATTTTGTATTGGAATTCATAGAAATCTTGAAAATCTCTTCATACAAAAATATCATTATAATGTTTCAATAGTTGGCAATGCAATAAAGAGTTTATTTTATTAAATATATACGTTGATTACAACGTACACTATTAAGTGTAACGTCAATGCTATTTCTTCTGCCGATGTTTTGCGGTCAAGAACGGTTCCATCGTAGAAACACCACCTACGAAAATATTTAAGAAAACTTAAATTTCTGGAGAAAATTGGTGGACTTTGTTGAAACAAGCTGAGATCTTTTAAAAAGAAGTCAAAAAATTTAGGAATTTCTTATAAGCAGGAATAAAGTCTTTTAGGTTTGTCCTGAAACAAAAGAACACAGAAAGGAATTTATAGAAGCTTAGAAAAGAGCAAAATTATGTGTTGACGTAAGTTTATTCTTAATTTTTAAATAATTTCTTCTGTATTGTCAATCCATTTGTGAGGACACTGTAATTTTAATGCACAGTTTAAGGAATTTTGAATAATGTAAAATGTTGATCATTAAATATTTTTTTTAATATAATGGTTGCATTCAAAAAGACAAAGTCTATGTGAAAAGAACCAAAATCAATTTAATTTTATCTTTCACAAGCTGTATATTTTAAAATTAGTGGTCATAGGCGTAGCCTAGCACTTCCTATCTGCGGCTTAAGATTTAAAAATGCTAATTCTAATTATATATAATTAATTACATTTTTATTTTTATTGTAGGTATGTTTTAGTATATTTTATTAGGAAGCCTTTTAATAGTATAATATTTGACGAGAGCTGTAAATAGCATATTATGCACGCGTGGAAAAGTTGCGCACGAGCTGCGCAGCAGCGAGTGAAAGTAATTCCACAAGTACATAATTGCTTTACGGCTCGAGTTTTGTTCTATACTTTATCTATGACAACATTTAATTACTATTAAAGCAATCGAAATTACCTTATCATTAAAGTTCAAAACAGCCAGCGTTGACAGTTGCAATTTTGATTACTGTAAATTTAATGTGACGCGGCTACATAGATGATAAGCGTGAATAAAATTAGGTGGAAATGCTCACAGGCCAATATTTTTATTTTACGTACGAGTTTGTAAACACCCGCTTACTTAGTTTATAAGTTGTACGCAATTCGTTATTTATAGTAGTGGTGCTAGTTAAAAAAATTACTACACTGTAGAATTATTAATGCACAAAATAACAAATTATAAATAAATAAATAATATGCATGCATTTGTGATCATAATGAATAATCCAATGCTTTTAGTGTCTTGTCGCCCGCCTCTTTTTATTATACTCTCTCTAAGTTTTTAGAAAATATATTTTTTTCGTCTTGTCCCAACTATATATGGTGATTCAAAAATATTAAAAGCGGCATTAACTTTAAATGCAGATATATTTTTTCTTAGATACGGTAAAGTCCATTACATGAAATTTATGAAATAATAATCATATTAGAAAATATAAAAAATAATCTTTTAGCACAATTAGTTTATATCCATAGAAATATATTTCGGCAGCCATCTTCAGTACACACACACACTCACAAGTTAAAAGTGTTCATGAAATCTTTGGTCGGTATAAGCTAGAGGACATACTCCTTCCAAATTTCCAGTGAAAATTTAGTGAAAAATGTAGAATGTATAGAAGAAATATGTGCTTTTTGAAAACAAAATTGACTTGTTCGAGGATTTCTTTGCAAGAAGCAATAATTATCGTCTTCAGGCTTTCACGGCCGTTGTTGATGGCTGCTCTTCGGTTCTTGGGTTCTCTGTCGTATACAAAGTTTGTAGAACTGCAACAATAATCATTAGTTTATTATTTTGACATGAAAACATAAAAACATGAAAAAGCAGAGAGAATATAATCTGTAGTAAAAAAATTCTGATATCGAATAGTTTGTAGTTCTACAAACTTTCTACATGGCAGAGAACCAGAGAATCGAAGAGCAGCTAACAATAGTTATCAATTTAATTTGAATTTTATTAAAGCACTTGCATAGGCACGTTCTCATGTTATCAAGCTCATGGATGTCGAAATGTTTGTTCTTGTTGAATATTTTACTCTAACACGATTCCTTCTTTCTAAAGCAGTGTCCAGACTGAGGCAATAATAAGGAACTTTTACTTGATGTTTCATGTTTTTAAGAAAATTATCAATGGTTACCAAACGTTTTTATGGTTCTTCATGTTTCTGATGCCAGTGACATATTTGAACACTTTTTCCTTATTTCTGTTTAGAGCGAGAGAAAAATAAAAGACACGTGGTAACAAGTCGCAACAGGAATAAATCTTTACCATCTTCATCATCATCATAGATAATAAGTAGTATAGGAATACTCAGTTACATTCAGCGTAGAAGAAAATTGAAATTAAACTTACAGTAATAGACTACAATCGTTATCCCCAACTGGGGGAAAAACAGAGAGAATATTATCTGCAGTCAAAAAATTCTGATATCGTATAGGATTTCATTTGGCTTTTAATATATTGCGGTAACTTATTAAAAATTTTTAGGCCTATAATGGTCACAGAATTTTTTAATCACTATGTGCGGGGCAAAGATAAACGAAAATAATTATTAAATCTAGTATAATGCTCATAAACTATGGTTGTTGTTGTTGTTTTAACAAATATACACATATGAGCGTAAAATTTTCAGTTCTTTAAATAAGTTGCGATAGGATTCCTAAAAAAAGTGACCACCAGCAATTAGCCTCACTATCCTCTCTTGTGTTAGGAATATATAATTTGCAGCTGGGGAAATACCCCGGAGAATAAAACTGGGCATAATATACTATTGAGAGTTGCTGCTTTGAAAGAACCTTTCTTAGAAACTTCACATGAAAGTAGACTACATTCAAAAGAGATTGTAATTTTGATCAGTGGATATCCCAATGTAGAGTCTCATCTAAATTTATTCCAAGAAAACTTGAGTCGCAGGCACGTTATTGACATTTATATTCAAAGGTGGTAAGAAACGGTTTTGTCTATTGTGAAATCGAAGATAACATGTTTTGGAGATGTTTAAGTAGAGATTATTAGAGGAAAATCAAGAGGTTAATTAATTCATTAAGGAGTTAACTGCTTTTTCAAGAGGTCTTTCTGAAACAAGAACCGAAGTATCATCTGCATATATTGTTAAATCATACCCGGAAAGATAATTTGAAAGATCGTTAACGAATAGCAAAAAATAAATTGGGCCGAGAATGGAATCCCGAGGGACACCTATTTCATTAGAAATTAAATTAGATTTGTATCGCTTTTTTAATTCACCAGTTTCAACAAGCTGTTTCCGATTAAACAAGTAAGAATGGAACCAATTGGCAACTACATCTCTTATTCCGACGTTGTTTAACCCATCAATGAGCATGTTGTTATTTACACAATCAAAGGCTCGACTAAGGTCGCAGAACACCCGTTTGGATATTCTCCCCTGTCCAAGTAATTGGTGATTTTATTGTAAAAAGTGCTGATCGCTATGAGAGTTGATCTTTTAAGACGGAAACCGTGTTGACTATTTGCTAAAATGTTGTTTTTATTTAAAAAGGTCAGTTACCCAGAATGTACGGTTTGTTGAATACTCAGGTACTACAAGTTTACAAAGATGAAATAATAATACTAAAGTTAATTGAAGAATATAGAAAATATGATTCTCTGTGGTTGCCTTCAGATAAAAATAAGCAAAAGAAGAATGCGGAGAATTCAGAAATTGCTAATCTACAGTTTGTGTTAGCTTTTCGTGTGTTAGAAAGATGTCTCAATATTTAACACCAAAAATTTTGTAAGTATGGGCCATCGTCGAGCTTTATAAATTGTGTGTTCCCAAAATTCTGGCGTTTTTGAAGATTATTACGAGCCCATACTTTTCGTTTTGTCTTTTTTAGCACTGGTAACAGTAAAAGCCGCAATTGCTAGAAGCAAGTCTTCTTTGATCACAACTGTCGCAGACAAGGCTGTCTCACTTTAGGTCTGGACAAATTGTTACTAGAAATAAGGCGAACATATGTAGATTTCAATAGATACAATATAAATGTTCCCCTGATAACTTTACTTTAGTGTAGACAAAATGTTTCTATGTAGCCTCAGTGCGGACACAGTTTAAGCTTTGTAAAGAACTTATGAATTTGCCACAATTGATGTCAACTTGACCTTAAAGTCTTGTTGTTGGATTTAGAGAGCGGATTCCACACTTGACAATGACGTTTGTAGACTCTTGAGCCACGAGAAATTTCGCCATGACAAATTTGAGAGTTAGTTATAACAATTGAACAACATATTTCTAATTATGTGAATCGAAAATATAGTGATTTAAACCCAAAGTAAATAAAAAAGCATTTTATAATTATTTACTTTCGTTTCTGTCCTTATTGTTACAGTGGTGACTACGTTCGGTCTGCATCTTATTTACAAAAGTCGATTAGTTCGATTTAGACATATCAGTGCGAGTAGACCAAGAAGCCCATAATTAGAAAAGCATCTATGAAAGGCTCCAGTGCATTTAATATAACGCATTGTCGCAACAATATGTCGTAAGTGAGTCGTTAACGACGACAATTGTGAGCGTAAAGTGCATCTTTTTGAGCTTGACCCGAACACAATGCGCTCCTACGTTTCTGTGCTTTGCTTTTATTCGTCTAGCGTTCGGTGAAAGCTAAGGACCAGCCCACAGTCAAGGCGTCTGTATATTTTTTAGTTAAAGATAAATTATAGGCAAACATCTTATATACATAACGTAATTAGGTGGAATTTGGGTACGCAAACGCAGACTTATCGCATTCCATTTAGCTATGCCTTATACCTGTGCTCGCTTCCTAAACGAAATAAAATGGTAGAGGAAAGGTTTAATATTGTTAGAAACCAAGAATCGAAAATTTTGTTGCGAAGTAAAGTTTTGATTTGATTTTCGACGAAAAAAAAAAAGCTCATAAGATTGAGAGAAAACGAGGAATCGTATTTACTTCTTTCCCACACTAGTTTGAAAAAAAAAACAGTTTTTTTATGAGGATGTTCACCATAAAAAGCCATATGTAATATATTCCTCTTCTTTCCTCTCTCCTACTTGTTTTAAAAATTTGCTTATTCATTTCTTTTCAAATGTTGGCATCTTTCACAGAGGACAGTTATATATTGTCCCTTTATCTTATATTGCTTTTATCATTCTTTCTTCTATCATTCTTACTACCTGATTTGAATTCCTGTATTATTTCAATCTTTTGGATTACTTCTTGTTTTGATAGTCATGTAGGGTATTATCCTTCGAAATATGTTTCTTATCCCACTTAAAATATGCTCCTGTTCTTTCCCTTTTTCTTTTTGTTTTATATTTCACGTTTTCATTTCGTTGCTTCAAAAGATGGCCTTCCACCTTCTATGTTTCTTGCTTTTGTCATTTATCCCTTATTATTTGTTATTATTTGCTTAGTGAAAGTTTAATTCCTGTACTATTCATCTCTTTTATTTTATTATGTAAATTATCTGTTTTCATTTTGAAGTAGTTTTGTGGTTTCTCTTAATATTTTTTGATTCTGTCATAAGCGGTATTCACAAATGAAATTTAATATATTTCTCATCAACTCAAGTATTTCAAATTATTTGGAATCTTTCAAAGTGGCATTTCTTCCCATTGCTGTGCGTGAGTTAAATTTCCAGCTTTTGACTTTGATACGCCATCCTTTCATCTTAAAAGGACTATTTGCACTCCATCTCTCTGTTATTCTTTTCATCTGATAACTGACAATTATATATTTTTAAATCTTTTAGATTTCTTTAATATTTTCATTTTCAATTCTATTATTTCCTGTATTTTTTATGATTCATTTATTTCACATTTTTGAATGTTGAAGAAAAGGAGTTATATTTAACTTTAACTTTCATTTAATTATGGAGTGGCAGTTCATACAAAGGACTAGAATTGTTCTTATTCTTCTTTTTTTCTTTTCGTAAACTTGGACTTGTTGGTTTGAATACTTGCAACGTATGCTTTTTTTTCTCCTTTTATAAAGGCAATCTACTTCCGATCCTTCATCTAATATTAATTTTATAATTGATTTTGTTGATTGTCTATAAATAGGTGTATAATTGTAAGATGGTAATAAAGGTATTTCCTAATTTGTTTTAAATTTTGATATATAAGGCTATTCTAAAGTAAGTTCCCAGTTTAAAATGCCTCTATCTTCGGTACATACAGTGCCGGCTCAACACGGTAAGCAAACGATGCGTCGCATCGGGGCGCCTCGCGTGAAGGGCGCTCAAAATCAAAATGAAATAGCAGGTACTTATTATAATTTAAAAAAATGCAAGTAATAATACTTCCTATTATAACATTTTATTGGCGCATTTTAGATTTCAGAATAGAATTTTAGTACAGAACTTTTATTGGTACGTTTGTCAGATGTGGTAGATATTTATTTGCGGACCAGGCAGAGAAGTCGGACCATTCTAGAAATTCTCTCTTTAGTGCCGATTTTTGGTATACTGAAACCACCGCGGAAACTATATTGAAATAAAATATTTTTCTCGACGAAAGTTTTGTAAAGCTGTTCTCACTGCTTTTAGGCATGATTATAGAAATTCTTATTAAATTTTATATTGCTACCCTATAAATAGCATCCTGTGAGAAATGCATTAGCAAACTCAAACAAGTAGCCCCTCTACAGTTCACAATTTCTAAATTTTCAATTTTTAGAATCGTTAATCCCAGTTAGACTTTTTTCCTACACAGTTCTAAATCAGTTTGAAACTGTACTGCTCATGCGTTGGCGTACTAAGTTTATTAATTTAATTAATTTAAAGTAATTTTAATTAATTAAGAAGCTTAATTAATCCAGTGGCGTAGCTTTCATGACTTTTCAATAAATCTCAATAGTTTTCTCCCCACCAAGTTCAGGGCGTTTGAAGGACTAATCAAAGATGCGAAAGAGGAAATTTTTCTTTTGTCTCGCCCAACCCTTTTAAATATATTTTCAAAATTGCAGTTTTTTTTACGTTTCCATAGTCAAGACCTGTGATTAACAAAAACAATTGAAACAGTCAACAAATTATTCCCAAAAAATTAAAAAAGGCAAACTCAACCTTTGAGTATTCGAATTTTGTAAATTTGAGCGGCGTTGCAGCTTTAGGAAGGCCCTACTTCTTTAATTCCTGGGAGGGGGGGGGGGTTATTTTGAGTATTAAAAAATATTAGAAGGACCTATTTCTTGGGGAGGGGGGGTAGGTGGTGATTTCCAGCATTCAGTTTATATTCCATAGTGAACGCCTGTAATGTAAACTAAAGCTTTATTATTGAAAAAAAATTCTAAATACTCAATTTTTGAGAAGGCCCTATCTCTTTGTGGGAGGGGGGATTTGATTTTCCATTAAGAAAGGCTAAAATGTTTAATTTTCAAGGTTGAGTGGAACAGCTTCATAATTTCTAGTAAGGTTGTAATGTAAGCTAATGAAAAAATAAAAAAAAGCTAACAGAACACTCAATTCTTGAAATATTCAAGTTTTAAAAATTTGAGTGACGACTTTATGAGGCTCCTTTAAGGGAGGAGGGGCGGGAACTTCGAGTAGTAGGCAATTTATTTTCCATATAGTGTGTGAAATTGTCAAAATACTTAGTTTTTTGAATTGTTTAAATTTTAAAGACTTTTGAGTTTTCCAACTTTAGAAGGTCCTACCTCTTTAAGGGGGGGTTTGAAATGTGTAATTTATTTTTCATAACGAGAGGCTGCAACATAAATTAAAAAAATATTATTAAAAAAAGGTGAAAGCACTCAATTTTTAAAGTAATAAAATTTTTAAAAAGTTGAGCTTTACGACTTTTAGAAACTCCCCTTTTTAGGGGGAGAGGGTTGGAAAATTGGAGTAGGCAATTTATATTTACATTACCGGCGTCCACTAGCCTGTAATGTAAGTTGATAAAGAGTAGTTAAAACACTCAATTTTTGAGTTATTTGAATTTTAAAGATTGAGTGGAATACCTTTAGAAGGTAGGGCTTTTTTAAGGGGGGATTTGCAATGTGAAATTTGTTTTCCATGTTGAAAGTCTGTAATATAAGCTAAAAAATTAGTATAAAAAAATTCAAAATACTCAATTTTTGGAAATATTAAAAATGTTAAATTTTGAGTGATATGATTTAGGAGGCCGTGCCTCTTCAAGGGAGGGGATTTCGAATAAGTCCCTCATGTAAGCCAATGAGAAATTATAAAAAACAATTTCAACCAAATACTCAATTTTTGAAATATTCAAATTTTAAACATTTGAGTGACGACTTCGTGAGGGAGGGTGGGGGTAAAAATTTCGAGTAGAGTTTTCCATAATTGAATTTCTATAATGTAAGCTAATAAAAGATGCTATAAAAATGGTCAAAACATTCAGTTTTTTGAACCAGTTGTGTTATTTGAATTTTAAAGATTTGAGTGTTCCAACTTTAGAAGGAGATACCTCCTTAAGGGAGGATTTAAACAATGTATTCCCATTTACAGCCAACAGCGGTAATGTAAACTAAAAAAAAATATATCAAAATACTCAATTTTTGAAGTGTTAAAACTGAAAAAAAAAAAAATTGAGTGATACGATTTTAGAAGGGCCTGCCTTTTTAGAGAGGGAGAGGAGTTTCGTGTAAGCAATTTATATTTATATTACAAGCGTTCACTAGCCTGCAATGTAAGTTAATAAATAGTTAGTTAAAACACTCAATTTTTGGGTAATTTGAGTTTTAAAGTTTGAGTTAGAACACCTCTGAAAGGCCCTACCTTCTTAAGTGGGAATTTGAAATGTGCAATTTATATTCTATAATGAAGGTCTGTAATATAATACAAGCTAAAAAATTATTATAAAAAATGTCAAAATATTCAATTTTTGGGAAACATTAACGTTTCAAAAATTTGAGTGAGGCCGCACCTCTTCAAGCGATTTATATTTCTTAGTGATCGCCTGTAATATAAGCTAATAGAAATTTTTATTAAAAAAAAATGTTAAAACACTTAATTTTTGAGTTATTTAAATTTTAGAGATTTGAGTGTTCCAACTTTAGAAGGCCCTACTTCCTGAAGGAGCATTTTAAATATGCAATTTGATTCCTTAATGAAAGTCTGTAATGTAAGCTCTACTACTAATAATAAAAATGCTGTGTATTTAGCAAGAGCGCATGAGCAGTACAGTTCCAAACTGATTTAGAACTGTGTGGGAACAAACCCCCTTTGTTCCTATACAGTTCTAAATCATTGTAATCTCTTCCGTAGGATACGAAACTTATTCTAAATAATTATTGCAATGGAATCGAAGAAAAAGTTATCTGGAGCCGAAAATTAAATAAATTTCTTAAGAAGTCCGATGACAAAAAAGACGAAGAAGCATCGAGCATGAACCGCAAGTTCAAATCAGTCATTCTGCATCGACAGAAAATTTGGTACAATCTACAGCAGGCCCCTCGAATTGGCAAGAACCTTCTTCGGGAGATTATCTCTTGATTTTACAAGAACAAGAACGTCTACAACAGAAGCATCCGAATTGCCCGATATTATTAGTAATGTGACTAATTTCAATTTAAGCGATCCCGCAACTATTTTTTTGCAATAATAAAACAATTCAGTGACTCGGGAAAAAATTTAATTAAACATTCTCTGGGGCGCTGAAACATTCCTTGCATCGGGGCGCCAAAACCTTTAGAGCCGGCGCTGGGTACATATTAACGGTTGTGTTCAATTTAGATACCATTCTGCTTTAGGAGGATTGGGATATTTTATGTTATTTTTTTCGTTATTGTGTCACGCTTGTTTAAACAATTTTAGTTTGAAATTCAGACAATAATTCTTATTAATTTTGCAATAGTTTTGCCTTCACTAGTTTATATTTTCCTAGTTATGGAGTTACTTCAAAGAAAAGGTATTTCTTAGTAAACCTACTACTCGTGAGGAACTGAAACAATCGATATCAGGTGTCATTGAAAACATTCCTAGGAATAATGTACTTACTAATGCCGCTTATAATATTTTTTCTTGTTATTCCTTTTTTTTTACGAATAAATTAGTATTTTTACTTTTGTAGTAGCCAAAAATTTCCCAAAGTTATGACCATTTTAAACTGGGAACTTACTTTAAAATATAGTTATCGGTTTTGATATTATACCTTCATCAAACTGCTATCGTCAAAAAATTGTTAAAATTGAAGTCAACCATTATGACAATTTTAAGAATTTATTGGAAAATTAGGAAATACTTTTATTACCACCCAGACGTTTTACGATCGTGATGGTATGCTGGAATGATCTTAAGATTATATAAACAATAACAATTTGGGGCAACGCACGTTCGTTATATTCATTTTATTTCAAAATTTTGTTGCTGGTCGGTTTTGATTGCAATGGATTCCTCAAGCATCCCTTTAACAGCTGTTTCGGCCTTATTTGGGGCTCGATACTTCCACTGCAAATCAAACCAACCTGTCTTAGTTATTCGCAATTGCGATGTAATAGTAATGAAAAGTCGCGACATCTTGAAATCGCTTTTTGACCTAACATTGCATGGGGATTGACAAATTGCAGCCAGTTTGCTACTTAATAAGTTATCGTATACAAGGCGGCCAAACGGCCTATTTGTGGCCTCGTCAGCAGATGCTCAAGGAATCCATTGCAATCAAAATTGACCCTATTTGGGGCCTAGTCAGCAGAAGCTGTACAAACATCACGGAAAATGGACGGGTCTATGATGGCTATCTCTTGTCGTATTTCTTCTATCAGCTCAGCAATCGTGTTTGGTTTATTCCTATAGACTCTACTCTTTAAATAAATCCAAAGAAAAAAGTGTGCAGGAATTAAGCTACACGAACGAGGTGGCCAACTGACATCTCCGTTTCGTGAGATTTTCTTGGCACCGTTTTGCTGAAGTCAACCTTCCAGTTGATTCCAAAAAGTTATTTAAGACGTTCCGATGGTGACTGTTACTGCATTGTCTGTATCATTTTCAAAGAAGTATGGAATCATGATGCTTCCAGCCCAAATACCACATTAAAAAGTTACTTTTTAGGGATGCATTTCTTTTTCGAAAATATTCGAGTTTGTCATGTAGAAACTCTACCTAAATCACCCTTTATTTTATACCTTTCTAAAAAATTACAGCTTTTAAAATTGGATCTCTTCGTCTCGAATGTTCGAGACTTGAATGTTGCGGGTCATTTCTCTCTGGCCTATTCACTAGAAAGTATCAATATTGAGAAATTCAACTTACTGCTGAGAAACACTAATTTTGAAAGTTAAGTTATTGAGAAAATGGTTCACGAAATAATTTTTAGTTAAAAAAATCATTTCGAAAGGATATGAATTTTTGAATCTTTTCATAAATCATGAGCTGAATGAACCTAAAGGAAATTTTCTCCTCTCTGAATCATCATTAATTCAAATCTTTTGTTTAATTCCGAGCCTTTTTTCCGCCAGGCGAAGCTCTTAAGCAACACTTTGTTACGATTTGTTTATCTGGCGGAACGCGGAGTAAGCTTTTAAATACGAGTCCCATGTGATTAAAATCGTCTTATTTAAAAATCCGACAGTTTTTAAGTTACTTTTTCCCGGCGCTCTCATGCGTACGGAACTGGGGGCGGGCGGACGGCGATCACTCGGGGTTTCAAAGAATAATATTATTATTTCATAATTTTTAAATAACCGCAAGCCTTTTCCCATTGATTTTTATTTGTATTTGCAGAAATGCAAAGTTTTAAATAGCTTCGAACTTCGGGAAAGAATTATTAGTTGCGACTTAAATATGCACGGGGATATTTCATACTTTTCTTGCTAGCTACGTTTATTATTGATTTTATTTTCTCCTGCAAGGACTCTAAATGATCTTACACTGAAAGTAAGGCATTATTAACATAACAAATTAACAAAATTGCATCTTTACATATGCTGACAAAATTTAGTTTTTTCACCACCTTTCTTATTTAAGTAACAAGGACTGTGTTTATTGCAATGCATATATTTATTTTCATTCTGAGGTAAGATTCGAATTTCCTGAACGAGAAAAACAACAATAGCTTATACACACAAACACATACAACGGGTTTCCACTTCCCACCTTCGGAGTTGTGAAAATAAAAGTGTGTGCAGGAATCGATGAGTGCGGTTAAAATCCAGTAAGAATATGGAGATTCCGGGGGTAATGTGCATCAAAGGCTCGGAAGCCGATCAACTGGAAATTCACGCAGCTTAAATTCTAAACATTGTGCAGGTGTGAGGAGTCTTAATATATTTCAATATTCTAACACCACCGGTGCCTCTATAGCCAGTCTGGCATAAGTGGAAGTTCATGTTTGAGGAATTACATTATGGCCTGTGTATCGGGTGTAAGGATTCATGTAGTTTACGATAGATACATTTAAAAGTTTGGAACACACTCTATTAAACATTTTGATATTTTCGATATTGTTACAGATTTAAGCAATACTTATTCCAGTTTAGTTATTTACTTGTTTTCCGATAGATATCAGTTTACGCAATTTAGTACTTAAGTTCTAAATGTGTAAACAGGTTTTAAAAAAGTTATATGACGAAGGTGTCTAGTTTATTACGAATTGCGTAGTTTGAATGGAAAAATAATTTCAGAATAGGCAATCAATCTAATAAAGATGTACTGGAGTACGTTATAATGGGGTTCAACCACACCCCTTTGTAACATACCATATGTGCAAATAAATTTTGATAAAGGTAGGCAATGAAAGTATAAACGTATGTCGTAACCAAACAGTTTTTGACGTTCGATTTTACTTAACTACTCAAGTCCTAACAATATTTTATCGTAAATAAAATTATAATTTAATAGGAGAAAGTTACAGTAATTGTAATTGGATTGCAAGTCGTCAGTTCATAAATAGATCAGTAATTAAATAAATTGCTGTAGTAATTCGAGACAAACGTTTTGTCTTCTATGGCCAACCTTTATCAAAAATTTATTTGGACATATGTATGTTACAAAAGTTAAAAGAGAACGCTTGGAAATTTCTTCGCTCTAATGCATTATGGAGATATAGTTTTTTTTTCATCAAGTTACTCTGACAGTGATGAAAATAGAAAATAGATTTTTGCTAAATCCTTCTTTTTTTGAAAGGCTGCTGTGACATTGCAAGCAACTATTTTCTGTGAAAAAAAAACTAGCAAAAGCGCCAGTAGCTGAGTTTGTTTATTCTACTCCGTTCACTCTATTTACTAATTTCTATTTGTATTAAAACAGCTTCGGTCTCACTCTACTTTTTGTAAATAACTGAATTCAACTATTGTCAACAATATGGCGTCCCAAAAAAAAATTGAAATCAAAGTGAATAAGTCGCAAAAATAATAAAGTCAGTTTAAATAACACCTGTTATACCGAGTGGAATATGAAAAAACTTTGTTGCTGTAACTTCTTTATTTTTTATCCAATTTTAATAAATGATACGTCAAACAAAATCTTTTAAAAACATTCTAATCCGATCTGCTATTGAATTTCTTTTTGACAACTCTTTTTGACAGATTGTAGCTAACTTTGTTCTTTTAAATTGCACCATATGTTTTTTATGCTTATAAGATTGATCGAGGCTGGTCTGACTTTAAACAAGGACAAATGTCATTTTTTCCTCACTGAAATGAAATATCTGGGGATGTTGTAAATCGTCATGGCCTCTATGTTGACCCTGAGAAGGTACAAGCCTTCTTGGGAATGCCAAAACCCAAAACTGTCACCGAGGTCCGACGTTTGATAGGTACTGCTTCTTGGAATTGAAGGTTCATTCCGGACCTTTCTTTTCTTATTCCCCCCCTGACGAATCTTCTCAAGAAGAATTGTAAACA
Organism: Serrognathus titanus; assembly: GCA_039766575.1. Lineage (NCBI taxonomy): Eukaryota > Metazoa > Arthropoda > Insecta > Coleoptera > Lucanidae > Serrognathus > Serrognathus titanus. The sequence continues at coordinate 24,831,506 of CM077913.1, forward strand.
TCGTTGGGATGAGAGTTGCGATGAGGCTTGGGAGAAAGTTCGTGAACATTTGGTGTCTGCGCCAGTCCTCTCAAGCCCTGATTTTTCAAAGGAGTTTACATCCAGACCGATGCTTCCGACTATGGCGTAGGTGCTGTATTATCTCAACAACAGGACGACGGTGAAAAGATTATCCGTTAGCTAAGCCGTTCACTAACCCGAGCGGAACGCAAATATTCCACCACCGAGAAGGAACTACTAGCTATGTTGTGGGCAATCGAGAAACTCAGGCCTTATGTTGAAGGTTCGCATTTTTCTGTTATCACGGATCATCATTCACTTTTGTGGTTGAATAAATTGCAGAATCCTTCGGGACGTTTGTGTCGATGGGCTATTCGCCTGCAACAGTATGATTTTAGCGTAGTTCATCGCAAGGGTAAAGATCACGTCGTACCTGACATGTTATCTCGCATTGTGCCTACCATTGACGTTATCAATTTCGAAGATATTGAAGACCGTTGGTATCTTAACTTGTTAAGGAAAATCCAAGCATATCCTGAGAAATTATTAGAGATTTTGTTTCTGAATACAGCTGCGTTAAAATAAGAAGTTAAACATTTATTTTAAATAAGAAAAATTCAAATTTACAAAAACCAAGCAACCATAGTTTTTCTAAAGTAACTGTTCGAAATTACCCCCATTCTGTCCCAGACATATTTAACATCTTCTACTGACGCCCATTGCTGCGTTTAATAAAAAAAAATTAGTAGCATTCGTTGACATACTTGTAGAATCCTTCTTGCTAAATCAACTCTAGTAGCGGGCGGAGTCAAATAGACATTATCTTGAATGTAAGACCACAGAAAGAAATCTAGTGCATTCAAATCTGGTGATCTAGCAGGTCATCGAATAGATCCGTAAGTGCCTGTCCATCCATCGCCAAACTAATTATTTAGAAAATCAGTACGTATTCGTGCATTATGAGGTGTTGCACCGTCCTGATCGAACACTACTCTGTTGGTGGTCTCTATCTAAATAATCGCTTATTTCGTTGCGTAACAAACTATTATACTTTTCTTGGTTTAGATTACCCTCAATAACAAAAGGACCCACTAGCCCATCGCCTAAAATGCCACACTATACATTTACGCTAAATCGCCTTTAAAATTATTTTCCACCATAACGTGGTTATTTTCACGGTTCCAATGCCGATAATTGAATACACCATTTTTCCCAAAAGTACATTTATCTGATCACAACACATGATGACAAAAAAATTGGATCTTCTCTTAGTTTATTGATGAAAAACGTAGAGCATTGAACCTTACGTTGAGGGTCGTTTTCACCTTGAGCATGCACCTTTCGTGGTTTATAAGGAAAGAGCTTGTGCTTCTTCAGAGTGCACCGAACCGTTAAATGGGATACTTGCATATGGGAAGCAATTTCTCGTGTAGATGTATCAGGCTTTTCTTCAACATAGAGCATGACTGAAAGATTAAAAAAAAATTGTTGCAAATCGGTTTTGATTGCAGTGAACCCCTCGAGCATCCTCTGTACAGCTGTTTCGACCCTATTTGAGACCTCATCAGCAGAAGCGTTGTTCGAGACTTGCGCTGCAAAACAAACCGACCTGTCTAAGATTAGTCGCAAATGCGATGTAATAATAATCAATAGTTTGTGTCAAAAAGTGATCGCAGGATGTCGCGATTCAAACTATTAATTATTATTACATCCATTTGCGAATAACCTTAGACACGTTGGTTTGGTTTGCAGTGGAAGTCTACGCTTTTGCTGACGAGGCCCCAAATAGGGCCGAAACAGCTGTACAGAGGATGCTCGGGGGGTTCACTGCAATCAATGCCGATTTGCAACAAAATTGTATAATATATCAATAAGAGAAATAATTGCATATTACAAGTTGACATTTTGTAAAATTGCACTGTGCAAAAATATTTTTAAGAAAAATTGCGACGTTTAAATTGAGTTTTACATAGAAATGATTGGCCGATTACATTAGACGCAATTACAGAGAAAATAATATGTAGTACAGGTCCAAAACAAAGGGTAAAATATGAGTGGATAAAACAATTTAATAATTGAAGATGTACGGAAAACGTGAAACATGTGTCGTGTAAATGTATGTATTACGTATAAGAAAGAAATGATTTCCCAGATTTTCGAGGAAGAGTTAATTGAAACATGGAATATAAAATTTTGATTAAAAACGCGACAAATCGTAGATAATTGTGATTTATAACCAAAAATCAATTTAGAGAACATATTTTTGGAATTTTTCCACCTAATATAATATCTAATACTTGGTTGAATTCTCTCCGGATAAGATAAATACCGCTGAGGACTTGTAATAGAATTTCGTTGTGACAAATAAAAAAATACGCAACATATCCAGTTTTTCTTCATTTGAATACGCCATCCTGTATTTATAAATAAATAAATTAAAACAAATGTGTACGTTTCCTTGGCTACGCAGCATATAATTGAATAAAAGCTAACTTAATATATGCACATGAACCTAATTTCAGTTTTTTCAAAATTTCTCAATGAAAATTAAAACAAAATAGTAAGTGTGGTACACCAATGAATTCAGAAAGGAATTTGCTATCTTCCTGTCTAAACAACAAAAATCGCGCCCATAAGAAAAAATGAAGTTAGCTCTGGAAAAACAAAAACGAATCGCTCTAGAAATAAAGTACGCTCGCATTCAATCAAGCAGAAAAAGTGGCTTCAGGAATATTTTCATAGATTTTGAAAAAAATCATAAATAAAGAAGTTATGTTCGATTTTCGAAAATCACAATTTTTAGTTTCTTTCCGATTGTGAAGAAACCGTTCAAGATATTTAAAATTTCTTAACGTATTATTAATGAGCATGAAATTTGGCAACTTTGCTTCCATTTAACCGATTCTCTATCTCTTATAATAAGCGAGATCCCCATGCTCGCCCTCGAATTTCAATCACCCTGTATATGTTGTATGCTCCAACCAATGAATCTAGGATTTCCTGTTTCCACCTTTAACTCTTCATTATTCGAAAATGTTTGTCCCCGAAATTTTTTCTTCAAATAATCTCAGGGAACCAAATCTGGACTGTAGGAGACTAATATCGGACTTCAATCTATCGGCAAAATTCCTCTGGAATTGAAAAAAAATCATAACTATCAGTTTTCAAATCGATGAACTTTAAATTTATTTGGTGTTGAAGAAGGGATGGGTTGCCATTGTATTGATTCTTGTTTATCTTATCTTAAAAAGTATTCAGTAACCAAATTCAATTTCTACCAAATCATCAGCACGGTCTTAATCGGTGAACGTGAAAACTTAAAAGGTGATTAATAAATCTAGTCGTTTTTGAAAAAGATTGATTAAAGGAGCTTTATTTTAACATTCACTGATCAAGGCCGCGCTGATAGTTATATATAAATTAGTTATATATAAATTGAATTTGGTTTCTGAATCTTTTTAAAATATTTTGAAATTGAGCAAATGAAAAATTCTCAAACTGCACAGGCAGATTCATCTGGAAGAGTACTTTAAAGAACCTAAACGAAATATTGCTGTAAAATAATTAAGGAAGCCAATATTTGAACACCTTTAAATTAACATGGGATTTCCCATGTTGCGTTCACCAATTCAGCACCCAGCAAACCTAACAAAAACTATTATTTGAGTGCTTATACATTTTTTCACACATTTTAAACAATATGCTGAAGATAGTTAAAAAAAGCAAAGTCACAGGTGAACTTTTGACGAGAAAACCAAGCAAAAGACTTTTTTTAATTTTCATCATCGCCTACTATGTTTTATATCTATAAACTAAAACTATATTGCGTTGTGTTATCATTATAATTAAAGCACGGATTTAGTTCAATTTTAAGCTTTATAGTATCGTACGTATCGTTGAGCGATGACATAAGAATGTACCTAAATTCGTGCTTTAATTATAACTTACTTATGCTATAAGTAGGCAAAGGCCTAACCCTAAATCAGGAACGAAATTTTTTTCAATATTATGGATTCAGTTACGAGTAGTTTTCATAATTATGCAGTAGGAACGATTAAATTAAATCCAATTTGTTCCGTATTTGAACACATTTTTTTTTCAAGTTGAAATAATTTTTGTGCAATTTTGGTTCGATTAAAAATTTCCTGTATTTTTTTCAGCAATGGCTTATCCTGGATTATATCCAGGCTATGTTCACGCCTTAGCAGCTGCTTCACAAGTAGCTTCCATGTCAGCAGGACCTCACGGTCATCATACACCACATCAACCACCAAAAAGAAAACGTCGCCACCGAACCATATTCAGCGAAGAGCAACTGGAACAATTAGAAGCAACCTTCGAGCAGACGCATTATCCAGATGTCGTCCTTCGAGAACAATTAGCCCTAAAAGTCGATCTCAAAGAAGAACGAGTGGAGGTAATTTCATTATTTTTTTAATAAACTACTTTTTCGCATTAGTATTTTTTTAACAAATTTAATTTTAAATCAAACTGTGATCGGTTTCGTTTGCGTTTTGCATTAGATAATTCTTTCAAATGGAATCTGAGAATTTTTTCTCATATTTTTTCAACATTAAGTTCTAAAACACAGGCTGCCTAAATAAATACAGTGGAGAAGGTTATTTCTCTAAATTTTATATCACGAATGGTTCCATCCAGGACTTCGAAATTCAGCTTTAAAATAAATGTCAACAGTAAATATTTCAATCGCTTGACAAATAAGCTACCGTGTTCGGGGGAATTGTCGTCACGCATCCTCCGTCTCTTCCTCCTCGCTCGATCAATATCGATCTGCATCGAAAAAGAGACGGAGTCTCGTCGTGGAACGAAATAAATTTCGCCTGTAAATATCGAGCTGGGTGGTTCAGAATGCGTCAGCATTATTATTGTTGACAGTTACTCTCAAGCAGTCTGTCTTCTTGTATTTTCTTGTCCATACATTAACTTCTTGTTCACACTCTATCGCTAATACTAACAACACGTTTACTCTTCAAATAAAAGGCTTATACTTAAGTAGATAATTATGATTGGCTCTACTGCACCATCTAGTCACATAAATAAATATTTAATTACTTACGAATCTTAAATGATATTGAAATATTGTAATTTTTGTTAGGACTCTAAACACTTCGTACGCCAACGGAACGGACCGGGATAATGTAACCCACACGTTTGACTTTATAATTACTTGCGTGTTAGGCTGAGAATATTTTGAAACTCGTTGGCTTATGTTTTACATAAAATATTTGTGTTGTTTTCTATTCTACGTTTTATAGAAAGCTGCCTCTAAAAACATAACGAAGGAACGCAATGGAAAAATCATTAAAAAAAACAGAACATTTGAACACAAAGTTCTTTATTATAATAATTTCTTGCTAAGTTATAAAATATAAATTGATTTACAATAATTATATTCTACAACAAAAAGAAGAAAGAAAAATGATTAATGAAGGGCCATCAAGTGTTAATAAAATACAAATTTTTAATTTCATCAGCGGCAAAGAATGACAAGTATAATTCTTTTTAAATAATAGTTGCTTATGTACCAAGGTAGCAAACTGACATTTGCCGAACGAGTCTACAAATTGCGAGCCAAGGGAAAGCCGCGGCGAGCAAGCAAACGAGTTCGACAAAGACACTTTGCTGCCATGGTCATAGTTCTAGTAGGAATGAATAATGTACAGGCTAGCCTTAATGACTCCAATATTAGAAAAGGACACTTACCAGAAATCAGCTGATTAGTCAATTTAACAATATTTTTTCGATTACCTCTTATCAAAATCAATCATTTGAAGTGTTCAAAACTTGCCGATTTATATGTACCGAGTGGACCATTTTCAATCCGGAAGTTAACATGATTACCCTTGATAACATATTTGATTAAAATAATATCAAAAACCAATATAAATAAATATAGAGATTAATTTAAATTTAAAAATTTAATTAATTAATTAATCCTTGAGTATTTTTCCTTTTAGGAACAATAGATAAATCAACACTTGAAATTAAATAAACTAATTACATTTTTAAATTTAAATTAGTATTTGAATTAATTTTTTTTGTTTTTAATATGATTTGAATTAAAAATGTCATTATTAAGGGATGTCTCGCTTTTTACAAATTAGATAAAAGGAATTAAAAATAATCACTGAATGATCAAAAATATAAAGATTTCAGCAGCATAGATAAATAATAATATTAATAATTACTGATTATTGATTAATTTTACTTGAAAATAGATCTAAATGGGCTTCGTCACAGGCAGGTAAAGTACCGTTTTCTCTCCTTGAATGGGTATGATTATTTTTCTTATTTTTTTCTAAGAGTAAATTAGCACTTTTTCTAGATAAAATAATAATTTTGAAAAAGCTGTCAAGTATATAGGAAGCGCCGATTAAAAAGATTTCTAAGTTGTCTAATAATTATTATAAATATTATTATAAATATCCAATTATTATAGTTTTTCTGCAGCCGTATTAAATGTAATGACTTTTAATATCAAAAACTGCAACTAAAGTTGACGTTTCTGTTACTAATAAAAAAAGTGTATGCTTCTAGGTAACACTTTTAATTCCTAGGATTAAAAGTGACCTAATAAAATAATATACTATTCTTTTCCTTAAAAATGAATTTGCTAGAAGGCTTTAATATCGTTTACATAGTGAAACGTTGCCAAGTGAACAATTTTAAATCAATTTTATTTACAATTTATAATATATTAATTGTGAGTATCCAAGTTTAAAAAAAAAAACAATTATCTACTATGAAATCAGAAGATTCTAAACCATTAAAAATCGATGGTATTTCTCTTAATATTGGTACTTACGATGTAAGGTACTTTTGTAACAACAACCGTGGTCTTACGGTATATGGTTCTTGACAATATTAATCATTTTTGAGTAAATTCAAAAAACGACTTTGTCGCCATTTGATACATGTGATCAATTCATATATAATACATATTTGCATAAACCAAACCCCCTGTATTTGCCTTAAACATATTTTTATTTTATTTATAACAATCGTTAACCAATTGTTTACTACCGTTTTGCTAGGCCACAAACACTATTTATTAAGAATTGTACATTTTTTCGAAGTATTAAGTGAGAATTTAATTAAAGTGAATTGGAGTAAGTGTTAATATCACAATTGAATTTTTAGTTATTAAAAATAAACTTCCAAGTTAGAAGAAATAAATAACTACTTAGAAATATGCTTTAAGTAGAAATATAGAGCTTTTAAAAATTAAAGACATACTGTTTCCTTTCTCAGCTGAATTATTTTCTGAAACCTAGTGACAAGTAAGAAAAGACATTTCATCAAAACTTGAAAAGTTTGAATATTCTTAGATACTCCATCTGTTTCATCTAAGAAAATGGAACTTCTTGAATTTTGGAACACCAAAGTTTGAAAATGTTGATGAAATATTTTTCCTTTCTCGTGACAACACTCACTTGGAAAAAAATCTAATCTACTGTAGTTTCTCATCTTTTTGAATGTTTAATTTGGTAGCCAATGGGGTGCATTTCCCAAGATGAATCCTAGATGAAATTTTTTAATCTTGAAAACCAACCAACGTTCTACAGCTTAATGAAAGATCATTTTTTCACTCATCATCATTTTTCAACTTTTAGCTCTGATTCGGAATAACAAAAGATAGGCTCACATGACATTAAAGTGATAAAAAGTATGTAAAACGGCTAAAATGAAAAACTATGCTGGTTTATGTAGAAGGAAGACCCAATACTTATACAACAAGGAAAACAAGTGAACATTTAAAATCTCAAATAGTGCAATTCTTGATTTTTTTAAGACTTTGGTCGTTTAAATTTTCTATCGGAATGTTACAGTTACTTAAAATGAAATAAGGACAGTCAATGTTACATTATGACAAAAAAAAGGAAAGTCACCATAACCAAAAATTCTTACGACCATCCCAAAATATGTAAACCTCAGCCAAAATTTCAAAAAGAAAAATTAGCAATATTTAAAGTAGTTTCTTTTTCGATTATCAAATAAAATTGTCATCATTATTAAAAAAAAAAAAACTTTCAATGTATGGCAAAATATAACAACGTTTTCAAAAATTAACCAAATAATAATAATTAAGATGTGGTTCAGGTTTTAAATTTAGATCATGAGAATCGCGGTAACTACAGATTAGCAATCTTTTTTATAAATGACAGATATAAGTGTCGGTTTTAATTTGGTGTCCACGTTGTTGATATATAATCTTAAACCACAGAATATCGACCAAACAAATGCGAAGGCAAATAGTGAACACATTCGTCAAATAGTCAAATATTATGCTGCATATTGGATGATGAAACTTACTGAGTAACTGATTTCAATCAAATCACAGGTCAAGAATTCTTACGTTAAACTATGTAGAGGAAATGTCCCACGATTTCAGTTAGCAAGTACAGTATGAAATTTTTAATTTGACAGCACTTGTGGGCTAAAATGTGAAACTTTTATTGTCAGTGGTTTCTTTTCATAAAATATATGTAGAAGATGGTTGAAAAAAGTGATTCTTGCCTTTTATGAATTCTCATGAACCTTCGTTTTCTTTTGGCCATATTTAGCCATATGCCACTCTGGAAAATTGACGCAGGAGTTGTATGCGAACCATGTCATCAATGTTGTGTCGAAAAACTCTAATCCGCCTAACTTTCCTAAACTTGATTTATAGAGCGCTATTGGGGTATAACCAAAAGGCAACTCAAAAATTCTAAGTCTGAACGTGCAGACATTAATGACCATCGCTAAAAGTTGAAAAAAACAACCAGAAAGATATATACAGCTTAAGTGAAGCAAGTAGGTTGGCGACGCGTGCCTCGGATGTATTCGAGGCGACCGGCTTTGCCTCGCATTGGGAAGCGAAATTTTATTTTAACTAGGATTTCAATAATTCTTGTTACAATATTGTTATAATTGCTGCAATACATTTGGGTAACGCAGTTATTATTGTTTGTAATTAAACAATACTTCCATAAACATTACAGAAATTAATAAATGAAAAATCTTCTCTGATAATGGTTAAACTAAAAAGAATTCACAACGATAATATAAAAACATAATAAAATATTCTCTTGTAACAGAAAAACGATTTCTCAAATTGAATGAAAGATTTTATAGAATGAAGATAAAAATAAAATAAATTTAAAGCAATTCTGGTCAAGAAATAATAAATATATTAAATATCTTTCAAAAATTTTATTAATTCTGCGGATGGTTGTAGCAGAAGGAATTGGACGATTTACAAATTTTTCTCTGAATAAATTAATTCGTTAATACCATTTTATAATTTGTACTTTCTCAGGTACACTATAATTCATACTGAATTTTTGTACTGAAGAAAAAGAACAATTAAAATAAATATTATATTATAATAAAAAATATATATTTGTAGCTCAAAAATAACTCTAAAACCTGCACGCTTCGAACTGGTGGCGTGAACTGATACACGCTAGCGCAAGAACCCCCTCTACTTCTATACGACTTCGTCCGAATTTATTTCTATCCACCTAGTTGTAAAATTCAACCTGTATACTAAAAAATTTAGCATTTGTTTCTAATATTTGGAAGTAGGATTTAATTACATTTCAGATTAAATATTTCTAGTGTGTTAAGGCTATTTTTCCTACTTCAAATTCTGCTACTTCTGGACTACATCTTATTACAATTTTGTTTGATAAAATTTTTAGTATGCGAGGAAACCTGCATTTTACAATGTAGACAGATGTAGATAATGCAGGTACAGCAATGTTCGATAGCAGCAAATATTTTCCGCTAGAATAATCGTAACAAGCGCATAACGACGAATGTAACAACGTTGGATAAATTGGTATTAGTTCTAGACGAGCAGTTGACAGTGTTGCGCTTCACGGCGTCAGATCAAAGCCCAGGTGACACAAACAAAGTCGACAACAAGGTTTATTATTATATAAAACAGTCTTAAATAACGCCGTCGTAGGCAGCGAGGGAACTAATTGGTATTATTTATTATGAGCTTCGTTTATGCCATGCTGCATTTTGAACGTTGCCTTCAAATCCCGTTTCTTAGTCTTAATTTCTGATTTATTAGTCAAATTTAATCTTTGTTTATGTATAAAGAATCAATAATGTTTAGAATTAAATTAACACCATTTTGCATAATCTTTAATGTATACGATATGTTTTCTCAATTCTAAACCCTTTCAACCATTGGAAAATTTTGTTCAATTTGTAAAAGCTTTTTGACTTTTAAAGCATCGCTACACAGGAAGAGATCTTTTATAATTTTTTCACTTATTTTTCTTTATTTCCTTCTGCATAGTTAATTATTTTCTACAATCAACTTTTTCTTGGCTTCTCTGGTTTTCTTTTTTTTATTCTTTAATTATTATCCAACTTCATAGTTGATTATCTCTCAACTTTGTGTTTGTTCTAGCGACCATACAATCTTATACCCTAACTGCTTATCGTTTTTTTTATACAATGCGTTTCTTAAATCTTTCATCTTCACTGCGCAAAAGTGCTTTCCACCCATTAATATTTGTCGGTGACATTTGATATTGTACTATATCTTGAAGAGGGGAAAAATAATATACAGAGAGTTGCATTGATGAACGCAACATAGGAAATCCCGTGTCAATTTAAAGATGTTCAAATATTGGCTTCTCTAATTATTTTACAGCAAAATTCCATTTAGGTTTTTTTAAAGTACTCTTCAAGATGAATCTATTTGTGCAGTTTGAGAGTGTGAGTAAAGACCATCGAAATGATAACAAGTTTTCAAGACATTAATTAAAAAAGGACGAATGCCGTCTTTTAAAGTTTTCTTTTCTATAGGTATCAGAAGAAAAATAAGACAAAACTGGATTGATTGGGTGATACACGAATTTTTCTTCATAAAATAATAAATAAATGAATAAATAAAATAAAAATAGTAGTAGAAGAATAAAAGCCCATCGAATTGACATTAATTAAAGAAAAATAGAACAACTTGCAACCTTTTCTTTATCAAAGAGAAAAATGATAAAAGGCCAGCAATTTCAGTTTTTTTTTAAGTCACGAGAGAATTAAAAGATCATAAAAGTGAGGAGAAAACTGGATTGATTGGGTGATACACGAATTTTTCTTCATAAAATAATAAATAAATGAATAAATAAAATAAAAATAGTAGTAGAAGAATAAAAGCCCATCGAAGTGACATTAATTAAAGAAAAATAGAACAACTTGCAACCTTTTCTTTATCAAAGAGAAAAATGATAAAAGGCCACCAATTTCAGTTTTTTTTTAAGTCACGAGAGAATTAAAAGATCATGAAAGTGAGGAGAAATTTTCTTCGCATATATTTTAAAAAAGAATGAGAACCTACTGTTTTCATGCAGTTTTTATGCACAATAAAAGAAAAGAAAATCAAAAGACGATAGCTTACGAGACAAATTTATATTTTTTTTGCATCAAAAAATGAGAAAGAAAACCGTTGAGAAGTAAAAGTCGTGTTAACTAAAAAGAGAGCGTCATTTTTGCAATTTTCTTTTTGTTATCAAAAGACAGAAACAATAGACGTTCGTGGTCATGTTAATAAAAAAAGAGCGTCGCCTTTTGCAGTTTTATTTTCGTTATCAATCAAAAGGCAGAAACAAAAGACGATCGGTTGTATAACAAATTTTCATTTTTTTTACATCAAAAAATGAGATAGGAAGATTATTGAAATAATAATAAGCTTTGATCGCAAAAAGGATGAGAATCATTTCTAGTTTTTTTATCAAATAGAAAGGAGAAATAAAAGAAAACCAAAGCCATATAAGATTTGATCGTATTTATCTTTTAAGAATTAATTAAAATATTTTTCTTTTTTCTTCAAAAGCAAAAAAGACGGTATATTGTGTAAAATCGTCTTTATTTTATTCTTTCTCATTTACAGAACATTTTATAGTTATTCTTATTATTTACCACTTTTTAGTAACAAAATCGAAAATAGGATTAACCATTTACTACGTAACAGTTTTAATTAGTACTTTTCTTTTATTCAAAACTCTTGTATTTTAAAGATAATAATTAATAGATATCTCGTTTTTTATTATGTAATATCCAAAATGGATATTACGTAAGTATATACTCTTTAGCCATAAAAGCTCATTTACAAAAAATATTTGTATTTATAAATACTACATAAATCCAGGCGTTAAACAATCCAGAACATAATTACTGTATAATGTATGTGTACCATTAGTGGAGTAAAATTACAATTAGTTTAGTTTAAATCATATAACTAAACACTCTATTTCACTTTAGTTAATTTAGTTTAAAAATCAATGCTTTATTGCCAACTATAATTAATAAAGTATGTATTAACAAATACATAAATACTATTATTTTATAATTTTATAAAGTATAATGTTTTAGTAATGCGGTGGCTATTATTATTTTTAACAGACGAAGTAATTACTAGCAAACCTTGTGAAAAAAATGACCGCATTAAGGCGATCGTTATTTAATTAATTATCTTAATATAGAAGCACACTTTAGAAAACTGTTTACTTATTTTGAAATCCCCGAACGGAGCTTAATTTGCGTGCTAGAGGCAGGGCTTCCAACATAAAGCCGCGATAATAGGGCGCTTTCAGGTCCTGAGCTTTTATTACTCCCTGCACTCTTATGTAAATAAAACGATTTCCTTACTATGGTATCGCGTATCAGCCGCGGCCGAAAAATCCCGAACAAACGGCAAAATCCAGGAAGGAACGGGAAAACGAAAAACGAGGAAAATAAAGCTTCCACGTGTAATTGGTTTAGTATTCGCTTCGCATCGATGATTTTCGATGTTATTAACTTTGTGCTGTTTGCATAAATTCCAGGTTTAATTTTCGCACGCACTGAAACAGATCTGAATTTTTTACTAACTAAAGTTTTTATTTATTTAAAATCGCAAAAACAGTTTTTTTTTGAACAAACAAAGAAATTATTGCACGAAAAAGTAAACAATCTTCCTCATAAAGCCGGGTATGTTTGTTTTCTTAAAAATGGGAAGAGGACGGAAGAGACTTTGTGTAAGTTTTTAAATAAGAGCGCAAAAATCTGGTTATTGTTGAAATTTACATAGCTCGGATTTTATTTCGCAAGATATGATATTTAAATATGAGAAATGGCTGAGATATAGGGATAGAAGGGACGAGCCCCGTAATATAAATAGCAGGCAAAGCAGTTTAGTTAGTTTAGCAAATGGAGCGAATGTTTTCACAGTCTTCCTTCGCCAGACGAGAATCGCCCAGCTCGATTACAATCAGCCGAGTTAAAAATCAACCGATGTGACGTGTCTTTTCGCTTTTTGCCTTTGAAAATGTACTTACTTCGCGAAAGGAAAACCTCATTTTTTTAATTTTTACTTTTACGTTGAAAAATAATAGATTTCATTCGATTTTCTTCCGGTTAAACATTAAGGGAAATTTAAAGAATTATATGTATTTGTTTACGTTTCTATTTGGATTTTCATTTTTTCATTTGTTTTTGCCTAAGCGTCCTATTTTTCTAAATAAATCTTTAGAAAGTTTAATATATTCCTGAATGCCATTCATTTCTTTACTACAATCAAATACGAGGATAAAACTGAATTTATTGAGGAAAAGAAAATCTAGTAGGCCGTGAAAAACAAAACATACAGTGTTATTTAGAGCAATTAGAACCAAAGTTACTAATTTTTTAAAGTGATATTACAAGTAAAAAAATGGAATTAACCAGAGAGCATTTTAGAATCTTGATTTATTAAGATTTTAAGAAAGTTTAAGCGCTTATGAGTGCAAAAATAGTTTAGATTCGGCTTTTAGTGAACAAGCACCTTCCTTGGTTACAATTTACCGATGGTATAAGGAATTTGAACGTGAAAGGAACTCTGTTCAGCATCAAGAAGGAGCAAGGCGTCCTCCTACGGCTGTTACTGACAAAAATATTGCTGCTGTTAAAAAATTATTTGAAGAGGACAATAAAGCCACTTATGCAGTAATACAGCATCAACTCAAGATTGGATCCTCAGCTGTTAGAACAATCATACACGATGACCTGCATTTAAAAAAAAATGATTAGTCGTTTTGTGCCGCATCATTTTTCTGACTCTCAAAAAGCAGAGTGTTTAAGGATTTGTCATGAAACTTTAAACTTTTTAAATAATGGCGGACACCAATTTTTTTTCCAAAATAGTGGCAGGTGACGAAACTTACATTCCCTTTTTCAACTTAACTACCCGCCAAGAGAGTCCTGTATGGATTCACGAAGATGAGGAAACTCCAACAATGACCAAGAAGCAGCGAGCTAAGAAAAAAGTTATGTGTGCGGTATTCTTCAGTAGTACGGGCCTAGTAAGGACAATTAAGCTAGATGGACAAAAGACAGTTACAGCTAAATGGTACACTGAAGAATGTTTGCCTGAAGTGTTCAGTAGAATTCCAGACAAGAGAATTATGCTGCACCTTGATAATGCGTCGTCCCGTACGGCAGCTTTAACTCTCCAATTTTTGGCCGAAAAAAATATCAAAGTAATAGAACATCCGCCGTATTCACCTGATTTAGCAATGTGCAACTTTTAGCTATTTTTTGGGCTTAAAAGGAATTTACGGGTAGAAGATTTTCGTCAGAAAAAGAGATTGATGCGGCAGTTCACGCTTATTTTGGAGGTATTCTGTAAGATGATTGGTTGGGAGTTTTTGAACAGTGGAAAGAAAGAATGGTAAAGTGCATCATTGCTGAAGGAAAATAAAATCCTAGAAAATATTTACTGTGTTTTTTTATTCTCAATAAATTCAGCTTGTTCCTCGTAATAACCTGTATATATTCCGTAATTAAATTGAAACATGTTTCAAATACAAAGTGGATTATGAATATACTTTCACAATTGACAGCATTGATATCAAAATATCGTTAATTAAAAATCAGATTATGTTATCGTGTAGTTTGACAGTGACGTTAATTTTAACATTCAAATATTTCGAATATTTAATAATAATAATAATACGATTTCATATTGTGTTTCATTGTCAAGAAGATCAATGACATAACTATAGTTCTATTACTATTGAAATTCTAAGATCAGTTCTGTCAGCTCTGAAGTTGGGATAGCTTATTTTTCATTCAATCACCTGTTATACAGGGTTACAACTAATAAAAGGTCCACCATGGAGATTTCGTAAACTATAAAAGATACAAGGACGATTTCGAAAATCAGGAATATTTTTTTAATTTCTTAAGATAAAGTCACAAAACTTTTGGACAATTTAATTTAGTCAGAAGAAGAGGTTATGATTGACAGTTTCGCAGATATGACTGTCAACTACTTTTTTTCTTATGGGCCCTATTTTAGATATTCGTACTGTGTTATGCAAAAATAAAATTTGAATAAGACATTATAACAAACAAACAAAATATTAAGTTAAGTTAACCCTTTTTTATGTAAATATGTAATTACTAATTACACACTATAATTTAATAAGATTTGTTTATTTAATAATAATTTTAGTTCTTAATGTTTGTAAGCATCCGCCTATTAGATAAAAAAATGTATGAAAATATACATACCTTAGAAATGTAAGATTCTGTTTTAAAACAAAAACATAAGTGCGTCATATCATCGTATTCAGATTTTCTTTTTGTATCCCATGGTATGAATATCTAAGATAATGCCCATAAGGAAAGAAATAGTTGACAGTCGTATCTGCGAAACTGTTAATCCTCACCCATTTTCTCTGAGTGTATTAGATTGTTCATCGAATTCAATAAAAAATTATCGAATTTTGTGATTTTATCTCATAAATAAACAAGTTACTTAAGATTCTTTTTGGAAATTGAGAATTTTCAGTTTCTTGAAGATATTTCAGAAATAAATAAAGATAGAAAAGATTCTTTTGCTCATTTTTATAGACACAATATAGCGCAACTTTCTTATAATTTAACCGTCTTTGCATCTCTTACAGTTTACGAGTTCCTCTTGGTGGGACTTATTTACTTGTAATCCTGTATTTCTTTTTAAATTGAAGTTACTACTTCTGTCTGATCTTTTTAATCTTTTGCAATTTACGTTTTACTAAAGCTTGACAAAGAATGCAATACATTTTCCTATATCTACTGCATTTCGTCATTAAACGATATAATTTACTTTGTCCACGACTTCTCAATAATCTGTCAATGTGTTTGGCCAAGGATAATGCTATCCGTAATTCACTACTAATCATTGTTTATGGTGTATAATGAAGCAAATTCTAGAAGTTAAAATCGCTTTAAAATAATTTACAAAATATTTGTTTTACCTACTCAAAAATGTCTATAGTCCCACCACTTCATGTAACATAATTTTACCACATGATTGTTATTTACATTGTAATTAAAAATTCTTAGCATTTGTAGTCGAGGACAAAGCATAGTAAACGACTCGTTATAAAGGTTATTATTATTTCGGTTCTTATTACCTCGCTCGTGTTGCAAATATCATCGGTAATAATAGCATTCATTAGAGCATCGTGTGTTATACACTATTAGTATAGCAGGTAAATTTCTTCATTTCTGACCCCTATAATGTGTAGGCGGATATACGGACAGACACTCATCGAATTCCTGTCGATGTTTGGGCAAATAAGACCACGCATTTACATTTTATTGAAGAGATTGTACGTACACATTATGTATTTTTAAATTCAACCCTGAGATGTATTCGCAGCAAGAAGTCTTAATGAACAGAAAAAATTGTAAAAGTTTATGTACATTTTAGAAGATAAATAGAATCTTGAAAGTGTTTAACAGTGAATGTAATTAAAAAGGAAAGCTTATACAAGTTAATGATGTGAACGTCAGACAAATAATAATGCATGTACTAGAAAGAGATATGGAAACAGAAAATCAATATTTCAATGGAAAAATCGGTAACTGTTTAAAAAATATGAAAGGGGAAGTCTGAAATATCAGAAGCCAGATATAATAGGAGAAACGAAAATAAAAGAAGTTTAGTCGGTAGATGTTGCTGTTGCAAATGAGAAAACTAGAAAAATTACTAAAAGTCAAAACAATGAGTAAATTTGTAGTAATATGTAGTGTATCTGTTGTTCTGTTATCCATTTTTCCGAAGCATTTAGCTAGATTCCTTTTACGGGTAATTGGAAGCTACTCAACGCTTTGTTCTCTGACCAGTTCGAGCAGATTATTTTCATTAAAGTTTTCTTCCATCTTGTTCATTAATGTTTGTTCTGATAGGTACGTTGGCTTGTCTGTTCTTTTACCTAGGTGAATACAGTCCACTTCTTTTTCCGCCTTCAAAGGCAAAAAAACAGGGTTCTAACATCCACGTCGGATGAAACAGATTTTTCGCGAGATTGTCACTCTTTTACCACCCCTTTTCTAACCGGGTTTGCAATAGGTTCGATGTATACGAGGCCATATTTTTATTTATTACCTAGCCAAGAAATACATAAGTCCCTTCAACGTTTATGCGCTGATTCAATTTCTTTTTCAATTACCTCGTTACCTCAAGGCAAGATTTTCTTCTTGTGCTTCATCAGATTCAAAAGGGTTGCTTTTTTTAAGTTAATCAATAAAAAGGAGCCTGGGCAGGTCTGTAATATAAATGTCTTAACTCTTTGAACCTGTAGTCATTGATTATCTGCTGGATTTTGTGTATCTTATGCACCCAATTGTCGTGAAGCAACAAGTTTTTTTTTGTGAATACGAATGCGGGGTTTTTTCCTCTAGAGCAATTTTTTAATTTTGATTCGTGTTTCTATAGACCTCTTGATTTATATTAAATCCCCTCGGCATATACTCAATAAGCAACACTTCTTCAGCATACCAAAAAGCAGTTTCTTTGCAGAAAATAGTCTTTTGGGTTTTTTTGGTGGCGGAAAGCCTTTATGAACACACTGCAGGGATGGGAGGGTCCCAATGACACTTCCAAGCCTCATTCTCGGTGATAATTCGAAAAAGAAAATTTCTGTTTTTTTCCAAACTTCGTTTCTGACCAGCTTTTGCTCAGGTCTAAGCAATCTGGGAATCCACCGTGCAAATATCTTCTTCATATACAAATCGTCATGCAAAATTTTCAGGACACCGGTCTTGCAGTACCAGATTTTAGACTTTTCGTACCATTTCTTCAATTATGACTTCCCATAATTATTCGGACTTTGCTTCATTTTTAATTAATTCGTTGTCCCATAGAAAAAGTTTAGACCAAAAGTTCATTTGAAAATAAGATACCTTCCCCTCACACAGTAACCGTTCTTTCATAAATAGTTTTTGGATCGTTGCCTTTTCTGGCCAGGAACTTTACGACATTGCGACGTTCCACTTTAATTTCACTTTATAAATCGCACAACTTAGCACATGTACTTCTAAATGTCACAGCTAATTTTAATAATTCGTTTGGTATTGTCGCTCTTTTATTCCAAGGCTAGGGAGATAACATAAAAATACGTCCTCGTAATAAAATAAAATATTTTCTCCACTAGAACTGAAATTAACAGCATATTATCGAAATATGTATTTAGATGTAAAAAGGAAGACAGGAGGTATTATTTAAAAGAAGCAAGAAAATTTTATACGAACCTTTTTGGTTTCACAATTTGGAATTTACTTTAGACCTTATTGATTTCCTACACTTTGCATTTTTTTTTATACAATACCTTTTATTTTTTCAGTTGTTATTAAAAAATTAACGTCCGCCCACGACAATTTTATATGCGTAGATACGTATTTCGACTGTTAAGTTGCCACACTACCAAGTTAAAAGCACTTCATGAAATATAACAACCACCTAATTATATCAATAATTTTAAAAGAATAATTAAAAAAATAATAAAAATATGCTTAGGAAGATTCTTTATTCGGAAGAATAAAAACTTTTTTCATGATTTAGGATAATGGATCAATACGTATTTATTTCCATATTATTTGATTTGTAGGTTGTTTTCTAACGATCTAATTTTAGATATTTACATATTATTTAATTTTTATTTATTTATATTTTTATAATTATTAGTATGATTAATGGTTGTTAGATTTCATGAAGTTCTTTTAACTTGGTAGTGTGTATACTGAAGATGGCAGCTTAGCTTTCTACGAATATAAAATTATTGAGGACGGAGATTAATTTTTTTACATTACTATTTTTAGTTTTTCAATTCTCAGTTCTTCTTTCTTCTTCCTCTCGATTTTCAAATTAATTCTTTACAAATTTGCCTTTGTTCGTATCTTGAATTAATTCAATTAATTCGAAATGTATTCTCTGAGGTTCGTAACCAACTTACAAATTAGATTTTTCGCAGACTCATATAAAAGTTGACTTAATATTGGTATTTATAACATAGATCATTTTTAGACTCCTTCAGCATCTTTTTAGTTTCTTGTACTATACATATATATACATATCCACCTTTTATTCTTATAATCTTCTTCTAAATTTCTTAACCATCTTTTTCTTGACTTTTCTTTTCTTTTGCTCTTAATTGTCCGCTTTGTTACTGAACGATTACTTCTCGATTCAAATAGATCTTGAAAGGTTTCCATATTACTTTAGTTTTATTTGTTTGGTACTGAATCTAATTAGTTTCTCTGAGGAATAACCAGTACATTTTTTCTATGAATATGTGACTTTATTTCATCATATTTTTAGTTCTCTTTTGCGTACGTTTTAAATGCAGCACTTAATATGAAGATTTTTAATTGAAAAATTAATTTGTTTTTGATTTATCTAAATGCATTTTATGTTTCGACAAATAACAAACATAATTTAACAAAATAAACTGATATAATTTTATATTGCTGATATTTTACAAATCGAAACTTCACTGAAAGAATCAGACTTTTTCAATAACGTAGTTTCGATGTAACAACGCAGATGTCTCTAATATAAGACGGTCGGTATTTTCTTTTGCGATACATCCGAGAGGGAAATATCTTTGTAATAACAGTCCTTACTTAGGATAATGCCGACCGATCGAGAACTTTCCGATAAAAAATTCAGGACGCGATTCGCGCGAGCTGAAGGCAGATACCTGCCTGCTTGCCTGTAATATAATCAAATAAAGAACTCCAATTTCGTTTGTATCTCATATAAAGAGAAAATTCAATCTCAAGCATCAGATATGTCTAGAATGGCGACGTAGCCCTGGGATACGGATTCTAACTTTATCAAATAACTATCTACTTTCGGATAACGTTTTCCAATTTTCTCTCCAAATCTTCTGCAATTGCCTCCGACTTCTTTTAATAACTTTTAACAAAAAAAAGAAAGATTGTGTTTCGTTTTTTTATAAGATTTATATCGCACGCATTTAGTTTATTTTAGTTCATTTTCGGTTTAAAAATATGATAAAACATCAAAATTACGATTGATCAGAAAGTGATGAAAATGAATATCCTATTACCTTGATTAAAACAGAGTTAGGGGTGTTTAACACGGCGATTACAGTTACCTGCCGTTCGATTTTGACATCAAAGTCGGAATCATTATCCTGATTGTCATGTGTGATTCCCTCATAATTCTCGTTCAATACCCTCCCAAACGTCGGCATCGTTAATTTAATTGCTCCGAAATTACGGGCGTCAGTCAAAAAAGAAATTTTAAAGCGAAACACCCTCGAATATGAAGTTTTAAGACTTTATGTTATTAAATTTCTATTTAGTTAATATTCATCAAGGCTTTAATTGGCGTAATTAAGGGCGCGTAATAAAATATCTTAAATAAAAGCGCGCGGAAAATCGAGCGAGTTCCCGGCAAAATCTAAATTTGTAATTAACTAACCGTTCGGAAAATAATCAAAGTTGAGCGAGAGTTAATGAGGCAAAGTTACGACAGAACCTTATTAAGAAACATGCAAATCGCGAAACAACTTCATTAATATTCTTTGGATTTCATTAAAAAGTTAATTTGATACGGGCGAATGCACGAAGCCCCAACGCTGCAATCTCGCAACTTAACCGTATTAAAGCAACAATCTGCGCGAAACGTCCCAGATCTAAAATCTAATTAAATTTTCTAAAACGAAAAGGAACTAGTACTTATTTTCTTTTTCCTGAAAAAAAAATCAACAGAAACCATTACTACTTTTAGGGAGAACAATAACGAATAAGCTCTTGAATTTAAAACTTTTCTTTTCTGTAAAAATACTTATTTTTATTTTAAGTGTAGTAGTAGATTATTGGAAAGTATTAAACACACTGAAAACTGGAAAAAAATATAAAGATGTGGAGAGGGTTGAAAAATAGCATTTGATCAAAGGAGTCTTGGAGAAAGTGAAGAAAAATGGAAGGAACAAAATGAAAAGTTAGACGCACGTGTATAAAGATTCCACAGTATACCATTTTAGAAAAAGCGTGAAAAAATTTGATATTAACGTTAGGGTTGTAAAAAACAGCTCTGAGTTGTTTATTTTTCAAATAAGCAGCTATTATATATTTGCAAATAAACGTCAATTCAGAAAATACAGAGCTGCATATATCATCACATCTTTTGGTTAGAATGGATCCTAAATAAATCCTAAAAAATAACTAATAGAAATAGAATATGTGAAAATTGAAGATCCAAAGTAAGATCTAGAAATTTCATTAATTTAAAATGGAGAACAGAAAGAATTATCGATGATATAGCAATAAAAAGAATGTACATATCTGAGAGGTAAGGTACCAGAAACGATAGTAGTTACTGTTGAGATAAAGAAAGATAAATATGTCAAAGACATTTTGAAACTTTGTGAAATATATGTAGCAGAATGAAATCTGTAGATGACAAAGGTAAACACCGTGCGAAAAGAAGTGTAAATCTTGGAAGTTAAGTCAAAGCTGTGGACACACACGATTATACGGAAGCGGAAAGTGGCCGTCGCTTCCGCTTTTTCCCAAGAGAAAACCGTCAGGTCCATCTTAGATGCTCTCTCTTCGCTGTCACCGATTCCCTTAAGTGGATTACACACTTTTGAATTTTGTAGTAATTGCTTTGCCGTGTCGGTCCTTCGGAAGCCGATTTCTTTGCGGACTTAAGAAAATAATTGAATTCGGTTGCGGTAGGTTTTGTGTGCTTAAGTTTAAATTTAGATGGGACTCTTTCGGCTCTGTGTTTTTTTGCTTTGTTTGAGTAAGTTCACAACGTCTTTCTGCACGTCTATTTAGTTTTCATTTTAGTGGCTTAATTTTTAAAATATTTAAATAAAATGAAGACTTATACATACAAGTATGCGCACCTTTTCAGTTCCAAATTAATGAAGAAAAATATATGAGAACTTAGTCATTATAATCGATTTTTTACGTTTATGTGCAAGTAATTTAAAAATATATAAAGGAAAAATGAGTTCATAAAATAAAAGTATAAACGCTCTGGTTATATCAAACATTCACATTCCTCTTAAGATACAATAATATACCATGTGTTTTTCTTAAATGCTAAAGTGACTGTGGAAAATAATATTCATGTCGTAGCATCATTCATGTATTTTCGAAATTTTAAAAGGTTAGTTTTTACGTTTGTTGCTATACATGTTTGAAAAATAAAAAAAGTTGGCAGTGGTAAACCTACTGTTAGAACTTCAACTTTGTATCAAATTTATTTATTAAAAATCAAAAATTTCTATTAGACACTAACAATAACTAACTAATCACCTAATCACCTCATATTCAATCAGTTTTCAGTCTTTAGATTTAATTTGTTATATGTCAAAAATGATGAAGTGGTGAATCAAGTTACGACGTATTCTTATTGACATGTGATCATTATTTACTGTAGACTGATTATTCATTAACTTTTCAATCTAATATTACGCGACTGCTTTTAACTTATAATTATTCACAATCAGAATGGACGCAATCTTGCATTGTGGTTTGAATAGGTAAAACAATAATTAATATATTAATAATAAAATGTAATACATATATATTACTTAATTAATTAATCAAAATTCTAATTTAAAACAAAAATGCATTGATTTAAGCATGATACCAATAAATAGTGACAATAATAAATATTTTTATTTAGTAAACAGATAAATAAATATTGAAGAAAAAGATATGCGAGAAATAGCGGAAGAAATATGAAACTAATTTTTGAATACGACAAGATAAAAGCAAATGAAGAAGAAAAATTTAGAAGAAAGTAGTAATTGTAAAAAATAATCTAGTTTTCGAAGTAAAACATTGGTTTGAGTGTTTCCTTCGTAAATTGTATTTATTGGAGTTTATTTTTAGTGCTAATTATTTACTATACTAAGATTTTGAGTATTTCCTTATATATATATCAATATCCAAACGTGAGAACATACGCAGCGTATGTGTGTATAATGCGTCTAATTATTAAATCGATAGCTCTAGATGCTCTTTCCTCCTTATTGATACTGACAATCAATACAGAGCCGCAAAATTCTCAAGTGGAATCGATGTTCTTGTTTGCAAATACAATAAAATTACATATTATTAAATTATAGTTAAAAAAAAAATCATACTAAAAAAAATAAATTTTCCCGTAATTTTATTTTATTTTAGAGTTATTTTGAAATAACCATACAAAAAAATCGGATTTCTTAGAATAAAAATAATTGGTTCACCGCATCATTTCGATAATAGGGAGTTTTCGCAAGTTATACGTTATGGATAACGTCTACATACACTACCGCTCATGGAAGTTAGGACACGAAAGAAAATTTTGTAAACTAAGAATTATGTTTGAGTAAGCCAATTAAACATTCATGATATTATTCCACAACAGCAATAAAATATTCTAGAAACTTATTACTGTTTTATAAATTGGCAATTCCTATTCGTATATTACTGAAATCTGCAGCTATTGGACAGGGATATTTAATTCGTACACGTGGATTGTCTAGCGCCAATACGATAAGATTTTTTTTGCGAAACTTTACCTGCATCCCCTCCCAAATATGTGGTAATCACTCTACTGGCAATTTAGCGTATCATTAGATTCGACTGTCAATGCATATGCGAGTACAGAAAATTCATTGAATCTCAACAAAAAAGAAGTAAAAATGCCGAAAGGGAAACCGACATCCATACAAAAACGATCGGCCATAATTACTCTTCATGAGGAAAGATACGCAATACGTGGAATTGCGGAAAAACTGCAAGTAACGAAGTCAACAGTGCATTTCACCATTTGTCGTTATCAAGAAACGGGGTTGTTAGAAGATCGTAATCGACCAGGACCTTCTCGAATTACAACACCCGCCGACGATCAACGAATTAAACTCACAAGCAAACGAAATCGACGACTAACCGCTCCAAAAATCACAGCTGAAATTAATCGCGATCGTGAAAGGCCCATATCAGTAAGTACGACGAAACGACGTCTGAAAGAAGGAAACCTTCACGGCCGTGTAGCAGTGAGAAAACCACTTTTGCGTCGTGGAAATCGAGTAAAACGACTGATGTGGGCCCAAACCTATCGAAATTGGATTCAGAAAACTGGTCCAAAGTCTTGTGGACGGATGAGTCCAAATTCGAAGTTTATGGGCAAAGGCATCGAATTTTTGTACGAAAATCAAAGGAAGAAAAAATGCTTCCCGAATGTATCATTCCCACGGTAAAACATGGAGGCGGGTCTGTGATGATTTGGGGTTGTTTTTGTACTGCAGGGACGGGTGATTTACTTAAAATTGAAGGGATTATGCGCAATGAAGATTATAAAAGAATTCTTGAACATAACGCTATCACATCTGGAATTCGATTAATTGGGGAAAACTTCGTTTTTGTTCATGATAACGATCCGAAGCATACAGCATTGATGTGTAAAAATTATTTAGCCACTCAAGTGGAGGCGAATACCCTACAAATCATGGCCTGGCCCCCTCAGAGTCCTGATCTGAACCCCATAGAATTGCTCTGGGAAGAACTTGATAGAAGAGTTCGGAAACATTCTCCAACGACAAAAACACATCTTTGGGAGCTTTTGCAAGGTGCTTGGCGTGAAATTCCAGCGGAGACTTTTAGAAAATTAACGGACAGAATGCCTCGATTGGTCCGAGCCGTATTAAACGCTAAAGGAGGCTACTTCGACGAGAAGAAAGTCTAATAAAAACTGTTTTTTTTTCTTTCAAATGTTGTTAATTTTGTTTATTCATCATTTGTATATATTTATATAAACAATATTTTCTTGCAATTTAGTTTCTTCGTCATCTTCTATAATTTCTAGATGTGTCCTAACTTCCATGAGCGGTAGTGTATATTTGATAAAAATGCGCTTGCTCACATATTTATGAGCACGTGTATTAGTAGTTTCGTAGTTTTTAACATAAACGTTATCCATAATGTATGAACTGCGAAAACTCCCTAAATCAAAATTTTCAATATCGGTAGCTTACCATCTGCGTTCTTTTTCATTGCGTTCAAGAGTCTTTTGAACTGAAAATTTTAGATTTTTTTACCTGAGGTCCATTGAAGACGCCTAATACTAACTAAAGGATTTGTTAAATAAGTCGTTAAATCCTTCTTTAATATTTACTCAATATTCTGTATTGTTTTAAATAGTTTTTTGAAAAAATAAAACAATTTCTTTTAGCGTGGCTATATGACCAAAGAAACGGAGAAAATTTCAACGTAACAAACTTGGACACTAACGGACAATAAAATTCGGACAATAATTTAAAGTTTGAGAAAGTTAAATTGAAATCTCCCGGCAACTCTTCTTTCTGTCACCATAAAGACATTATCACTGCACTGAATGACAGCATCAATCACGGTGTTTTCGAGTCGGATGAGTGTGGTAAAAGTTTTTATCAAGTAGCAATGTCTATGCAAGTCCAATACCGTGGTAAAAAGTTAAATGCCTTATTGGCTAACATTTGTTGGTGGGTAGAGACGATGATGAGGAAGTCCTAGAACTCTAATGTTGATGATGATGTTATTGTAGTAATGACAGCATGAAAAGTTTTCTAAGTGATGACTTCCCAACTGAACTATCAACTTCAGTCCAACTTCCAAAATTACAACACCCTCGAAACCTTGATTTGAATTTTTTGCCAATAAATTGTTCTTTTTTCATACCTTTTCAGTGTTTTTTACGTTTTATCGCAAATGAAACAAATCATTTCAGGCGACTTTTCTGATGAAAATTTTCCCTTAAAAAATCCCCAATTTTCTAAACTTCAAACCTCGACAAAATCCTTAAATGACTAACATTAAAAAATCCCATTAGATGTATTTTTATTTGAACCCAAATTTACCATTTCCGTTGAGAATTCCAAATTCAGAATTTTTATGTCACACTGTGAATTACGAGCCCATTGAAGTTCATATCCCTTCGAATGATTCCGGAAATTTGCAAAGGGTAATAACAAAGATCTTAATCCAATGACGATCAAAAGATAGTTCAAAGAGACTTGCTAGAAGCAGATTACTCTTTGGTCAGGCTTAGGTTGAAGGAATGTTTGTCTGAACATTGGTAAATGTTACAATGCAATTTCCCTTACAAGCAAGCAGTTTGTCAGAAATATGTTCGTAGCATTGGCCGAGGCAGTCTTGTGTATTTCCGACAAACAGCTTGCTTATAGGCAAAAGTACCAAATGCTTAGGCAAACACTCCTTCAACCTGAATCTGACCCTTTGGTGTAGTTTGTAGTCTGCTTTTAACGAGTCTCTTTGAGCTATCTTTCGGTCGTCTTTTGATTATCATATTCGCTAATAACGTTCGCAAATTTCTGGAAGTTATATATAAATTAAAAATTCATTCGAAGGAGTACGAACTTCATTGATGATGGACTTGTATAATAAAAGTCATTTTTAAAGCAATAGTGGAACGAAAGTTTTGGGATTTTCTCAAATATAAAATGCTACGCTTTAAAAAGTTTTTAATTAATAAACTTTTTTGCATCGTAATTAACAAGTTCTAAACTTCTTCAACATGACTTAAATAACAATAATAAAGTTGACAAGATTTAGCGTCAATGTCTCGAAATTTAGTTGGGGTTCTATTCCTTAATTCTTAATTCTTTAATAACTCCAATGAAGCTCAAAATGTTTCATTTGGCCTATCCTGAGGTACGTTTGGTGGATTATGCGCTGGACACGAAAGGTATCTTATGCGCTTTCAACCATTGCTTTATTTCTGGGGCATAATGACTTGAAGTTAAGCCTTGTCAAATCATGATTTCATCATTTTAGTGATGCAGATTAGTAAAGTCAATCAGTTTCGGCAAGCAACGTTCACAGTAAAGATTGGCGGTTACAGCTTCTTCTGTAAACACTTGCCTCAGAAATAGCGCACCAGACTAATACTTTCTCTGAAAATTTGATTATTATCTTATATTTTACTTCGTTGGCAGTTTCATCAATATTTCTTGTGTAAAAACCAGCATTACCAGGAATTTTCGCATGAGAAAGTGGAATATTTTTCATCGTCTATATTGAAGAGTTTTCCAGCAAAATGAACATCTTTCAAAAATTGGTAACATCGAGGAATTCTCTGAAGTTGAATTTGAGTGTATTTTGGATATTTTTGTCTTTTCCTGTATTTCACGTTATTTCTACGTGGTATGAGAAACGTGAAAACGACGAGCGAGTTTGCGAGTAGATGTTCCAACACGGTTTTCAATAAAGAACAAGAGCCTTTCTTGGACCCTAACTTCAGCTATCTGTTGTGACCGACCACTTTTCGGCAGGTTTTGACTAGGTATACCTTACAAGTTTGGCTGCAAGTCGGCTGGATTGCAATGAGGCCCTCGAGGATCCTCTATATAACTATTTCGGCCCTAATTGGGGCCTCATCAACAGAAGAGTAGCACATTTTCGAATTGCTCGGTATACAGGGCATTTCGCAACTTCGTGAAAAAAATTATGGCGTGTTGAACATGAGATATGTGCATAAATGCATCTAAAAAAACGGAAATAAAAACAAAATAAAACTTACCCCCAACTGATAACGCATTGACAAATATTTAGAATATCTTGCTCAGTGCCGGCTGAGTCACAATAAATGTTCAAAATTCCTTTCCTCGGCCGCTCGTAATTATGTAACATATTTTGTTGTCGAACAGAGGAAATGCGGCGTTAATACGATCGTTCAATTCTTGGAACGTGTTGATTTCTTCTTCGTATACCAACGCTTTTACGTGTCGCCACAGATAATAATCTAGCGGATTTAGATCAGGTGAACGTGCAGGCCACCTGATCGGCCCGTTTCTTCCAATCCATCTACCAGGAAAAATTTCGTCGAGGTGAGCACCCTGTATATGATAGTTCGGGAAATATTTTCGTCATGAAATAAGCGTAAAATTTGCCGTTTAGGCATTTTGCCAATTAAATTATAAGTATTTTTTTGTAATTCTAATTTGTAAGACATTTTTCAACGACTTAAAGTAATAATAATATGTGAAAGTAACCATGATATTGTTAAACTACAGTTTACTCTTCAAAGGCGTTCTCACTTCTCAAAGGCATAGCCGATAAAAATGTTTTGTCCCAAAACTTTTGTTCTACCCGTTAGGGCTCCAAAAATGTTAACAAAAGATATCTAATCGGAATCAGATTCAGAATCGCTCTTTACTAAATAATTCTTAGAGCTAATAATTCTAAGGCTTCTTAAATGATCTCTCTACGCTAATTTTAATTAAACATATGCTTATCTGTATTGGTGACGAGTCTAGAAATTAAATGAATAATTCTCTCTATTGCCAAGTACGTTTAATTTGTTCGTCTTCAGAAAGCTGTTCTCATTGAGGGAGGTGAAGGCAGTGCCAATGTCTTTTCTAGGTAGTAGATCGCTTTTTTACCCATCTATCGAAACTAGCACGAGTAAATTACCAGAGGTATTCTAAAAATTTGCAAGAATATCCAAAATTAGCAAATATTAGCATCATTTTTTCTGCTACTAAACATTCAATGAATTAAACTTAAAGAAAAACTAAACATAATTTGGTATAATATAATAATACAGTTTCAGGTAAAGAATTCACATCTAGATACTACATTGTTTATTTCCCATTTTGACAAAAAGTTTTTTTAAGAGTTTTATGTGTAAAAAAGTGTTTCTAATATTGAGATTGTTGTTTTTGTTTGGAATTACATCCATTACATCCAGGACACAAACTATTTCAATAAAAGTTTCTAATATTACTACTAGAGCATTAAATTTTATCTTAGAATAAGAATTAAAAAATGTTGAACATTAAAGGATTTATGTATTTGTGTTTTTAGCGGTTGAAAGTATGCATTACAATTGCAAATTCGGGCTAAGTGAGAAATTCTCGCGCGCAGAATGTTATTGCAGCCCTCGGTCATATTAATTTTACATACGACGGCCGTTGCGAATTCGTGCGGCATTTGTGGATTTTTGTCCGCGAGATTAAAAAACTACACGTAATTTTTCGGCGGGCGTAAAGCACCGGCGTCGCTCCGGTTCCGCAGCCACGCGCTCGTTCTTTGTCCCGGCGTCGCGGTGTCTCAGTCTAACAACCCTCGGGACGCGATCAATGTAACTGTAATTAACCTTCCGTTGAATTTTTGATCCACTTGAAACAATGAAATGTTTTGAGACTAAACAAAATTAGCCCTCCCCGTTGTTGATACGCGGTAATAGAATAATCTGACTGCCGAGAACCATATAATATGGCGAATTCTCAATTCGGACGGGAACAAAAGGGCGAACGCAATATTAGCGAAGGGAGCGTATTTACTTTTGCCAAGAGATTTTTGTAAAATCATCATTAAATATCGTACATCATCGACTATATTAAATATATTTAATTTAATGATGTATTTGAAAAAGAAAACTTATACAATTACCTACACAAGAAATTATGAAAAATTATCGGTATTGTATCTAAAGATTTATTAATTCTTTAATAGTAGGTGATCTATATTTCCTGTCGAATTTTCTGCTTCGACTCGTCTACATTGACGGATCTTCTATTGTTACATTACCCTTTTTTCTTGCCCGTAAATAAATAATCCAACAGATCTCGTTGGTCATAAAATTCTTCTACTGCTACCTATTCCATTTCTTCCAAATACTTAATTTAAGAAATTTTTTATTTTAACTTTGTTTCTAGATCGTAAAAATATTATTTTCAATTTAACCAAACGTAAAGAGAGGGGGAGAATAATCTCTGATTGGTCTTAGCCAAGCTAACTGCTTGCTCGGAAGAGGCTAAAGATTAACAAATATTCCTTCACGGAGTTTGTTTATGTAAAATAGAGGAACTGCGTAGTTCAAAGCCGATTCGCTCACTATTAACAATAAAAATAATTGATTATTCGTAGCACCTGTCCAAGTATATTTATTCGTTAATAAATAAACACAAACATTTCGCGCAATTTACAAAGGCAAGCATTCCATAGGATGATATTTTTGACTCTGTACGCGTTCCTATTGGCGTTTCTCCGCTAATAAGAACTATGTAAATTCTTTTTCAGTGGAGACACACGTTACATATGCATTAGAGAACATTCTGTGAATTTTTTTTCGTAAGACTTTATGAATGGTTCCGGCAAAGAGAAGGAATTTACATCGTACAAAGTTCGAGTGATACGTCAGTATTATTGTACTTATGCATATGTATTTGTGCAAATGAATTTCGTAATATTATATTAATATATTTTTAGTATTATGAAAGTTGTCTGCATATGTGGGCGTTTTTTTTTTAAACAAAATATTGTCCCAATTTCAACATTGTTATTATTTGTTTAAAAATATGTTTAATTCACACTTAATGCGTTTTCATTTAATCACGCTTATCATTACACTAGAAATCGCGAACAAATTAGAATTCTAGATAACTCCCATTAAGCCATGATTGATGTAGCAATTTTATAGTATTGATATAGTATAGTGTAAATCAAGAAATCAAGAAATTATATATTAAATCATTGACTTCATTTGACAAACAATTATATAATTTGGACAAGTACAGACTATAGTTTGTGCTATTTTCTGTTTTGTTCATGTTAGTAATTATGTTCTTTCTGGTTTTTGACTTTACTTTAATCTACAGTTAGGTTATAAAAAGCGTTGAAAACATTAATGAAACCCATTTTACATTTTACTTTACGCCCTAATGCGTGAAACGAACTTTTCATACACTGATTTTTAAAAACGGACACTTTACAAACTAAAATTAACCTTTAAAGTATCTCTTTAGACACGGTTGTAAAAAAAATATTTACATAAGTGTAATCCCATATTAGAGTTTGACTACATGTAGAGACGGAAATGGCGCGTCACGGCGCTGTTTCAGTCGTCGCTCTTATACGCAAATACAGTTTAAAAGCGAGCGTAACTCTGTGTACCCAGCTAACCTAAAACAAACATTCAAATTATTTCAGAGAAGTGATTGTATTTATTAATGCGATGATATGAGCTATTGGTTGGGCCGGGTTTAGTCCGCTTTCGCGGCGGAACAATGGGGGGATTATTAAATATGTTATTGTATCAGGAACAGCCATTTAATTGAAGTACACTTCAAGCGAGTGTTTATTTTTATTTCGCATTAAAAAAGGAAGAATACGTCGGGCACTTTTCCCGACCGTTCGCCGTATGTGAATTGAAACGCTTAACTTTTCATTGCGTTAAAAATAATTTCTCCCGATTGTTTCCGAACGAGGAAAAATCCACGCAAGACTGAATTTGAATTTTGCCCGAATGTTCGTTGGTTTAAACTCGATCATTTTTTTGAAAGTTAAAAAAAATGAGCCTTTCCTCTCACAATTAGTTTACAAATTTTCTGTTATTTATACTTTTTTGTTCTCAGTTCTAGTTTTTCCTCTTTTACTTTTCAATTATTTACCATCGATTACTTCCCATCCAATGGAAAACGTTGAAGAAAAAGAATTTAATCAACCCTTAAAACCCGGCATTAATTCAATAAAAAGCTTCGCCGCGCGGCCATTGTTCGCGCAAAACAAACCCTTAAACTCGCGCATTCTGATGCAAATAAATGTAATAATTATATTAGCATGTCAAGAGTGGCGTGCAATATGCCGCCCCTTTGTTCACTCTTTATTTCGCTTAAAGAACAATGCGCAACAAAGGAAAGGACTCGCGCCTCGTAATTACGGAATATACGCGCCGCAGAGATCAAGTTATCTGCGAAAGGCATTAAGTGGCCGACGCAATATTCGAAAAATTATCCCCAAGGGGAAAACAATGGCGACGAAATTGGGCGCCATAAATTCTGTTGAATATTAACGTTCAAGTATTTTATTGCCTTCATATGTCCATCCAGATCAGATTAGAATTTGTTCGAAGAAGTATTTGTCATTAAAGACCCTTTTGCAATAATTTTAGAATAGATAGTTTTGTCTTCCTCAAGAAACTATCTTAGATTCTCTATTCTATGTTTTGTAGAATTAATAAGGTCATGGTTTTATTTACTACTTACAAATATTTCGCTTTCGTCAAACACTCACATATAAGCAAATTTATTATTATTATTATTATTAGATGCCACCATCTAAGTAAATTTGTATATTATTCGTCAAGGTTTCATCTTAGGATCCCTAAATTTTTTATGTAAATCTGTGGTTTAATTTTTATATTTCTTTTGTTTGTTTTAGGTGTGGTTTAAAAACAGAAGGGCGAAGTGGAGGAAGCAAAAAAGGGAGGAGCAGGAGCGGATGAGAAAAATGCAGGAGGAAGATGTGTGTCGGGTCGTAGAACAACCTAGGCTGTTAGCACCAGCACAGCACTACAGCGATGAAGATTCTTCTGATCTGGAAGTCGCCTAGATTTCATTTTGGAAAACTTGCATACTACCGGTTTCTAGTCACATATTTTGTAAATTTGTAAATTTTGACTTAATTAATACTTTAAACAAATGGCACGGCGCTCAAATTTTAGGATCCTTTGTTCTCAGTTTAGTTTAGTTTCAATTTAAAAGTTTTGATGAGAATAATTTCTTCTTCTGCGAGAATGCTGTGCCACAAACGTTTTCAACTTTTTGAGTGTAAGCCATTTTCGTTGGTTATTCAATTTAAATTTTGATTTAAAATGCATAATAACGACTTAACTTACTGTTTGTCTGTAAATAAATAAATACGTAATAAATAATGTTGGATTGCCGTTTTTGTATATACTAGAAGTAGGTACGAGAAGGTGAGATACGAGATGTTGATGAAATTGAATTTCTCGATCCATTTTCTGTTGAATTTTGTTTGTCTATTTATAAATAATGTTCCCTCGATTATCGAAAAGAAAATGTCTAAAGTTTTACGTGCATGCAATTTTTGTATATATGTACGTACCATATATTGTTTTGTTGAAATATTTATGTCAATAAATAACTCACTAACGATTTTGATACATTTTGTTTTCATTCCCTCGCAAAATATTAAAAATAAATTTGTCCTGAGTGTCAAAAAAATGAAGATCACTTCGAAATCGAATAACTTGACGATGTCTAACTTTTGTCTTAAAAACTGTAAATGAATGTATATACATGAATTGAACCTTTTTTCGAAGACCTGAATTAACAAAATTTTTCTTTAAAAAAAGAAACTGCATTTGAGTAATATTTTGAACATAAATGAGAGTAATTCTTTAATAATAATTAAATAATTTATTAAAATCATTATTCTCTAAAAGATTCTCAACAATACCGAATGGTCTAGTATCTATATAAGTAATTCTATTTTATTGCACTTTTAATTAAATCTATTTTCTCGCAATTTTCTCATTTATTGTTTTAAAGATTTTACTGGTTTCAGGAAGTTGCACGAATAAAAAAAAACTAAACTTAAAAATTAGCTCAATTTAATTTTTTTTATAAATAAATTGATTTTGATTGGACGCTTTGGTAATCTATTCTTTCAATTACATTTGTTTTAATTTTTTTATATTGAACTTAATTTATTGTTTATACCGCACGCTCGAATAAAAAAACAATAATAAATACCGGTTTAGGATACATTTCAGAGTTGGAACAACATTTGGACACATTTCGACTAATACCTAATCATTTTTTATTTAGATTTTTATATTTATTAAAATTACAAATCTTTCCACTTTGTGTTTTCATTTAAGTATCAGCGTCGATAAGTTTAAACAATTATACAAACAAGCAACGTACGATATTTTCTGTAATTTTATTTCATTTCAATAATTTTCTAAAAATTATAATAGCCTAATTTATACCTCAAATATCTACTTTCTCTTTATATTAACTGCCTATGTTGAGTGTAAATTTTATTCAAAATTACTTATTTACTGAATGTATATTATATACATACAATTTTAACCCTATCTAAACAGAGGGAGGATATAAAATAATAAAATAATAAAATAATAAAATTACTCTATTATTTATTTGTTACAGTTTTTCTTTGAATTTTTTATACAAATATAACCGAAAAATACAATGTGCAGAAAACATAACGATTTCAAACAGCTCCGATATAATTTGAGTATGTCATTGTCACTGTATGTACATACAAATTTTTTATTCTTTACAAATCAGTTTAGCCTAAACGCCGAGGACACCGTACTCAGTTGTTAACTGTCAAAAAGTTCCCGATAGTAACAAAAAGATAAATCCGACATACGACAATATACGAGGGCTGTCCGATATTAAAGCTACAAGCCAAAATTTCACTAACATAGATAATTAAAGAAAATATTTAATACATTGTACAAAAAACTACCTACTTTTGTTTATTTCTCGACATATTCTCCATAAAGATTGAGACATTTATCCCAGCGTGACAGTAGATTGAACATCCCTTCGCGATGTGAAGTCGATTTAAGTAGTCCACAATTGTGCCTTGCAATTCCTGTTCATTCGCAAAGCGTTTCCCCGCTGAAAATTTCTTCAGGGGTCCGAATAAATCAAAATCGGAGGGAGCCAAATCGGATGTTGGAGGACCTCCCACTTCCGCTGTGTCAACCACTTCTTAGTTTGATTTAACGTGTGCGGTCTTGCGCCATCGTGCAAAAGTTTAACTCCTCGTCGTAATCGTCCTGGCCTTTTCCTTCTAATGGCTGTATGCAATTTCTGGAGAGTTTCACAGTATTAATGGTTGTGCGCGGTTCAAGGAATTCACAGAGCTATAGGCCTTCACTATCCCAGAACACGGTAACCATGATTTTGCGGGCAGATGGTTAAGTTTTGAATTTTTTGTGAACTTGGGAATCTAGATGAATCTAGATCATGGACTTTGTTTCGACTGGGGTGAACTCACAAACCCAGGTTTCATCTCCGGTAATGATGCTTTCAATGAAAGAATCCCCTTCCTGTTGGTATCGGGTGAGATGTTTAAGTGACGCACTCATTCGATTGGTTTTGTGATTCTCGGAGAGCATTTTCGGCACCCAGCGAGACGAAACTTTAGGTCGCATATGATTTCATGGACACAACTCTTAGGAATGCCATTCATTTCCGCAATTTTACGAACTTTAATGCGACGATCTTCCCTAATTAAACCTTCAACAATTGGGCAATGTTTTTCTGTGTGTGAGGTCCTTGGTCTGCCTCTGTTCTTCTCCGGATCATCAATCAAGTCCGTTCGTCCATCTTTAAATTTTTTGCACCAAACGCTGACTTCTTTTCGGCTTAAGACCTTCGGCCCATAAAAGCCCTCTAACCTGCAATGAATTTCGCTCTGGTTAACTCCTTCGGCTTGCAAAAATCGGATAACTACACGCACTTCATACTTGGAATACTCTGCGACTACATACGGCATGTTTGTTTGCTTCTCGTAAGCTAGTAAATTGAATCTTACACACAACAAACCCCAGACTCTACTACCAAGTTTTAACCTGTTTTGACATGCATATGACGGCAATATTTCGCTTGCGGTGTTTGTTTCACAGCCACCGGTACCTTTGAAATCGGACTGCCCTCGTAGTATGCACAGGAAATTGGGTATAGGAACACAATAAAGAAAGAAGTCTATGTATCTGCTTTAAATCACTATTAACGCCATCGAAGTGTATCTTTATTTTATTTTTCGATCATCTGAAGGTCGATATAAAAGATGACATGTTTCGGTAAATCATCATTTTCAAATCTGTAACATCGTCTCAAAAGCACATAAAGGAAGATATTTTTGCTAAGACTAAATGTAATTTACCGCTTAAGGCTGCGTTCATACTGATCAGACAAAAACGTTTTCGGACAAAATGTTTCACTCTATTGTTGAAACATTTTGAGTAAGAACGTTTTGACTGCAACTGTTTCAGATTGTTTTTTGTTTTGACGTTTCAGTGAGTCAACAATGTTTTGTCTGAAAACGTTTTTGTTTCCTCACACAGTGAGTCCGAATTAACAATTTTTGGCCAAAATTCTGAAACTTTTGAAACTTATTCAGAATTGGCTCGTGATTACCAAAAAAATAATTAAAAAATGTCACTGATAAAATAGGGTATATTTCAAAGGGTTGAAATTGAAAAAACAGGGGAAAATTTTAAAATTTCGGATTGATATATAATTCGGCAATTGAATCAAGAAAAAAAAGTAGAGAAATCCCTTTGATGAAATAAGGTGTTTTTAGGGAGTCAAAGTTGAAATAAAAGTAAAATTTTAACATTTCGAATACATATAAGTTTTCTAGTCGCCCTCTAAATGAACGAAAAAACAGTAAAAAAGAATATTTTGTGACAACCCAAAAGAAAACTGGATAAAAGTGTTCTTTAGATTTTCTCCTCTTTGACCTTTAAATATTCTTCTGATAAATTTGGTGTCAGTTCAGTTAATACGGCATTTTGGACATATTCATTTATTTGTAGAGCGGTATACCGTTGGGGTACAAAATTATTTTTAATTTTTTTTAATGGAAACCGCTTTTTATTGCGAATTTCAAAAGAGCATATTTTTCTAAGGCCCGGTTTTTTCACCTCCAGTTATCTTTATGAGACGGTTTATTTCCATAGTAACAATTGTGAACACTATCGTTACTATGGGAATTAATCGCCAGATAAAGTTAATTGGAGATGAAAAAACCGGGCCTTATTATACCTTCATACAAATTTTATATGGTAACATACGAAATTTTTTTAACTAAACAGGGTTTGAAATTAAAAAAAAAAGATAAAAAATTTTACACCAATTGTAAAATTAAATGAACTAGTCCAAAATTGACTAGTATTAATACTAATGGAATTATTTGTCCAGTGACGTACTATTGGAATTATTTTTTTAATCTGTTTTCTTTTGTCGCGAAATTATCGTATAAATAAATAATAATAATAAACTAAAACATGTTATTGATTGACTACGCGTTGATTTTGTGATATACGTATTAGATATTCCACTTCATTGTGCCGGCGCAGTATTTTATATTATATTAGGTGTTACAGTCATATGAATCGCATTAACCTTTAATTCCCCTATAAATTATGTCTACAGCGCGTCAGTTGCAAGCTAATTCGCCAGAAATGTCCGGCCTTTAATGATAAGCCATTTTAACTGTGTCGATGAAATAGATTTTTAAGGTCTATCTATTTTATAAGAGATGTGTAGTTTGGATAAATTTTCTTCAAAGATGATTATCGCCCAACTAGACACTGAATCGATCCATAGACATTTATGTCTTCGTTGACTTTTGTTTTTTTTTGAGAGAGTGCAACGTACGTCTTAATACCATTGCGGCATAGTAGGTTTTTACAAAAACCGTTCCGATCCAATAATGCACCTATAACATATTGGCATCGTTTGTCATCATAGTGTCGTCCGCATACTGCAATTTACATCATCTGAAAAATCATTAACGAAAATAATAAATAAATCTATGCCGTGCGTTAGAAAAAAGTTAGTCTTCTTGGAAAAATGTAATCCTTTGTATGTTGAGATTGTCTCAAGTATTTTAGATTCTATTGGCAGAAGTGTTGTCAGGCAGTAGTAGGCGCTTATCAATTTGTTCACTTTTTTGTGTATTGGAACATATTTTTAGGAATCTACTTTGATATACCGATTTAAGCCCAATTGTACAAATCCAGTTAAACTTCAAGCTAACAACCCTTCACAACAGTTGTTGAAATAATCGTTGTTAGTTTCAGCTTAAATTTAAACGAACATTGTACAAGTACCAATGGGCCTTGATTTAACAATTCCGCGCTGTAGGCGTAAATAACTTTCTTTTGTTTAGATTTTAATTTAAAAATCATACCGCGAACTTTTATTATAGTGCGCACCACTGAATCCTTGTTACAGCGAGAAAGCTTAATATTATCTCTTTGCTATATTTACAAAAAAAAGGAAGTTAATGCCGTTAAAGTTTAAAATTTAAAGTGAAGTTGTGGTTGGTTTCGGATAAATTTCGATTAAAAATTTCATTTTCATAATTTAATTAAAAACTTAAATTGCTGGCAATGATTAATTCTGATTTAAATAATATTTTATTTTAAACTTGAACCTTAATAATTAATAAGTAATTAATACAAAAAAAAAGACAATGAAGACAATAGAATTGTCCTCTAATAGGTAAGTCAAGATGTAGTGTTCCTTAAATTAAAAAATGTACAAAGCAATACTCTGAAAGGATGGTGTACATATATATGCAAATCAGAATCTTCACTGCTTTCTAAATTAAATGATTGTAATAAAACGAACTTGTCCTGTTTAATGTTGCGTCCTAATAAAAAAATCACCGGAAGAAAAGTTTAAAGTGCCTTGAAGTGAAACTTGTTGATTTAGCGGCCCTCCGACATTCGATACCGGGCATTACTGGTGAATTTGTTAAGTAACAAAATGTATTTACCTTTACGGCACGCCAAAATTTCACGGCAACTTGATTCTAATTGGAGAACAGCATCGGGTGGGTTAGTAAACACTCAAGGGCAGCTGCCACTGTTAATGTTTGACCCTCCGGGCAACGCATCGCTGAAAACGATGTCCTCTGTCAACAAGACAAATTATACTTTTTTTACGTGTACCCACTCTTTCAGAATTAAAGAATGCGCCTGATTTTCTTGTACAAACAACCAGAGGTTTATTCTTCAACCGTTTAGTGTCTCGTGTCCGACAATAATTGAATTGCTTATGTTAAGACAAAGTATCAATTAAACCAGTGAGATAATTAGGGAATGATGCGAAGCCCTTGTGATACTAATGAATTAGCTCGACGTATGAAACCTTTAAAGTTCGACTGTGAAGTGATTCCATAAACAGAAGTGATTACAGAATTATAGATAGGGCGGTACAAATTCGATTAATTTTGTGTTTACATAGGTGTGGATGGAAATAATGAAATCGGAAATTAGTAACTTTTGTTTTAAGGGATGGATTAAATTGGAAAGCCGACGGTGGAAGCTTTACCTTGACAACGATTTTAAGCTCATCTACTCTGACACACCATATTAATATTATCTCATTCATTTGTGAAGCTATTGTTTTCTCAGGAAGAAATAATTGTTTCTTAAATAATTTACAAGATATAAATTAATACTTACTAATAAAAAATTGAGAAGAAAAAGTGAAGCATAACTTTATGTACTCGTAATTGTTCTTTTCTCTTTGCATAATTGTCTACCAGTATTAACTTATTTCTGATTGAATCACATAATTAATTATATACAGCAGAATATGTATTTTTTATTGTTATTTCCTAAGTATGATAAAGTGCAATAGTACTTCTTCAAAATGAGGTCGATGTAATTCAGTTTTATAATATTTAAATATTTGCTGAGTTGTATAAAAGTTATTTGTATAGGCGGAGCAGAGCTCTCGACCGTACGAAGTTATTCGAAACAATAACAAATTAACTTTTAGTACTTGGTTCGAGTGTGACCGATGAAAATTAATTGAAACAAAAATTATTCAATCGTTATTTGCTAACAAAATTATAAACCGAATTTCAAGCCACTGGGCTAGAAATATATTTACAAAATTCAATTAAAATAACATTCAGCCAAACACTGTTATTAATACTCGAATAAATTCACGTCCAACGTAAATATTGCATTAAAATAATAGGCACCGAAACATATAATAATTGATTTTTTTTTCTATACATGTTCCTCTACATTTTTCAGTACGTTAAGTGCCGTCACGTTATTGCTTTGTCGCGATGAACGAGAAGGCATAGGAAGCATACATTCAATTTTGAAATCATATCAAATCGAAGCATATATTCAATTTCATGCGATCTTTGTGCAAGTCAATGAGTGGAAACCTAAATATACACAATAAATTTATATATTTATGTATATACAATAAAATGCAATAAAAATGGCAAAATATACAATATAAAAATAATTCAAAATATTTTTTTCTAGAGTTCATTTATTTAGTCTTGAATTCGAAATATAATTTATTTATTCTATTTCAATTTAAAAATTGAAATAAAGTAAACAAAACTCGGTTTCCAATCATTACGATCCACACTGCCCGTGCTTTAGGATTGCATTTTCATATGTCCTTCGAGATTCTCATTTGCCTATGTAGGAAATCACCATTTGACAACAACGTTCAAAAGTTTTACAGTCAAGTATAATTTCATTTAATTCTATTTTTTGAGTATTTCACTCGTACAAAAGGGGGCACGTAATTATTATTAGTTATTTCAAAAATATTTCATAGCTCCCCGAATTGTTTCGCAATGTTTCGCATAATGGTGAAGGGAGTTGTCATAACTAGCACCGTATAAATGACTTAAAAATTTCGAATACAATTTGCGAAAGAGCAAGTGAGAAATGATGGTAAATGTGTGTATAGATGACTTCCCTGGTGATATAATTTTCTTATAATGAACTGATATTTGGTTTTAATTCTGTAACAATTTCATTTGGTACTCAAAGTTGAAGCTTTAAGTTGAAGAATTACTTTCATTAAAAGAAAAGTATTAGTATAATGCCCGGTGATGCTCTGGTTAAGTTAATGCTGCGAAATCCTCACCTTTCCCGAGCTAATTCCCTTGATAACGGTACGCCCTCGCGGCAAATTAAGTAATATCTAATGCACGGAGATAAAAGCACTTCGCAGATTTGTAATTTGCCCCCAGATGTTTATATCGATCGCAGGCAAGGTGTAATTCGGAAACTTGTGTCGAACCACCCGCCCTCATTAATAAGAGATCTGGATTTTTGACGAGGCGAATCCTCTAGCTCGCTCAGTAATCAGAGATGTAAGTATTGTTATTGCTAAGTGACTGATAAGTGTTCCATTATTATCTAGGGTGTCTGATACTGTTAAATGGAGGGTACATTGTCAAGGGTTACTACAGCTGACGGAGTACAAGAAAGATTTGTACTTTTATCCTTGACATATCACACATAAGTTCGTGAACTTTTATATTGTATTTAAAGTACGTGAATCATATCTTTGGAATATCTTAATCATGGATTACAACCCAAGAGATGCGTATTAATAGTGCATGTATTTCTTTCTTTTTCGTAGATAATGAAGCTGTCAAATTTTATTTCTTTAAACCTATTTAACGTTCACAAACAAATCTTCATTTATCACCTTCATTTGTCTGTATACCCAGTTTTTTCCATTTCCTATAAATTTAAGAAAACAAGAACAGCGATGGTGCAATTGTTTTCGTTGTAATGGGGATGCGAAAACACAGAAGTTGAAGGACGACAATCTGCGCAAACGTACCATGCAGACGACGAGAAACAAAGGAAACAGAAGAAGGGGACATAAGGAAAAAACAATTCATTAGTTTGGTTGTTGTTCTTGTGGTTAAGAAGGGGAAATACTCATATTGCAGTTGTTGAAAACAAGTCTTAGGTGGAGACAGAGAAGTTGAATGCAAAAAAAGACGAAATGGACCCGTTCATCGTTGCGGGAAGGGAAAATTCACATACTATAGAAATTGAGGGACAATTTGCACGAACATACTATGCAGATGACGACAATTTTCTCAGATTATTGCGGGAAAAGGAAAAGAGAGTTAGATGAAGACAGAAAAGTCTAGTGTAAAAGAAGAAGCAATGGAAAGTAAAGAAAAAGATAGACTGCACTAATTGTTCAATCGTTTTTCGTTGTTAGACGACGCAGGTGACGAGCAAGCAAAAGCAACAGAAGAGAGGGATATCATAATGTGATAATTTATTAGTTATTCGTCGTTATTGTTGTTAGGAAAGGAAGCAAAGAGGATTAAATAAGATGAATAAGTAAGAACACGCGACGAGAAGAGAAAGAAAGCAAGGAAGAAGAAATGATGATGTGGATATAAAGTAAATAGAAAACAAGAATATAATGGAATGATGATCCATTTAGTTTTTCTTATAGTTATTGATTGTACGTACTTTTTTTCAATTCAACATTTTATGGTGAGAGTTAACAAAAAAGCCTTGACAAAAAAATGTTCGTTTTCCGAAAGGTGACAAAATTCGAAAATTGCATTAGAAATAATTTTTCTATTATAGGAAAGAAAGTCTGGCCAGAAACAAGACTTTTAATATCTCATCTCATTCAAGGAATGGAGTTACGGACAATAGTTAAACTTTCTTGGCCGCAATTATACCGAACTTTAAAAACTGTTTTACTATTCTAGAAATAGCTTTTTTTAAACAAATTGGTTCAATTGTTTTCGTTGAAATGGAGATGCGAAAATATAAGAGTTGAAGGACGGCAATCTGCGCAAACATACCAGGCAGACGACGAGAAAACAAAGGAAATAGAAGAAGGGGACATAAGCAACAAACAATTAATTAAGTTGTTTGTTGTTCTTGTAGTTAAGAAAGGTAAATAGTCTTATTGCAGATGTTGAAAGACAATTTACTCAAGGTGATGAAAGAAAACGAGTCTTAGGAAGAGACAGAGAAGTTGAGTGTAAAAGAAGAAGAAGTGGACCCGTTCTTTATTGTGGGATGAGAAAATTTACAAACTATAGAAGTTGAGGAACAATTTATACGAACAGACCATGCAGATGACGACAATTTTCTCAAATTGTGACAGGAAAACGAGAGGAGAGTTAGATAAAGACAGAAAAGTCTAGTAGAAAAGAAGAAGCGATGGAAAGTAAAGAAAAGATAGGCTGGAATAATTGTTCCATTGTTTTTCGTTATTAGACGATGCAGATGACGAGCAAGCAAAAGCAACAGAAGAGAGGGATATCGTAATGTGATGATTTATTAGTTATTCATTGTTATTGTTGTTAGGAATAAGTAAGAACACGCAACGAAACTGATCGCTGAGAAGAGAAAGAAAGCAAGGAAGAAGAAATAGACGATATGGGCATAAAGTAAATTGAAAACGAGAATATAATGGAATGATGATCCATTTAGTTTTTGTTGTAGTTATTGACTGTATGTATCTTTTTTCCACTCAACATTTTATGGTGAAAGAGTTAACAAAGAAGCCTTGACAGAAAAATATTTGTTTTCCGAAAGGTAACAAAATTCGAAAATTGCATTAGGTTTCTTTTCAAACCGCTCAGGTTTTACTTTTATTGAAGAAGAAATAATTTTCCTATTATAGGAAAGAAAGTCTGGGTAGAAACAAAATTTTTAATATCTCACCTCATTCAAGGAATGGATACGGATAATAGTTAAACTTTTCTGGCCGCAATTATACCGAATTTTAAAAACTATTTTACAATTCAAGAAATAGCTTTTTTTAAACAAAACAACAATATTTAGTTGCATCGAAAAATCTCTACAAACAAATATCGTTATGATCGTGTTCTATTCACTTCTCTCTTATAATTATCTTATCTTGCCATTCTTATCTTATCCCATTTAAGAACTAACAAACACGAGAATAATTTCAACTGTTATTTATTGATTTATATATGCTCGGTATATCAAGCACAGTTTAGCTTTAATTTCTACTTTATTCCTGCAGTAACAACTATAAAAACAATTGTTCCTATGGAAATAAACTGAAAATTAAAGTTAAACTGTAACTGAAATACTGAGCCAAAGAAATTTTCGTTGCGTTATAAATCTCGAACCTAATTTTTTTTTTGTTATATATTTTGATTTCCGTAATATTTATAAGCAACTCTAAAAATGGTTTGAACACGTAGTAGCTTCTTACCGAAGATAGTTTTAATATCACCACAGTTTTTTATAGACATTTTATGTTACGTGCATCGAGTATTGGGTTTCACATCCGTTAAGTTAATGCCCTAATGGATTTACATAAAGTAAACAGCTCTCCCTCAGAACTAGTGTATATGCTCTGCGCATATGTCGTCATTTAATTGTCTACCTATTTCGTACTTTTATTTTCCGTAAGAAATGGGTCATGTTTACTAATTATATGTAAATATTAATCTCCGCCCGACAAAAGTAAACATTTCGCATGTGAACCGTTTATGCTTTTATATTCTCAAGGAAGACATCAGCTTTTTTTACTCATCGCGAAAGAATATTCAAAAAGAAACTTATTTAGTTTCAGTTATTATTATTTTTTCATAAAGTTAACGTCATTTTCGTGTTATTTTATTTAAAATTAAATATTGAATTACCAGCCAATAACATGCATATTTCTCCACAAAGCGGGAAAAACACGTGCACGGTAGCAAATACTCTGTGTGCTGTTATTTGTCCTGCGACAATGCCATAGCAATTGGTCAACATTCAGTAGCATTGTGATGAGGGCAGGCCGAGAGAGAG
Organism: Serrognathus titanus; assembly: GCA_039766575.1. NCBI lineage: Eukaryota > Metazoa > Arthropoda > Insecta > Coleoptera > Lucanidae > Serrognathus > Serrognathus titanus. The sequence goes on from CM077913.1 coordinate 24,875,958, forward strand.
TGGTTCGTATCGATTACAAACAGTTTAAGAACACAATTGTTAATCTGGTGTTTGTTGACAGGCCTTCCTGTACCTGGATGGACCCCACACGAGGAGCACACCTTGGAAAATAACCCCTAACCGACGAGAGTTACACACCCTGTTATCGGCGACGAGATCGAAGGCAAAAAATAGACGCTTTTAACTGCCACATTAACAAATTAGCAAGGGCCCTTTTTGAAGCTGTAAGAGCAAATCTTTTAAAGCTCTAATTTTTAATGGGGCAAAAAATTTGGATAAGCTGAAATATTATGTAACCCCCGTTGGACATCGAAAGATTCTGATTTTATTAAAAATCAAACACAAAACGTTAACAACTAAAAAGGACAAGTTTGAATAATAAAATTCAATACTAATTTTAAAAAAGTATATTATTACTAATGACAATTGAATAAGGTCGTCTTAAGAAATTGTGTACAACTAAACAATTAAAATATTTCAAACATTTCATTGTTTATTGCGATTACTACTTTGTTTATCAATTTTCTTATAAAATCTAATTTTGGCTTTATAAATTTCAAGGTATCTGAATAAAACGCAAAAGTAACTTGAAAAGAAATTCTCCAGCATTAAGAACTCAATTATTTTTTATTATCTTCGTAATATCTATCATATTATATTATGTATGAGCAATTTTTTTATGCGAATCGTCGATTAATTTCTAAGAAGTAATATATATGATAATATCATTCATCACATACAATCAGAGCTACCGTCTCCAAACAAGAAAACAAGTTCAACTGCAGTACAACCACATTTCCTTTGTAATATTTCGAAAAATTATTGATCTTTTAAGGGATTGATATTTGGTAACACGCTAATTGAAAGATGATGTACGAAGTTGGATATTTACTTCTTCCTTTCTTCTTCTTTACTAGTTTTCATTTGTCCAACTACCATTGAATATAATCTTTTTTGCAAGCGTCATTATTTTGAGCCATCGGTTGCTATTTCTTTCAGACTGTTTGTTTAGTATAGTCTAGTCATTTCTTCTGAGATTTCCTTCTTCTTTTTGTGGACATTTTTCTTGGTAAGATTAATAGCCTCTATTTTCTTAAGAAATCAAATTTGTCAAGTGTAATGCGGCCAAAAAGTAATACATGTAATGACATCATTTATTACATACAACCAGAGCTACCAACTGTCTCTACATTTCCTCTATAATACACTCGTGGACAAAAAATTCCGGACACCCAATTAATTTTTGTTATCATAAGAAAAAAATGATTTTTGTATTTGCTTTTTTTTATAACATGTGACACATCTATATAGTAAGATTGGGAAGTAAAAAAGGGGTACTATACACTTAATTTATCTGCAAAACTTAAGACAAACCAAAACTGTGAAAAATTATCTTTACTCAAAAAATCTTAGTGTGGTGTTTACTCAGTTTTCATAAGTTGAACTGCTTTTGTTGAATGCGCATTTTAACTGTCAGGAGTGACATTATTGTTTGGACAAAATGCGACTTGAAAATGTAGTTCGAGTAGTAACTTTAAATGAAGATGGATGCAATATAAGATACATCGCCAATGTATTGAATGTTCCTCGAAGTACCATCCAAGACGTAATCCAGCGATATCGCCAAACTGCGGAGTACACGAGAAGACCAGGATTGAGAAGACCACGCATCACAAACCGACGACAAGATCGCTTTTCGGTGTTATCCACACTACGCGACCGTGGCTTACCATCAACGGTTTTATCTCGTCAAGTGGAAGATGAACATGGTATTGCAGTTTCAGCTCGAACCGTTCGCCGAAGATTGCAGGAATACGAATTGACATCAAGAAAACCTGCTGTTTGTCCCCTGTTGCTCCCAGTTCATCGTGTTGGGCGACTACGTTTTCACGTGAACATAGACATTGGACAATGGAGCAATGGAACTCCGTATTGTTCACGGATGAGTCTTGTTTTCGTCTACGTTCACCAGATGGACGAGAACGTGTGTGGAGAAGGCCAGGTGAACGGTTTTCAGACGTCTGCATAGTTCCAAGAACACCATTTGGTGGTGGCAGTATAATGATATGGGCTGATATTTCAATGCACGGGAAAACTGAGCTTGTTCTCATTGAAAATGGTGCGTTGACGGCTGATAGGTAAATCAACGAATGTTTAGCTGATCACGTCGTACCATTTGCTCCATTCGTGGGTGAAAATTTTACGTTAATGCACGATAACGCGCGACCACACATCGCACAGGTAATTACGCGATATTTGAATGAAGTCAATATTCATAGACTACAATGGCCAGCTCGAAGTCCGGAGTTAAACCCCATAAAAAATCTCTGGGATTCATTGGGATGACAAGTTCGGCACCGACAGCCCACACCGGTAACCATTCAAGAACTCAGAGTAGTTCTTCTTGAAGAATGGGAAAACAATACACAAGAAGAGGCTTCTCACTGTTTTCAAAGTTTACTACGCCGTATGGCAGAAGTCATTACAGTTCCTGGAGGTAGCACACATTATTAGTCAACCATTTTTTTTTGTTAACGCAGTTCTGAAACCTAGCCAATAAGCCAAATGAGTATTAGTTATTTTGTACACTTTTCTGTTTTTTAAGTTTTTCTTCTCAAAATAAATGTTCAGTTCTATTTTTTTATTCCCTATTCTTACTTTGATAACAAATAAAGAGGTTATATTTCATAATTTGTAAAAATAAATGAAAACAAATTTTTCCCATTATGATTTTGTTGTTCGAATTTTTTTGTCCACGAATGTATTTCGAAAAATTATTGATTTTTTAGGAATTGGCATTGATATTTGGTAACACGCTATATTGAAAGATGATGTATAAACTTACATATTTACTTCTTCCTTTTCTTCTTCTTTGCTAGTCTACATTTATCCATCATTTTTTTTTACAAAATTCGTTATTTTGGGTAATCTATTCCCATTTCTTTCAATGCTGTTTGTTTAGTATCTTGTAGTCATTTCTTCTGAGATCTTTTCCTTATTCTATTTTTATTGACACTTTTCTTGGTAAGTTTGATATTCTCTATTTCCTTAAGAGAACATTTGTTTGATATTCTCTATTTCCTTAAGAGAACATGGTTTTACTTGGTTTGGTTTGTAGAACTGAGGATCAGCTAGTGTTATATTCTCCGGAATACGTTTAATATGCAAAAACTGATTGGGAAGATTCCTTGTAATTTCTGAAGAACGAAAGCGCCACTTGCAAATCAGTGCATTTTGATTTTATGGTAGCATTCATCTTCTTGGTAATCCTGGACTCTGATTAATTTTTTCTGTGGACAATCTTCATTTTCGTCATTTCTTGTAATATAAAGTTTGATTGAGATCCCGAATCCAATGATGCATGATGAATTATTTCTTGTTTTCTTGTTTCTTTCAAGACGTAGCAATGTGTTATGTTTCTTCGAGCATTTGCAACATCCTTGAGATTGACAGTTACTCGATACGTGACCATTCTTAAGTAATTTAAACATCGTTTAAAACTTCTCACTTCCAAAATACATGATTGTATTGGTAAATTTAAAAATGTCTTACATAAAAATAGTGGATGTTCTTGACTGAAAATGGGACATGTTGTTTTAACTGAAGCGTTGGATATGATTGATTTTCGAGGTTGTTGTGTTCCCCTAAAATGAAAACGAGTTGGTTTATCTAATATTTTATTAGATCTGTTTATATTTTCCAAAAATTGCCTTTCCAGAAAATCCATAATTTCGTCAACCTTCGGCATTTCTTCATCTGCCACACGTAGCTTTATCCATTCGGCTTTTGTTTGCGAATCAAATTTTTCTGCAAACAAATAAATCAAATAAACTGGTTGCTGTAATGCTTCTAATACACGAATATGATCCTGTGCGATGTTTAACAAATTGCGTAATGATGAGCAACATTGCTTGGTAATCTTGGCAAATTCGACAATACCTTTAATGTGATTGTAAATCATGAGAGGCTTAGTTTGATAACGCCTTTGTAATAATTTCCGTGCTGCTTCATTGTTTAGTCCTGAGGTTTCTAGACCCTGAATGCATCTCGAACTAATGAGCTATTTAGATAATTTTTGCACAGAGGAAATTGCATCATTTGAATGAAAGACAGATTTGAATGTGTCATAAAAAGCTATCCAATTTAAGAGTTAAAAGCTAGGCAATTTAAGAGTTGGAAGTTTAACGTTATTTGCCCCATTCACTGTTTTACTATGAGGGTTCTGTGAAGAATTAAGGAGTAATTGTAAAATAATAAATTGCGTAATGTGTTTATGAAGTTACGAGATTTAGCACATACCTGAAAATAAGCAGCTTAGAAAGAACATCTATGTTCTTCACGTTTATTTAAATCTTCATTGTTTATAGTTTCTGTAATTTGACTTTGACATGTGTCATACTTAGATAATAGTTCTTCCTTGTGCCTGAAACGATTTCACGATTTTCTAATTCGAAAATTTCAATTTCTGTTAAATTGTGACTATTTACTTGTAAACTATCAATAATAATAAATGTAAACAAACAAAATTTTTGAGTCTTCATGGCACCAATTTGCGAAAGGCAGGAAGAAAACTCGTAGGTCAAGAAGAGAGAAGAGAAGACCACGCGATGTGCTCTGTGGATGAAAAATCGCCAAGGGCTATGAGGAATTAAAGCAGCGGGAGAAGAAGAAGGTCAGGATGGAGAAAACTTCAAAGCTAACATGAATATGATAGTGCGGGCGATCACGAAAGTCAAGGAGGAGGAAAGGAGAAGGAATCCCAAATTCAATGTCTGTTTGAGACAGAACAAGAAGCGCTCTATGAAGGAAGCAATAGAAACGAAGATCTGGCCATGAAATTCAAGTCGTAAAAACAAGAAGGATAGAGACAATGGTCTGTGTGTGCAAGAATTTATTGTTAAAGCCTACTCAGTCGAAGTTTGGAACATAAAATAAATTGGATTTTTTTTTGTATCTTAAAACACAATGTAAATTTGTATTAAAAGTACCTATATATCATATCAGTACATTGCTTCAGCCCTCAGGAAGACTTTCGCAAAAAGAACGAAACGTCGACAGAAAGAAAATATTATGATGCAATTAAAAAAGAAGATGAGCAACGGCCGCGGAAGTTTTCAAGAGTATATATGCCTGTTCCCAAATGTCTACAAATCGAATATAATGATTTATTTAATTAAAAATGTAGGTACATTAAATATTTGAAATACCCTCCCTATTCATGTTTCAAGTAATGAACTAAGAGTTTAACAATTGATTTTAAGTTTTATTATTTGTCCCTAGTATTTAACTTTCTAATTTCAGATTTCATTATTACTTCGTATTTTGTAAATTTAACATTTTATTCAATTTTCATTTCTTTCCTCTTTTCAGTAGGTTTCAGTCAATTTTGTTTTTCTTTTATGTTGTGACTGTCATTCAACTTTTGTCTTTTACTTTTTTATTTAAAGTTCTTTTTTCAAGATGTAATACAAATATTATATTAGGTATTTTGAAAACAACTTATAGATTGCTTAAATTATAACTTTTTCAAGTTTTTTGTCGGTCAATCTGTTCTCTTCTTAAATCCCTGAAAAAGAGGTACATCGGGCTAATCTTTTCCAATTCTTTGTCAACTTCCTACGCGTTCTCTTTTATGTAAGCCTTAAAAAGAGCAGTTGCGATACGAATCAAAGGATTCTTTTTTTTACATTCAGTTTCTTTCAAATACGATTACATCGGTATAATCTGACCTTTGCTAAGACCAGGTTTAACTAAGTAACAATGCGCGGGCAAAACCACTTTTTCGAAAATTAGCAAACGAAAAGAGAATGTATCTATTATCTGCCTTAACAAGCAAGAGAAAATTATTTTCGAAACATTTAACACACTAGAAATCATATTTTAGAAGTTACAAGACAAAATAAAGAAAGAAAACATGTCTCCGATCTTTACAGTTGCAATTAATTCTCATAAGTCATCTTTATAAACATAAAAACCAAGCTCAAAAATCTATAGATTTTCTAATATTTACATCTACAGTTAGAAACTTCACTGTAAATATTACTTATATACTTTCATAATTGAGTTATAAACGATTTTTTATATTTAATCCGAACCGGATTTAAGGTCGAAGAAATTTCCAACAAATAAATACGTGGAATGTTATTCCGGTATATCAGCAATATTTCGGATTTCTTTTGGATTACTTCAAAATCGATTTGTCGATTACTTGGGCGATTTTGGGTGGTAACGGCTAATCCAGATGACCTACATCACAACTGTCAAACGCAGTGATCGCCGCTTTGAAAAACTTAAATCTAGCGTGTAGATTAAGAAAGGATTACTCCGGCCCCCCCAACGTAATCTAAATTCACATCTGGTCTGCGGCACAAATTTCGTGTAACCCTAACGCAGTATAGATACGAAAACCTGTTTATGAAATCACTTATACGCACATAATAAAATACTGACAGAATTAATTTAATTATTTTAAAAATATGCAATTAAATTGAACGTGTTTGCATTGACGTTTTTTTTTCAGTGTTAATTTATCACACTTTTTTAAAATATTGTGTAAAGCACTTCGCTTTGTAGATAATAGAGAGGAAGTCTAGAAACCTCAATCTTTAAACATTGATGCTAAATATTTATAAGATCTTTAGGATATGTGTTTTTGGTACTATAGGCTGTCCATGGACGTATCACTGAATGGGACATGATTTCTTTTTATTTTACCAACATTCGTTTGTTTCTTTAGTATATTTTCATAATTTGCTTCTAATTTTTTCTTGCAGTTAACATTGAGGGTTGTTGGTGCAAGTCAAAACCGAAAGGCAGAAAATTCAACACAATTCCTCACAATACCATCATCAAATAAATCATAAGTTACCAGCGGATGATGATCCGGACCTAAACAAATCGCTGGATGAAGGGGCTTTGATCGAGCGCACAGAGAATGAACTTATTCATGAAAAGTGTGTTTGTAGTTCGCGTTAGATGCGGTCTCTTGCAGTCTTTCAGAGCAAAGCGGCCGGAGAGAATTCTTACATGCCGAAAGACCTCTAATCCTTCGGCTGACACGCATCGTCAAACCGCATTAAATGCCGGGCCCACCCCGGACTGATATGTATGAATCTGAATTTTTGTTAAGCGCAGTCGGCGATGGAATTAGTTGGCAATCTTTAAGTAGCTTGTTAGGAAAGAAGATGAAAAATTAAGGCGTCTTACAAATGATGATCATAAAGAAACATGAAACTTACAGATAATTCAATAATTTTAGTTACCAGAGTCAATATTTATTGTGCAAAGCTTTTGACAAGACCAATTATGATATTTTATTAAGTGGATAAGTTTCATATCACATGCAAACAGCGGAAGTAGATGTAATAAATTAAACCAAAATATTTGACATTTGATAACAAGAAATAATATAAATATAAGTAACGAATGTAATCATCATTAGATTTTCGGATATTTTTGGGAGAATACAAAATGGTGATACATAAATTTAATAAATAAATAAATTTCCCTGAAAGTTAAGCATTCAAACCCGACGAGGCCCAGAAATTTATCGGTGCAATTTTCTTCGAGCTCTTCGTGGTTATATCATCTGTGCCTTTCACGAGTACTAATCCAAACTTTCCGATTCACTCAACGGTTTCCAAACAACTCCACCGAGTGATTCGTTCCTTAATAAAAGAATGAAAGCAACATTTACCCTGTTTTGGCAAAGTTTACCAACATATCGATGAATTGCTCCTGCATTTCTATTTCGTCAACTGTGAGTTTATTTGACCATAATTGATCATCATAATAAAACTTTGCATCTTCAGCATGGAAACACCTAAAAATCACAGACAGAAACAAGTCTTTTTGTTACTAAGAGTCAGATTTACCAAAGTTAATATCAGAACTGGTATATAACTTACTAAATATTGATGTGTCACCTCCGTATTCCATTAGAAAATAGTGAACGGAGAATGGGGATATTTTTGACTGCATTTTGATTGCCCTCACAGAATCAACTATGAAATTTCTGTCAGTACTCAACTAAAAATTAATAAATAAAATAAAGTAAAATTTCTTACAAAAAACAATACTATTACTTTGACCAAATTTTGTTGAAATTTTCTTTAGTTATCGGCTCATCTTTTTTTTGTTTCAGAATTTTAGTTATGTTTACTTTCTGCTCAACAGGGATGCGATCATAATCCAATAGCATAGGTAGAAACTTTCCAATTCTTTGTTTAATCTGTCGTGCTGATTATAAAAGACTGAAAATAATTAAATTAACAGAGTATAAAAATAGCAGTTCGCATAGTGCACATCCAACTGGAAAAAGACCTTCTTCGGTAGTCATCGAGATTAGACATGGCAAATCATTTGTGATGTTGGCGGTCAGTTGAAGGTGAGGAGATACTTGTAAAAAAGTCGAAGCTGATGTAAATTTGATCACGGGGACAAATGGAGTAATAGGTAGCTTATAATCACCGAGAAAGTGTTTGGTTGATTCTGCTATTGACAGAGCAGGCCTTTGCCTTAGACATTCCACTGCAATAGGAACACTTTCGTTTTTGTAAGGCCCAAGGATTTAACAATACTCCACTTTCAACAAAACCTCTGTGAAAAAGTCCTAAAGTCTGGTCAATATTTTGGAATATGGATTAGACCATGACATAAAAGAATAATGATTTGCAATTAAACATAAACTAAATAGTAAATACCTGTAGGCATTGGAGAAAAATAATGTAATTGTACGCTTGCACTACCAGCAGATAATCCTGTGATGGTACCGAATCAGAGTTCCCCCAAAAACAGCAATATTATCTTTAATCCACTGCAGTGCAAAACTCTGATCTTTGACTTCAAAGTTTCCAGTAATATGAGAATCTTCAGCGCTGAGAAATCCTAAAACGCCTATGATTTTTTTTTATTTTAAAATTATGTTCATTTTACCGAAAGGGCCGAGGCGGTAACTGATCAAAACAAAAATTACATCCCTATCCATCAAATGTTTCGGACCGCTCAGAGTCGAACTTCCAAACATAAATGCACCTCCGTGAATGAGAATGATGACATCAAGTCTCTCTTGCGGGTTTATTTCTCGCCGAGGTACGTAAACGTTTAAATATAAACAATCTTCTTGTCCTACACAGGAAAATAAACAGAAAAGAATTTATAACTCGAGATATTTACCTTCAATAGAATCATGAAAAAGAAATACTTGTAAGCAGTCGAAAATTTTCGTCCTAAATACAATCAAATTAAATTACTTGTTGTTCGAATTGAACAAAGGAATTTTGAACTTATTCTTAACGTAAACAAGTTCCCAGGCGAGTTAGTCTAAACATCCTCTTAAGAGCCATTTAGATATCGCTAAAATAAATAAATCTTTGGTCAGCAAAATTTCGCGCTTGAAAACGAAGTTGACGCCCACGCAGAAAAAAATAAGAACGGTCGAAATTGACCAATTTGCGCCTTGATGTAGGCAACTCAAGACACGTCTCCGCGGAACAGAGGAATTTCGAAAAAGAATTAATGTTCACCAGGCCGTTTCGGAGTGAGGTTCGAAATTCCTCTTAAAACAATGAAGTAATCGAGTCTTCAAAATTAATTGTTTAACTCTCGTTTGAAACGAACGTCGTTAATTAAAAATTTCATATTTTTCTACTGTGTCCATTCTCGTTTCAAACTTTAAATCGTGCCCTTTGTTTTTTTTTATTATTCTTTTAAACTTGCTCCGCGAGTGTATTTTTAAAATTACCTGGTGAGGGTGAAAATTGTGCAGAAGACTCCTAGGAAAGCAGACGAAACCCCAAGAAGACTGTAGCGAATCTCTGCTGCTGAATCCTCCTTTTCGACCACCGAAACCGGTATGTACCCTTATGATATTAATTTGTCTCATTCGAGATCAATATATTAATTGTAGTCCCTAATATTGTTTTTTATTTCAAGTAGATTTTCGCGTTTCTTATTCTTTTTTCTTCCCTTTGCTTTAAACAGCTCCTGAGTCCAAGAACCCGCACGCCTTCAAGAATGAAAATTACAAAATAATTAAATGAGGTTTAACGTTAGTAAAGGCGTAAGGGTCCGGTGCCCTTTTAACCATCGGTGGTGGCAGCGTAATTAATTTGCATTATCCTTTTCCTCATTTTGTATTAAGAGTCCGCTACCCCAGTAAGAAGGGTTGATTACGGGAAAGACTTCATCTTTCACCTCTTCGACCCTCGCTTATATACTTGTTGAAAACAGGTATACTTAGTATTAGCAAGAAGTATTCCGGATCAAGACTTTATGGGTTATGGTTCCTGCAAGATGAATTATAAATTAATAATAATTGTTTATCTTAATTAAAAAAATCGTCAAACACCTTAAATCTTAGTTTTCCAATGGGAGGTTCTGCAAAAGGAATACCTTCGAATGCTATGACAGTTTTTCCATTTGCGGAAATTTGAAAAGTGCCTTTAACTACCCACCGGTTATTTTCACAACAGGCTCTCCTTCGGAATAAATAACTGTAAAGAATATTTAATTTGTTCATTATTATTACTTAATTCTATTTTTCTGAATCTACTTTCAACTTTTCATTCTTTTTCTTTTTCAATTTGATCCAGTTTATATAACTTGGGAAGATCGAATCACAAATATAAAAATTCATCGATTTTTCGCACCTTTAGATTAGACTGGTTATTATTAGATACAGAAAAAATCATCTACAAGATGACCTACTTATGCTACAGGAGATATCTAATAGATCTATTTATTTTAACAATGATAATAATGAACTACTTACACGAAAGGTTTAACGCAAAAAATAAGCAGACCAAACATATCATTAGCATTATTCTGAGGTACTACTAATAATACGAAATTCCACTTTGTGAGTTATATAAAAAATTCAACCGTTCTAAATTATTTTAATGACAATTCAAAGCTGTTACAAAAAATTATGTATAATAATATATATATTATTATATATGTACTTAAAAAAATCATTTAAAAAATTTACGTGTCCACTTTACAAAGCGTTTTTCGAATTTGCAAGTTAATTCGATAGTACATAACAGGAAGTAACGTAGTCATAAGTATATGTTGGACTATGTTATTTAATGCAAATAAAACACTTTTTGTTCACCTTCACAAGGAATGATGAAGAACATTGGAATGTTAATAATTACAAAGAATAGTATAATGACTAACGACTTTTTGAAACTCGCATTTGTTATATGTCTACACTCTACGTAAAAAGATTGAATGTGAAAGATTAATTTATAATAATCGTATACGTTTGTTTATAGCAGCGGTAGTAATGGTAATAAATGATTATGAACGAATTCTTACTACTAATGAATTATTTGCTCTTTTTTTTTTTTGTGATCTACAGGGTATAAATAAAATGTGGAGCAAAAATTATAAGTGAGTTGCACGTATCTGTAGTTCATCTCTGCTTCTTGTTTCTGGAAACACTGTTATATTCATTTATAATTTGCATCTCAAACGAAATTTAACTGATTACACTATTACTTATGAAAGCAATACTGACGTGATTGTCAAAGTTTATCAAACCTGGCCGATATCAATTTATGATTATTTAATTAGTACTGTTTCTCTTACAAACGTTAAATAGTAAGTCTTTTCTCTCTTTCGCTTTGCGCAGTAATGCTGCTTTATTGTCTTTTGGCATTGACCATCTTAGACATCACTTTTTAGGTTTTTGTAGCTGAGTTTAAATTTGTACAGCACAAACAACCATGGTTAATGGTAGGATTCGAACCGTCCAGCGACGCGCTTCCAAAGTCGCCTATGCTAACCGCTAAGCCACTCGGCGACCCTAAATAATAAGTAATAACTGTTTTGTGACACAGAGTGAACTAATTTCATTCATTAAAGGATACTTGATGATATATTCCGGAGAAAGAAGTTTCTTTTCAAATAAAATTCACGACATCAACGATCAATAAATAACAATAAATAAACTAAATATGGTAAAGGAGACTGTGGTTTAAGAAATAATTAAAAAATTAATCTCCACCCACAATAATTTTTATATCCGTAGATACGTATTTCGGCAGCTAAGCTACAATCTTCAGTACCCACACTACCAATTTAAAAGCACTTCGTAAAACCTAGAAACTCTCATTTCCACTTACTAAAGATCGATATGATAAAGAATTTAAATACATTAAGAATGTTGCGGTTCACAATGGTTATACTCCGCAAATAGTAGATAATATAATTAACTATAGGAAACGGGTTCAAAATTCTAGCACTCAATTTCATCTCTAGCAAAATTTATAAAAAATGCCTTTCGATGCGGTTTACACTAAAGGTTTAAATAATGTTTTTAAAACTCAAAACTTACGATTAGCTTTTTCCAATAACAATACCATAAAGAATTTATTGGAAAACCCGAAAGATAAAGTTGAAGTTGAGCAGAAATCTGGAATTTATGAAATTAAATGTAATGAATGTGGTAATAAATATATTGGACAAACAAAAAGAAATATATTAACACGCTTTAAGGAACATTTAAGTCACTACCGGTATAATAGGTTTGAGAAATCAAATGTTGCCCAACATATTTACAATACTGGACACAGTAGTATTAAGGATAATTTAAAACTCATTAAGGAGGTATCAAATAACAGGGAATTAAATGCTTATGAAAGTATTTTTATTCGAAAAAATAAAAATTATTTAATGAATTTAAATAATGGACCCTTATTTGATTTACTCTAATTTGTAGGTCGCTTTTTGACGGACCATATTTAGAAATACACGAATTTCTTTTTAATGTAAATTAAAATCGACCGCAATATGTCGTTTTTGTTAGGTCAAAAATCAGCCGCAAGATGTCGCGACCTAAATTATATATAAGGGGGTGCTAGAGACAGACACTGGATATTTGATAAGGAGAGGATTCTCTCCGATTTCCGATTTAACTTGTGATGAGTGGGTGTGATCTCCTCTAATCTGTAGGCTGTGTTTTGACACGATTTATTTATATGTATATATTTATATATTTTATTATTTTTCAGGGATATTTTTAAATATTTAAGGCCGTATCATATTACAGGGAATCAAATGTTTATGAAAGTTCTTTATTCGGTAGAATGTGAACTTTTTTCAGGAGAATGGACCAATACTTATTCTGTCTTATTTGATTATGATTAGTTGCTTTTAAGTTTAATGAAGTGCTTTTAAATTGGTAGTGTGTGTACTGAAGATGGCAGCTTAGCTGCCGAAATACGTATATAAAAATTATTGTGGGCGGAGATTAATTTTTTAATTAACAATAAATAATCAAGAGGAACTTTGAAAATTACCAAAAATATATACGAAACTAATTAATCGCGACTTAGGCAATACTCCCATAATAGGAGTATTGACATTTTATGCAATTATGTTCAATATGTCCAAATAAATTGTTCAAAAAGGTAAGCTACGGAAGACAAAACGTTTGTCTCAGATTACTATAGCAATTTATTTATTTATTTGACAATTTATGAATTGACGACTAGTTGTCCAATTACAATTACTGTAACTTTCTCCTATTAAATTATCATTTATTATTTACACTAAAACAGCGTGTAGTTTTTAAGTAGTTAAGTAAAATCGAAGTTTAACTTGCCACATTTTACACCTGACGTGGTTACGACACACGTTTACACTTCCACATTTCACACATTTATCAAAAATTTATTTGGACATATGGTGCAAATGACATGCCTTAAAATTTGTAACTTATTTGAGGCCACGTGTATCTACCTTTGAAATCGTTGCCTACTTAAGTTGAATTCTGAAGATAGTATGTCATCCTAAGAGAGCTTGTACTGCCACGAATATTTGCGCAATTTGTGATAAAATGCGCTCTACCACAGTCTTTGCATTTTCGCTTTCACCAAATTGCATTGTTGTCGTAGATGATGAATTAGTGAAACAACATCGCTATTAGATATTGTTCAGAATTGTGATGTGGTTGTGAAGTGTTTTATGTTGTTAAAGGCAACATTTAGCAGGCCATATGCAACAAATAAAAAAAATAGACAATTGAATCATTTGTTAGAAAGACAACAAATTTTGTGTCAATCAATCATTCAAGTTCATAAAACTTTAATAAATTATAAATTCAATTGGATTTGTTGAAGTCATTACAACCCCGCACAGATATCTATTGTCGTAAACTGAAACAAGCCATTGCTAATAGAGACTTTGCGCCACCCCATTTTTACATTATAAATGTGATCTGCATCGTGCACTGTGCCAGATCCTTACAACATATGAACGATGAGCCCTTGAAGATGTTGTTAATGTTGTAAATACTCGGATGATTTTGATATTCGAATACTGTGCATTCGAATGAACGAAATTCTCGGTTCATTCGAATTCGAATACAACTGTGAAAGTTAATTCGAATGCGCATTCGAATGAAAAAGATTCTCGGAATCATCCAGAAATCCTGGAATCACACGAATTCGAATGCAACATCGAGAAAACCATTAGGTAACTTGGTTACACACAACGTTCTATTTAACGTCTATTATCTTCATCAGTAATAATATGGCGTAACTTTGAAATTTCTCAGTAAAATGTGACATTCATTACAGAAAATTATATAGGACACACTTACAATTTTTTTACCATTTTTTTAAATTTTGTTTTACAATTTATATTTGTCAATATTTATGTGATTTTTGTAGCAAATAATTCTACAATTGTAGACATTTTTGCCAAGAATTTATGCAATTTATGCATAAAACATTTTACTTTCGCCTACTAAACACGTCTTCGATTATTTCGAACAAATAAATAAAAGGTACACCAATAGGAAATTCCATTATATTGTTTCTTATTTTTCTTGGGACTATATAAATAAAAAAACTGGGAATTGTGTGCGGTTCGTTTAATGCATAGACAGTCATTGGACATTTGCGGTTTTAGACTCTATTGCTGCTGTTGCGTATGCCGATGTAAACTTCGGAAGAATTCATCCAAGTATCCGAATACTGGGATTAATTTTAATTCGAATATCCGAGTACTTGATTTGAAGGGAAATTGATTCGACTTCGATTCCGAATTCGTGCGAGAAAAATAATCGGATTAATTTTAATCCGAGTACTTGGATGCAACGAATTTACATTACTAACGTACGTATTTTTTGTGGATCTGACCTTGTAGAGCATTTGTTGTAAATGTCTTTGATTTAGATGAACAAGTACGCAATGTTGGATTTATATAGAATTAAATAAAGTTTTCTTTTCTGATTACAGTGATGTACTCGAAATAATTTGTTCTGTGAAAAGTGCTTTGGAAACAAAAAGTAAACATTTTCTGTTTTCAAGGAAAATTTGACAGTTTAATTTAATTTGGAACGTGATAGTGACGTTTATTGTTAATTGCAGTAAAAAATGTCATTTTTGAACGAAAGACAAACGATTATTAAATTTTTTTACGTCTCTCATCGCAACATTTTTGCGGCCTTACTTGAAGACATCAAATTGGACTGAACTATCCATTTTCTTCGAAAACAAAAAAGTATGATTGATCCAAAATCCAAGATGTCGTCCATAAAAAAATTAAAAGTTAAATGTCATTTGTTCGTAATTTTTGACGACATGACAAAGACGATGGCATATTTAATTTCCTTATAAGTATCTTAACATCATCCGATTTAAAAATTTCTAGCTTAAATGATTTTTATAGAAGAAACTAAAAACGAAACGTGATTTTTACTTTTTTTCGAATATCTTGAAAACCATAGAAAATAGGTGACATTTGTTTATAGATTATTGACTGAGACAAAAATATGGAACTTTGCCCAATTTGATCAACTTCGTATCTCTTAAGATAACTAATATGGCTATAATTACTTATTGGACTCAAAAAACGAACACTTTGTATGTCTGTAACTACGTCAAATGCGAATGCAGTTTTTTTCTTTGAAACTTCATGTGTGCAACTGTTTGAAAACATTTTCGTTCATTTAAATTATCATAATGATACGGCAAGAACACATTTTGGAATATATTCGTAAACATATAAATAAGACAAAGAAATCGTATAATATGTACTCGTTACTATTAATTAGATATGAAAAAGATCACAATTTTTTGTCATTTTTTACGTAAGTCGGTTTTTTCTTTTAATTTAAATCATTGTGAGATGTTTCGTAACGTTTCAAAACCACACGCGTAGGTTTGAGGTCATTGGAATCATCTCGGTACATTCAGGTACAAAAAAAAGAAAACACGTCAAAATCTATTCACCTGCGGAGGTGACTTTTCATTGGAATCATTTCGTGCTTTGAACTAAATATGGCACTAATGAACTCTCGGAGAAATGAGAAACGCAGATTGTGGCATGAGGTTTTCATATCATACTAGAAAATTTCAAGAATGGCGACTTTATGTTTATATACAAATTGTCAATCGACTTCTGTAAAGAAGAAACAAATTGCATTAAAAGTTTTAATGACAAAATATTAATTTATGTAAATATTATATTTAATGTAATTTTTCTTCGTTGAATATTTAGGAAATAATACTATAATTAGTGTCCTAGGCTTAGGATCTTGAGAAAACTGTTAAATAAAAAAACTAGATCATATATTCTAAAAGTTACTCGAAGAATAATATTTATAATTTTGTTTCACTTATGTAGGAATACACTAGAAACAATTTCGATTTTTGCTCATATATAGGAGGGTTTTATTACAATATTTCCCAAAATTTATTTTTCATTCGAAATTACAACTACAACGATACAGTTAAAAAAATATGAGAAGGTAATTTCATGCAGTAATTTCAACATGGGTTTCCCTAAATTTATAAACATTTTCGTCCTCTTTCAATCCTAATGAGGACCAAAAATTTAACGGTACAATTTTCGTCGAGCTCTTCGCGGTTATATCATGCGGGCCTTTTACGAGAACATAATCTAGACTTTCCGAATCACTTACAGGCTTCCATTCCACGCTACCGAGGGTCACGTTCCTTAAGAAAAAATGCGAAAATAATTGCTCCTTAGTCACATCAAACTTTACAATATTTACCCTGTTTTGGCGAAGTTTACCAACATATCTATTAATTGATCTTTCATTTCTCTTTCGTCCTCTGTATATTGATGAGGCCACAGTGGACTGTCGTAGTAAAATTTTGCATCTGCACCATGGGGTACACCTAAAAATTCGAGAGTGAAACAAGTATTTACGTATTGAAGTTCCAGATTTACCAAGGTTAACATCAGAGCCGGTATATATTTTATTATATAATGAAGTATCACCTCCGTATCCCATCAGCAAATAGTGAATAGGTGAATGGGATATATTTGACTGCATTTTGGCTGCTTTCACAGAACCCAGCAGGAAATTTCTGTGAGTGCATAACTAAAAATTAATTTAGAAAAAGATCGCAACAAGCAATAAACATACTTTAACCAAATTTTTGAAGTTTTCTTCAGTAACCGGCTCATCCTTGAAATAAGCCTCCTTAATAATTTTGTTTATTCGATGTTTCTCTTCTTCAGGAATGTGATCGTAGTCCAACAACATAGGTAGGAGCGTTTCCCATTCTTTGTTTAATTTATCTCGCTGATTATAAAAAACTAAAAACATTAATTTAAAAAAAGCAAAAAAGTAGTTTGTATTACGCACGTCCAGCTGGTAGAATGCCTTCTTCTGTGGTCATCGATATCAAAAGTGGCAAATCGTTTGTGATCTTGGTGCCCAATTGGAAGTAAGGAGGTACGTGTATGAAGGTCGAATGTGAAATGAACTCAACCACGGGAGCGAACGGTGCAATGGGCATCTTATTTTCACCGATAAAATGTTTGATTGCTTCTGTTATTTGTAGAGCAGGTCTTTGCCTTAGACATTCCAATGCGATGCGAACGCTTTCATTGTAACACCCCACGATAGTTGACAGTTTTTTGAAATTTTCGTATGGATGCTTTTGTAAAGCCCATGGATTCAATGCTGTTCCACTCTGTGCAAAGCCTCTATGGAAAAGTCCTAAAGAAACAGAAAATTGGTAACCAAAGCAAGCTTTCTATAATGTTCAGTTTGCATTGGATATAATATGGAAGAAGAGGTAGTTCATAATTAACGTAAGATAAAAAGTAAGTATCTACCTGTTGATAATGGAGAAAAATAATGGAAATGCACGCTAGCACCACCAGCTGATAAACCAGTAATTGTCACAGAATCAGGATTTCCTCCGAAAGCAGCTATATTATCTTTAATCCACTGAAGTGCGAAACTCTGGTCTTTCAGCCCAAAATTTCCAGTTACATGAGAGTCTTCAGCACTCAGAAAACCTAAAATGACTGTGTAATTTCTTTTTTTAATTTATAAATGATTTTGGTTTTACCGAAGGGGCCAAGTCGATAGTTGGGTGTAACGAATATAACATCCTTGTCCATCAAATGCTTCGGACCGATGATAGTAGTGGAACTTCCAATCATAAATGCACCCCCATGAATATGGACGATAACATCAAGTCTTTCTTCTGGGTTTATTTTTCGCCGAGGTACGTAAACATTTAAGTACAAACAATCTTCTTGTCCTACACAAAGGAATAAACAATTTCCAGAAAACGATTAAGGAATCGAGACATTAACCTTTAATAGAACTATCAAGGAGAAAGCCATACTGAATGCAGGTGTACTTGGTATTTGCAAGAAGCACTTCGGACCAAGGCTTTACAGGCTGTGGTTCCTGCGAAAATAATAATAATAATTTAACTAAATTTAACATACGTTGGAAAATACCTTAAATCTTCGTTTTCCAGTTGGAGGTTCTGCGAAAGGGATACCTTCGAAAGCTATAAAGGTGTGTCCATTTGTAGAATTTTGAAACGTTCCTTTAATTAACCCATCGTTTATTTTTACTATGGGCCCCTCTTCGACTGCAATAACTGTAAAGTGATTTAAGTTATCATTTACTGTTATTTACTTACTATATTTTTCAATGTCATAATTTTATTTTTAATATATAATAATCTATTTAACTTCCGAAGGTCAAGTAATTTCGATAATTTATTTGGATTATTCTCATACGAGATACCGGAGTTACATGGCATAAATACACAGATATTCAAAAAATTAAAACTTATTTTGTATGGAATTAATTTTAAATCAATTTGCTAATTTTAAATTGAAAATTAAATTATGTACTTACCTGGACGGTTTAACACAAACAGTAAGCAGATGAATGGAATTATTAACATCGTGAGAAGTTACCGGTAATATGTAATCGCGTCGAATGAGCTGTAAAAATGATTTGACCGCTTTATCTATGAAATTGATTTAATGATAATTCAAGGCTTCACTTAAGTATTTATACACCTGTGTAAGTCATCTTCGACAAATTAATGCAAAAATGAGCACGTCAACGTTACAAAGCATCTTCAAACTTGTAAATTAGTTTTTTTTTTGACAGAAAGAATCTTTGTTGCCTTTTATCGGCTTTATTTTTTATTACAAAAATTCAAGTTCTTGCTCACCTTTAATGGAAACGACAGGTCATGTTGGAATGCGAATACTCACAAAATAGTAACAACAAATGATGACAATTCATAAGCGTTTTTTTATGACGAGATACCGTTTAACAGTTTTATTGAAAGCTGCAAGTGATAAATGGTAACTGCCTAATCTCAACAGGCAACAAATTAAACACCATCTAATCATAATAATTTATTCCGCAAAAAGTTTTGTTAATTCACTGTTGATTAATACAATACATGCATATGTTAGATTTATGTCTCATATCGTATTCCTGTTTTTCCTCGTAAGCAATTAAAAAAAAAATGCTTAACATGTAGTACCTACACTTGTGCGCAAACATTTGTACAAAATTATAGCCAAACCTTCGTGCTCACACAGCTGACTTACTTTGTCAAATTACGTTTGATCTCAAACACTTTCACATGCATATGCGAATGCCCTCCGTTTGCGAATTTGCACACGTCTGGGAGAGGTGTAACAGATATTGCACGATATAAAGGCATAGTTCTGTTTACGACATGAGGTTTCACAAATTATAATAGTCGTTTATTTAAAAAAAAACACTTTAATGTCTATAATCGCTTAACGCAACTGAAAGCACACATAATATCGAGCTACAACACTTGTCTAAATAATAACACTCCTATAATTTAACCGTTCTACTAAATTCCTATATTCGCTCATATTGTTTACTGATTTAAACTGATTTAAAAGGCGTGCCGCTTCTGGATTATTTAGTAGACATCCTCTCTTTCCTGATCATTTCGGCAAACCCCAGAATCCCCTGATGTTCGACTCAAAACTCACTGGAATAAACGAGAAGTTAGATGGAGTAACCAGGCCGAAATTAATTTATCGGTGGCTAGGTCGTAACATTGCCTCTTCCTTAATTCTGTACGTCCCGAACAGAGTACGGCTCCAAATGGATCATTGTCATCTTCCTTTGGGGTAAGTTCCGTCGTTAATTCTCTTGACTACTTCATAGGGTCTGTCTACAAGGCTGTGCAGTTTTCGACACAGTCCACGCATTTCTTCTCCAAACAAAACTCGATATGGCGATTGCTTAATAGTGTCATGTACTGCGGAACAATATGCTATTAAAAAAATTGGCAAGTGTTGATCCAATTGCGTTAGTTTGTGAAGACTGCGTTGGCCAAATGTCGTTCCAGAGTTCTGTTAATCGCTCAACCATATGCCGTCTGATTGTGGGTGTAACGTGATGGTGTGAGTTTTTGCTACCCGAAATCTGATTATCCAATTCTCTGTGAGGACAGTGGCGACAGTTGTTACTTCCTGGTTAGGCAACACGTAACCTTCTGGCCATTTAGTGAAATACCACCATGATGTACTTATTTCCGCCATGATTTCTGGAAATGGGCGGACTATGTCAATGACGATTTTTTCGAAGGGGATACTGACGTTGTACAGATGAAGTTTTCCTTGAGTCTTCTTCGTAGGTAATACATCTGGCCCACCAATTCTCTACATTGAACTCAGTAAAACCGTTCTTGGACTTTACCAACGTTTTATTGATGCCCAAGTGTCCACTTGACGTACCATCATGTATTTCTTACAAAACTTCAGCATTTCTAATTTTTGGAAGGACTAACTGCTCTTTAATTCACTGCCATTGGGTAACTCCCATTCTCTTTTAAGAAGTCCGTTGTCTAACTTTAAAGAATCTCATTGTGTTCACTAGGTTTTGAAAATTGTGCTTTTGTGTCATATTTCAACCCAAGTTTGAGATTGTTCTATCTCTTCTCTGGTTGCCATTGTAATTATTCCTTCTTTGTCTTCTAATTTTACGCAGCGCCCACAACCTTCAAGATACAGCCTTCTGGAGAATGCATCTGCATTTTTATGGACACGATCTGAGCGATGTTCGATTGTAAAATTATACTCCCGGTGTCTTTCTATACATCTGGCAAGCTAGCCTTCCATATTTTTTAACTGGAGCAACCAGTTCAATGCTGCATGGTCTGATCGAGGATAAAACTGTCGATGATAAAGTTACTAATGAAAATGTTTAATTTTGTTCACAAATACCTAGAAATTTTACTTTTTCAGGGTTTCCCTATTAAGTACATACTTTATTTCTGAACTTTTTCAGTGAAATCAACATTGTCTTCGTCTTGTTTTCTTTGAGTTTCAACTTAAGTAGAAATGAGCCACTCTTCAAAATCTGACAACGTACTCTATTTTACTATTCAGTTCATTTATTTTATGGCCAATATTTACTATGGTAGTATCATCAGTAAAAATTGTCATTTCGATGTCGAGAACTACGCGGGGAAAATCATTAGTATAAATTATTATTAATGCACTCTATGCTGTTTTGTAGTTCGTAAGTATAATTGACAAATTCTGAGTCACCTTATTCGGCGTCTTTAGGGACATTAGTATAATTAAATAATATTTTATAAATTCTTGTATAATGGTGTCGATTCGCGTAAAAATATTTTAGACCGATCCTGGACAAATATTGCGAAATTTACGTTTGGCAATACCTAACATCATCAATTGCTTTTTGCTCGCAAATATTTAGTTATCAATCAAATCAAAAGATTTACAGTATTATCTGAGAAACCATAAAATAATCTTAGCCATGAGAATATCAAGAGAAACATGTTAGAAAGCAAACACCAAAGGCCAGTCTGTCTTTCTATCTCTTAATAAACTGACTAATAGTTATTAGACGTATAACTATTATGGAAACAATTCATAAAAATCAATCAATCATTCAGAAAAATCAAGTCATTCGCCGAATAACTGTAATGGACAGATGGTAAGACCAGTCCTAAGTTGCAAAATAAAGTAGAAGTATAAGCACTAAATCAAAATTATGTTTACATTATCTTTTTGTTCATTCGTTTTATATTTACTTACACTCATTCTGCGTATTGTAAAAACTTTTTCAAGGCAAGCTGCCTGCTTCTGATATCAGAAACCTAAAACTGACAGCTTTCTAGTAAACACAATCGTTGAAGACATTATTAACGATCAATATTTTTGAAAACCATACTGACGTTTGACTAGGAACGTTTTCTTTAGCTAGTTTTGCAGTCAAAATATTTTACCATGTCGTACTTTTTTCTAACATACTTCTCTCTAGTTAGGCGGTTATCTGTTTTGTATTTTTCAAACAATAAATCCTCTCTTACCTTCTTTTGCTAATTTGTACTCCAATATAGATTAATAAATAGCTCTTCAAAGACTTTAAACATTTTGATTTCTTGAAATCAGACTTCTGTGCCATTTCTCAAACAGTTTCGAACAATCAACATCTTCTTTCTTTCCTCCTTTATCTCATGGATAGATTTGTTTATATTTTTCAGTAATGCTTCTGGATTTATTTTTTCATCGCCATAAAATTTTCGTAGTGATTCCGCCTTCCACATAAAGTTTAAGAATTTTGTTGAAGTGGTTTCTGCCCCATGCATTTCTTTTAATATATCTTTATTTTCTGTTTTCAATTTTTCAAATTTTTATCAACTTACAAAGTATTTAAATATATAGCAAAAATGTTCATTATCAAAAATTAAGTAAATGGGTATATATTTGTTTCTTTTTTAAGTTAACATCCATTCAATTTGATACGTGTTTCACAGTGTTGTTGTTGTTGTTTATTACCTTGTATTTTCAATTAAATGGAAGTAGGATTTGTAAAGGATCACGGCGCTCGGAAACTATTGTCTTAAAACGCAACTTTGAACTCTTATAATTCGGTTATTTTTTAAGATATGTTAGTAATTCTTTTACAGTCTTACATCAACTGTCTTTAACTTTATTTTCATTCTAAAAAAATTATAAACTTCTCCACTCAGCTCGTTACAGTACATTTAACTTCCAAAAATTTTGATTTATGTATATAAATGAATTGCGTTCTCAAGTAAATCGTCAATTTGTAGTAAAAATTCAATTCCAGCTAGTAGATACTTATGAAGGATCGTTTTCAAACTTAGTGCGGTTACAGTAGGTTTGTTGGTTTATTCTAAGCTTTCTATACTTTTGACTCCTTTACTCCCTTTCTCACTCCTACTCTCATTATATTATATACATCTCGCTCTCTCAGAAGCGGTTGATGCAAAAAGTTTAGAAAAGTGCTGAAAAAACAAACATACCTAATATGTAAACAAAAGTTCAGTTTAACTATCTTTTTATTTTAACTGCAATTTTGTTATGCTATTAATACATATCTGTCGTTTTGCATTAAAAATGAAGATTTGATTACATACGTAGTTATTGGTTCTTGTTGGCACATCTTCATTGAGGCTTAAAATTTATAAGCATTTGAGCATTAAGCATTTTCATCTTCTTTCAACCCTAATGAGGACCAGAAACTTATCGGTGATATTTCGTCTGAGCTCTTCGCAATTATATCATCGGGACTCTTCACAAGCACGTAATTAAAACTTTTGGAACTACTCACTGGCTCCCAATCTACACCATCAAGCGATGTGTTCCTTAAAGAAATAACAAAAACACGTACTGAATAATTGCTTTAACCTAAAAGACATTTACCCCGTTTTGGCAAAGTTTACCAACATATCTAACAAATTTTCTTTCAGTTTTCTTTCATCTTCTGGGAATTCATATGGCCAAGCGGGAGTGTCGTAGTAATATTTTCCATCTGCACCATGAGGAACACCTAAAACTCGAATATGAAAATATGTTGTAGTTTCATTATAAAATATATTTACCAAGGTTAACATCTGAACCAATATAGATTTTATTTATTGCCACAAGGTCACCACCATACCCCATTAGAAAATAGTGAATAGGTGAATCAGATACCTTTGACTGTAGTTTGGCCGCCTTGACAGAACCAACTAAGAAAAGTCTGTCGGTGCACAGCTAAAATTTAATTTCGAATAAAAACACTCAGAAAAAGAAAATCCGTACCTTAACAAAATTTTTGAAGTTCTCTTCCGTAATTGGTTCATCTTTCAAATAATATTCTTTAACAACTTTATTTATTCGATGTTTTTCCTCGTCAGAAATATGATAGTATTCCAATAGTAAGGGGAAGAGAAATTCCCAATCTTTGTTTAATCTCTCCCGTTGATTATAAAAAACTGAAAATAATTAATGTAAGTGACGGAGAAATGTGTAAAAGAGGCTTGGTCTACGCACATCCTGCTGGTAAAATGCCTTCTTCTGTGGTCATCGACATAATAAGTGGCAAATCATTAGTAATGTTGGTTGTCAATTGAATATAAGGAGGTACGTGCATGAAGGTCGAGTGCGAGATCTCTTCGATCACGGGGGCGAATGGAGCAAGGGGCATCAAAGAATCAACCAAAAAGTGTTGAAGTGCTTCCGTTATTTGCAAGGCTGGTCTTTGCCTTAAGCAATCTAGTGCGTTACGAACGTTTTCGTTGTAACATCCTACGAGTTTTGATAATTTCTTGAAATTTTCATAGGGATGTTTCTGCAAAGCCCAAGGATTCAGTGCTGTTCCACTTTGAGCAAAACCTCTGTGAAAAAGCCCTAGGGGAAAAGTAGGATTTAAAGAAAATTAATATTCGGAATAATAAACTTTTCATAAGGATTAAGTAAGAGTTTTCTAAAATATTCATAATAAAGTTAAGTATACCTTTAGATAACGGCGAGAAATAGTGTAAGTGTACACTAGCACCACCAGCAGACAACCCTGTAATGGTTACAGAATCGGGATTTCCCCCGAAAGCGGCGATATTATTTTTAATCCACTGAAGCGCGAAGCTTTGATCTTTTAATCCGAAATTTCCAGTAACGTGAGAGTCTTCAGTACTCAAGAATCCTAAATCTCATGTAATTAAAAAAATTAAAAATTGTTCTCATTTTACCGAAAGGACCGAGACGATAATTGGGAGAGACAAAAATCACATCCCTGTCCATCAGATGTTTTGGACCGCAAATAGAAGTGGAACTTCCAACCATAAATGCTCCTCCATGAATATGGACAATAACGTCAAGTCGTTCTTGCGGGTTTATTTCTCGTCGTGGTACATAAACATTTAAATATAAACAATCTTCTTGTCCTACAGAGGAAGAGTAAACAATTCCAAGAAATATAGTTATTTGGGGCACATGCATTATTTACCTATAATAGATTTATCAAAAGATCCGTATTGAAAACAAGTATACTTAGTATTTGCAAAAAGTGTTCCGACCCAAGGTTTTACAGGTTTTGGTTCCTGAATAATAAAATTTATCAATTAACAATAACGAGGAATATTTAACGAAAGTTAATAAAAATTGGTGATTACCTTAAATCTTCGTTTTCCAATGGGAGGTGCTGCAAAAGGGATACCTTCGAAAGCTATGAAAGGTTGTCCATTCGTCGAAGTTTGAAAAGTTCCTTTAACTAGCCCATCATTAATTTTTACCAGGGGCTCTTCCTCAGCCCAAATAACTGTGTAAAACATTTAATTTGTACGTTATTACACGCTATTTGCATTCAAGATTGATTTTTAAAATTTTCATTTGTTTCAAGTTGTGTGTTTACTATCTAGCGAAGGTCAGGTATTGATAAATACAACTTGGTAATTTATTCTTATCCTTACAAAAAATAGACAAAACTCACATAAAAGATAAAATTCTAAATCGATTACTTATTTTGAAAACTCATTTAAATTACTTACGAGAAAATGTTAGCACAAAAAATAAGCAGATAAATCGAATCATTATATTCGTCGCGTAATACTACTCTTAACACGTACTCTCACCGAACTGGCAATATGAGTGAGTTGTATAAATAACTGAACCGTTTATCTATCCAATTAATTTAAGGATACTTTAAGATATTATAAACACATATCATTCTATGTCATCCTCCATAAGCCGCGTTATAAAATATTTTTTAAAATTTAGTTTTAAATTTAGGCTGATCATTATTGTCTCATAAAAAACACTGAAAAGGACGTAAATATTTTTTAATTATTTCTTTTTAGTTATTGCCACATACATATGTGTGCAGTGTTGTAACAGACACATTTTTCAAGTATCTGGAGTTCAGATACAGATACCCTAATTTGTAACTGGATACAGTTACATATACTTCTTTTTGATAAGTAACTATATTCCATTCACGATCTTTTTGCATTCTATCAGGCCATGTATTTTTTCGTTATGTTCCGTGCATGTATTTTGAAGGTAGTCAAAATCTGACGTGAAAAAAATTATGACATTGTCACGTCAATTGTATTGACTATGTGCCACTACTTAAATACACTTGAACTACAATGCCATGATCAAAATAAATAAAAACAAATAACTAATTATTTAATTACATTTTTTAATCCTGTCAAAATGCCGAAAATTATAAGCGGGCAAACCAAACAAGCCATAAAAAAGGCTACAATTATTATAAAAAGGATCGTCCAGATTTCTCACAAGATGAAATTATAAGCAGGTTAATATTTATACATAGAGTAAGGCTTACATAAATTAAATGAGCCCCATTTTCTAATGTAGGTATATGTATGTTTTAAATTTCGCAAAGAATAATAACTAAAATTTTGAAAGCAGGACCTAATATTTTGAAAACATCTTCATCTGGTAGACGTAAAAAGACGGATATATTTACAAATTACATGTTTCGAAAAGATTTGCAACGACTAATTTGGCAATATAATTTGAAAAATGAATATTTCACTTTGGACAAATTACTTATAGACGCTCGCGGTACTTTGGAATTTAAAGGGGGAAGAACAACTTTATTCAAAATTATGAAATGTATGGGTTACAAACACAAAATGGTTAACGGACGCAAAATTTTATGTGAGCAAAAACACGTCGTTGCATCCAAAATTTCTTTTTTTAGCAAATTCTTACAGTTTCAAATTCTAGTGAAAATATAATATTCGTGTACCTCGATGAAACGTGAATCTAGCAAAATGGGTCTACGGTTCGTCGATGGATAGACGAAACAGATTTGAAAAGTAACCCAGCCAAAATTAAAAGTGAAGGGAAACGTTTTACAATTTTGCATGCGGGAACAAAACTTGGCTTTTTGGAAGGGTGTGACTTGTTACTTGACTTGACGAACAATGACAGAGACTACCATAAAAACATGAATGCAGAAATTTTTCAAAATTGGGTAGTTAATCAGCTTATTCCTGCACTAGACACGTTGCAACGAAAATGTGTGGTGGTGATGGAGAATGCACCGTATCAATCGGTGCAGTTGGACAAACCACCCTCATTTTCCTGTACAAAAAAGTCAAATGTAGGAGTGGTTGCTTAAACACAATGTCGAAATTGAGGGCAAAATTACAAAAAAACAATTATGGCAATTAATCTCGGAATTAATTAAGCCTTTTAAAATAGACTTATAAAGTTGTTAGATTGCCTCCATATTATTGTCAATACAATCCCATTGAGATTGCATGGGGGCAGTGCAAAGGCTTTTACAATAAGCACATAAATTCGCAACCATTATCGTAAGATAGGGTTGCAAATTTATGCCGTGACGCTCTTTCAAAATGTACCCCCGATATGTGGCAAAATTTTTGTAATCATTGTAAAAAACTAATTTCGGAAGACTGGACGAAATATATGGGAAATTTTTCCTCCTTTCATTATTACATTAGGAGAATCTGATTCAAAAATTGATGATGAATCAGATTCTTCTATAGAATCAATGGAAGGGGAATAGGGAACATTTAATTTGGCATCAAAATTTTATAGTGTAGAAAACGCACGTATATCTGTAAAACTTATAAATAGACTGCGACGATCTTTTTAGCAGTCAAAACTAATAGCCACGAATATGCACAAATATAAGCAGATTTGCAGAATTCTATTATTAGCAGAAGAATCTGATGTAATGCAGGAAGTAGTGAAAGTAGACAGAATTTTAAATGAGATCTAGCTTATGGTCTTCTCGGGAAAAATAATAAGATATTTTACATAAATATCTGAGACACCGGCAACAGCAAGAAGATCTTATTAATTAAATACCCCTTCATATAATGCTTTTGCGCCACTTGCAGCGCACCTCTACACCATTGCCAGGCACCTAACTCGAATCCCCTTCAGAAATTCATCCCGGCCTCGAGTATTCACCCCTTCTGCGACAGCGAGGCGAAAATGGCCGCGAGCCCTATAATAAGACCATACAGGACCTGAGAACAGTTCATCGGTCTGAACAAGTCCGAAAAAAAACTCCTGGCTGAACAAGCCATCTTCACGGGTTGCACAAGCCGATACAACTCTCCACCCGCTGCACAAATAGCAAGATCCATTTAGCCACACGTCTGTGCACAAGATTCTATGAAAACGCAGGAACAATAGACAAATCAATAATTGAAATTAAATTAATTAAGTTTTAAATTTAAGTTAACAGTTGAATTTATTTTTTTGTTTTTGATATGATTTGAACTAAAACTGTCATTATTAAAGTAAGTCATGCTTATCTCCTATGTTCCAGATTGAGGTACGTAATTACACACATAGGTATGTATCTAAAAGATAGATACATTTAAAGTGTATCTGTATCTATAAGCTATTCACGATCTTTTTGCATTCAGAGTAGGCTGTGTTAAGGTGACATTTTTGTTGATACCACAAAAAGAATATACTTGTCAGAAATTTGATTGACGTTCATTTTTAATTTTGTGGTTACGTTTTTGAAAACTGCCACTGCCAATGTTGCTAGTTCAATTATGCTGTACAAAGTGTTCCATGAAAACGAGAAATATTGTCTCGAACTAACGTTTAATGATTAATTATTTTTTTCATTGAGAAAGTTTGGGGTGAGGTGTGTTATTTGCGTGTTCTAAGTCAACAATTGTGCCACAAAGCGAAGAAGTGTTTCTTTATTAACAAATCTGAATCCAGCTATGATAATAAACAATAATGAGAGAATGTTTGTTTAGTTAAAGTTAAAGTGTCTATAAATATTTACACATAGGCAAACAAATGGCTATAACAGACAAAAAAATTGAAGGGTTTGGTGCAAAAACCGGCCAGCTCCATTTTTCTTTGAAAATCACTTTTTAGTTGGATTTCATTCTACTTCTCGCGCCGCATCGTTTGGAATTGAAAACGAACAGCTCCACGGTTTCTAATACGAAATATTTGAAACCAAATTTTCTAGTTTACATTGACTTTCCTTACTTCGAATAACAGTTTTTCGTTGCTAGTGAAAAATTAAAAAAAATGGAGCTGACCGGTTTTTGCACCAAACCCTTCAATTGTTGTTAGACAATTCAGTTTCTTCCAGTTCATAAAATTGAAAATTTTAACGATAGCTAAATTACTAAAAAAAAGAAGTAGAACTAATTTAGATAATTTCTGTATGTTTAATTTATTCTTTTGACATTCTAAATAAATTTAAAACTTTAATTCGTCATTGTTCATATTTTCAGTTTGATAAACTACAAGAAACTGAACAACAAAAATGTTGACAGTTACAGCCATTTATTGCCTATGAGAGAATACTTATAGATAACACTACACTATTTACGTAAGACAGGTATCAACAACTGTTTTTTAGTAGCATTTCACGTTAATTTTGAAAAATATATGTTATTGTAGCACATCACTGAACGCAGAAAAAGAATTCTTTCGAAATTTATTACTATGATTATTGTATCATTTAGATTTAATAAACCAAAGTTGACAGGTGCCTCCTCAAACGTATTAAGAATACAAGGAATGGTATATTTTTTTCTGCCATTTCATTTGATTTCTTGACCGCTCAAATTCGACAATCGACTAACAGTGAGTGAGCAGAAGATTCTGGCGTTACTGTTAAATAAATATTTACTTTACAAATGGTAGCTCATGCTGAGTATATGAAAATAAAATAGGTTTTTGATCTAAAATATATGGTTTTCGAAATGGTGACAATTTATCGTTAAAAAATGACAAAATTTGCTAGGTACTCCGTGAATTAGTTATTTTTAAATATTTGACCTTGAATTTTGCTAGATACGGGCAAAATTCACCTATGACTGTTTATAATTTAAATTTTAATAAAACTCAAATATCAACAAAGAATTAAAAATTGTTATTAAAATTTTTTTGGTTTTTTCTTCTATTGCTTTCCATAAATAATTATTAGGTTCCAAGACCCCTCGAATAATGATATGTTCACATCATACCTCGAAAAATGGGGTAGTTTATTCTCACGTGTTATACTAGACGTTCATAGGTGTATACTTTTATTACCTCAAAGTAATGAATCTTGATCCCGCTTAAAATTTATTTCATTCATAAAATCTTTCAATTAATAAATAATTACTTTACTCTTCTCTTCATCATTACTTTAGAACTGATGTCCATAAACAATTTTATATTAGACGACATAAAATTAAAAGATAAATGAGAACTTTGATGATAAGTGATAACTTTAAAGCACGCGACATCTGACATTTTCGCGTGGAATTATTGGTTTTAAACAGTTGCCTAGAAGAGTCAGTTTTAGGAATCTATTTTTTAAGGTCAGGTTTTATTAATTAATGGTTTATTCCCATAGAAATAATTGTTACTAAGGCAATAAACTGAAGAGTAAATTTGAGTTGTTTATAAAGCCGAAAGTATAACATAGTCATATCCATAAATGTATTCGTGTTACAGCTTACTCTGGAAAGTAAGGATTAAAAACAAAACACTTACTGTTTAATTTGTACGTTCAGCACAAGTAATAATCATAAAAGTGGTTCTAACATCTTGGTTTTAATTTAGGTTAGAAAGAATATGCGACCCAACAAAAAGATCTCAAAATATGTTATAAAAATATATAATTGGTCCATTCCATTTGAAAAGTCTAGTGCGTAACTTACTTATGGTACATGCTTTACTGATACAGAACTTATTTTACAAGGAGTAACTTTTATATTTTCTTTAGCCTCTTCAAATGGTTAATATTTCAATTATCTTTAGATTTTAGATTTTCTTAATCTAAGCAGTACCACGTAAAAATGTATTTAAAAAAATATAAGGAGAAGATAACCAAAAGACCAGGCGTCTTAATAAACTTCTTCATCAATATTACAAGGAACGTATTACAAATACTTAAAGTTCATAAAAAATACGTACGTTTATAAAAAAATCATTCACGTAAAAACTACAAACTTATTAGTAAAGCTGTTTAAACTAATTAGAAGTAACTTTTCTTTTTGTCCGCAAAAAAAAACGGTAGGTATATTTCAAAATAAATCAAAATTTTCAATTGGGAGAAAAGAATACAAAAAAAGTAATTTATTAATTGAAATTAATTTCATGTATTTTCTAGAAAAAGAGTTTCTAGCAACGTTAAGCATTTTCGTCCTCATTCAATCCCAATGAGGCCCAGAAACTTATCGGAGCAAATTTCTTCGAGCTTTTTGCTATTTTATCATCTGGGCCTTCCACAAGTACGTAATCCAAGCTTTCCGAATCAGTAACCGGCTTCCAATCTACACCCTCAAGTGACACATCCCTTAAAAAATTAACAGAAACAAGTATTGAATTGTTGTTTTAACTTCAAAAGTATCTACCCTGTTTTGGCATAGTTTACCAACATATCTATCAATTGATCCTTCATCCTTCTTTCTTCTTCTGGCAATACGGATGGCCAAATTGCAGAGTCATAATAAAATTTTGCATCCGCGCCATGGGGAACTCCTAAAAATCAAAAACGAAAATATGATTCTGTTGCATTATGATGTATATTTACCAAGGTTAACATCTGTGCCAATAAATAATTTAGTCAAATCCTTGACATCACCAGCATACCCCATTAGCAAGTAGTGAATAGATGAATGAGAAACTTGTGACTGCAGTAAAGCCGCCTTCGCTGAACCAACTATGAAATTTCTGTCAGTGCACAACTAAAAATTAATTTCGAATAAAATTACTCGGAAAAAACATATCCATACCTTAACAAAATTTTTGAAATTTTCTTCGGTAATTGGTTCGTCTTTCAAATAATACTCCTTAAGAATTTTATTTATTCGATGTTTGTTCTCATCAGAAATGTGATCGTAATCCAGTAACAACGGAAACAGAAATTCCCATTCTTCATTTAATTTATCACGTTGATTGTAAAATACTGAAAATAATTAATTTAATACATATAAAAATATAGGTTGTACCACAAACATCCTGCTGGTAAAATGCCTTCTTCCGTGGTCATCGACATTATAAGTGGCAAATCATTGGTGATGTTGGTTGTCAATTGGACATAAGGACGTGCGTGAATGAAGCTTGAGTGTGAGAGAGGTTCAATCACGGGGGCGAATGGCGCAAGAGGCATCATAGAGTCAATGGTAAAATGTTTGATTGCTTCCGTTATTTGCAAGGCAGGTCTTTGCCTCAAGCATTCCACTGCAATATGAACGTTTTCGTTATAGCATCCTAAGAGGTTTGATAGTTTCTTGAAATTCTCAAAAGGATGTTTTTGTAAAACCCAAGGGTTGAGTGCCGTTCCACTTTGAGCGAAACCCTTGTGAAAAAGACCTAGGAAAAATAGTATTTATTGATAATTTTCCTTTAGAGCAAGTATTTCATAATTTTTTATTCTTTTTATATGAGATAAACTTAATCCAAAAGTAATAATATGTAATACAATTTACCTGTGGACATTGGAGAAAAATAATGTAAGTGTACACTGCCACCACCAGCAGATAGCCCTGTAATGGTTACAGAAGCAGGATTTCCCCCGAAATCGGCAATATTATCCTTAATCCATTGAAGCGCAAAGCTCTGATCTTTTAGTCCGTAGTTTCCGGTAACAAGAGAGTCTTCAGTACTCAAAAATCCTAAAACTTATGTAATAAAAAAATTAAAGTTTGATTTCATTTTACCGAAAGGACCGAGTCGATAGTTGGCAGAGACGAAAACCACATCTCTGTCCATCAAATGTTTAGGACCGGAAAAAGAAGTGGAACTTCCAACCATGAATGCGCCCCCATGAATATGAACGATAACATCGAGTCGTTCTTTGGGGTTTATTTTACGCCGTGGTACGTAGACATTTAAATACAAACAATCTTCTTGCCCTAAACAGAAAGTTAACATTTTGAAAAAAAAGTTAAGTCAATTATGGACATAAATATTTCCATAACAAATTCTACTTATTCTTTTAGTGGGCGCTACAAATCGCACAATCGCCCAACCATTAGTGCGATTATGCGATTTTTAGTGCCCCTCAAATGATTAAAAATAATTTATTATAGAAATGTTCGTCAGACAAGAGTCTACTTTAATTATATTAATATTTACCGGTGAGAGATGTATCAAAAATTCCATATTGAATACAAGTATACTTGGTATTTGCGTAAAGAGTTCCGGGCCAAGGTTTTACAGGTTGTGGTTCCTGAATGACAATTTATTAATTATAACAGTTAATCACATTTAATGAAATTCAATAAATACTTTAAACCTTCGTTTTCCAATGGGAGGTTTCGCAAAAGGAATACCTTCGAATGCTATGAAGGACTGCCCGTTAGTTGATTTTTGAAAACTTCCTTTGACTAGTCCATCGTTTATTTTGACGAGAGGTTCATCTTCGGCATGAATAACTACAATTAAATTTATAATCACTGTATTATATTGTTTCTCAGTAACTATATTTAAAATTATATTTTTACTTTCAATCGTTTCTAATATATGTAATTATGTGTTGTTATTAACTTGCAAGTGTCAAGTAATAAAATAATATCAGGCAGTTTTATCTGACCCACACACAAATATAATTGCAACAACAGAGGATCTAATTAATTTCTATAAAATTTTTCATCGTATTACTTAAATTACCTACTTACGTAAGAGTTTTAACACAAAAAATAAGCCGATGAAACGAATCATTATTTTCGTTGCG
The DNA here is from genome assembly GCA_039766575.1 of Serrognathus titanus. Classification (NCBI taxonomy): domain Eukaryota; kingdom Metazoa; phylum Arthropoda; class Insecta; order Coleoptera; family Lucanidae; genus Serrognathus; species Serrognathus titanus. The sequence continues at coordinate 24,910,231 of CM077913.1, forward strand.
TGATACAGCTAGAAAGACGTAATCTCAATGACTGCGTGAGTTGTACAAATATAATTTAACCACTTATCTACAAATTGATTTAACGATAATTCAAGGTTATTACAAATGTGTCATTGTAAGGCATCCTCCAAAATATAATTCGGATGTTAGCGAATCAAGCGTTTTTAATTTTTATTTGTATTAAAAATTTTGTCAAAAAGCGATTGCAAGATGCCGCGCTTTAGACTTTTTTTTATTGTTTTTTGAAAAAAAAGATTTTTTTTCTTTATATTTCAACTAGTTTAAGCATTGCTTTAACAATAATTTTTGTTTTGGAAATTCCACAACTGTTGAATTACTTAATTAAGATTTGCGCGCTCATTTTCGTTAATTAACATATATTGTCACGTAAATAGCAATAAATTATCTATATTTATTTTTTGTCTTTTATAATTAGATATAACGTTCCACATATTAACTTTTCCTGTTTTTATATTCCTTTTTGTAACAAATAAACTGTCTGTTTATTAAACTGATGTATTTCTATTAAACATAAGAAGAGCGTCCACTGAAAACCTCAAAAACTACAACACTGAAATTTACTGTTCTTAAAATTAACTAAAAATATATTCCATTATAATTTAAATATTAAAATATAATCATCTATAAGGAATGAGAAATTACTTTTATTATGTACATGTACACAGACTGATCAGAAAACCCATGGAACATGAGGATTGTTATGATAATAAAAAACAATATATGTTGTGTCAATTACCATTTTATTATTAAATAATAAATAATAATAAATAAAAATAAATCCTTGCAAATAAGCAACTCGGTCCCCTTCATCAACACAAAAATTGGCGATGAGAATTTTTAGAACACCACAAGAGAAAGAAATAATGGCAGAAGCAGAAAAAGGCAAGATAAATTTTATTGCTAAAGAATTTAAACTCATTAAATTTCAAGTAGTACAAATGGCATTATATGCTATAAACAAACACTCAGTTATATCTTCAAAAAGATTAATGGAGTCCTTATCCAATAAAATAACGGAATTTCATTATAACAAAAACAAGATCACAGTCGAGACTTGGGTCAATGTGGGCGAATTGTGCATCAATCACATTTGTAACATTTTATATAAATTTGCGACACAGAGAATGGAAAACATTACTATGTATGAGTAGAAAGTAATCAAACGTATGATTTAAACATATTAAACTTTCACATAAAAAATGTTGGGAACATAGAGTAAAAATTAAATGTCGGACACAAAATCAGGAAACTATAGGCGAACATGACAATAATTGTTGTAATACATTTTAATACATTCTATAACCTGATAAATAAATTACATTCTAGATTACGAATGAAATATTTTCAAAGGCAACATGATGTGACCATTTCAGGAGCAAAATAAATAATAAATCCTCACATAACAATTACAGCCTCATCTCCTATAGGCCATCGACTAATTTTAGGTGTCAACTTAAATAAAGTTGCTGACAGATTCCTTTACTTTTCTAATGAGATCAGCATGTATGAGACCCAGAAGGTGGTCACACGTCGCTTTAGTAATTCTGTAAAAAGTACAAGTATCAATTACGTCCTTTAAATATTTAAACGATTTTTATATGAATAATACATCTTGCCGAAAATAACTATTGAATTCATAATCCATATACTGAGATATACTCGTTTTCTTCATATTTTAAGAACCAATTGCCAATCTTCATCAGAACAGGAATCACTATCTGATGAACAATTTCGTAAACGTTTTGCTATCTCAAATGTACAATGTGCAAGTGGGTATCATCCACAACATTTAAACGTAAGTGAAGCAGCCGTTCATAACACCCCGAGCATGATCCTTTTGGATCTTAAGTGGAACGTACCCTATGAACACGTTAAAAGCTTAGAAGAATCAGCTAAAGTATAAATGTTGCTCTCTAAAATAAATCAAACTGAATGTGATCGATACAAATGTCATATTTTACTCGTTACAAGCGCTTCAAATGCGATATGAATTGAGTGCTGATATATCAACCCATGCTGGTTTAGTATCTGGTGCTGAGAACGTTATCAAATACACAAACTAGATGTAGAATCCTTAAAATGTTACTTTTTACATCAAGTTTATGTGCTAACGAGTATTCTACACTTCAAGCGAGACGTCTTAAGTACAGGGATGAACGTCCAAAGCCAAAATTAAGCGATTTAATTAATGATCATCATGGAACAAGAAATCAAGAATTTAAACCTCAACTTTGCTATTTACGGTAGAGTTTATAGAAACTCAAGCAAACCAGGTTAGCTACCGGGACAAATAATTAAAAGAAAAGCCAACGTTTTATGTGAGGTATAACTCGACTCTTATGGTAGATGTTATGACATACAAATGAACTGTGAATTCGACGGGAAGGTTCAAAGACAAAGATGGAAATTTATAAAGTATTCAACCAGAAACTTCAAGATGCTATCAGACTTCCTTTTTTCTCATCCTCTCAAACAATAAATATTCTGCTTCAGGTACCAGAACGTCAAGAAATCTCTCCTACTCCTTGAGTTTAAGAACCGAAAACTCTATGATGTTCATCTCGTATCATACCATATCATCGCGTATAGCGATATATACCAAAATGGACTTAATTATGTCGAGACGTAACAAAACCTATGGAACATGAGGGTTGTTATGATAATAAAAAACAATATATGTTATGTCAATTTCATGCAACACTACCATTTTATCATTAAATATTCGTGATGTACGCTCGACAAAAGTAGACGTGCGTTGAATTGTTGAATTGTTATTTACCATTAATATCGTTTATAATTTATTAAAGTTTTGTAAAAGAAGGAAAAGTGAAAGAAGGAAGGGAAAATGGCAAGTAAAAATGAAAGAGCACTTCGTTCCAATAGTGACGAGAGAGAAGAAGTTTTAGTGTTGAAAGTTGTTGAAAAAATTTATCGACAATGTAGTGTCTGTTATCAGTAAAGAAATGCAGCAAGAACTGAATATCAGGCTTGGGAAATATGAGATTAAAATTGAAATACTTGAAACTAAAACTTCGTAATGCTGAAACTAAGTTAGAAGGAATGGTTTAGTTTCCCCGAACAGCAAGAACAATACTCGCGTTGGAACAATATGCGAATTTTTGGACTTGAAGAAAAACCTCAAGAATAACCGAGGTCATGATAAAATTCTGCAAGGAGAATCTTAACTATGTGTTGGATTACAAGGATATTGATTACTGCCACAGATTAACTGGCGAAGAAGGCAAATGAGTGTACGAGTATTTATAATGCAAAAACAAACTGAAAGGTGCGGGTGTGATTATTAGAGATGACTTGACGAAGAACTATGTAATTATACTAAAACAAAATGTTGCCGAAATAAGAATGTCTTCACATATAATAGGTAGTTATATTTTTGGAAAAAATACTAAAGGCATTAATAAAATTAAAAATTTAAACAATTATAGGTACTAAATTAATAAAACATTTTTAGTAAATGCGTTGTTTGTAGTGTTTGCTTAGTTTGTTCTTTTTTTCCTTTTCTTTTTTTTATTGCTCTGTTGTTGATTCATAGCGGTATATTTTTATTTACAATTTTACGTTGGTGCAAACTCATGATCCAAATAGTAAAATCTCTAGCTAATAAATTAATTAAATAAATAAAATGAAGTCAAATGTCATTAGAATTGCTCGTGTAAATATTAAATTTTTGAAAATTATTTAAAATTGTGTAACTGGCAATATAGAAAGTGTTAGGAAAGAGCTTATACATGTATTTCGACCTTATTGGGCCTCATCAGAACTCTGTACCTTAAAACAATTTGGTTTATGGAAAAATTTAGAAAAACTTACCCCTTTTTTTTGAATTTCTAAAATCCCACAAAACAAGAACAGGAATTAACGATAAAAATATGAAAATCTTTTGCAAATTATACAAGAAAGCGATTGCATTCTCTAGTAAAATACAAAAGTGACATTTTTAAAATATTTGTTTGATGTTACTAAGGCAACAAATTGACAATTTTTCATCTGGCAAGAAAACTTGATTTTATAATTGTCTCAGCACAACTTTGATGTTTTATGCTCTCGGAGACGTAGCTAAACGAATCAATTACTTTGGAATTTATGGAAATTCAGGGGTTCACTGATTGTGGTAATCAAAGAGGAGGAGGAGTAGGTATATATTTGCGTAGTTGTGTACCTTTTACTAATATAATTTAAAGCGACACTATAGAAGAAATATAAATTGTATTGAATTTACCAAATATTAAATTAATTGTTGGCAGTGTATACAGACCACCGATTTTAATTTCTAAATTAATTTGAAGACTCAATGAGTCGTTGTATTGAAATTTTTGACCAGACACTAGTTTGTAATAATTTGAACATTAATATTTTAAACCCAGGCAGCCCTGTAACTATTTTGTCAACTGATAGAAGGCTTAGAAGATTTTGAAGTACCACAAATAATTAACAAGCCCACGAGGGTAATAATTTTTCTAATCTCTAATTATTACTATCCTATAATAATAAATTCATGTTAGATTCAAACGTCGTAGACTGCTTTCTTTCAGATCATGATATAGTTAACTGTGATGTAAAGGTAACTGTTCTTACTACCGAATCAGTTTTTAAATATATCAGAAAATTTTTCACAATATTAACAATAACGAATTTAAAACAGATATGCGACGGATTCCATTTCAATATGTAACTATTACATATTGACAATATTGATGATAAAATGAACTTTCTTATAATAATATACAAAGTTTGTTTGATAAACAAGCACCTATCAGAAAGTGCAAATTTAGTAAACCGCTTATACCATGGTTGACTGACAATTTCAAACTCCTCTTGGATCTCCGCGATAAGATAAGATAAAGGCAAGATTTGGGCGTACAAATTCTGTTCACCATTGGGAACACTAGTAAACTTTAAGAAACCTTACAACACCAACACTAAGGAAAGCAAAGAAGGCTTATTTTCATTACATCTCGAATTTAAAAGAAAATAGAATGCTTTGGAATAGCATAAATTACATAGGTTTACGTAAAACTATAATAAAAACTGTCCCTGTTCATTTGACAAATGTTTACGCTGTAAATATTTTTTTTAATAATGGTGTTTCTAACATAAAAAATAAATTCCTAAGTAGTAATTCGACTATTTATACTGAAAGACTTAATTATAATAAATTTGAACTTCGAACTGTTGATATGAAATCCATAAATACTATTAAATCTCTGGCAACTGGCTGCAATGGAATTAACATCCGAATGATAGAAATGTGCTGTCCTTCGATAATTTCATACATAAAAAATATCTTCAATGTACACAGTATTAAGAATACTAAGTCCTCAAGTTGAAAGTACGCGCTTGTTAAATCGTTTCCCAAAGTAAATCAGCCAGCAGAGCATAAGAAATTACGTTCTATAAGCAAATTACCATCACTAAAATGTCCGAAAATTTAATTCATCACCAATTCAATAATTATATTCGTTTAGGAAGTTTATTACTATTAATACAGTTTGGTTTTCGAGCAGTTCATAGTTATATGTAGATCTGCTCTGATGAATATTATTGACGACATCTTAGGGGAGAAATAACTTTTCTCACTTGACTATAGCAAGTCTTTTGATATCGTCGACCAAAATACTTTTTCCCCTGTACTAAATTATATAGGCTTAGGTTCAAATGCAGTCTTAGTATTAAATGATTACTTACGAAACAGGAAGCAATGTGTAGTTCTGATGAACATACATTCTGATGCTGTCGGTGCGGATAATCTTCCCATTCGTTTTATCAAATTATGTTGTCCGTTTCTCTTAAAATATATCACTCATATTGTTAACTTTTGCTTAACTGAAAATGTTTATCCCACTTGCTGGAAGGAAGCAGTTATAATACTTATTCCCAAAAATTCTCGTCCATCTGAACCTGCAGATTTAAGACCAATAAGCCTTCTCCCTGTTTTATCTAAGGTTCTTGAAAGAATTGTTGATAAACAGCTGCGTAGACACCTGGAGTTTTATAATATATTACCGAACACGCAGTCAGGTTTCAAATCAGGTTATAGTTGTAACACTATACTGTTAGACATTGTCAATGATTTGTTACGTAGTTCGGATAACGGACACTTCACAATTTTATCCCTGCTTGATTACTCTAAAGCCTTCGACATGATCAATCACAACCTTCTGCTATCCATTTTCCTTTACATTGGCTTGAGTGATGGAGCAGTCACTTTCTTTAGGCAGTACTTCTTAGGAAGATCACAATGCGTTCTTGCTAACGATTTTCAATCGTTAAATTACTCTATATGATATATACGTCATCGTTTAGTAACTGCCTTCGTTATTGTAAATTACATGCTTATGCTGACGACAGTCAGCTTTATTATCATTTTCAAGCTAAAGATATTGTTCAGACAAATATGAATATAAATTCAGATATACAGTCTTTACTTAATCTCTTAGACGCCATGGCCTTGAAATAAATGCTGCTAAATCTTCGATTATGATCTTTGGTAATAAACAGAAATCCAATTTAATTGACTTGCTACATATTAAAATTGATGACACAATTTTGCACTTTTCTCAATGTGTTAAAAATCTTGGCTTGTGGATTGACAGCAAGCTAAAATTCAAAATCCATGTAAGTAAATTGTTGCATAAGTCGTTTTCAGTTTTAAAAAATGTGTACTCTAATCGTTGCATATTTGATAAAAACAGTAAGTTACTTTTAGCTAACTCATTAATTCTTTCTCGATTTGACTACTGTTATTGTGTATACGGTCCTTGCTTGGATTCAGTTGACACTTTACGTATTCAGCGTGTTCAGAATGCCTGTCTCAGATTTATATACGGAATTAGGAAGTACGAACATGTAACATATCGTTTGTGTGATTGTAATTGGTTAAATATGTTAAATCGTCGTCGATTTCATTCTGCTAACCTGTACTTCAAGATTATTAAAGAGAAAACACCGCCTTACCTTTATAACAAAATCTCTTTTCGCACGGACGTCCATAACATTAATATCCGCCATAAAAAGACTAACTATACCTTCACATAAAACCGCGAATTTTACTAAATCCTACTCATATTGTATTTCAGCGTTTTGGAATTCTTTGCCTGAAAATTTCAAAGGTGTATCTGTGTGCGCGTTTAGGCGAGTCTTCAAAAATTATGTGAGAAAGCGACAGATGTCTGGTTAACTTCCATCATTTCTTCATCATCTTTGCCTTTTTTTCTATCTTCCTTTCTTCCCTTTCCGTTTCTCTCTCTCTCTCTCTCTCTCTCTTTATTACTTTACCTTCTTCATTTTTCTGTTTTTTTTCCTATTAGCCTAGTTTAGATTTAAGTTAGTTACTATCTATCTAGTATTTTGGTTAGCTATTAGTTTAGATATTTAGATGTGGGTAAATATTATTTACACTTAATTAAATCTGTCAAGGTTTAGATGTAAGAACAGGAACAGTTTACTGTCATCTGAATCTCGCCTTGGGGTTAGATAAAGATTTATGTCCTCAGAATTTATTGTTATAATAGTCATTATGTTGTTTCTTTTGAATTATAAAATATCCTTTCTAATAAAAACCTTATTATTATAAATAAATTCTTACTAATAAGCAGCTCGGCCCCTTCATCAACACAACAAGTATCAAAACCGTTTGCAATTCAAGTAAAATTCTCTTGCTCTTAAGAACAATGGTATTTATACAAGATACCTCGAAAAGGTGAGATTATTGTTTTATAAATTCTTATTTCTTGTTTTATATTAATGAAGCTATGTTTGAGAATTGTTTATATCTTATACTCTCTGCAACATTATTACTCCAAGGAAATTAAAATCACATATTCTTTCCACTTATTTAACTTTACTGGATAATAAATTCAAAAATAATTTATCTTTCCCCATAGAATTATTTTAATAAAGTTATATAACTCTTGTTAAATGGAACTTAAATCGGGTTAAATCTATTAGGAAGACATACTGGGTTTCACAAAAGTCAATTAAACTTAATCATTGCTTAAGAATAATCATTCCCATACCTTCAGCACATGTAACCATAGCAACGTTTATAACCCATTAAATTAAGTAACGTTTGTGAAATCCACCATTGGTATCATATAAAATTAAATGAAAGATTGAATACAGGCAACATCTCCTATTTATTAGAAAATTATAAGTTTATTTGGACGTTAATTATTCCTCTGAAGAATAATATAGTTAATAGGGAATTGAAAGAGACAAACAATGATAATAAAACGGAAATAATTCAACACAAGATTGCTATTAATGTTAGTTTTATTGTTATCACAAATATTTAAAGTCATATAAAAAATTAAGTCATAAAAAAATATTAGTTAAGCACACTAGGTACATATTTTATTTCTCGCTCGAATAATAATGTAATTAGTACATGTTAAAAGTTTTTCTTAGATCTATATTTAATTCTTGTAGTAATATAAACACGAGTAATAATTTTGTTCATTTACTTGAACTCAAGTTTCCTTGAATTGAACATTAAGCATTTTCATCTTCTTTCAACCCTAATGAGGCCCAGAAACTTAACGGAGCAATATTCTTTGAAGTTTCCGCAATTATATCATATGGGCCCTTCACGAGTACGTAATTGAACTTTTCTGAATCACTTACCGGTTTCCAATCAGCATCATCAAGTGACACGTTCCTTTAAAGAAATAACGGAAATAATTATTAGATACTTGTTAGAAATTTATAAACGTTTACCCTGTTTTAGCAAAGTTTGTTAACATATCTAACAATTGGTCTTTCATTTTTCTTTCATCTCCTAGGAATTTAGAAGACCACGATGGAATATTATAATAAAACTTTCCATCTGCACCATGAGGAATACCTAAAAATCCAAGACCGAATATGTTTCTTTTTACACCTTGAAGTAATTATATTTACCAAGGCTAACGTCTGAAAGGTTGAATATTTTATTCATTTCCACGACTTCACCACCATACCCCATTAGTAAGTAGTAAATAGATGAAAGTGATACATTTGACTGCAGTTTGGCCGCTTTCACAGAACCAATTAAGAAATTTCTGTCACTGCACAACTAAAAATTAATTTCGAATAAAATTACTTCGTAGAATCACTCCTAAATACCTTAACAAAATTTCTAAAATTTTCTTCAGTGATTGGTTCACTTTTTAAATAATATTCTTTAAGAATTGTATTTATTCGTTGTTTCTCTTCATCAGGAATGTGATAGTATTCTAACATTAAAGGAAAAAGTGTTTCCCAATCTTTGTTCAATCTGTCTTGTTGATTGTAAAAAACTGAAAATAATTAGTGTCATAAGAATAAAAAAATAGTGTTTAATACCCACATCCTGCGGGTAATATGCCTTCTTCCGTGGTCATTGACATTATAAGGGGCAAATCATTGGTGATGTTGGTTGTCAATTGGATATAAGGATGAATGTGCATGAAGCTCGACTGTGAAAACGGTTCGATCACTGGAGCAAATGGAGCAAGTGGCATCAACGTGTCAACGTAAAAGTATTTAATTGCTTCCGTTATTTGATTGGCTGACCTTTGCCTTAAACATTCCACAGCGATATGAACGTTTTTATTGTAACATCCTACGAGGTTCGATAGTTTCTTGAAATTCTCATATGGATGTTTTTGTAAAGCCCAAGGATTTAGAGCTGTTCCACTTTGAGCAAATCCCCTATGAAAAAGTCCTAAGAAAAAATTAACATTCAGAGAAAACATTCCACAAATTCTGTAATATTTTTGGAATAAAGGCAAAACACATGTAATTATATGGAGTAAACATGTACCTGTAGACATTGGCGAAAAATAATGTAAGTGTACACTAACACCACCAGCAGATAAACCTATAAGGGTCACAGAATCTGAATTTCCTCCGAAAGCGACAATATTATTTTTAATCCACTGAAGCGCGAAGCTTTGGTCTTTGAGTCCGTAGTTTCCAGTAACGTGAGAGTCTTCAGTGCTCAAAAATCCTAAATCTCAAATTAATAAATTGTTTTGTTTTGTTAATTGTTTTCGTTTTACCTAAAGGACCGACACGATAGTTGGCAGTAACGAAAACTACATCCCTGTCCATCAAATGTTTTGGCCCGGAAAAGGAAGTGGAACTTCCTCCCATAAATGCACCTCCGTGGATATGAATAATAACATCGAGTCGTTCTTGCGGATTTATTTTTCGTCGTGGCACGTAGACATTTAAATACAAACAATCTTCTTGACCCACTGGAAAAAGCAAACAATTGCCGAAAACATAATCATTTTTAAACATTTGGGCTACTAACCTGTAGCTGCTGTATCGAAAATTCCATATTGAAGGCAAGTGTACTTAGTATTTGCAATAAGTGTTCCGGACCAAGGCTTTATAGGCTGTGGCTCCTGAAGGATAATTTGTGATTAATTTAAATTAAATTTGATAAAGCGAAGGAAGTAATTTATTTTCTTATATCCATTAGGATATACATAATTTTGTTTTTTGATTCTGAAAATACTTAGTTTCAAACTTAGAATTAATTAAGAAATTAATAAATACTTTTCTCTTAAAGCGAGATGAATTGATATTGATGTTAGCGATGAGGACAGAGAATAAAATTATCTATTGAAAAACGCTATCAAGTGAAGTAGAATAATAAAATATTTACTGGATATTGAAATCTGAAATTTTTTTTTATTTGACAGATAAATGGTATTTCTTTTAGTAAATTTAAAAACCGAAAAACAAAAATAAATTGTATTTGCATCGATGATAAAAAATAAATCAAAATGTTTAAAATTTGTTGTCTAGTGTTACCTTAAATCTTTGTTTTCCAATGGGAGGTGCTGCAAAAGGGATACCTTCGAAAGCTATGAAAGTATTTCCATTCGTTGACGTTTGAAAAGTTCCTTTAATTAACCCATCATTTATTTTTACGAGCGGCTCTTCTTCAGCCTGAATAACTATAAGATAAATATTTTATTTATAACTATTATTACTGCGTTATATAACTATTTCTAAGATTTATAATCAAAATTATATTTTTTATTTTCAATTATTTAAATTTTTTGCGGATTTAACCGTAGACATTAATATTTAAAACATTATATCTAAACTAAATATAGAGAGAGAGAGGGACAAAAGTTTCAATATGAAGGATTCACCGATTAATTGATTATTTATAGCCACTATAGGAAAATATTTTTGTGCATATACATACTTTACTTGCTATGTAAAATAAAAAGTGATATAAACTGTAAAATATAAAAGTATCTTTCTTGTAGTACGCATTTATATCTATCCTCCCATAACATAATGTTTCATTTCAACAGGAAAACGTACGCGTATATTTTGCTATCTCCTGTCTTAAATTCTTCGATTTTTACATGAATCTTATGTCTAAAATATACGTAGGTCTAAGTAGATAACATAGTGATCAGTGTTTTATATCTACCGTTTTCAAGTTTCAGTAGAATGTTACAGACATTCCGCAATGCAATGTTGTATCTGTTACTTGTTAACTTGTTATTACTTCTTACATTATTTATTATATATCTATAGTATCTGGATACCTGGCGCAGAAAGAGAAATCCCAAAAAATGGAATCAATTATTTTTGAAATTGTAAATCGATTTGCTTGTGTTTGAGAATAATAGTTCAATTACTTACATAACAAGTTTGACACAAAAAGTAAGTAGATTAATTGAATCATTTCCATTAGGTTCGTTACGTACTATTGGTAATATCTCATTTCATTGAACTGAGTGGCATATATAATTTGACTGTTATCTAAAAACTGATTTGAAGTTATTACTTACATATTTTATTGCAAATAAACATGAGTGTGAGTCATTCTCCATAATGCCGAGTAATTATTTCAAAATTAGCACATCAACGTTACAGAGCGTTTTCAAAACTTCAGTTTTATTCGATAATTTGATAAAAATCACATTTATTCGTGCTTTAACACTTCTTTCCCACCGATTTTTGTTCCAGAAATTCCAGTATGCAACAGATAAGTTACATTCTGAATCGAAACTAAGGTCTAAAAAGTACCTACTTGTCTTTAGAATTTAGGTTTGAATTATAAGTAGAAATTTGATTACGATTTAATTTTGAATTGATTTTTGTTTATAAAAAACTTGAAAAACGTAAAAAATATAAAAATACAATATAAAGGGGGACATTTACATACGAATGTGAATCTATCTGTAGACATATCCATCATTGACACACACTATTTATAGATTCGTCATTAATTTCTTTACAGAAGCAAATAATGTCAGCAGAACTACGGGCATTCAATTCAAATCGTTCTCTGTGTTCGTCATGTTGGACAACGAACGGCGAGCAAGACGTGGACCAATCGTGTAGACATACACATGCGGATTTTGTTTTTTGTTACATACATTATCTTAACAATAATACTTATTCATCAATTCGTGAAAATAACTTCTAACAAAAAACATTTAAAAATATCAATCAAAGGATTGTCTTTATAAGAGGTCCTTTTCATTTTTCAAATGTTGCCCACCGTCTGCATATCTTGAAGAGCCGCCACTGCGATGCAGTGAGTCTTAACACTGAATAAAAGTGTTCGCAGTCAAGTCACGAACTATTTCTAAATGTTCTGCATAAGTTACAGCTTATGTATCCTTATTATCTACGATTGTAAGTAATGAATTATCTCAAACGGATACTGAAAATGGTACAAATGCTCAACGTTTCACTATCGCTTGATAGCTTCGTCAGGAGTAAAAATATATATTTTCACTCCTGACGAAGCTATCAAGCGATAGTTTACTCCTGACGAAACTATCAAGCGATAGTGAAACGTTGAGCATTTGTGTCATTTTCAGTGTCCATTTGAGGTAATTGATTACAAAATTTCACCGGACAAGAATCTTAATCTTAATTACGATTATATGGTTTGTCGAAATAAAACTTTCCCGCAAGAATTGCTTCTTGTAGTTGACGTATTAAAATGGGCAAATACAAAAAAAATACTTAGGCTAGGTGCATACTGCAAACTCCCAAAATTGGTGTAAATGAGCTTTTAGAATCAATCATAGAATTTGTTTTCCATTACCTTCAGTACTTCTTGCACATTGACCAGCACAGAAAGTCTGAAAGACGAATAAGGTAAAGAGCGTCTTTCACCTCTGCTAACATCGGCTTAATTCTCTCCTTATCTATTAATAAAATTTTTATATTAATGTCAAAATAATAATCAAACAATCTTCGATTTTTTTAATATCTACACTGTGTCCCCCGGATTGAGTTCGCGTTAGGTATAATGGCGCAAAAATTTTTGAATTCAGATTTCACGCTTTGTAGTTCAGATCTCCTTTGCGCGATTTTGGGTCAAATTTATTTAAAATGCCTTTCATTTAAAATTAGGGAGATATATTGCCACAAATGATGCTAAGGTGCATGGGTTAAATATTTCTTTATTTGTAATTATTGATACCATGTAGGTAAGGGGTAGAATGATTTGCTGACTTCAGCAGACAGGAATAATAAAACCTCGAGTGGCGAGTAAAGCGGGGAGTCCGTGCCCGATTGTCGTGGAAGAGTTACGTGGGGGGGATCGGAGGCCACCGAGGGTAAAGAGCTGATCCTGTCTGCTGAAGAGACGCAAGGAGGTGTTAGTTTAATAAAGGGTAAAACAGGTACGTACTTTTTATTTACTTTGTCGCCCTTAAGGTACCTCTGCTCTTAATTAGCGAGTGCTCCCTCTGAGCAACCCCCCAGCGACCCTTCAAAAAGGGAGGGTCGTGACAAGTGGTGGAGGCGCCTTAAGCGATCGATTTTTTTTTCTATTTTAATGCAAAAAATGTAATTTAACGATTTTGATTTAAAATGTTTTCTTTTATTCGTTTACATACCACATTTCAAGTACTAGCGGAAGAATAGATTTTTTTTCTTTATTTATTTTTGTTCTTGTAATAAATACCAAATAATTTCCAAATTTAATTAAAATGAATTTTAATATAAAATGCGATAATATTTTTGTTGTATATTTTTAATTACTTTAATTAAGTTTTAACAAAAAAATTTTTAATATGTAATTTAGCTATTATGTGGTAGTAAAAACTAAATAAATAAAATAGAATAAAATTATGTTATTTTATAAAATTTTAGTGATTTACACTGAGAAAATTCTTTTTTTAATGACAAAGTAAAGCGGATGGTGTTGAATTCTGAACCCGCGAACGCAACAGGAAATACGTGAAGTTACATTATTTGCATTTTATTATTAATACTTGCGCGTAATCAGATTCCGCTGAGATGCTTTTTTTTAATGCAACTAAGTAAAACGTGCTATACTTAATTTCAATTTTTTACGTAACAGTCATTAACTTTTAACATATGGATACACGACAGAAACCAAAAACACGATCACAAAGCAAAGAAGACGATAAAAATAAATTAACGCATTATGACATAGACATAAATTTAGAAAAAGATGTATTTTTTCCAAGCGCACGAAGCTCGCTATTACCGCGTTCGCCTATTCACACACCTCCCCCAAATGCAAGTGAATATTTAGACCCTACAATTCCTCCGACTTCGTCTGTAGTTGCCACAGTTAATTTACCAACTACAACCATATCTCTCCCAGAAAATATAAGCCGAACCCCAAAAATAAATAAATCTAAATGTATTTTAGATAATTCTAAAATACCCCCACCACCCCCTTTACCGATTTCTTCTATCGACAGTGTATTACCCCCCGAAATTGAATTTGATCGGGATAATAATTCTTCCAAAATGTTTGAGTCGCTTCGAATGAGAAACGATGACACTTATGATGAAGTATTAGAAACCACTCCTAGTTCTAACATTAAAAAAACCGGCACAATTCCTAAATCAACAAGATTTCAATTACCACCACATACAATTAGTGAATCTACGAGATGTCATAATCCGAGACCAAATAACAAATCAGCCAACGTTATAGAAAATCCAACTTTTATTTTAGAATCACAACAATCTCGCAATTTTTCTACAAATAATTCTAGAGGCAATAACACAATATCAATGTTACTTCAAAATCGAACTCCTACAACCCCAAAATATTTTTCACCGCCTATTTTCGATCCATTCGCTGACGACGCGGTACTTTTCTTAAAAAATTATAAATTAGCTGCTCAGTCAAATGCGTGGGACGATACGTTGCAATTATGTTACTTTGGTAATTCGTTACGAAACTCTGCCGCAGTATGGTTTCGCGAATTTGTTAAAAGATATCCAAATGCAGATTGAACATTTATGATAAAAGAATTCAAAAATAAATTTATTGGTCCAAGTTACGATACAGATATGGAAGCTAGGTTAATTTCGCGAAGACAGCAAACGGATGAACAATTAATAACGTACTATTATGACATTTTAGACTTATGTTATGAAGTTAATCCAAATATGACTGAGACAGACATTATTAAACGAGTTATTGCTGGATTACTACCTTACCATAGATATATGGTAAACTTAACTCGACCTTCAACGCTCAGGGAAATTGAAAATTTTATTGAATTTGTAGCTGAAACAGAACGAGAGGGTCACTCTTTTCAAACTGAGATACTGCCAAAAACGATAAGTAAATTGAAAGGTCCGATGTCGCAAAATTCGCAAACTTTACAAAATTCACAAATTTTACAAAATGCGCAAGTTCTGCAAAATGCAGAAATTTTACAAAATACTATAACAAACGTTGCAGAGCAATTGGTGAAGCAAATGAAATTAGAGTTTACTAATGCAAATTTTAATGAACATACAAAATATAAGCCCGCTTATAATTCAAATTTACCAAAACGAAATTACAATAACTCACAACACTATAAGCAAGATTATCAAAATTATCGCAGGAAAGAATTTAATCAAAAGCCAGCTTCATTTACTGGTAATTCAAATAGAATTTCAGATAATTTTTTCACACTACAGCAACGAAGTAGAACATTAAACGGCAGACCTATCTGTCACATATGTCATCGAGGTGGTCATACTGCTAATATTTGCTATCAAAACCAAAACAATTTTCAAAAAGTTAATCGGCCAACGCGTTACAATGAATTAATAAATAATCAAAATTCTGAATACTATAACAAAAATCAACGATATAATAATGCACGGGGAAACGGAAACGGACAGAATTTCTCAAGGCCTTAAATTCTGTCCAGCACAGCGATTTAAAAGGTAAGGGCCTATGTAATAATAATAATTTTGATAACAAGTATCATTGTAAAAATTCAACGTTTTATAATACACAGCCATCCACCGTATCGACGGTATTTTTAAAAGATACGAATATTCTTAAAATTACAGGAAAAATAAAAGATAAAAATGTAACTGCAATATTAGATACCGGTTCATCCTATAATTTAGTACGACCTTCTTTTGCCTATAAAATGTATCCTTTAAAAGAGGAAATAATTTTAAATACAATCAATAATTACCGAGTTTTTCCTATAGGTGTAACTGAAATTATAATCAACATACATGAAATAAACTATCCTATAAAAGCTTTAGTTGTAGATAATTTAGCACCACATATTATTTTAGGGTATCCTTTTTTAAAAGACAATGAGGCTAATATAAATTTTACCAATAATACTGTAACGTTTAAGAAAGACCAAAAAGAAATGTTTAAAAACAGCACGGACGTTGACTTAGAAAGAAAGACGATACCAAACAACGGAACTCAGCAGTATTCTAATATTGATGTAGGTCAGGATACTCGGCAGTTTTTAAAACAAAATGAAAATTTCTCTACTAATTTCGAAATTTCTTTAGCGGATTTTATTAAACACTTCCAATCAACTATAACGTGTTCAAATATTCAGGAGAAACAGGTGGATTTATTTAAGATATCCGAAGAATACAGTTTAGCTCATTGTGTAGCGCAGGATTTCCAAATGTCCGCGGGAATTGCAAAAATTTTTAAAGAAAAATTTAACAATGTATCACAACTTATTCATCAAAACCCTAAAGTGGGAGGTTTGGCTTATCTAAAAATCAATAACCGTTTTATATATTATTTAATTACAAAAAGCAAATCAAATGAAAAACCTACTTATGAAACAATTTTCAATAGCTTGTGTAGTTTGAAAAATCACATGACAATAAATGATGTAGATAAATTAGCAATACCAAAAATTGCTTGCGGGTTAGACGGATGTAATTGGGACATTATTAAAAATATGATCGCGTACGTATTCAAAAACTCGAATATCCATATTATGATATGTCATTTAAATAAAATAGCGAAAATAGAATCATTCAATACCGAACAAGATAAAAGTATTGATCTGTGGAAAATATTACCTGATCAAGAAATTGTAAATTAAATTTCGAATAACAAAATAATTAAAATTAAACTTTTAGAAGATGTAATTATTGAACAAAAATGTAATCTAAAATGTCAAGTTGAAATGAATGACTTAAACAAAAATGAAGTCGTAACATTTTACACTTTCTTTCCTAGAGCGGAATTTTTAAATAAAAATAAACTAGAATTGAATGATCCTTTTGAATCTCTAGGTAACCATCAAATAAATATTTTTAATTATGGAAATTTTGCATCTAAATTACGTAAAGGCATAGTATTGGGATATTTATATAAAACTGAAAAGGTCATAAATGATATTCCCTATAACCAAGAAAATTTTATGTTTAATAAAAATTTAGTCTGCAATATAATACAACAAGAACAAGACTTTCATATTAACGATGAATTATACGATAAAGAAAAAGAAATGTTAATAAAATTACTTAGAAATAACAACGACATTATGGCTTGGGATTCTTCAATGTTGGGATTAACACATTTAACTGAACACACAATTGACATTGGAAATAACACACCCGTTAAATCGCGTCCTTATAAAGTAAGTCTTAAAGAAAGAAACATCATTTCACAACAAATTCAAGAAATGTTAGAATTAGGTATAATCCGCCCTTCGGATAGTCAATTTGCAAGTCCGGTGGTACTAGTCAAAAAACCTGACAACACTTATCGTTTTTGTGTTGATTATAGGAAACTAAATTCAATTACAACCAAATTCGCTTATCCACTACCATTAATCGATGATATTTTAAATTTTCTCGGAGGTAATAATTATTTTACAACTTTAGATTTGAATAGCGGTTATTGGCAGTGTGCTATAAAAGAAGAAGATAAACATAAATCAGCTTTCATAACAAATGACGGACTATTTGAATTTAATAGACTTAGCTTTGGTCTCTGCAATGCCCCGGGAACTTTCCAAAGACTTACAGATACAGTATTTAAAGATCTAAAATGGAAAGAGGTCGCTATTTATTTAGATGATATAATAGTAGTAAGTAAAACTTTTAACGAACATTTAGACCGCCTGAATAAAGTTTTTCAATGTATCAGAAATGCAGGTCTAACTCTAAAACCCGTTAAATGTAAGTTTGCTTTTAAAAATATAAACATCCTAGGTTTTAATATTTCTGATAGGGGAATACAACCGGACAATCGCAAAGTTGAAGCGGTAACTTCATTTCCTGTTCCAAAAAAGGCTAGGGATGTACAAAGTTTCTTAGGTTTATGCAATTACTACAGAAGATTCATTCCTGCCTTTTCAATTGTAGCAAAACCTCTCTATAATGTTATTGGCCCCAAGTCCAAATTCATCTGGGAAACATCTCAAAAAGAAGCATTTCAAGCACTAAAGACTAAACTTGCAAGCCCTCCACTTTTACATTATTTCAATCCATCGGCAGACACGGAATTACATGTAGATGCCAGTGGTGTGGGGATTGGAGCCGTTCTGCTTCAAAGAGACCAAGTAACTAATAAATTGCATCCTTTGTCTTATATTTCTCGTACTCTAACTCCTTATGAGAAAAATTATACGATTAGTGAACTAGAATGTCTAGCCGCAGTTTGGGCAGTTGAATATTTTAGGTCATATCTTTGGGGCTTAAAAAATTTCATAATAGTAACTGATCACCATTCTCTATGTTGGCTTCAATCGTTGAAAACTCCTGGTAGTAGGCTAGTTAGATGGGCACTCAAGTTAATGGAATATTCATATCAAATTTTCCATAAAAAAGGATCTGCAAATACAGATGCAGATACTCTATCGAGATATCCCTGTACGGAAGCAACTGCACTCGATCAATCCAAAGCTTTGGAAGTTCCATCTTTTTTAGTTTCGACAACGGAATTAATCGATCTGCAATCAAAAGATGCACGAATACAAGAAATCATGGCAGCTATTAACGATAAACAATTTGGTGGTCCGGCTTTGCAAAGAGCAGCTAAAAATTTTGAAGTTATAAACAATATATTATACAAAATTCAACCAAACACAGACACCAGATTATTAGTAATTCCAACAGATATGCGTGCGGAAATTTTATACATTAATCACGATGAACCCATTAGTGGTCATTTAGGAATTTCTCGAACCTTAGACAAAATTAGAAGAAAGTACTATTGGGAAGGTATGAAACGCGATGTAGAAAAATATATTAAGGGATGTCCTGATTGCCAAATGCGTAAAGGATTAAATCAAAAACCTGCAGGATTATTAATCCAATTGAAGTAGGAAACCCTTTCGAAATGGTTGGTATAGATCTTCTAGGCCCTTTCCGAAAAAGTAATTCTGGCTGTACATTCATCGTTGTAGCGACAGATTATGCAACTAGGTGGGCGGAAGCTAAAGCTCTTCCGAACGGTAAAGCAGAAGCCGTTGCAAAATTTATCGTGCAACAGATCATTTGTCGACATGGGTCACCAAAAAAATTACTTAGTGATAGGGGAGCTGTCTTCATGTCACGTCTCGTAACGGACATGTTAAGATTACTTGGTACAGGAAGCAGTTTTACTACTGCTTACAAACCCTCAACAAACGGACTCACCGAACGGTTGAACAAAACACTGGCTGACATGTTGAGTAAATATTGCTCAACGTCTCAAAAGGATTGGGATGTCTTTCTCCCTCATTGCATTTTCGCATATAATACAACTCGTCAGGAAACTATCAAATGTAGCCCATTTTCTTTAGTTTATGGCAGAGAACCAGTTCTACCATCCGATGCGCAAATAAACCAGTTAATGACAACCGATTTTGCATTGCGTAATCAAAAAGCCATTATAAAATTAAGAGAGGAAGCTCGAAATAATATTATTAAACAACAACAGCTTGATAAAACACGATATGACGAAAAGCATCGTAATGTGACTTTTGAAGTAGGTGACAGAGTAAGACTCAAAATGTTCATCAGACAAGTAGGAAAGAGCGATAAGCTACAGCCTAAATATTTTGGTCCATATACTATAATCGAAAAACGAAATAATTTAAATTATGTTATCGAATCCGGAAAAGGAAAGAAAGCCAAACGAGATACAGTTCATGTTTCACGTTTAGCTCCTTATTACGAGCAATGGACGCCATAATTTTAGTAATTAAGCGCAATAATAAATAAGTACAATTTTATAACTATAATTTTAAGAGGTTTATAATTTAGAATTTTTATCATACGTTAGATTTTTTTTTTATTTCTCCAATTAGAAACTAGGGTGTATATATAAATAAATAATTGTTACAGGTATCGTAGGCAAGAAAATTAACATGGAATTATATTATATCTTGTATTTAATGTTTATCATATTTGGAAATGGGGAAGAAGTAAAAATTCCATTTAAAGTCGAATCGTTAGAAAAGTCTTCAGGAATTTTATTTGAAGATGTAGGTAACTTATATCTGACTAATACTTTTTGGAATATTATTACATACATAGATTTAGATTCGTACGATAATAAATTTGATCAACTGAAAAATATATTTAATGAAACCATAGAAATCTGCAATGAGCAATTATTAAAAGAAAATAAATTGTGTGGCAATTATATTAATTTAATTAACCAAATGATAAATCGAGTCACCTGGGAAAGAAATTTAATACCAAGCTTTATTGGTCATGTTCGAGTAAAAAGAGGGTATTTTGATATCGTTGGTAAAGCTTCAAAAGTTTTGTTTGGAACCTTAACTACGGAAGATGAAGAACATTTCAAGAATGCAATAGGAGCATTAGCAAAAAATGAAAACCGCATGAGTAAAATTTTAGCCAAACAAACTTCTGTCGTTAAGTCAACATTAGATTCCTTAAATAATACGATTGGACACTTTCAACATAATGAAAAAATTATTCTCGAAAATTTTCAAAAGTTAAAATTTATAGTAAACAATACTCTAACAGACATTGACTTCATTTATAGAATAGATAGACGGTTGAAGGATCATGTAGCTTTGCTAACTCTTTTAATTGATCAATATCAGTTAGAAACAACAAATCTTTTAAATGTATTGGTTGCCGCGAAGCAAGGAATTTTGCACCCATTATTAATTACTCCCACTACAATTATGGAACAATTAAATGCAATTATTAGCCATATTCCACCAGGACTAAAATTGCCATTTAATATTTTAGATTATGAGGACAATACACTTTTGTGGCATATTTTAAAAGTAAAGGTTTTTATTCTACAGTCAAAATTGAATTGTGCTATAAAAATTCCATTAGTTCATGTAAACCCTTATCTTTTATTTAAAACTACTACAGTTCCAATTAGAGTACATGATAATAACTTCATATTCATTAAAACTGAATTTCCATATTTAGTAATTAATGAACTACATAATAAATATTTTCATCTAGACGAAAATGAGTTTCAAAGTTGTTTTACTTTAAAAAACAGAAATCGCATTTTAGGTAATGAAAAGCCAATAATGTCTGATTTACAGCAATCATGCGAGGTTCAGTTATTACAACCGATAAAAAAATTACCTGATGTTTGTGAAAGACACATTGTTTATTTAAATAAAACAAAATTTATTCAGTCAGATATTTATAATTCTTGGATTTTCATTACACCCAACAGAGAAACTATTACTATTAATTGCAATAATAACCAAAGAATAGATTATGTTGAATTATGGGGCACCGGAAGAATTACACTATCTGAAGAGTGCAAAGGCTTTTCCAAAAACATAATTTTAAATCCGATTCGGTCCATTAACTTTTCAAAAAGTATTCAATATTCTCCCCGTTGGAAGTTTTTTCACTCCAATATGTCAGAAAAGAATTTAGTAAATCCATTAATTGCCGATCTTGATAAAATAAATTTTTATAAATTACAAGATTTAGTAAAAGGAAATAAATTAAAGGAAAATAGTAGAAATTTAGATGATGTCTTAAAAGATATTGACGATCTAGATTTAGATATTAATTTTAAAGAGAATACACATAAAGGGTTCATTACTATAGGTACAGTATTAACTGTAATTTCTATAATTATTATAATTTGGGTTTACTTAAAATTAAAAAGATTTTGCATAAAGAAGAGGACAAGAAAAGATTCTCGAGAAATTGTTGGTCTAAAGCAATATGATGAGGGAGTCTTTGTCTTGCCAGATGGGAGAAGTTGCAGAATTAATCTTAAAGCAGCTACATCTGAATTGAGTCTACATTAACTAGGACTGCAGCCTAGTAAGCTAGAATCGAAAGATGTAATGAAACTCCCTAGAAATAATTATATAAACACAAAGTAATGTGTGCAACAAATATAAATTACTAGTACTAAAAATAATCAAAGGGGTTAATTAATAATTATTAAATGTTATATTAATAGCACTTGAAAGAATTAAATGTGTTAATTATAAAATATTACAATAAATAAGTACATAAGTGGACACAAACAATGAGGTTGAAAAGAGTAAAGACTGAAATTTTCAACTGAAAAATTAATAATGAATTAAGTAATTAGTGTGCTCGAAAAAGTAAAAAATGAAATTTTCGATTACATTTGATACTAATTAGGTATTTAGTACGAGAGAAAATGAAATCAAATATAATCGTGTATTATGTTATACAACGTAATTACTATTACATATGTGGACTAATTATTTAAGAGTAATAACAAATAAGTATTGTACATGCTCGAAAAGAGTAAAAAATGAAATTTTCGATGACATAGAAATGTAAAAGAGGAAAAGAAAAAGAATTAAAGACTTATAAATGTGATTATATTGTCCAAAACGTATGTAAAGTATGATTATTGAAGTGCTCTATAAATTAAAATAGAACCCATAAGTAACCCAATGTATGAATACAAGTAAAATGTTTTACACATGTCAAAAAAAAATTACAAACATGAAAAGCTGATGTGACACATTTTAAATTAAACCTAAATTATAGTAGAAAAGGAATTCAATAGGTATAAGTAATAGAAAAAAAAATATATAAAATTCAATAAAATGTATTTTATTTAGTATTAATAATTATAGTAATTAAGTTTCGATATGATTTACTCTTGCTTTTGTTTTAATTTTGCATGGACGGTACGGAGACGGACGGAGTAACAGTGGAAAGGGACTCACTAACTCGACCTGTCTCAAAGAAACGTGTGCTGTTGGAGCCTAGCCAAATCCAGCCCACACCACATCCCTGGACAATCAACCATAATTTTGGAAAACTCCAACTAACATCAAAAATGGATCATGGATGTCAATAGAGCTGCGTCTGAATTGAATAGGACGTGCAAAGCCCATGTTCCTGCTAACGCAATTTGTCAAAGGTTGCGGAAGACTTCAAGAATACTTCTACATACATCAGTGAGCCTAATTCAACTAACAATACATCTTGGAGAGGCCACTGAGCAGAAACCCGTTAGCAACTAGCAACTAGCAACACATCTTAATGAAAACTTATCTACAACCAACAATGGAGGAGGAAAATTTGGAGAATATTAAGTGATGGATTGTCCTGCGACGAACTTAAATGAATTCCCTTTTCACAAACTACCAAAGTGCCCGTCCGAACTCTCAACTAATAAACTGTGTGGTCCTGTGCAAAAATTAACTTTACTTATATGTATACTAATGCGTTTATTTCAATCATATAATGTTATATATTTTATAGTGTTTAATTTAGGTTTTAAGCAATTATTTTGTATGAATAGACCTAAGTATCATTTGTGGCTACTCGACCATTCCCTATATTTAAAAAAAAAAAAAAAAGATTAAAACTTGATTCTTACAAAACGGTCAGGAGACGTTTTTTCTCGAAAGGGGGGGGAAATGCCACAAATGATGCTAAGGTGCATGGGTTAAATATTTCTTTATTTGTAATTATTGATACCATGTAGGTAAGGGGTAGAATGATTTGCTGACTTCAGCAGACAGGAGTAATAAAACCTCGAGTGGCGAGTAAAGCGGGGAGTCCGTGCCCGATTGTCGTGGAAGAGTTACGTGGGGGGGATCGGAGGCCACCGAGGGTAAAGAGCTGATCCTGTCTGCTGAAGAGACGCAAGGAGGTGTTAGTTTAATAAAGGGTAAAACAGGTACGTACTTTTTATTTACTTTGTCGCCCTTAAGGTACCTCTGCTCTTAATTAGCGAGTGCTCCCTCTGAGCAACCCCCCAGCGACCCTTCAAAAAGGGAGGGTCGTGACAATATCAAATTTCAACATCCTTGGAAGAAAAATAGAATTACCGAAAATTACTAATTAAAAATATTTCGGTCGAGTTACAAAACGTTCACGCTATTTATTGATAAAAAAAAGTTGAGTTATATTATAATGTGGGTGGATCATTATTTCAATAGTCATATTTTATTTGTTTTTTGGTCAATAAGAGGATGATGCTAACGTCTTATAACTGCTGAAATATTTATAAGTGATTTTCCTTAATTATATTTTTCTATCAATTAGAAATGAAAATTAATCAATAAACAAACATTACTAACAAAAATTTATTGACATAAAAAATATCTAAGTTCATAAAAAATTCTATCAATATTTCAGTTGAAAAGTTAGTTACATATACTAGAAACAAATTTCATCGCCCATACAATAAATTATAGTAAGTGTTTTGTATTTCTTCAATTTAATTCTTGAATGCAAGCAAAATTTAATTACAAAGAAAACTGACAAGAGATCCTAGTTTCGTCTCTATTTTTAAACATTTTAAGCATTTTCATCTTCTTTTAATCCTACTGAAGCCCAAAAACTTAACGGAGCAATTTTCTTCGAGCTTTTTGCGATTATATCATCTGGGCCCTTCACCAGTACGTAATCGAAAATTTCCGAGTCATTTACCGGTTGCCAATTTGCGTCACCAAGTAATACGTCCCTTAAAAAAAACAAAAGCAATTACTGGTTAGTTGTTTCAACTTTAAAAACGTTTACCCTGTTTTAGCAAAGTTTACTAACATATCTACCAATCGGTCTTTCATTTTTCTTTCATCATCTGACAGCTCAGATGGCCACGCTGGAAGGTCATAATAATATTTACCATCTGAACCATGAGGAACACCTAAAAATTAAAGTTGGAAATATATATACATCTTTAGTACGTAGTAGATTTACCAAGGATAGTGTCAGAACCTGTGAAGACTTTATTTATTGCAACTAGATCACCGCCATAACCCATTAACAAATAATGAATAGGTGAAAGAAATACTTTGGATTGTAGTTTGGCCGCTTTCACAGAACCAAAAAATAATATCTGTCAGTGCACAACTAGGAATTAATTTTGAATAAAATTACCCCAGAAAAGCACACACATAAATACATACCTTAACAAAATTTTTGAAATTTTCATTAGTAATTGGTTCGTTTTCTAAATAATGCTTCTTCAGAATCTTATTTATTCGATGTTTCTTCTCATCAGGAATGTGATAGTAGTCCAATATTAAAGGGAAAAGCTTCTCCCAATCTTTATTCAACCTGACTTGTTGATTGTAAAAAACTAAAAATAATCTAATTCATCAAAATGATAAAATCATAACTTGTACCACACACATCTTGCTGGAAAAATGCCTTCATCCGTGGTCATCGATATTATAAGTGGCAAATCATTAGTAATATTGGTTTTCAGTTGGACATAAGGAGGTACGTGCATGAAGGCCGAGTCTGAAACAGGTTCGATGACGGGCGCAAATGGAACAAGGGGTAACATCGTGTCAACATAAAAGTGTTTAATTGCTTCTGCTATTTGCAAAGCCGATCTTTCCCTTAAGGATTCCACAGCGATGCGAACAGTTTCGTTGTAGCATCCTACCAAATTTGATAGTTTCTTGAAATTCTCATAAGGTTGTTTCTGTAAAGCTCAAGGATTAAGTGCTACTCCACTTTGAGCAACGCCCCTATGGAAAAGTCCTAGGAAAAAATTTAATTTGCATTAAAAATTTAAGGGCTTTCTAAAATTTTTTGGGAGGTAAAAGTAAGGTAAAGTTAATTATGTGTAGAATATACCAGTACCTGTAGACATTGGAGAGAAATAATACACTAGCACCATCAGCAGACGAGCCTGTAATGGTCACAGAATCTGGATTTCCCCCGAAAGCGGCGATATTATTTTTAACCCATTGAAACGCGAAGCTTTGGTCTTTTAATCTGAAGTTTCCAGTAACGTGAGAGTACTCAAGAATCCTAAATTTCATCTAATTAAAAATAATTTAAAAATTGTTCTCGTTTTACCGAAAGGACCGACGCGATAGTTGGCAGTAACGTAAACTACATCTCTATCCATCAAATGTTTAGGATCGGAAAAAGAAGTGGAACTTCCACCCATAAATCCACCTCCATGAATATGAACGATAACATTGAGTCGTTCTTGTGGATTTATTTTTCGTCCTGGTACATAGACATTTAAATACAAACAGTCTTCTTGTCCTACAGGTAGAAGCAAGCAATTGAAGAGAGTAGATCTACTAATTGTTATAAAATTATTTACCAGTAACAGAGCTATCAAGAAATCTATGTTGAAAGCAGGTATACTTGGTATTTGCAAAAAGTGTTCCTGACCAGGGCTGCACAGTTTTTGGCTCCTGAAGTATAATTAATTAATTAATTAAATTATTAAAAATTATTATTTACTCTGGTAAACAAATCTTTTTTTAATCCTATTACAATACGTACTGCATATACAAGGAAGGGCAGCAGTATGGAACCGGTTTAATATTTCAAAAACTGTTTGACGTTTGAGTCAATTAGACATAGGTACATTATTAATTTATATCACCTGTTTATATCGCTTTATTTTTTGAGACCCAAGGGCAACTTGTGGGTTTTTTTAAATGGCAACCTCCTATTTTTTTAATTTAGTAGTTCATTTTATTATCTAAATGGCCATATAAAATTGTTGATACATTACATAAGAAAATTTTTAAGAGAATGATAGTTGAATGTAACAAAATTAAATTAATGCCTTTACAATAAGTCTGTCAAAATTCAATTTCACGAAGGCAACACTTTAGACTCGGCGGAAATTAAATGTCCTGATTCGAAATTTCCATTTATCAAAAACTCAGTTTCTAGGACTATAATTGCAAGGATAAAATTTTTTGGCTCCGGACAAGCATATATTATTGTATGGCTATGGATTTTTTCTTTTGCAATATTATTAACGACTTGATACCTTCATTAGACCAAGAGCATATTGTTTCACACGTGAACTAGAAGAAAATTAAAGAAGTAATTTAATAGAAACAAGTACAAAATACCAAGTCTGCGGTTTTTTAATGAGCAGGGTACATTAATTTTATATTTCTATAGACTTCTTTATTCGATGATGATGATACCAATAGGTAGAAAGAAGTATCCACTATCGAAAAACATTACCAGAGAAATCATTTTCATATTAAAAGTTTCGGAACAAAATAGAGGAAGACAGAGAAAATTAAAAAGAAAATTATTATATTTATTTGCTATTATTACCTAATACATTAGAATGTTCTTTCTTTCAAAATGTGACATGATAGAAGCAATTTCTTTTGGAAGTTGCCTTTTTTTAAATAAAAAAAATTAAAAATGTATACAATAAAGCAGTAATAGATCATAATAAATAGAAAATATTTTAAAAATGTAAAACTTGTGGACTAATATTACCTTAAACCTTCGTTTTCCAATAGGAGGTTCTGCAAATGGGATACCTTCGAAAGCTATGAAGGTTTGTCCATTTGTTGACTTTTGAAAGGTTCCTTCAACTAACCCATCGTTGATTTTTACGAGGGACTCTTCTTCGGCCTGAATAACTGCGATAAAACTTTATATCATATCTAAATTCAGAATTGTATTTTTTTCTTTTCAATTGTACCAATTCCGTTTGTGGATTATTAACTTGCAAAGGACAACAGAAATACGCAAAAAGTGTTTGACAAAAGAATACTTATTCATTTAATATGAAGTTCTGTATTGATTTGCTTATACAATTTGAAAATACTAACGCAAAAGTTTGGACACAAAAAGAATGCAGGTGAATCGAATCATTATAATCGTTGCGTGATACCGCTTACTAGTAAAATGTAATCTCATTGAACTGAATAGTATAAATAATGTATCGTTTATCTAAAACCTCATTCAGTGATAATTCGAGGTTGTTCCAAATATGTATTATTGTAAGTCATTTTCCATAATGCTGAGTAATCTATTCAAAATTAATATTACGAAGCGTTTTAAACCTTATCTTTATTCGATAAAAATCAATTTTTATTCGTACATTAAGGACTTTCAACACTTCTTTGACAATAATTACATAACATCAACTAATAATATATAACATCAACTAACAAATAGGTCTCTCCAAGGTTTGAAGAATTTGTGACTGTATTGTTAAACAATCCTTCAAATTTCTATTTTGAATGATTTTAGCTTAATCTAAGCAATAATAGGTCATAAAGAATTAAAGGAAAAGGGCAATGATAATAAAAATGTAAAATAACCACAAACTAGTGCTATTTTTTTCTCTTTTCCACTTAATTCCTCAAGCTCACAGAGTTTGCCGGGAAGGGGTGTATCTGACATAGACCCCATATGCACCAGAAGGAGATTCGAACCCACACCTAATAATTACCCCGCCAAGCGTCAAGTCCGTTGCTAGCGAAGCAACTTGGCTATTCAACCACTGGCTAATTACAGTATACTATTGTGGTCAAAAAAGAAGTACACACTTTTTTGATGTAAATTTAATATTACTAAAACATTTGCTTGGTTGTAATTAAAGTCCCTAGATACATAGATAAAGTACCGCAATTATCGCCATTTTCAATCAAAATAAACGTGCCAAATTGCAGCTTTGACGCCCGCCTCGTTACTTACACCCTGAGGTATTCTAGATAATCGAACTTCCTTTTCGAATCGATTTTTACAATCTTTAATGCTACAGGTTGGGATTTTTAATTAATATAAGATCAAAAATTTAAATCCGTGACTTAAATAAAACCTGTGAGCGAGACTTGTAAAGCATAATATACGAACCTTGACCTGTGAGGGCGTTTAAAATTGCGTTTCCAAGATTTCACGCGCTTATCCGCCATTTTGAATCAAATTTAAATTTACATTGACTTTGCAGTATTTACTGACTTTACCTGTAATTATGAACTGATACTTACGGATGACAAACAATAATTAATAAAAATCAGTCATTATTTGACTGAAAATCAAGTTTCTGTTTGATTTATTGATCCATTACAGTGTTTTCATTACCAATAAACTAGAGAAAAGCTGTATAGCTTTATTAGTCAAATAATTATTAGCTGTCACAAAACCTAACAGTATGTTAAAAGTTTTCTTAATTTTTGTAATAAAAAAGTAATATCAATAATAATTTTGTTTGTTTTCTGGAACTCAGATTTCTTTGATCATTAAGCCTTTTTACATCTTCTTTCAACTCTAATGAGATTCAGAAACTTAACGAAGCAATTTTCTTCGAACTTTACGCGATTATATTACGTGGACCCTTTACAAGCACGTAATCGAAATTTTTTTAATCACTTACCGGTCTCCAATCAACATCGTTATATGACACTTTCCTTTAAAAAATAACAATTACTGGATAGTTATTAGAAATTTAAAAACGTTTATCCTATTTTAGCAAAGTTTACTAGCATATCTATCAATTGATACTTCATTTTTCTTTCATTTCTCAGGAATTTAGATGGACATGTTGGAACATTATAATAAAACTTACCATTTGCACCATATGGTGTTTCTTTCACCATGAAATAACTAGTAAGGCTAACGTTTGAAATGTTGAAAATTTTATTCATTTCCATGACATTATCACAGGACAGGATAGAATTGGCAGCAGAGGTATTGATCTAGAAGATGTGGCCTCTTTCCGTTTTTCTTTATTTAGTGTTGGTAGACTATATATTCCAGCTACCATTAACGAATAATTTTTAGCCTTTATACTTATAGATATAGCTTGTATTACTTCGGTTTCGTATTTTGTTTTTTCGTAATGATGAATATTTTCCTTAATTATTATAACAACACTTCCTCCTTTAGCATAATTTTTGGGGTGAACCGTATGATATACTTTATTTCCTTTGAATTTAATATAAGACTGCTTGAAAAGCGTTTTGGAGATGAGATACACGTCTACTTTTTCTGTATCTAGGACTTCCTGAGGCTCACGGTGAGTCCGTTGGCATTTCACGTTAGTATTCCAAATGTACCGTTCATTGTTTATTTAGTTTCAGGTATAACTTCTTTGGCTCTGTATTCCACTCTTTTTAGTCGCTTATCGAGCATGGTAATGAGCATTTCTTTCTTTAGTTTTTCCAAGATAATTTGTAGTGTTTGCATAATGTCGTCGTTTTCTAGATTGTCAGAGCTGCCACTTGTCCATATGTTCTCTTTTTCCTTTTCTGAGAAGGAATATTGTTCTTCCGTGTCTCTTTTGGGCTTTTGTACCTTTTTATGATTTTGTTTTCAATTTCTTGTAGTTCTTTGGCTACTTCTGTAGTTTGCGAGATGTTCCTTATCACAATATACGCATTTCGGCTTGATTTCGTCAGGTTTTCTACAATATATAATATGATATTTTCCTGCGCATTTGATCCATTCTGTCCTTTTGTCTGATACTGATACTGCTTAAATTGGTATCAGCTTAAATTTATCTATTTCTACTTTGCTACCCAAGATATTATTAATTTCGAATATTTTAGCTATGTTTTCATCAGCACTGAACGACAAAATGAACATAACTTGAGGTTCTTTACTTCTCTGTTTTAGTTTATTCATAGCGTTCTCTGCTTTAAACCATTTTGTTTCTAGGTCCTTAATTATTTTGTCAGGCTTATAAGAGCAGACCGATCGTGACCCAGATTGGTTTGCTTTGCTTATTTTCGTAGTTGTCGAGGTAGAGTGAAGAAAATATCAATTCTTTTTTTATTATTTTTAACTCTTAATTACGGTTATTTACTCATTATTTCGAGTTAGTGTCCCAGCTCTTTCATTTGTTGCTGCATGTTTGCTGTTATAATATTTAATTGATTTCTTTCATTGATGGCTTTTTGTCTCTCATTATAGTACATATATTAACTGTTCGTTTTGAGAATGTTCTCTTGAAACAACTTAATTCTTCCGTCGCGTTGCTGCTCCATAAAGTAACAGGGATAGAACACTGAATCTTTTTTTATTCAATGGGTTTTCGATATAGTTTTACAGTAAAAATAAAAAAAAAGTTGTACCCTTGTAGGTTTTTTTCTGAGATAAAAGACAAAACTAACGAAAAAAGGTTGCATTTTCGTTAATTTTTTGAGAAACTCTGATAATTGAATAACAATAGATTTTGCTAATAACAATCTTTCACTAATAGCAATCTTAGCACTGAATTAAAGCGTCCGTACTCAAGTCATGAAGTATTTCTAAGTATGCTGCATGAGTTACAGTTTTTGCATCCTCATTATCCACATAATTATAAAATAAAACAAAACTATTGCGCAAGAATTGATTTTTATGGTTGACATAATAAAATGGATAAATATCACAAAAATACTTACGCTAGATGATGACATTTCTGTAAATTCCGACAGTCCTTTAATTCACTCCGCATCTATTAATAAAATATTTTAATATGAAAGTAATAATCAAACGATATTTTTAATTTCTATAATTAAACAATATTTTTCAATTATCTTTCATAGTTGAATTTCTGTTTCGATCGAAATTTCTTAACGTAAGCAGAAATTGTTAATGATTCACTAATGGGCTTATCATGTAAGGATTTATAACTAAAACGTAAATTAATCAATAAACAAATATTACGAACAAAATTTCATTGACATAAAAAATATATAAGGTTATAAAAATGCTATCAACATTTCAGTTTAAAAATTAGTTTCACACACCAGAAACAAATTTCATTTCTCACCCACATAATAATTACAGTATTTTTAAGTACTTTAAATTCTATTTAATTTTAATTGCATTTTCGTCTTCTTTTAATCCTACTGAAGCCCAAAAATTTATTATCGGAGCAATTTTCTCCGAGCTTTTTGGGATTATCTCATCTGGGCCCTTCACCAATACGTAATCGAAACTTTCCGAGTCACTCACCGGTAGCCAATTTGTATTACCAAGTGATACATCCCTTCAAAAAATAATGGAAACAATTACTGGATAGTTGTTTCATCTTTAAAAACGGTTACCCTGTTCTAGCGAAATTTACTATCATATCAATCAATTGATCTTTCATTTTTCTTTCATCATCTGAGAGCTCAGATGGCCACCCTGGAAGGTCGTAATAAAATTTCCCATCTGCTCCATGAGGAACACCTAAAAATCCAAGATGGCATTATACACATATGTATATAATATGTAGTAGACTTACCAAGGATAATGTCAGAACCGGTATAGAGTTTATTTATAGCTACAAGATCACCGCCATACCCCATTAACAAATAATAAATAGGTGAAAGAGATACTTTTGATTGCAGTGTGGCAGCTTTCACAGAACCAACGAAGAAATATCTGTCAGTGCACAACTAGACATTAATTTTGAATAAAATTACGTCAGAAAAGTATATCCATACTTACTTTAATAAAATTTTTGAAATTTTCTTTAGTAATTGGTTCATTTTCCAAGTAATGTTCCTTAAGAATGTTATTTATTCGTTGTTTCTCCTCATCAGGAAAGTGATAGTAGTCCAACATTAAGGGGAAAAGAGTTTCCCAATCTTTATTCAATCTATCTTGTTGATTGTAAAAAACTGAAAATAATTTCCCAAAAGCAATAAAACAATAGCCTATACTAAATACGTCCTGCTGGTAAAATGCCTTCATCTATGGTCATCGACATTATAAGCGGCAAATCATTAGTAATATTGGTTATCAATTGGACATAAGGAGATACGTGCATGAAGGCCGACTCTGAAATAGGTTCGATCACGGGGGCAAATGGAACAATGGGCAATATCGTGTCAACATAAAAGTATTTAATTGCGTCCGTTATTTGCGAGGCCGGTCTTTCCCTTAAACATTCCACAGCGATGCGAACATTTTCGTTGTAACATCCTACCAAGTTTGATAGTTTCTTGAAATTCTCGTAAGGCTGTTTCTGTAAAGCCCAAGGATTCAGTGCTACTCCACTTTGAGCAATACCCCTATGGAAAAGACCTAGGAAAAAATATCTCTCGGTATAGAAACATTTCATTACATTTGTGTAAGGGTTTTCTAATTTTTTTGTGAGATTGAGGTAAAGATAATTATATGTAGAATATACCAGTACCTGTGGACAACGGAGAAAAATAGTGTAGGTGTACACTGGCTCCACCAGCAGATAACCCTGTGATGGTGACAGAATCAGGATTTCCGCCGAAAACAGCGATATTATTTTTAATCCACTGAAGCGCGAAGCTTTGGTCTTTTAATCCGAAGTTTCCAGTAAGGTGAGAGTCTTCGGTGCTCAAAAAACCTAAACTCGTGTTATTAAATAATCAATTAACAAAAATTGTTCTCGTTTTACCGAAAGGACCGACTCGATAATTGGCAGTGACGTAAACTACATCTCTGTCCATCAAATGTCTGGGGTCGGTAGAGGAAGTGGAACTGCCACCCATAAATCCACTACCATGGATATGAACAACAACATCGAATCGTTCTTGTGGATTTATTTTTTGCCGTGGCACATACACATTTAAATACAAACAATCTTCTTGTCCTACTGATAGAAGCAAACAGTTGAAGAAAACGTAATCATTTCTACACATATTTATAATAGTAACATAACGAAAGCTGTAAATAGCATATTATGCACACATAGAAAAGTTGCGCACGAGCTTCGCGGTAATGAGTTCAAGTAATTCCACAAGTGCGTAACTGCTTTACAGTTCGAGTTTTATACTATAATTTATCTACGACCACACAAGTTAGGTGCAATGTTCTCGCTGTATGATTTTGTGACTTTACGCGACGTTTGTAAATACCCGCTTACTTAGTTTATGAGTTGTACGTAATTCGTCATTTACAGTAGTGATCGTAGATAAACATATTTACCTGCAATAGATTTATCAAGAATTCCATACTGAAAGCAGGTATACTTAGTATTTGCAAAAAGTGTTCCGAGCCAAGGTTTTACAGTTTGTGGCTCCTGAAACATCATTTATTAATAAATTAAATTTAAAAAATTCACTAATTATGCTAGTGAACAAAGTTTTTAATATCCTATTACGTGTACTGCATATACAGGCTGTTTTTGAATAGACCGACAAAGGAAAAATTGTAAAAGAATTCACATCACAGAAAATGGGAAAAATATTAGAAAAAATTAATGTATTTTAGTTTTCCAGAAATAATTATTATAATTATAACAGTGTTTTATAGTTTTATGATTACTATGGCCGACGTGGCGTCACACGCCTGATGTGAACTTGACCTATAAATGGAATTGACATTATCAGCTGAAATATGAACTCCAAAATATTTACTTGACAAATTATTTGAAGTAAATTATTTCTAACAAATTGTATAAAATAAGGATAATAATGGCCCCAATGATAGATAAACAAATGAATCACTACATCACAAAAACAACTCAAATCTCTGCCTTAAGAATTCTTAGTATTTTTCCTTAAGTTCGATTTAAAATGTATAAAAGAATAGTTAAAATAAATAGAAAATATAAAGAAGTTTTAAAACTTATGGTCAAATGTTACCTACCTTAAATCTTCGTTTTCCAATAGGTGGTTCCGCAAAAGGGATACCTTCGAAAGCTATGAAAGTCTGTCCATTTGTTGACTTTTGAAAGGTTCCTTTAACTAATCCATCGTTGATTTTTACGAGGGGCTCTTCTTCGCCGTGAATAACTGCGAAAGATATTTATATTATGTATATATATAGAAATATTATTTCTAATGGGTCCATAATCTCTGTAGATTATTAACTTATAAAGAAAAGTAACAACAAAAAGTTACAGTAAAACGACTTTAATAAAACTATATTTATTTTATATGAAATACTGTATCGATTCGCTAATATTTGAAAATGAATTAAATTAAATAAATTACTTACGCAAAATTTTGAACGCGAAAAGTATGCAGATGAATCGAATCATTTAGACTCGTTGCAATAATACTCACTAGTAAAATGTGATCTTATTGAACGAATGATATAAATAATGTAATCGTTTATCTAAAAGCTGATTCAGTGATAATTCAAGGTTGTTCCAAATATGTATTATTGTAAGTTATTTTCCATAATGCCGAGTAATCTATTCAAAATTGGCGCATTAATATTACAAAGCGTTTTTAACTTTATCTTTATTCGATAATTTCATAAAAATCAATTTCAATTCGCACTTTAAGGAGTCAATATTTTTTGTTCCAGAAACACATTACATTTTGAAACGAACTCAAAATATTTATCTCAATTTAAATACGAGTACATGTATTTAAATGTAAATTATTTATTTTGTTTTCTTTTGTAATGTTTAGAGAATTTGAGCTTAAGTTATAAGTAAAGTCTCCACCAAATAGGTCCGAATGCATAGGCGCCTCGATCGAGCGTGAGAGCGATCGAACTACGGAGTTGCAAGCACTATTTCTGCGATATAGAGAGAATATTTTGATCACCTTTGTCACATTTTACTTTATTTGCTGTATTTTTGAAAACACGAAAATTCGATTAAATAAAACACGTTACATTTATGTACCATGTAAACGGCACTGGATACTTGGCCAGTCGACCGATTGAGGTTTATAGCACATCGGCGCCAGCAATGAATAATATACACGGTGACTGTGATAGATGGTGACACATTTGATCCATAATAGTCAATCCAAAATTAAATCACACTCAGTTTTCTACTTACAACTAGTCTCCAAATAAAAGTTCCGTTTGCCTGCCCAGTTGTACAGGGTGACTGTGATAGTCGTGCAAAGCTTGAAACCTGTAATATATCACTATAAATGGTAATAATTAAACTCATGTGTAAGTTAATAGTTTTCGAGAAAATCACAGATAATTTTTTTTCTGAAACTGTTTGAGAACCATTGGCCTCAAATTTTTTCACAAAAAAAATTGGTGGACATAGAAACATGAAAAAAAAAACAACTCAGTATGAATTATAATGAAATTATAGACATGTTTGCTGAAAATAAATCTATAGAAGTAGTTACTACCAGTTATTTTTTTTATTTTTTGTTTAAAAAATATGCTTGGTGTTTCAATGGACGGCAAAAGCAAGAGAAATTATTGAAATAATAAAGAGAAAAAATCTTTTCTTAAATATTCAAGTTATTGTTTGATGATTTGATTGATTATTAGTATAATTGACACATTTTTAAGAAATTTAATTATCTTGTTTGGTAACTTTTAAAAAGGATCACTAATTAGACTTTGAAGAAAAAAAATCTCACAAAAATTCCTATGTAATTTTTGTGTGATTTTTTTACTTTGAACAGTGATTTCAAAAATATATATGTTATGTTATAATTACGTGAAAATTTATATGAAAATATTTTTATTTGTGTTTTGTAAGGAAAAAGTTTTTTGTAATTTGGCAATTTATTTTTTAAAACAGCATGTATTTAATTTTTTAAGTTATTTTTTATACCTTTATTTGATTATTTTATACCTGTGTGTCTTTCTATATACCACACCGGACAAAAGTAAAGCAACCGATCCTTATTTTCATTCGGTTTCTTTTTAATACATTTATTTTCTGTCTAGCCAACTTATCTAAGGAATTTTGAATGCAAATACAGAAACAAGTTATTATAGAAGCTTTTGTTTGATATTTAAATTGATTTTTTTTTAATTTTTTACTTGCGACAAAAGTTAAACAACAAAATTTATAATTGGCTCTAGAACAAGGTACTAACGAAAATGACAATTGTAAACGACAGTAGACAATTAAATACGTTAATGAACAATGCCAACCGGTATTTCGACGTCGAAGCAGCTAAAGAACGAGTAGTAGACGTTTCTTTCAATGGAGAACGCCAAGCAACTATTAGCAGACATTTTGCTACACCTCGGAAAATATGGACAGACGCATTAAATAAATCTCCTAAAGCGACCCCTGGAAATCTGCTTTAAGAATAAAAGGTGAAATATTTTATTTAAATGTAAGTACTCTAAGCATAGAGCGAAAACTTGTTGAAGCAAATGTGTTTGGAAGATGCCCAACCAAAAAACTACTTATGTCTAAAATAAATCAAGCCTCAAGATTAGAATTTGTCAGAAAGCATGTTCAGTGGACTCGTGAAGACTGATATAAAGTTTTATTTAGTGACGAATCAAAGTTCAAAATGTTTAAATCTGATGGAGTACGTTGGATAAAACGTCCTAAAAATGAAAGATTTAATTCCAAGTACATCATAGTTCCCACTCTTAAGCATGGTGGAAAAAGCGTTATATTGCGGGGTTGTTTTTCAAAACGTGGTGAAGGACCGTTACACTTCATAGAAGGTAATATGGATCGTTTCTATTATAGGCACATTTAAGTGAAACAATGCTACCTTATGCAGAATGGAATATGCTATTAAGATTTATATTCCAACAAGATAATGACCCTAAACATTCCTCACTACTGGTAAAAGAATGGTTTCAAGAAAATCATATTCATGAAGTGGCAGTCGCAATCTCCAGTTCTGAATTCAATAGAGCAACTACGGGAGGAAGTAGAGAGTTGAAGTAGAAGCCAAAACTTTTCTAATAAACATGAATTAGAAATTAGAATACGAAGAGAGTGTGAAGAAATGCCGCAAAGTATTATCGACAATTTAATAGATTCTATGGCAAGATGTAAAAAGTAAAGGTGGTCCAAGAAAACATTAAATAAACTAATGGTAGTTTCGTGTTAATTATATTTTTTTTATAAAACATTGTCTTCAGACACTGTACACAGTGGGCCAAATTCGACGCTTCTAATAGGAAACACCTATTTTTAGAAAAGTTAGACAAAAACTGACCTCAGTCCCTGGAGTTAGATTTTTAAGACAAAATTAATGGTGAAGACCGCATTTCGATATCTTGTACCGCTTAGAAATTCTTGTACCGCTTAGAAATTCTTGTACCGCTTAGAAATTCTAGATTTCTAAAAACCTTTATAACTTTTCGTTTATAAAAATTTTTAATTTCTATAAAAACTTCTTTAAAATACTTTTTCATGCAGAATTCATTGCTCCAAATTATTTTTTTCCCGAGTGCTCAATATTTGAGATATGAGCAAGAACTTTGATTTTTTATATGGAACAACCTATATATTTTTACATTTTTGGAAAGAGCATAAAGTTCTCTTTACAAAAATATAAAATACTTAATATTTTATTCGAAAGATTTTTGAGACTTTGACCTTTTATGTTTTAATTAAATTTTGATGATTATTGCAGCATTCAAGTAGACTGTGGATGATGATAGCTAAATATTTTTTAAAAGATTCGATGACCCAATAAAAATATTACTTTATTTTTAAGAAATATAACGAAGTTATAACGAATAAACACTAATGTAATCAAAATTGCACAAAAATTACATAAAGTATCAAATTGTTGGCCATTTTGTATTAAACATAAACGATTTTGTTTTGAAATGGTTTGAACTGACATTAGTGGTTTAGAAATAATAAATCGAAAAACTAAATATAAAACAAAATAGATTGTATCCGTAGAGACGTATTTCTGCAGGTATACGCTTTCATCTTCAGTACACACACACACATACTTACAAGTTAAAGACACTTCATGAAGTTTTGAGTTGGTATATATATTATAACATGTCGTATTTCTCGTATTTTTCGTACATGTTTAATTATCTCCGTAAGTCTACTTTATAGAGATAGTAAAATTCAAGAGAAATGCAAGTACTGTTTGAGATTGTATCAAATTTTGACAGCGGCCTACTAGGATGTTGCAAAACATATATATGTATATATATATATAGGTTGTTCCATATAAAAAATCAAAGTTCTTGCTAATATCTCAAATATTGAACACTTTAGAAAAAAATAATTTGGAGCAATGAGTTCTGCATGAAAAAGTGTCATAAAGAAGTTTTTACAGAAATCAAAAATTTTCATAAACAAAAATGATATAAAGGTTTTTAGAAATCGTAGAATTTTGAAAAACATCCCGTAGCTCCTAAGTGGTACAAAATATCGAAATGCGGTCTTCACCATTAATTATGTCTTAAAAATAGAGGTCAGTTTTGTCTAACTCTTCTAAAAATAGGTGTTTCCTATTAAAAGTGTCGAATTTGGCCCAACCTGTACGTTATTGGTTACACTTAATATTGTCTGAATGCATCAGTTCTACAAGAAAAATATTAATACTTGCACTTAAACTATTGCAATTTTTCACTTTTGAGAAATTCTACTTTTCCACCAAATTTTAAATGATCAACTACATGTGGTTATGTTGTTTTTTATTTTAATTGATGCACGAACTGATTCTAGAAATTTTTTTTTCGTAAAAGTCAGTAATAAACATTTTTAAATCTAAAATTTGAATTTCGACAAATTTGAACATTTTTGAGAAAGAGTTTTGCCACATGCGCTAACTTGTCTAGTTATGGGCCTGTCGAATTAGGAGTTAGTAAAAAATTTTACAAAGGAGAGAAAAATTAAATTTTAATTTTGTGTCCTATAAATGATTGATTTTTCATTAATTCGAATTAAAAAAATGTAACAATTTGTGAAAAAAGTGGTGCCCAATAAATTTTACCCAGGGCACAAAATGACCTCGCGCCGATGACGAATACCGTTTTATACCACAGATTAATATTATATGAGAACAGAATGTCTTTATTCGGCAATTTTCTTTCTTTTCTCTTCCCTTCTCTTTTCTTCCTTTTCATATACTTCTTAATAGTAGTTAGATTAAGTTAGTTGATAGTTTGGTAGGCCAGGTAGAGCAGTGTGCTACTTGTTAGCGCAACTGATGGCTTTCCATTTAGATCGTAGCGTGCTTATTATTCTTTCTTGCTTAAGATTGCTTTGTGTTATTATATTGTAGTTTGTCACAGCTCGCGATCTAATAAAACTGTTATTATTATTATTATTATTAATATTTATCAATATTCTTTCGATCTGAAATGAATGCGATCAGGAAAAATGAAAATATCAATTTGACCGTATTTTCTCGTTGGTATTCAGTTCTTCCGCCCTTGTGAAATAAGTGATTACATTCAATTAGTCTCAACGACTAACACGAAGCAGCAGCAAGACCAACAGCAGCAGCAGTAGCAGCATCACCACCAACAGCAGCCCTGAAGAAGTTCTTCTGCAACGAAGAACGAAACGTCGGCAGTGAAGAAATCCGAGACACGCGGTTCCAACCGGAAGCCAAGAATTCAACAATGATTACATTCAGTTTTTATTGCACAAATAATTTTGATAATCATTGAATTGAATATTCATTCGCTTTCAGTTTGTTTAATTGCATGCATTCATTTCGTTTAGAAGAAAGAATACATCTTTTCATGTATGGTTCAATTTTTACCGATCATTTTGTGAAAGGTGTTGCTTTCTTCAAAATGGCGACTTATTTAAAAATTAAATCGGCTAGTTTCGTATTTATTGTAATATTAATCTGTTCTCATATGTTGTTAAATAAAGTATTCACCAAAGTATGACTAGATATTCGATGTGGCCTCAGAATGCCTCATTTGCATTCATGCTCGAGTGTGTATCCATTTTAAGCGAAAAAAAAACGTAATATGCTGACAATTATCTGCTAGTGCTAACAAAACTCATGATTTGATTAACGAAGGTCGGAGCAAATATTAAATAATATGCAAAAAGCAAAATCATATAACTATTTAAGTTATTTTGTTATTTGCCAAGTCATATGCCTAGTCATACGTCGGAAAAATAGATTTCAAAATAGGGTAATTTGGATGTTTTAAAAGTTGAAAAGATATAATAATAATAATAATAATATATGAAGATCATTATTTACTATTTTTGAGATCTTTTCAATGTGGTTTTTCTATGTTGTCAAAAGAATTTATAAGTTGCTTCTACAACTTCTTCATTCTGGCAATCTACAAAAGCATGGCGGGTAATCTCAACATTGACTAATAAATAATTTATGAATAGATGATGGCATATACCGGGTGATTTTTAAAATGTTTTTAACTTTATAATTAATTTAGTTTAGCTAATGTCTTAGCTAACTAAAATATATGTCGATGCACTCCTTGAGGCTACTTTAGAGTAAAGCTAAGACATGCCTCCAAATTCCATGCCAATTGAAAAAAAATTTAAAAATCTCTCGATACATAAAATTATAGAAAATTTTAGCTGCATCTAAACCATATAAATTATATCTCAGAACAATAATTTCTTATCTTAATGAGATAGCTTACAACCCTACTATAAATTTTCTTTTAAACAAGTTATTGTTGCCAATAATTCTGCTTGGATTTAACCACAAGTTTTTACAATAGATGTATACATTTTATAATGTTAGTTATATCTAATCTATGTATTTGGGTTCACATAAAAAGAAAGTAACTAATATGAACCAAACCAATGAAATAAAATTAATTATAAAATACATAAGCTAAAATCATAAATTTAGTTTTATTAAAACATTACATTTGTCCACACTGTATAATTGTAACTGGTATTTTTGGTTTATTATTAGGTCCTGTAGGCACATTTTCTATTTTCCTCATAACTAATAGTCCATCAATAACTCTTCCAAATACCACGTGTTTTCCATCAAGGAAATTACACTTAGCACAAGTAATAAAAAACTGACATCCATTAGTGTCTTTACCACTGTTTGCCATAGAAAGTAGACCAGGTGCATCATGCTTAAGAGTGAAATTCTCATCTGCAAATGTTCCTCCACCATATATACTCATAACTCCTGTTCCGTCACCCTGAAATATTACTAATAGAAAACCAGGCAAACGTCTCTTTGATAACTTACATTAACAAAGTCTCCTCCTTGAATCATAAAGTCCTTTATAACTCGATGAAAACTAGCGCCTTTGAATCCCAGTGGGACTGCATCTTTCCTGAATTCTCCTGTGCAGAATTGCCTGAAGTTTTCGCTCGTTTTAGGGACAACATCGGCAAAGAGTTCAAATATCATTCGACCAATTTCCTTAACAAATAAATAAATAAGAGGTTACCATTCCTTACAATAATGTATTTACTTACAGTTGTTCCCACTGAGACGTCGAAAAATACTACTGGGTTAGCAGGATGTCTCAACTGGGACTGAATCTGATTCCAGCTTGGCATTTTTTTTTATTCTGTTCAATTTATTATTTTTATCGAAGTTTGTTTGAGGTTATGATGCAAAAACACTTGTGAAGTATGAAGTAGAAGATAGACATCTCTCAGTCAATGTTGCCAATATGTAAAATTGAAAAATCAATTCTGATTTGACAAAAGTTCACTAAATCCCTTTCAGAGCTGAAATTTTCTTTCTATTGTATGCACAGTAGCATGAAACAAATGTCACAATCTAATGTACAGGGAAAGCATTAATGATTCCAACCCACGTGACCCCGCCGTATAGGCAACACATTGTACTCTGTTGGTAACAAATAAATAAAATTATATTTCTGTATTTAAAATGGTTTGAGTCGTTACTGTGAATTTACCTGAGTAAGTTTTCAAATTGAAAATTAATTCTTAAAAGAACTGATTTTAAAATAAACGCATAAAACACCAAAACAAGCAAACATCCACGAATGTCAATGACAAATACACACGAATTTGAAACAGCTGATATCACATTTCTCAGTGTTGCCACCTGTTAGAAAACAAAACCTAATTAAACTGGTCACGTGGGTTGAAATCATTTATGATTTCGCTGTAGAAAAATGAGTGAAAATGTTTTTTTTTTACAGATAACAGAAGACGTTATCTCATTGGCAGTACAAAAAAATGCAAGGTCAAAAGTGTGGTCAAAAGTTCCTTAAAATAATCGTTTTTAATAAAGATGCCGCTTGTCCGTTTTGAGTATAAAAATTTCCAAAGAGGGTTAAATCGCTTTAGCCGTTCTAGTGACATGCAAGGATATTTAACCTAAAGCATCTGTCAAGTAGCTTAGCAGTTAGCACTGCCGGCTTTAGAAGTTGGTCGAGCATTGGTATGAGTTATAATCCCACCAGGGCCATGGATGTTCGTGCTGTTTAATGATTCTATTCGCTCGAAGTCATGATTCGTGTTGTAAGTATCGGTCAGTATAATTTGAAATTAACAAAGGCTTTAGAAAAGACCAAATTCAGCTACCTCGCAATCTCAATTTTATGAGAAAATATAATTTTTCTTGTTATTATGAATAATAATTTAAACGTTATGTTATGATCTTATAATGAATAGAATGGTAATGGTCTTATAATTAGAAATGGGTGATACGGTAAACTGTTTATCGGTTCTCGTATCGATATAGCAAATTTCGATACGATCGAGTATCGGCTACCGATTACGGGTGCACGATATAAAAAAAGGTGCATAAAGAAAAAGAAATCTATAATTTTTCTCGCTCTTACTACCGATACATATCGAAGCATCGAAATTTATTGCATCACAACTGCTACTTCTTTCTTTGTTGTTAGCCCTAAGCATCCAAAACTAATACTTAAAAAGTTTAATTACAAATTTCTCCAAACTATTGCGGCAAATTCAAAATAAATAACCACGCAGGTAAATAACTTAATTTACCGAATGTTATTAATCGAATAATTAACCAGTTAATTATTTGATTAATAACAAATTTACAGCACGACTTGCATTGCAGGCGCTGAAGTTGAGAAAGATACCTATCGTTATCAGTTTTGTACATTCTTATGGTGAATTGTTTTTTGACACATGGGAATAGTACTGCACTAGTTAACCGGCTTCGTGTGTATCTGACAAGGATGGGAACACCTAAGTCGCGCGGGTTACAAGACTTCACGAATTCAAGGATATTTAACTTAAAGTTAATGCTTGCTATTTTAACTTTGTGCAGTACCCGCCAAATCTGAGGCCCGAGCTACTTAAAACTTATTATTGCCAGTCACTAATAGCGTTTCCGATTCAGCTGCACCGGTTGTACTCAGTGCATTTACATCTTCTTTCAACCTCATTTAATAATACAAGATGAAGATATTCCGAGTGCGCACTAATGCCGTCAATCGGAAACGCTATAAGTAGATTCATAGCTTAGTTTGTGTAATTGAACAGTACAAACATTCATGGCCCTGATGGGATTCTAACCCAGGCCGCCGAGCGATACGATTTCCAAAGTCGGTTGATGGCTAAGCGACTCGGCGACCCAACCTAGACTTTAATATCCTTGCACAATTTAAACAAGGTAGCGCCGTTCCAGGTCCAGGAGGTCACATATATTTCATGATTTCGCTGTTT
This sequence comes from Serrognathus titanus, assembly GCA_039766575.1. Lineage (NCBI taxonomy): Eukaryota > Metazoa > Arthropoda > Insecta > Coleoptera > Lucanidae > Serrognathus > Serrognathus titanus. Next base: position 24,954,875 of record CM077913.1, read on the forward strand.
TTTTCTGGTTCTTTCTTTGGTTCAGTGTCACCAATATTTGAATATAATATTCCACCAAATTGATTGTAAATTGGATGTAACTAGTAGACCAGCAGAAGGATTTCGTTCTGCGTCGATCAATTCGATTTGGTATTCCATTCCTCGATCGAATTTTTCTCCGGCTATCTTCGAATTTCAATTCAAAATTTCTCTTCTTAATACATTAATCCTTCTTTCTTCATGACTTACAGTCACTTGAGTTCATCATAGATATTTATTAATGGAAGTTTTAGTTAAGTAACTCGGCAAATTTATTTTCAGCCTGTTTATGAAGATTTTTATGTTCACAGGAAAACAATTTAGTAAATCGTAATGTTCACAGGAATGCAATTTACTAAATTGGGGTCATTTCACCAATGTTTTAAGTATCACTTAAAGCCATAATTTTTAAGCGGTAAAAATGTTTGGTTTACTCTATTCGACCATTCTTGAGTTGCCAATAAATCTAACTTATTTGAACGTCATTTGGCGCGCTAAAATGCGTATTTAGAGAACAGAGGATTTAGCTTTTCTCTTTTCTTTCGCTTCGCGCAACAATGCTGCTTTATTGTCTTACGGTAATTACTATTCCAGACAGTTTTCAATGTATGTTAGGAGGGTCCAAGTCATTAGACAGCACAACAATGGTAGGATTCGAACCTACGCCACCGAGCAACACGACTTCCAAAGTCGGCTGTGCTAATCGTTAAGCCACTCGGCGATCCATTATTTAGCTTAATTGAATTGCATGTCGATATCAGATCTCAAAATTCGTATCTTGTTTTGTGAAACGGAATACCAATCTAGTGACAAAAATGGCGAATTCAAATACTACGTTAAAAACTACTCGTAATTTTTATATTTATTCGTCTCCATACTGTCTTGAATAAACTGCGTTATACGTTACATCAGGGTTGCCGAGTGGCTTAGCGGTGAGCCTAGCCGACTTTGGGAGTCGTGTTGCTTGGCGGCGTAGGTTTGAATCCTATCTTAGCCATGGTTGTTTGTGCTGTCTAATGATTTAAACCCAGCTAAAAACATCATCCCAACTGTCTGGAATAGCTAATGGCCGAAAGACAAAAATTGCAGTATTGCTGCATAAAGCAAACAAACAAAAGTTACATCATTTTCTACGTCATTTACGTTTTCTTGCTGAATTCTATTTTAAAATTGAATTAAGTCAAGTTTAAACTTTAATTATGATGTTTAAGGCCCAATTTTATAAATGCAAGATACTTTAATGCCTCAGCAACATTGTTAGTAAGAATTAAAAGTTCCTAAATAAAGTTTAATGAAATAAATTATCTACTTGATTCTCGAAGTTTCAAAGAATAATAACACATAACTTCTTTGATTTTTCTATCCCGGGCCTGTTTCTTAATTCAGAATGTATAAACGACTAATTACAAAATTATAATAGAGACTGAGATTATGTAATTTTTCAATTTACTACATAAACTACATTTAATACACCAAAAATTACGTTTTTGTACTAAATATTTGTTACATGAAACTTTTCGAAACCTGAACCCGATATTAGATTTCTATTAAAAGAAATATGAATTTTATTTGAATCTTTCAAAACAAATATTTCATTGGGATTTGTTGATGTTGCAATCGTATTGTAGTAGTCTAAGGTTGTCAAATTTGTATCATTATTATTAGTACTACTTGTAATAATGTAAAGATTCAAAAATGCTCTTTCAAACAGAATTACACTGTTTCTCTCTTTTTAGAAAATACAATTATACATTTATTATTCAATGCATACTCTCTTCCAAAAGAATTCGGCCGATTTGTCACAATAAAACAAAGCGAAAACGAACGTTTTTGAAATACTTCTTAAGGCCACGGCTTTATTTTAGTGTTGAAATATATTTGGAAGGCAGTATGTATGCCTTGTAAGAAATAAAATAAACTAATTTATTTTTCTGAAGTAACTGTCGACGTACTGTGATATTCACGATACTCCAAAATTGTAAATTTTATTTGTTCTTTTAATAAATTACAGAGAGATATGGAAGGAAGTTTATAATATCATTTAAGGTTATGTTTATTGCTTTTATGTTTAATTTGTAGGGTTAACTCCAGTCAAAATTAATTCTATTACGCCACTGATTATCTTATTATTGCAAAAGGGATAAGTAATACCATAAGTGTAAGTTTGGTTGCCTAATTTGGAATTCGGAAATTGTTGAAAATTTGAACTTTGTAATCACGACGTTTCTAGTTCTAGTGTTTACACTATAGACTTTTATTATTGTTTTAATAAATTGAATAGAAATTTGGACGTTACCCTAGTGATTATCCAATATTTATAACAGGGATATTTAATTTTAGGTGGGTATCACCACATGTGTAAGTATGGTTGCCTAATTTGGGCAATCAAAAAGGATTCCGGAATAGTCGAAAACATGGTAATTTTAATTAAAAACAAAAAAAAATGTTGAAATGTGAATTTGAATTGTTACACTGAAAGATCAAGAACCTCTGATGGTTTGCTTAATTAAGAGAATCACATCCGTATAAATATTTGACAATTTAATTCTACCGTAAACAATTCATAGCAAAAGATATGTTGAATGTACATATTTTTTTAAATTCAGATACACGATAGACATACATAAATCGACTTTCTTGTGCAACGCAGTTTTGTTGTTATAGTTGCCTATCCTGTTTATTAGATTAGTAACAATTGCAAACATTATCATTCCAAATATGGGTATTATTTTTAATATCGCGAATTAGAAACTTAACAGTGAGTCAGTTAAAATCGGTGCTAGCGACGTCCTAAGGCAGCTACCATGGAGGATTTAGGTGAGTCCACTGACCTTACCACTTATCGTTTCTGGACGGTGACATAACCTCGATGTCTGCCTGCGTGTTGTGGCATTGGCGTTATCGGTTGTGTTTTGTTTGTTCATTTGTTTTAATTTTTTTTTCACTTGAGCTTGTAATTACCTTGCAAGGTCGTGTTTTGATAATAACGAGCATCGTTAATTTAAGCCTGCGGTTCTAAAAATCTTAAGAGGCATACATAAATCATGAATAATAATTGTGATTAATTTGCTTTTGATTCTTGAACTGAATATAGAAAGTGTGAATGTGAACTGTATTTTATGGAAGTTGACTAATACAGAACGTTCAGAAAAATTTCACAATAAAAATTTGCTTAACCTGTAATTTAAATTTTTACATAAAAGAACCTGTCAAGACAGATTTTTTAAACTCTTGTTATTGCCTGGTTTTTATGCAAAGCGTGCTACATTTAATGTGTGATACTGTCAGAGCTGCCAACATACTTCAATTTCCGTGTTTTGAAAATAATTTTCTTATTCTTTGCATCATAATGCATTATAATACTTTTGTATTCTACCTAGTTTGTCCCATACTTCTTTTGGCCTTCCGTTTAAATAATTAGTTTGTTAAAATGTACATTTTAGTCTTCGTTAAATGATTTTCCACTGATTAAAAACGCTCAGATAGTACAGTGTTGATTAATACAGTTGATATTCAGAGATATGTGAATTTTAAGCGATCTTAGGTCACTTTCTTATTATAACGTATGTACAGTTGAAAAAAAAACTCGCAGCAAAATTAACGTGTGTCTTAACTTGATTGTTAGATAAATGTAATGAAATAAATGCAAACCCTGTCATGTTACAGAACGTCATGAATGGTCTAAAACGTAGAGTTTTAAAATGTATTGAACAGGGGGAGGGCATTTTCAACCCTTTTTATAAATTAAAAATAAAATTTTAATTGCATTTTTTCAATGATATAAAATTGAGGTTATTTTCTGACAGTTGCAAATAAAATAAGAGTACTAAGACATACCTTCATTGTCCTTTCAAAGCATGCTAGAGTTTTTTTTTCAACTGTACATACGTTATGTATAAGATTATAATTGGTTCCATGAAATCTAGCTATATAGTCGCATTTTTGTTGAGAGGTCATTGTAATGTAATCGATGGAAACGGATCTATACAATATTAATAATTGTGATCAACAATGATTGAAGATTCACGTGTTTCTAGGGGTTATTTAATTCGTATTATTATACAACGTGAGTAAAAATGACAGATATGTATGAACTTGCAGCTCATTTAACTTATATCCAAGAATATTATCTACTTGCAAGAATTGTCAAAGTCAATTCTGTCAAGTAGCGTGCGTCGTATGTAAGTACATACATGGCCTCTGATAATTCTTGGTAGTAAATATTGGCAAGTGGATTATATTTTTGGGTATAAGTTAACTGAGTTGCAACTTCACACATCAATTATATTAGCTCACCCTGTATTAACTTATATCACAGATTAACACATTCACTCGGATAGTTTATCTATCAGAGTTATGTCATGAAGTTATGAAATGCTGTGTAGTGTTAATCGAATTATTTGACGCTAATTTTCATTTCTATCTTTATTCGTTGATCAAAATAGAAAATTTAAGAAAGGTGAATTAATGTATTGAAGCCTACGAACTGAAATAGTAAACGGTTCTAAGATGCTTCAGAACTGTGACAAGTGGGCGCCATGACAGTTGAGGTCAACTCGCAGAGCAAACGATAGGTTTTTAATATAAAGAAACTAATTTTATTAAACTTATTATCAATAATTTACAATAGACCGAATGTTTATTTAATTATTACATTATTTATTTGTTAAATTGCAGAGAAAACAAGGTTGAAGTACTCTTATAACCCTTAAAAAATTGTTTTTGTTTTACACCCGAACCAGTACAATCCTTACTTATAATGCTGCAATTTATAACCGAACAAGCAAAGGACATTTTTTATTGTAGAACTTATTCAACAAACAATTCGTTTGAAATTCAGTTTGTGGATTAAGCTATGTACTTATCGACAAATAACGTTAAACATAAGCAATTGTCATCATATAACTGGTCGTTTTCACTTCAACTTCATGAAAATGCTAAAACCTTAAATCGCAGTTGGGGGCGCTGTTCCCTAACAAATTCGCCATTCTATGGTTTACTATTACAGTTCGTTTATTGAAGAAATATAATACTGCAACACCCTGTAATTTTTAAATTTCGCGCCTTATGAACCACTTAAACAATGGCCGAAGGTCACGGAATTTTGTCATTGCGATCAAAAGCACTTCCTGGAGCCTTAGATGTTCCAGACGCAAACGTTTTTTTTTTTTTGATTTCCAGACAATTCAGTGCATATTCAGTTGTCAACAAAAATGAGGCTACTTATGATATACAGTTTGAAATTAGTAAGTACATCTACAAGGTGCAGCGTTGCCTATTTGTGATAACTTTAAACATTAATATCTAGAAAACCACGCGCCGTAAAAATATTCTAAAATTATATTTGTGCTCCTATTAACGTTCTCTATCACCACCTAAGCGTGGTGCGACCTTTTTGAATCATACTATATAAAACTAACTTAAGGGCATCTGCGTTTTTTTCTTTAACTTTTATTAAAGTGATTAAATGTATTAGAATGCAGTTGTATGTATGCTATGAATCTTTTATCAAAATATTTACAGAAGATATCAGAAGTTTGTTGAAATTATTACCAAAAGTTAACAATACAATTTTTGGTAAGTCAAATTTAAAACTAAATTACATAAAAAATTTGAATCTTTATTCGAGTGAAAAATTGTGTTTAATTTTTTTTTGTGTTCGGCTTTCTGCGCCGTATAATTACATAACCACATAGCATAAATATGTTGAAGTGTAATATCTTGTTTGGAAATGTCTGTATGGATTATCAAAAATTAAAATGATCATGCATTATAACTCGCTGGGAGAAGTGCAACGTGATCCTATAATCTAATCAATTAATCTATGATAAGAAGTCATGATAAATGAAAGTGTTATCTTGATAACATTCATAAATTTTTAATAGCCTTTTGTAACTGTACAAATTGTCAAAGTGATACTTGATACATATATTGACATGATTAAAGGTTTCCGGTACCGGACCTTCCGGTAGAATTTCTTCAGAGCCATTCCCGCTGTTCTTGTCCGATCCCGTTCTAATAGGCATATACGAGTTCATTGCTTAAAATTTAAGTGTCCTTTCTGGTAGTTCTTCTGTGCCAACTCATTTTTCGCTCCGCCATTTGCAAAAAAAGGAATAATAATATGAAGAAAACTTATGAATGAATGGAGTCAGTTAACTTGGTCTCTTTATTAACGTTTTAAACAATTTTGCATTTTTTTAACATCTTTATTGGATTCGTTAGATAGTCTCATGTACTATGCACTACTGTTTATATTATTAGCACTCTTCGAATAATAATTGAAAAAAAAATATATAAAAATTAACCAGCTGTCCTTTCCCTCCCTCACTTTAGTTGACCTTTCTCTTACTTACTACAGTACGTGACATCAATTACTTTTTGCCGTACGAATTTTTAAATGAGTTAAAGGATATTGATTTAAATTGGGAAGAACTAATGTGCTGATAACTTAAGGAATGTTTCGACAAAAAATAATATTAATTTATTTCCTTAATTAATTAACTTAAGGAATTAAATTAAAACAAATCATATGTTAACAATAAGTAAAGAAAATAGGTAATAATTAATTCAATAGAGGCCATATTTTAAAAGTATGATTAGAAAAAAACATTCATCATCCCTTAATTTATAATTTTATTACTTTATTACATTCAGACTACACAAACAAAATTCTGAAAGATCACGCAGATTAACTTTTATTAATTCAAAGAAATAAATAAATGCATTGGTGACTTTAATGCATTTTCTTTTCTAAGTGTGGCAATTTCAATTTCAACCTCATTGATTACTTTGATTACTCATTCTTATATGTACTAAGGGTTGGTTTAGCAATCATAGGTTAACTCTAACTTTCACTTTGTTCCCATAGTAACGACTATGAAGACAATTGTTGCCATGGCAATTAACTGAAGGTAACTTGAAGGTAAACCTGAACTTAAAGTTAACTTGTGATTGATAAACCCACCCTAAGTCTCTAAATGTTCTCTCTAACGTTTCTATTCTAGTTTTGTTCCGTGCGAATTTTCGAAAATGCCATTAGTATTGTAATCCAAACTAACTGATAACTCTATAATGTAGTTTTTACAAAGTATGGAATATCATGATGTAGGTAATTATTGTTGATTATCTAGTGAAATAAGTGATCGAAGATTATTTTGTTTATTTTGTTTCATGGACAGCAGTTATAAACTTTATTAATAATACATAAAAGTTGGTTCATAATTAATAATAATGTTTGTTTGTTTGTTTGTTTATTATATTACACTTGCTAATTATACAATTAGATGTAGTCGTCAACCTATTGTAATACATATTGTAACTTAATGGATAATAAACATACATAAGGAAGGAATCTTAAGATTCGAGATAATCATCCATTGTATAGTGCGCTTTAGTCAATAAAAAGTCTTTTAAATGTCTTTTAAATAAGTTGCGATCCTTGATCATTTTTAACCCTGAAGAGAGTTTATTGAAGAATTTTTGACCAGAATAGACCGACGATTTTTCAAATTACGCATTACTATGAGGCACAGAAATAATTCGGCATTCCTGGTGTGTCACGTCCGTGTAGATCACCATTCGTTATCAGGGCAACCTATTATCGAAAACATACATGGGCAACGAAAAATAATATATATGTACATGATAAAGTCATTATCTTATATCTGATAAAAATATTTTTACTTGTATCACAAGGTTTTACATTAAAAATCAGTCTTAGCACTCTTTTTTGTGCAACAAACACTCTTTTTGCAGAAGTACATTGCCCCATAGTTCACAGCAGTAGGCGAACGTCGAATGTACTAAACCATAATAAACCTGTAGGAGGTATGCAACATCCACACATTTTTTTAGGTTTAAAATTGCGAAAGTGGCACTATTTATTTTATTACATACTTTCTCAATATGAGAATGTCATGTTAGCTGGCTGTCAAGTGTTAGTCCTAGTAACCAACAGTAAGACAGAGCAATGTTCTCATTTAATAAGGGAATATCCATGTCAGGAAGGATTCTTTTTGTAAAAATTTGCGCGAATAGTTGTAGTAGAGTTAAGTATTAAATTATTATTATCACACCAGACACTGAACTGTAATACATCATTAAGCTCAGATTCCAGTTCATTAAAACTGTTACAAGCGAGCACCACAGTCGCATCATCAGCGAATGTTATTAACTTTCCAGTTACTTGGAGATTGACATTTAGGTCGTTAATAAAAACCAAGAAAAGCAAGGGGCCCAGTACTGAGCCTTGGGATACTGCTCTGTAGTAGACTGTAGACAACTGTCCGGATACGTTGACTGCAAATTTTCTGTTCTTGAGGTAAGACAGCAACCAAACAGAGATTTTACCTCTAATGCCCAGAGAATAAAGTTTTTGTATTAAGAAATCGAACTGTACCGTATCAAATGCCCGGCTAAGGTCGAAGTAGAGAGCATACCTATTGTGGTCGAGAGCCTTGTAGACATACTCTGCAAATTCAACGCAAGCACTAGAAGTAGATTTGTTTCTATGAAACCCACGCTGAGTATCGGAGAGGAGATTGAAGTGTTCTGGGTAATTACTTACTCGTGCGAGAATTATTTTTTCGAATATCTTTGAAAATTCATTAATTATCGTGATAAGTCGATAGTTTGCCATATCTAGGTGATTACCCTTTTTGAAAATAGAGAGCACAGTTGAGGTTTTCAATATATCAGGGAAGATGCCTTGGTTCAGTGATAAATTGAAGAGGTACGGTAATGGTTCTGATAGCAAATGCATTGTGTGCTTCAGTAAGCATGTTGGTATACCATTAATTCCTGTTGCATTACGATATTTTAAGTTCTTTATGACTGTACGACTTCCATTTCAGTAGTTTCAGGAAAGAATATTGTCTGTTCAACATTAGGGATCATTGTGCATGTTTCCGATAAATTGTTTTGAAAGTGCGTCTGAAGCATTTCCTTCCTCCTTAATTCAGTAATCAACGCGAGTCGATGTTTAGAATTTTCTTCCGTTATCGAATAGGCGATATTCACCGAGTGACCGTGAATATTGCTGGAGTTTTATTGTTTTACGATGTGTTTATAAAAACTATGCGCTCTTGAGTTATTTATTTTATTTTATCTTTTAGCTAGACAATTGATATTTGCAGAATTAATTCTCTTATGTGATGAAGAGTTTACAATATTAATAAGTGAATCCTGTATAGTGACATTCAAAAATTGATTTGGAGTAAACTCTATATATACAGTCAGAATTAAAATTAATATCACCCTAATAAAATGTATGTGCCTGGTCTTATCCATTCTGATCACCACAAAAAGCAGGCACCAAGTAAATATCAAAAAGAATTCGATGCGTTTTGTCCGCCTACTCGTTAGACCGCAATTTAACATTCTATTGGGTAGCCATTACTTTTAATTTCGACTGCACATCTTCGAATTTGACTGTTTTGTTATAGAATTTTATGGAACATATATTAGGTTTCAAATACGGGTCAAATAAAAAATGTGTTGTTGCTTTAGCGTAATAATTTATTTTATTCTTTTTATGGTAAGTTTTAAACATTCTACATCCCACTTGATCAAGAAAAAAGCATTAAAAAAAGACGGCACTTTCTAATATTCATTTGGATAGATGTTACAGTGGTTTCAAAAAAACAGAAATTATGCTGAGATGTTTCGTTTAAAATAACAGTTCTTTATATTCTGTAATCTGGAAAGTCGAGTAGGAAAATAAATTACTTCGCCTATCAGAGGTGTATAAAATATATAAAATTAATATTAACGAAATAATATTTAGTGTAATCCAGAAAATATCCTGCGCTCATTAAGGACATGTTGTAAAATGCTTCCAGTTTTGTATTTCTTTGTACAAACGTAATCCGGGACTTTGTGTACTACCAACTTGTCGACCACCCAGCAATTTGTATCTACCATCAAGTTCTCCTAGTTCAACAGCGCATTGCAGAAATGCCTTGGCGGCTCTCAATTGTTTCGAATTAGGTAGTTCGTCTAATAAAAAAAAACTAAATAAATAGATCTCAAAATTTCAATTCTAATCTTACTTGTGTAATTGCCGATGAAAGCGAGTCCTATGGAGCGAGTGTTGTATCTCTTGGTATGTCCTCCAACTTTATGCCAACCTGTGCCTTCGTAGATTCTACCGTCACCACCTATTAAAAAACTAAAGGACGGAAAGAGATTTAAGAAATCTAATCCCTTCGCAACTTACTTATATCCTATGTCATGGAACTTTAGTTCGTTCATGTGATAATTTTGTATATTTTTTAATAAGTCCGTGCAAGTGTGCTCATCTTTGCATCTAGGTGTTACCGTGTGGTGAATGATCACATAGTGCACGGGAATTACAATATATGCGATTTCTTTAGCCACCCTACCTCCCCATCTTGTTTTCGTAACGATTTCTGGACATATTGCAGACAAATCTAAAAAGCGGGTATGAAATTTGCAGACTAAGTTAATTAAGTACTTACCGGCCGCTACATTAGAAATAATTAATAAAATTGTAATGCAAAATACACTTGAAATGTTCATTTCTTCTTGCTGGTGGAAGCTTTGAAAATGTGATGGCCTATAAGCAATGGTAAAACGTTTGTTCAGCGTTTTTCGAGTGATTTGTAGTTGCGTTAAACACGAAGTGTTCAAGGAATATTTTTGTTTTTATTTCGGAATGAGTGTGAATATTCAAGCTTTATTATGGACTTTAACAGAACGTCTCTAATATTGTATTTCTCTTCAGTTCAGAAACTTTTGATATTTCGAAATTGTAATTGAAAATTGATGAAACAGAATAATTTACGGATTACCTGTAATTTTTTAATTAATTTTAATTTAAATTTAAATATTATTATGTTAGTAATTAAAAGCGGATTCAGTTTGAATTGTATGAATTTAATTGGTAAAGTAAATTACATTTGTAAACAAACCAACAAAAATTAATAAAAAGAACGAAATAATTTATAGCCTTTAAGTACTTATTTAAACTTAAAGAAAGTGATTAAATAGTTTTTATTTTCTTTTTTAATATTTATTGTACTAAGTGATTTAAATTTTAACTCTTGTCATGGAATTTGGTCGGCATGTCTTAGCTTTACTGTAAAACAGTATCAAGGGGTGCAATGACGTACTTTTCACTTAAGCTAAGATATACCGTTCAGATATCATGGCAAGAGTTGATAAAAAATTTTAAAAATCACTCAGTATATACACTGTGTTTGGGATAAATTCATTTTCTACGAAACATTTTTTTCCGTTCGAGCCCCAAGCTGCGACCGACTTACTAGATTTTTTTTTCCTTCGATATTCGCTTTACAAATTAGGAATACGCAGAAAACCCAATTCGAAGGAGCCGGTATGAATCCGAAACACAATCTGACACATAAGTGCTCTATCTCTCACATAGAAGCCATATGCACCAGGAGGGGAATCGAACCCACACCTACCATTGCCCAGCCAAAAGCGTCAAGCCCGTTGCCAGTGGACTCAACCAACTCGGCTGTACAACCGACATTCCACTAGAAATCTGAATCTCTTCCAGTCATCGAGAAGCCAGATGGCTTTTTGTCCTTTTTTGTTTCTAGCAATAATTATAAGATCGTCTGCATATGTTAGAATTTTTACTATTTTTCGTTCCGTGCTTTTGTGTTACTGCTTTACAATGATTCGTCACATCTCTTCGTGTTTTTACAATTTAATTTTTTAATAAAAAAATATTTTATTGTGATTAGTGAAATGCATACAGTCTATAAATATGGAAGTAATCCGCCGATATTTATTTATTTTGGGTACCATATGTTAAGGCCATTTTGCGTAGTGAGTCCAAGTCTGCAGTTCTTTGTAAAGCTTCTCTCCAGGACTCTGCGTTTTTCTCACCTGCCTTCCACCGAGGAGCTTGTAATTGTAATCTATTTCTCTCGTTTCCATACCACATTTGATCAAGTTCTTAGCTGCACTTAACTGCTTTTGATTCGGCAAAACGTCTGAAACAAGTAACTCGATAGTAATACGGTTAGAAATGGGATGATTAAATACTTGAAAAGTCTCCAATAAAGCTGATGACCATAGAACGATTGTTGTAGGGAAGACTCGGGGCGCCCACCTTATGCCAACCAGAACCTTCGTAAACTTTACCATCACCACCTAGCAGAAAACTAATAATGCAAAATATTAGTATTATAGTCGAACTTAAATGAATTAAATAAGGAAATATGAATAGAAAGGAAGGAAATTTGAAAGAATGGTATCAAAATGTATACATTTTATTTATTTAGACTTTCCCAACATTTATTATGAAGACATTCTACTTACTTGTAGGCAATGTCATAGAACACCTTTTCGGTGATGTGGTAATTTTGCATACTTCTTACTAATCTTGAACAGCTGCCTTCGTCGTCGCATTCGGATGTAACGCTGTGATGAACGATTACGTATTTTACAGGTATAGGTGTGTATATTATTTTTATGGCAGGTTCTCCGCCCCATTGACTTTTATTCACAATTTTAATGCAGTCGAAAGATGATTCTTGAATTTCTTCTTGTTTGCTATAGCCTAGGATAAACTAGTTATTAAATTATAATTCCTTATAATTTCTTGTTTTTCTGACTATTTATCATTATCACTTTTGATTACTGCGTTGTACCTCAGTGCAGAAAGGTCAAAATGACTTCATTCAGAATATAAAGCATATTGATTTTTTTGTTTGTTTTAATCTCCTGAATATGTTCTTCAAATGTTATGGTTTCATCACTTAGCCTGTATATTACAAGTAAGAATGTTTTGGAAACTAATCACTGTTTACTAATTTAATCAGAAATGTTTACGTCAAATAAATATAAACAGAGGAAGACTACATTTAATCGTTAATCGTATGATGAATATAATTATGAATGTACAGTATTATTTATTTAATAAATTAATTAATCAAGAAATTTAAAGTTACCTGCAACCATTTTAAAATCCATGGACACTACCACACACGATAACAACAAGCAACAAACGTGAAAGGCCATAGTTTAGGTCGATTTCTATCAAGTTTCGTGCTCATCGTATTTATAAAAGCCACAAGTTTTTTTTTATCTGGGGATTTACTCCGAAAGTGTAATCTATAGAGCGATTGCGTTTTTCAATAACTCGTTTGTGCTTTTATGTATTTCAGTTGAAATCGTTCCAGTTGAGTTGTTTTTTTCATTGCTTTTCATTGTAGTACATTTACATTTACTAGAATTATGAAAAACTAGCAAATTTCTTAATCATTATTCCTCGAAAACTATAGTTTTATGTAATTTGTAACGACAAATAAACCTTGTCGTAGTAAAGCAGTCTAGTATAATATTAAATGAAAGCTAAAAATAATAATAATATTAGTAATAATAAAGATAAAGAATAGAGGAACTTCATTCGAAAATTCTTGTTGAAAAGTAGACTCTCTCCTAAGTATCTATTTTAGTTCTTTTTTCTCATAATTATAATAGAATTACCATGAACTAATAAATAGAAAGACTTTCCCTATAAAAATTAAAAAAAATTACTTAGATGTAACTTCAGTTTATGATTGAAATTTGAGAGGAATTTTGATTTTTAATTTATTTCAAAAACTTTCAACTATTATCAATTTATACTTTAAGTGGGATTTTAAAAATTTAATTTTTAACAGAAAGAAAACAGAATTTTGGTAATAGTTTCATATTTTCGATGTGTCTTTTTTTAAAGCCTAAGTTTCTAAATTCTAAACAAGTTTTTCACAACTTCTTAGGATTTTTTTCATGATGACTCCATGTTTCTATTTCGTTCAAAAGTGTCTGTCCTGGGCTGCTTATATCCCTAACTTGAGAAGCTCCAATTAGCTTGTAGTTCACATCAATTTCTTGAAGTTCCACTGCGCATTCCAAGAAGGCCTTAGCAGCTTTTAGCTGCTCAGATTTGGGTAGAGTTCCTAAAACACAGTTGCAGCAAAATGGAAAAACCAGTTTCAGAAATTTTGTTACTGGTAAAGTCCCCAATGAATCCAAGTCCCAAAGATATGGAATTGTATTTTCTTGTATGGGCACCTACTTTGTGCCAGCCAGCACCTTCGTATATGTTCCCATCACCACCCGCAACGAAACTAAAAAGGAAAGGAATTGAGATCAGTGTTTATGGGAGTCTGCACGACATGAAATTACCGTATTAGTGAAATCTTCGTCTACTTAAAATATATTGATGTACACACGCACTCTTCACACAAACAAGAATATTTTTTTTTGCTATGAAAGGATTTGGCGAAAATGTTAGAGTAGTAGTATAACTCAGTTCCCACAAAATGAAATGAAACTAAGCTGCGTGAACTAAACTGATACTTACTTGTAGCCAATATCCTGATAGCCCAGGACATCCATGTGGTAATCCTGCACACTTCTCATGCGTTTGGAACAAGCGACCTCCGTGTTACATTCAGGAGTTACCGTATGATGAACTACCACATATTCAACTGGTATTATGCAATAGTCGACCTTTACGGCTGGCCTTCCGTTCCATTCCGATTTCGAAATAATTTTTGGACATACCGACGGATAACCTAACAAAGAATATAAACATTTAAGCATTAGTTTACAATTTGACGAAAGCTTCGTCGTATTGGTTAAAAAAGGTCCCAGTTACAATGGGAAAATATTATTATTATTCAAAATAAAAAGAAATTGGAAAAAATCACTAGAAAGAACATTGAATAGGCGGAGACTATTTTGAAAGTAGATGGAAATTTTGTATATTTTAAGAAAAAATTGTCTTCCTTCAAGGTACCATGTAAAATCTTAGTATAAACTTAAGGATCGTCAGAGGTTCACGTTAATGTTACTTGCTTTCTCATTTAAGACTTAAATTATTGAAGCTGGTTTATTAATTTTCTTTTTTTTTTCACCATCATAAACGTGTATTGGACCCTTTTAAAGTTTTCGTCTTATACATGGGCGTAACGTGCATTTCGCGTTAATTTTTCAATTAATTATAATTCTGTTCTATACTCTACTCTAGGTCTACTCAAGAATAACCCTGTATACTCTGTATACTTTTTTTATTTTATCTTTGCAAAAAATTTAAACCGTTTTGTTACTGGTTATTGTAGTTTATAATTAATCTTCGTTTTTCGTTTTTTATATTTGTCAAAACGACCAATTAAAAAAATATCTATTCTCGTAATTACTGATTTTTAATTTCACTGTAGGTCTAAACTTAAGTTGTTATATTACTTGTGCACGTTATTGTGGATGCACTGTTAGTATGTTCTGACCTTGATTTATATATGATATTGGCTGCTTTATTATAAATGAAGCGATAATCGTTCTTGTTTTCAATTGGTAACCGTTCCGAAGATTTTTAGCCAATAATCGTTCCATGCATAACTACAGCATTATCTAATAAAGAAGAACTTACTGTATTATTTACAATAGTGACGAATTAATAATAATGAAATGGATTTTTTTTTAAGTTGGAAATCTACTTACCTCCAAAACATACACTGATGATACACATCAAAATTAAGCACACCGATTGACTCTTCTTCATATTTACGGACTTGTTAATTCCAAAAAATATTTGTGAAGAACAAACCGCTGCTTCTTGCAAAGTGGATGGGGAATTTCAATCTCGACTGTTCGGTTTAAAACCAGTTTACATGTGTTTTGTGTTCATGCTCGTAATGATAACCTCGGTGATGCGCACAGTATCATTTTAAGAGTTTGGAATCTGCAGTGGGAAAATTTTGTTGTCAGTCACGAAAGAAAAATGTTGTCAATTTAGTGATTAGTTAAAGTGATATTTCTCTTTGGTTTTACTTATATTCTAATTTTAGTTCCCCATTCATGTACATTAGTACTTATCGCGCTACACTTACGCAGAAAATGAAACATAAAATTTTTCTCTTCTTTAAGTGATTTAAATGATCGAGAATTATATGGTGTTTTTCTTTTTAATAAGTACAGAAATTATCGTGAGAGCACTAGAACAGGAAAAAAAAATTATCGCAACAAACAGAAAATTACTCTATCCACCCCTTCGCGGGTTGGAACGCGCGAATAGGATACAAAGGCACATTCACCAAATATTATCTGTGGGGAATGATTACTATACGCACGAACAAACGTTCATCACATTAGCGAGACACAGGCGAGCACAATGAAGAAGTCATTCTTGTGCTTGTACGAATATTATCGGCGGCGTTGTGAATACGCACAATGAAGTTACTTAATGTCTTTATGGGAACGGGATATACTCATACGAGGGTAAAGCTGAAAACAAAACATACAGTGTTATTTAGAGCAACTTTTTATCTATCATTTGGAGTTTAGTTGTTGAAGTTACGTTCGTTAGAACCCAAGTTATTAATTTTTTAAAGTGATATTACAAGTAAAAAATGAAATTAACCAGAGAGCATTTTCGAATCATGATTTATTATGATTTTAAAAAAAGTTTAAGCGCTTAAGAGTGCAAAAAGAGTTTAGATTTAGCTTTTAGTGAACAAGCACCTTCCTTGACTACAATTTACCGATGGTATAAGGAATTTGAATGCGAAAGGAATTCTGTTCAGCATCAAAAAGGAGCAGGGCGTCCTGCTACGGTTGTTACCGACAAAAACATTGCTACTGTTAAAAAATTAATTGAAGAGGACAATAAAGCCACTTATGCAGTAATAGAGCATCAACTCAAAATTAGATCCTCAGCTGTAAGAACAATCATATACGATCACCTGCATTTAAAAAAGTGGTTAGTTGTTTTGTGCCACATCACCTTTCTGACTTCCAAAAAGCAGAGCGTGTAAAAATTTGGCACGAAACTTTATATTTCTTAAATAATGGCGGTCACCAAATTTTTTTTCCAAAATAGTGACAGGTGACGAAACTTACATTCCCTTTTTCGACGTACATATTCGCCAAGAGAGTCGTCTATGGATTCACGAAGATGAGGAAACTCCAACAATGACCAAGAAGCAGCGAGCTATGAAAAAAGTTATGTGTGCGACATATTTCAGAAGTGCGGCATATTTCAGAAGTAAAGGCAATTAGGCTAGATGGATAAAAGACAGTTACAGTTAAATGGTACACTGAAAAATGTTTGCCTGAAGTGTTCAGTAGAGTTCCAGACAAGGAAATTATGCTGCACCATGATAATGCATCGTCCCATACGGCAGCTTTAACTCTCCAGTTTTTGGCTGAAAAAAATATAACTGTAATAAAACAACCGCCGTATTCACCTGATTTAGCAATGTGTAACTTGGTTATTTTTTAGGTTTAAAAGGAATTTTCGGGGTAGAAGGTTTTCATCAGAAATGTAATAGTTCACGCTTATTTTGAAGTTATTCTGAAAGATGATTGATTGGGAGCTTTTGAATAGTGGGAAGAAAGAATGGTTAAGTGTATCATTGCTGAATCACATTGGGAATTACATCGAGCATATTTAAAATAAAATCCTAGAAAATATTATTCTCAATAAATTCAGCTTGACCCTCGTATGGAAAAAATCAGATAATGATGTACATTTTTCTGCAAAAAGTTCGTCAAGCTGGGTTCTAATAGGAACAACAGCATTGTGCTGGAGTCCCATGAACATAGTATATTTAGTTTAGTTAGATTGATTATAGAGAGGGAGAGAGAAGGATAGAGAAGGAGAGAGAAGTAAGGATCCTAATCCTGCCTAAAGGATCACCGATTACATGGCGGATGATAGAACCCGAATTGTTGTTTTTGTCGCCGGAACGTATCAAGAAATTAGTTTTGTGTTTGTTTATTTTGCTACGTAATTCTGTTTTACCTTAATTGATACAATTAACCGATTGACCATCTATCAAAACTGAAACGTCAGGATACATTTAACGACAGTAGAAAAAAATCTCCTAAATCTTCTAATTGAATACTTAACGATTTGTTAAAACTCTTTAATATGACAACAACCAATTTCAAATGCCGCGGGAGTGTTCGAGAGTGTTTAAACAATAGATTTGACATGAGTCAGAAAGTAAACGCCAGACCAAAAGGATTCATTTTTCATAGCCTCTGTTTATCTAAAAATACTCAAAAAATCTTAGTGTGCTGTTTATTCAGTTTTCATAAGTTGAACTGCTTTTGTTGAATGCATTTTAACTGTCAGGAGTGACATTATTGTTTGGACATAATGCGACTTGAAAATGTAGTTCGAGCAGTAACTTTAAATGAAGATGGGCGCAGCATAAGATACATCGCCAATGTGTTGAATGTACCTCGAAATACCATCCAAGACGTAATCTAGTGATATCCCCAAACTACGGAGTACGCGAGAAGACCACCATCGAGAAGATCACGCATCACAAACCGACGACAAGACCGCTTTTTGGTGTTATCCACACTACGCGACTGTGGTTTATCATCAACGGTTTTATCTCGTCAAGTGGAAGATGTACATGTTTTTGCAGTTTCAGCTCGAACCGTTCGCCGAAGATTGCAGGAATACGGATTGACATCAAGGAAGCCTGCTGTTTCTCCTCTGTTGCTCCCAGCTCATCGTGTTGAGCGACTACGTTTTGCACGTGAATATAGACATTGGACAATGGAGCAATGGAGCTCCGTATTGTTTACGGATGAGTCTGGTTTTCGTCTACGTTCACCAGATGGACGAGAACTTGTGTGGAGAAGACCAGGTGAACGGCTTTCAGATTGCTGCAAACACCATTTGTTGGTGGCAGTATAATGATATGGGCTGGTATTTCAATGCACGCGAAAACTGAGTTTGAGGTAAAATTTCATAATTTTGTAAAAATAAATGAAAACAAATTTTTCCCACTACGATCACACAAATTAAGTTTGGTGTCCTGATTTTTTTGTCCACGAGTGTATTTAAAGCTTTAAATTTTAAAATGAAATATCTGATGGCCGAGTTAACTTTCAAATGATTAAAAAATTGTCTCAACATTTCAAGAGTTAAATTTAACAAAATTTATACATTAGTTACTGCTTTATTATTGATTGGACTAGAAATATAAACGGCAGTATTCACAAAAAAAATATTCACGCTATTATAGATAAAAAATCATAATGTACTTAGTTCTAAAATGGTACTGAATTATTAGAAAAAAATATAAATTTGGTTATTCTTAAGTGTATAATTATTATTATAAAATAAACGATTTCCTCATGGATTATGTTTCTGGTAATAGCTCATGCCTTCTTGGGATTGCTGTCAAAGTGCCTCCATTTTTTAATTTCGTTGAAAAGTTTCTGTCCTGGGCTGTTTGTGCTCCTGACCTGAGATGCTCCTATTAGCTTGTAATTCACGTCAAGTTCCTGAATTTTCACTGCACATTCCAGGAAAGCCTTAGCTGCTGCTAGTTGTTTGTCGTTAGGCAATACACCTAAAAAGGCATTAATAGGAAATAAGACACTTAAGATAAGTGAGATACTTACTAGTGAAATCTCCAATGAATGCAAGTCCCAAGGATATAGAATTGTAATTCTTTGTATGGGCACCTTGTTTATGCCAGCCAGTGCCTTCGTATATTCTTCCATCTCCACCAACTAAAAAACTGTGAGAGAAATGATACTGAAGGAATTGTATACTGCTCAACAAATAAAACTATTGTCATATGTTTTTGGTTTGCATATTTTCATTAAGGTGTAAAATTAATCTTGAAGCTATTTTTTGTTTAAGATACCACTGCACTTGTACAAAAATAATTAAATTCATATTTAAAAGTTTTCAATTGTGCTAGACTTTTGTCAGCAAGGAACAATGACTACATTTTTTTGGCTGTGACTGAGACACCGGACTCTCGATTTTTGTTCGGTTTTTTATAATCGATATTAATTTCTTATATTGCAATAGAAACATATTTTTTTTGCTTTTTTCTTTTGGTGATTTGATTGTCCCAACTCCGCCAATAAATTGTCGATTTTTTTGTTCATATTTCCAAGTTGTTTCTATTTTCTTTCATCGAATTATTATGTATAGTTCAATAGTTCATTCTTAAATTGCGAAATGTGCAAATAGAAGAAGATATTGCTTTAAATTCAACATTAAATTCATCATTTATGATGATAAAATACAGGGTATAGAAAAAAATTGTAATAAAAGATATCTCGAAAACTTCACATTCAATTTTCATATTTGTAATCAGTAAAAAAAAGACAAACAAATATGTTAATTTGATCGAGTTTGTAGCTCCAAAAATAAGAAAATTAGTAATGGCATCGATAATTCCGCTGGCGGACATGTAGTCACTGCGTTTATTTCTCGAGTTCATCTTATACTTACTTATAACCAATATCACGAAAGTGAAGATTATCCATGTGATAATTTTGCATACTTTGTAATCGTTTGGAGCAGGCTTCTTCTGTGGAACACTGTGAAGTGACAGTGTGATGAACTACCACATGTTGTACAGGTATTAAACAATAGTTCACTAATGTTGCTGCTCTACCTTCCCACCCCGATTTGGAAACTATTTCTGGGCATGTCGACGGGTATTCTGGCGAACAAAAAAACATTTAAAAGTGTGGGTAAAATAACAATCGATAATATTAATCAAGTTCTAAAATGTCTATGAAATTTTATAGAAGAACGATTAAAAAAATATGTCTCAGAATACAGAGTTCATTAAAAGATTATGGAATTTTCGCTTGAATTGTTATTTAATTTTTTGCAGTTATAGATTACCGATTACCATCTATTTAAATATGACATTTTTAACTTCTGGGCATTTGATGTTATACCGGAAATTGCTTATTTTTCATGAAACGCCCCAATTTTATTTATGCACCATTTCATACCAGAACCCGTACCGAGCTATTTCGATAAAAAAAATGTTCCTACTTGTAGTATCTTATTTATGATACTTCCATCTTTATGAAACAAAAGCCATGATGTGAGTTTTTGGCCTACTTTAGGCCACAGTAACAGGCTTCCATATTGTGACCAATTTTACACTTAATTATTTACAGAAATGTTCTTTCGTTCTATATTAGCATTTTCTTACCGTTCTATCGATCAGTTTCTTTTCAACACATCAACTTTTTTCACTTACTAAAGTTACTTAAAATTGTCTTCGACTAGAGTTCAAATGATTTGTGTGTAGTTTTTTTAATCAAAAAGCTTGAGATCAAGTCAAAATATTTAAATTTAATTTTCTAACACTATTTATTTCGATTTAAAAAGATAATACCTAAAAAACCGAATTCATATTCCTCAGGTAAATACGATAAGTTCTTTGCTTTGTAAAATATCATATTTATTAGCAATTAAAGCACTCTTGTCCGTTGAAAATTATCAATATTATCATAAAATATGTAGTTAAATTGATCGGACACAATAAATTTGATGTACAGTATGACCACCATCACTTGGGTGGTCTTTAAAACCATTTATTTGTTTTCAGCTTCTTCAGGATAAATTTAAATTTGTGTCAATTTTATCCGATCGATTAATTATAATATGTATTGAAAGTTCGATAGCCAATACGAAAAGTTATTTTCTCTTTGTTTTTCTTTTTGCAAAATGAAATACCCTTGACCTTAAGGCTGTTTTACATTATTCTATTTCTTGTATAAGATTTGGTTCAAACAATAATTTAAATTTTATAGTAAATTGTATCAAAATTAAATTGAATGAACGAGTGAATCTCCAAACCATATCTGAAGTTTTCGTGTTTCAAATACATATTTATTGTAGAAATTGAACCAAATCTTGTACAATAAGGTAGTCTAAAACAGCCTTTACTTAATTTTAAATTACAATTTTTAAAAATTTTGTTAAAATTATCATGGTCCATGGCACTAGTAAAGGAACAAATAAGGCAAGGATCCAGTGAGTGAACAGGCCAATCATTACATTGGATTCACTTAGCTTTCCTTGTTTATCACAAATATATATATGTATATATATATATACACAGTACTGGCCAAAAGTATGGAAACTTTAATAAAATGTTTATTAAATCTATTCAACTATGAACATTTACAAAAAAAATATTATAATTAATTAAATCGTATTAACAATATTTATCATAAACAAAAATACATTAAGAAAATCAACACTTGAAATAACTATAAGAAATAATATTATTTGCGGACAAAAGTATGGAAACCATGGAAACTTAATTTGTATGATTGAGAAACATCAGCTAGTTAATATTTTGTTGGAAATCCTTTTGACTCTAATACAGTTCTGCATCGGTTTGTCATGGAATCGACTAACTTAGAACAAAAATCCACCGGAATTCTTTGCCATTCACGCTCAAGAGCTTGCCATAGATCCTTCTTATTTGAAAAATTGATTGTTTTAATTTTCAATCCAATATAATGCCAAAGGTGCTCAATTGGATTGAGGTCTGGTGACTGAGACGGCCATTCCAGCAATTCGATATGATTCTCCATAAACCAATCCTTTACCAACCTTGAAGAATGTTTGGGATCGTTGTTTTGTTGAAATATCCATCGCAATGGCATTTCTTCTTCCGCATATGGCAGCATATAATTTGTTAATATGTCTCTGTATATGTCGTTACATATCGTTATCCATAATACCCTCTATTCTTACTATTGGACCAGGACCAGAACGCGAGAAACATCCCCACACCATTACATTGCCTCCACCAAATTTTATAGTAGGAACTTGATATTTGGGATTGAATCTTTCGCACTTTGGTCGCCTTACATAACGTTTGCCGTCAGAGTTAAATAGACAAAATTTACTTTCATCGCTCCATAAAATTGTATGCCACTTTTCTGGTGACCAGTTAATATGATTACGTGCAAACTGGATTCTGACTCTTTTGTTACGTTTTGATATTAGCGGTTTTTTAGCAGGAGATCTACCAAATAAATTTAATTGATTCAGACGACGCCGTACAGTTCTGCATGACACATCATCCAAATCTGTTATTTCGTTTTTGATTTCTCTCACTGTTTTTTGAGGATCTTGTACAGACAAATTCTTGATTTTTCTATCGATTTAAGTGTTGTCTTACGTGGTCTTCCAGTTTTAATTCCGCATTCCACACTATTTCTCTCCTTAAAATTTCTAATTATCTTCGAAACTGTTCCTTTAAGGATAGACAATTGTTTCGATATATCACACTGTCGCTTCCCTTCTTTATACAGTTGGATTATTTTATTTTTTAAATCTAACGAATAATACTTAACTTTAGGCATTTTAAACACAAAATTTGAAAAGATTACAATGAAGCTTTCACTGACAGCAACATTCAATAAATTAAATGACACTTGCAGGTCTTACATTGTTTTCCATGCTAGGGGCGATATGTTTAATATGTAAAACTCAGGTTTCCATACTTTTGTCCACCGGATAATCATTATATTTCATATAATTATAGCAAGTAAAGTTTTTTTAAATTAATTTTTGTTGAAAATAAATATTACAACTAAGATTAATTTAATTTCATTAAACTTTTTATATTATTTATTATTAAACATTTCTTAACTTGTGTCCTATGAAAGTTTCCATACTTTTGGCCAGTACTGTATCTCTTTGTGTTCAATCACTGGATTGTGTTCACTTACTAGTTCACTTACTAGTTCATTTACCCTACTTTGAGAGCACGCTTGGCCGTCTTGTATGGAATGGCTTATTAAGTAGCAAACTGGATGCAATTTATTAATTAATGCAATGTTAAGCGAAAAAGATATCGCGATCTAAACTTTTCATTATACTTTTTGAATACAACTTTCACTTGCAACTTATTCACATCAATTCAGAAGTAATAAAGTAATAACCACTTACCTTCAGCAAATACACTAACGGTACACGCCGAAAATATACAAATCAGCCTTGTTATTTTACTCATACTTGCGAGGACTAATTGAGCGAATCGACTTTCATAAAGTCAAAACACAAATGCGATCATTTGTCACTCGGTGATGGGGAATTTTGCTGTCCACCGAGAAGGTTAAAACCAGTTTATGTTTAAATTAGTGGTGTTAATGATATCACCAGAAAAGTCAGAGGAAATTGTAATCATGTTTTTTTTTTTTATGAAGTCCTAGTAATTTGAATTGTGGCTGGGAATTGTGATTATCGCGAAGGAAATATATTTGTTATTTTTATAAATACTTGTTATTCATAAATATTACAAGTGACTTGTTGTACATCGGTTATATATCATCATATCCTTTTGATATAACTTATATAGACGAAAACAATGCTTTTTGTAGAAATTTGTAATATACGTAGATTAAAAAAGTTGACATTTGAAAACATGACACACATGTTGATATGGGTATGAAAAACGCGAGACAAAAATCAAACGCTGATTTATAAATATTTTTTGTATACTTTTACGTATGAAGTTATTTAATCTTAGCGAGGTGAAAATTAACATTAAATTTTGTATAGTTTATATTCCATGGGTGTTGCTTCGTTGTAATTATTATTATTATTATTGCATTTTACTCCTTAACCAAAATTATGATACGAATTTTATTGAAATAAGGTCACTATTTTGGTGTCTCATTTTTAACTCGGTAGTCAAACTCGAATTTTAAATGTTTCTTTTTTATTTTTACTAATTAGAAATTGTTTCGGGCATTTGCTTTTTTACGACACTATACTTTATTTTTTTATTTGTTTGAAATTCGTAATTGTGACAAGCAATTGACTAATTACTTAGACATTTTTGTACGATTAAATACGGATAAATTGAATAGAACACTATTCTTATAATAACGTGACGTAGGTATGGAAGAATGTTATTAGGCATATAGTTATTCTGTTCTTATTCTAAGTTTGTAAAACCGGGTCTAAGTATCTTAAATATGACTCTTTCGTAGTCCACAAACAAAGGATTGATTATCTACATACATGACGGTGTTTAAATCCAGCAGAGCGTACAATGGTTTCCCTGCAAGGAAGAGTTTAATGAAGATTATAATAAAGTTCGTTCCTAAACTGTTCCTGCGGTACACCAAAATAAATATTATATTATAAGTTTATTAGTAAATACTACTTTTTTGTGCGATGTGTTATACAGGAGGATAAAGTTGTCAAGTTTTATCAGCAAATTGAATGAAGTGAAGTTTGAATCTTCATTTTTCATGAAGCCTTACTGACAAGGAAAAAGTTAATTCTAAAAAGAAATTATTTAAACATTTATTGTTGTGCCCGGGTTATTTCGATGAATGTTGCAAATTTAAACGAAAAGTACTTGACTGTTAAAAGTCGATCGATCGAACAAAAATTAATCCAAGATTCCTTTAAGTCGTTTAAAATTGTTCTCATTTAGAAATCAACTATTTTACTGTAGACTGGGAACGTTATATTAATAATATCACCAGAATTGGGAGAGTGCTTGTGATTTTGGGACAAAAATAAAAAGGTAAAGAAAGTTTTTAAAGTTTTTATTTTCAATAAAAGCAGGATAAAAAAATCAATTTAGGGGGTTCTTGTATAGTGCCTCCAGTTTTGTAATTCCCTGTATAATTTCAATCCAGGACTCTCCGTGCTGATGACTTGTCTTCCACCCAACAATTTATAATCGTCCGACAATTCTGCTCGTCCTTCGGCGCATTTTAGGAAATCTTTGGCGGCTTTCAATTGTTTTTCATTGGGAAGTTCCCCTGCAAGCAAGCCCATGAATGCTACGTACAGGACCGAAACTGTTTTATGTGTTATAGCCGGAGTCTCGCAGTTTTCATTGGCATGACACTACAGGAGTATCGCGATTAGTTACGAACAATAGTCCAACGAGCGGCCTATTCTTCATTATTCCTTTGGTTGCAAATTATCGCTGTCGTTTAATCGTTATCTTACTTATCTTATTATCCAACTCATACGAATTTCTGCTCTCTGATTATGTAAAAAGTTACATATTTAACGTCTTCAAACAAATTATAAGAAATTAAGAATTTGTCGCATTGCGTCGGGATCTACACAATTAACGTGAGTGGGGGTCGATAACATGCTGTCGAAACTTTTTGGCGAGACTCTGGTTATAGCATTTTACATAAAGGTCGAGACAAAGGTGGATATATTTTAATATACATGGTAAGGATAAGAGGATAACACTTTCTTCCACTTGAACTGTATTAATTTTGCGTCAAGTTTTCAGCCTAGAAACAAGAAAATATTCCTGTCTTTGTTTTAATGTGTTTAATATAATCCTTTGGCTGTCCAATGGCACACAAATCGATTTCCTGTATAACTATGTTTTTTGTTAAATATACGTACTTGAGAAATCTCCGATGAACGCTAGTCCCAGTGATCGTGAGTTGTATTTTATAGTATGTGCTCCAAGAATATGCCAACCGGCGCCTTCGTAAATCCTTCCATCACCACCCACAAGGAAACTAGTAAAAGATAATTTGAAAATTAAAAAATATATCCAAAAACGATAACTTCAGTCGAAAATTGTTGTTGCGTGGTTTGTTATCTTCTGACCACGCTGTATACGTACTTATAACCGATATCATCGTACTCCAAGTTGTTCATGTGGAAATTCTGTATGCTTCTCACGATTTTCGCGCAACTGTCTTCATCGTCACATTCGGAGGTAACCGTATGATGTATAATTACGTACGGAACAGGAATGAGAGTGTATTCAACTTGGATGGCGCTTAATCCATCCCATCTTTTTTTGGTGACGATGTCCGGGCATGAAGAAGGTGGACCTTGAACGAATAATAATGAAATTTATTTAAGAGCATCGTTTTGTTTTGGATTTAGGAACGTTTCAAAAGGATTTGGGGACTTATTAAGATTCAAAATTATGACAAAATTAAGATTAAAAAATAAATAAATAGAAAACCACTTACTTGCAAGCACGTTGAATGTAAACAATAATATAGTAAATGTGAGTGTTAAGCGTCGCATGCTGTTAACAAATTAGTGTTGTCTTTGTCGCTTGCATTCGCGAACTGATCGAACGGCAGAAGTCACCATAGATGATGTGACGTTTCTCGGAAAATAACGGGGATTTTTCTAATTATCAACTGCAATTAAAACGTAATTGTATTGACAATCTGGCAAATAATGTTTGATAAATCATTATAAATACTGATGCCCTTTAATGACATTATAAATGTAGTTCAAGCTGTTTATTTAAAAATGTTATTATTACTTATTATTTAAAGATATAAATATTGTTAAATTAAGACAAGGTTGTGAAAATTAATGTGCATCTCCATTGAGAAAATGCAAACATTTTTAATTATATGTATAAGAACAGATAATATTCACTTAAAAACGTGAGGGATTAAGGGTCAGTTTCATAATCTAATTTGAAGGAGACTTTAAATCTAAAGCCACTTTCAAATGTAAAAACTTACTTCCAAGTCAATATATTGTTACGACTTCGGTTTCAAAAAAATAATTGTTCATGCAAAAAAAAAATTAACTTCTTCTACTTATCGTTCTGCGAATCGCTATTAACCAGGACACTTCACAATTGACTATAAACTCACTTAAATCTCTCGCACGGTTCTTTTTTTACAAGTTCCTTTGTTCGAGAATCTTGTTGATTGTATTAAGAACATTCTGATACAATTCCAGTGATGTTTGGAGGACGCTTCAAACCTCTTGAATATTCAGGAAATTAGTGGTAATTATAAAATAGACTTGTCGGATGTAACAATTTTATCTGCTTCTTATCATTATATTATATGGATTATATGGATTCTTTGTGAGAGATAGAACACTTCTCTATGGGATTGTGTTCCGGATTCAAACCGACTCCTTCGAAATGAGTTTTCAATGTTTCCCCAATTTGTAAGGCGAAATTGATAGTTTTGAGCTTGCATGGCGTACAGAGAAAAAAAGCAAAAATTCATGGATAATACGGCTTTATGGGACCTAGCAATGTTATGGAAAAGTAAAAAAGTTGGTGATGTTCATCTTTGTTTGAAATCCTGCACCACGTCACTTCACCGTAGCATTTTTCCTTTCTGTGTAGTTGTTAAAAACTCTTCAAGTTGATACAAAAAAATTAATGGCGTATGTGGTAAGAGATATTCTCACGAATGCATCGAAATTAAAAGGAAAAAAAAATAAAAAAATTCATACCGACATCCGGCAATTCCCTGTAAAATGTTTAGAACCGCTGGACGGTGACCTTTACACACAATAAGTGTTCGAAGTTCCCCCCTGTGCGAGACGTAAACATACGTCGGCTCGACGAAGCACGGATTCACATTCATTACGGAATTGGTTCTGTTGTCGGATATTTTCCACTGCGTGCATTGAGTTCGTCTATTGTATTTACTTTTTCGGCGTACACTAGATTTTTTAAATGTCCCCACAGATAAAAATCTAATGGATTAAGGTCTAATATTTTCTAATATTTAAATTCACATCCTCTAGGAGTTCCGGCAAATTAGTTTGCAAGAAACGTAAATACACCACTTCGTCCAAGCGATTAACTAAAACAAATAGACCGATTAAAGTGCCGTTTAACATACCTGCACACATATTGACCAAAAAGCGTTGTTGAAAAGTACGGCGCCGCATTGCATGAGGATTTTTTTCTGCCCACACTGCATCCCTTGTAAACACTGATTCGTCGTAACGCTGTGCATACGAACGTCTTGTAGCCAATGCATTTTGACCACATTCGCCGTAAATTAAAATCATGTCCACAAGAACAGTATTGGAAAATTCGCCCATGTTTTCAACGCGACAAAGTACAGCTGAAACTGACGCACTTAACAGCCGATGCTGACATCAACAAATTTCTCCGAGGACGTAATTACGTCATAAAAATAAACCAAGGACCATCAAACTGTTTCATCGTTTGCCAAAAACATTTATTATCTCTAATATTTATTAATCAATTGTTATACAAAAACTGCTTCATTCTATCACTTTTAATGTAACTTTCACTGATTTTACTTTTTGTATGAAGTCAAAAAACACCCAGTATTCTATTCATTTTGTGGAGGTTCCTCTCTAAGCAATATCGGGTCTGTTCTTGTTCGAGCCGTGGGTGTAGAAACATTAGACTGTCGCATACAACCACCGCGACCCCGGTAACTCTTGGTTTTTTGGGAGAGCCGCGTCGTGGGTTCAGTTAAAATAGAAATATAGGGCGCCACTGGGTAACTGTTAACGTCCCGGGGTTGTACCCAGTCAACCATCCGGTAAGATCTTAATTTTTTAAATAAAAAAACTCCGGTGACTAAATAATATAATTAATAAGAAAAAGTTTGAAAATATAAGTTTGAATTCTCGTAGGTCATAGCTATGTCCCGCGCTCACAAGAATTGATATTTACACTACTCTTTGAAGTTTATCATTTAATCTAAGTACACTTTTAATAATAAAAAAAAATATAATTGACTTGAACAAAGAAATTGAAATTAATCACCCGATTATACTTAAAAAAAATAGTATTTTGAAATTTCTACAGAGCGTCTCTATTCCGTAATTTAAATAAAAAGTTTATAAAATTTGAATTTAATTTCATTCCTCGGCGAACGTGAAATGGGACAAACACCTCGGAAAAACGTCGGAAACCGTGTGTGAGAAAAACCTGTTTGCTGCAACGAAGCTCCGGACGTAGATCGGCAATGAAACTCGTTTTGCGGCGGTTCTCCGGACTTCTCCACTTATGCAACCCTTGCGAAACACCCTTTTCTCCAACGGGCTCGTGCCACCCTTGGCAAGAAGAAATAGGATCCGTCCGCGCCTTATTCCACAAAAACGAGGTTTTTGTCAACGAAACGTGACTGCCTTCGGAAGCTTTTTAACAAATTTTAACTAGCAGGGGAACCCACGCAGGCTTCCAGAAAGGGTCTAAAGAAAAGGATAAAAAGAATAACTACCCCTGAAGCTTAGAAAAGTAAAAGAAAATTACCTCGGTTAACACCTGAGACCGTAAACGACCGTTTATTCTTCACCGGTCACACACACCATCTAAGACCCTCCCGCTTTTCTGTTGGCCCAAACTTTCCCCACTCCACATGTATATTTGGCTGCCCAAAAATTAAAACAAAGCAAACTAAACGCTACAAGACTTTCATCCACCGCCTTATTATGCTAACTTTGTAAGCACAAATTCCAGGAAATTGGGTCTAATCTACCCGATTTCAATTTCCGTAAGTGGATGCTTAAGCATTTACACCCACATTTTGGTATAAGTGGGCATCTTTACTTAAAATTGTATATAAGTGCTCACTGAGAGGTTTACTTATTACTACTTTCCACAAGTGCCCAATAAAAGAGTGGAGCTCTTTCTGCCATTGTCTCTGATACTTTTGCAATGGGTCAATATTTTTTATTGTGTGTCTGCTAAATGAATAACAACTTCTAACTGAACTGGGCGTTACATAATATTTACGTACCTCATTAACTATTGCCACATAATATTCTTGCCAAGGTATGTATTTTTCAATGGTTTTTATAAGATCATAACAACAATTAAGTAACCAACAATTGTCGACTCATGGTCCGTCATGAATCCTCATGTATTAATCGAAACACAAACAACAAAGATTGGTGTCTGGATAGGTGTTAGTAAAAAGACGTTTAATTGGACCGATTGTCTGCCATTTCTAGAGATACAGAAAATGCTTTAACAGGAGTTTTAAGGGATATCCTAATGTTTCTTTCTAGCATATTTGGTTTTCGAATTGAAGTAGGTATAGACATGTACGAAAATGCCACGTTAGAGTTTGGAAGAACGTTTTGACACAGGTAATAATAGTATGATTTGTAAGGATGTTTTTGATTCAATACCTTCACAAGAAAAGACTAAAAGTGAGCATGTCATCTCTGGATTTGGAAAGGGAAAGCCAACTGCTTCGGGGTATTTTCAAACTATTGTTTTTATAAATGATTTAGACTTTCCAACGACATTACATGTTGTTCCTTCTGATTCTATGGATATGAAAGCAGTGATTGGACGAGATATCTTAGAATAAAATAGAATACCGTAATAATAATACCAATAGCAGAGAGCAGTAGATCAAAAGGTTCAGGTTCGGGTTGAAGGCAGCCAACAAACTGTTCTACCATCTGAACCAGCAAAAAAAAACAAAACAAAAACAAAAATAAAAAAAAATTAAATAATGAGACATAATTTATCCTAAAGCAGGTGCTGTAGAACCGTGCGAATATGAAAGGAAAATGCTACTAGCGCCTTATTTTGAGACAAATCAACTGCTTTCTTAACTAGTATCAATATAGTAGATCATATTGTAATGTTTTTAGATTTATTTTGATTTGTTTTTAAATAAAACACTTGATGAAACTAATAACTAATTTATTTACACACGACTTAACACTAATTTATTTATAACGGACTAAGACTAATTTATTTTTTACAAGCCGAGCAATTACACAGTAAGTAACTCTACGTTGAACTGACTAAGACTCCTCTCTCGTCCTCGCAGGCGTAATTTATATCCGAATAAGTTCCCTTCTCGATTATTCTGGAGTGCGCCGAACTATTCCCGAATCTTGAGTCACGCACGGCGCGTCGCTGAGTGCATCACCCGTCGCAATTCGTTCGTCACAATATGCAAAATAATACAAGGTTCATATCTAAAGAGGATACCTTAATATAATTTGAAAATTTGATTTCCACCTGTAAACCTACAAAATCTAAATCTGTTGACATTGAATTAATTATTATTGTAAAAGACAGGAAAACTATTTTTCTAAGACCGCGCAGATTACCCTTAAGGCCGGGATAGACGTTCCGTCATGCATATCAACTTGCTTGCGCACGGCATGACTGAATCGGCGTTTGACCACTAACTATTCAGTCTTGTATCAATTTGAGCTGTTATAAAAAGTTTTTCATGTCGAAATTAGTATATGCTTTTGAAGGACGCTCATTTTCCATCGCATTGTATAAGTTCCAAGAACCGCCAGACATTACAACTTGCCGTTAGACAAGTCTGTTCACGCAGCAAAAAATCGAGCAGGTTTGATTTCATTAAGCCCAAAAATTGTCTGTGCAGACTTAATAAGTCTACAAACTTATCCGCACTGACGCAACGATAAATCTTACAACTTAAGTTTTCGCAAGCAAGTTGATATGCATGACGGAACGTCTATCCCGGCCTTTAATAGAACAAGAAATTAAAAGTCAAGTAGATGAATAGCTTGAGAATGGTATCATAGAACCATGTTCATCAGAGTATGCGATTCCTGCTATTGTTGTAAAAAAGAAAGATGGTTCTCCGCGAGTTTGTATTGACTACCGACAAATGAATAAAATTATAGAAAAATACCGATATCCGACTCCATGAATAGATTCCCCTGAAAAAATAGGAGTTGTTAAGAATTATCTTGGACCGACTTCAGTGAAAAATATTCAAAGTTTCCTTGGTTTAACGGGTTATCCCTGAAAGTTTATTAAGGAATACAGTTTAATTGCCAAGCTCTTAACTAATCTGTTACGTTTTTGGAAAAAATGAACGGTCTGGTTTCAATACTTTAAAAGAAGAATTAACTAAAGAACCTGCACTGAAAGTATTTGATTCTAAACATGAAAATGAATTTCATATATACGCATCTAAATATGGTATAGCAGCAATATTGTTACACCGTTCTTTTAGCGATAACTGTTTTCATCCTACTCATTTTGTAAGTCATAAAACATGAACAGAATTACAGTAGTTATGATTTTGAAGTTTTAGCAGTAGTTGAAGCCTTAAAAAATTACGTGTTTAGCTGTTAAGTACAGAATTTAAGCAAACAATGAAGAAAAAGGAAGTATCAACGAAAATATGGCATTGGGTTCAAATATTAGAAGATTACAATTATTCTATTGAATCGGTAATCGTATGCGACATGTAGATGCTCTAAGTCGTTCTTCAGTCATGTCAGTTGTGGCAGATAACGTATTACGAATTAAAAGAGCACAACTTGAAGATCCCAACTTCAAAATTTTGTATTCCGGGGTCACGATACGAAACAGTTATACTTTCTTTTATCTTCTTTATTTTACAATAATACAATGAACTCTGATAAACGTCAATAATTGTCAAATTCTCTCATCTGATTGCCTACTTGATATACAACATTTCCTTCCTCTTAAAATGGTTCGTTTAATTTGATGGGAAACGTCGTGGTACGTTCCGGATGCGTGTCGATTTACGCAGAACGTGTGGTGTGGAGTATCTAGGTGGCGATAGTGTCCACGCGTCTTCTGAGGATATCGAAATCGCTGGAGATGACACTGGTGTTATTAGTGTGGGAGCTGGTGACGTAGAGGCTGGTGTTATTAGTGTGGAAGCTGGTGTGGTTGATTGCGGTACAATTGGTGTAGGTGTTGTAGTTGCTGATGATAGAATCGGACTCGTCGGGATGTCAGTGTGTCTCTAACATATTCCAGTTGTTGGCTTTTATTTCCAGAATTATTTGCATCTCCTGCTTCGAGAAATCCTCGAATTTGGTTGATGTGTCTTTTATAGCGTCTTCCCAGATATCTCCTAGGAGGGTAACAATTTCTCCTGGGAGCCACTTATTCATTCTAATATTTCCCGATAGGAAATAAACGCGTTGTTTCGGTTCAAATTCGCGGAAGCCAGGCAAGAACTCTGCTTGTTGTCTCTGTGATATCCTAGATTCAACGCTTTGTGGCCTGACTAGGTCGAGACGTGTGCGAATATTTCGTCCCAGGAAAAGCTTGGCTGGTGGCTCCTCGGTTGCAGTATGAGGCGGTTTCCGGTACTGACGAAGGTTCAGCTATAGTGAGTGGTCGACATTGCTTTCAACGCATCTTTCACCGTTTGGACGTTACCTTTCCGCTTGACCATTCGACGCAGGATGATATGGCGCGGTCCGTTTATGGTATCTCACTCCACTCTGCCGAAGAAATATTTCGGCGCTGAATTGTCCGAAACAATTGTTGTTGGTACACCATACGCGGCAAACAAGTTGTCCAGGATCCTAATGGTCGCTTGAGTAGTCATGGAGTTTATAGCTTTGACTTCTAGCCACTTGCTATAAGCATCTACGATAATCAAGAGCATTGTATTCAATATGGATTCTTTCCCGAGGAGCTTTTGGGTACTTCCAGTGGTACTCCCGAAACTGCGGTGGAGTGTGCGCGTGGGTGGCACACTCCTTACACGATTCCCGACCAAAACATAAAGGAACGAGCTATTCCTTTCATCTTGACGATGCCAATATGTGCTGTATGTAAGTCCTTCTCGCAGCACGGGTGGCACGACAACTCTGTGCTTAAAGCAAATCTGTACTTAACCTTGGATCTTTAAAATTGTGGCGGGTAAGATCTTGACCTGATTCCAAAAGTTGGACGATTTCGCCCAGCGGATCGAGAGTTGTTTTATTTGACACACAATAAACCTGTCGAAATCGTCAAAACCGTCGTAAGCTCCTGCTTCTTCCTCCTCATTTGCTGTTAGCTGATGAACCAAGTTGATTGTGGATGGCAATGAGATTCGCGAACAGTAGTCGGCATTGGCATTTTCTTTGGTTGCCTTGAAAATCACGTCGTAGTCGAAATGTGCTAGGTAGCCGGCATAGTTTACCATCCAACTGATGCACAATACTGGCAGTGATTTTTCCGGGTATAATATTTGCGTTAATCAGAACTTATGGTGAAATCAGGGTCTCCTTAATATCTCGGTAAGCATTCTCAGCTTCTGGAGTCCAAGTGGATGGTTCAATGAGGAGCATATCCCGGAGCGGTCGATTCCTCGTTGCTAAGTCGGGAATGAAAGAACTATAGTAAGTGGCCTTACCAAGGAACAGTTGTAATTCTTCCGGTGTCGATGGTTTTGCGGCGTCTCGGTTGACCTGTATGTGTGTGATTTGTGCACCCCATTCTCATCTATTTTATGTCCAAGGGCTGAGAGAATTGGAACGGCGAAGGAGCATTTTGTTCGATTAGGTTTAAGTCTTTGATTTCTTAAATGCTCCAATGTAACATCCAGAGCTAACAACAGGTCATCAATTCCATTTGCAAAAACAATGATGTGGTCGAAGAAATTAACAACGTTTGTTAAATTTTTTAGAACCGTTTGCATTCGCCGTTGCCAGATGGCAGGTATGTTGCTGCTCCATAAACAGCGCGCGTGTTAAGTGTCAAGGCATGACGGAATGACCTTCGGGATGTTCATCGATGATAAGGCGAAGATTCAACGTCGGTTTATAATTGCCTGTGATTCTCAGTTTTCCGTTTTGCTTTGCCACTACATGCGTTGTCAATGCCTACTCTAAATAATCCACTCTTTTATAAAATTCGGACATGATTTTAGCGTCAATTTCTCGCGCGTATGCCTCGCGTAAGGCCAGCGGTGCTCGGGCGAAAACTGGTGCTGTCCCTGATTTCAGCTGCATTTTCGTTGGTGGTTCTATTAGTTTTCCTGGTACGACACTGAAAATATCCTCATAGCGTGTTAGTAGAAGTTTCAATTGATTTTCTTGTTCTCCAGTTAAGTCTTTTTTAATAGATACCTTGTGGACTGACACTTGATTCCGGAAAGTTTATCTCGTTCACAAATTCTACAATCCATTCTCGTCCGAGGAGCGTATCAAATTCGCCGTTGATCACGTATAGATTGAGCCTCTTGGATGTCCCTCCAATTGTGACGTTAACAGGGGTGCGACCTATGCAGCGTATATTATGACCCGTGTAGCTAGCGAATTGACGATCTGTTCTCTGCAAATGAAAGTTTGGTTTAATCATACCTAACTTTTTTTTATTGATTATTGAACATGGTGCTCCGATATCTAGTTCCATTTTTATTAGTTTGCCCTCTGTACATTCAGCTTTGCTTGGCCGGAGATAATACTGTACCAATTGTTTCTATTTTACTAAATCGCTGAAGTACGTCGATATGCTCTTCTTCGATGTCATCGGCTGACATGACTTTGCTTGTAACTTGATTCGTGCCTTGTCTTTTTCTTCGTGATCTACACACTTTGGATACATGCCCTTTTTTCCACATTTGTTACATTCCGCCTCCAGATATCTACATTGACTGCGAAGATGCGATTCTCCACATCCTCCATATGTTGGTGAAATGTTTCGCTGGCCTTGACCTTGATTGCCATGATATTTGCTGTTTCTTCGTGAATGAGGTTGTTCATATCTCAACATATTTGTTTGTTCGACTTTGATAAACGTGTCTGCAGTTTTTATCTCATTTGCAGTATTGTGAGTTGCCTCGATTGCATGTGCAATTTCGTATGCTGCACTGAATGTAGTTGGTTTTTTTGAAATGAAATCCGTTTCAAATTATTACAGACTGTAGTACAGCGTTTTCAACGAACGAATTTCGCGAATATTGTGAATCGGAAAATATATTAACGATGATGATGAATTCACAGAGCTGCTGGTCAAGATGAAAGGACGATTATTCATATTCATATTCATTATAAGTAAATTAACGCTTAACTCCACTTATCACCGTAGCATTGGAATGACTCCATTTCAGTTGCTTACAGGCGTAAAGATGCGATGTAAAGATGATATATGCCTTAAAGAATTTTTAGAAGAAGAATTTATATTAAAATTCGAGAAAAGCTGTGTATGTTCTTTCTAAGTACTCGTAATGATAGAACTGCCGTGTTTAAAATACAATTGACATTTCTAGAATCTTAGTTTGTTAAATTTAGTTCATATTATATTGTAAGCAATAGTCAACGGTGTGGCTTGTGGACATTCCAGAATTTGATAAAACACTTGTAACATACAGCCGGCTATATTTAGTTACCACTTTTGGACGAGAAACTACTGTTAATTCTTTACTCGTAAGTATATTAATACTAGTAGGTAACAAAATGGTAACTAAAAAATAACTTCTGATTTAACAAATTTATATGTAATATTTACTAATTAAGAGAATTTGGTTTAAAATTTTTATTTAGCTAAATAAAATCTGACTGCGCTTGGTTTATTGTACATTTTTTTTGTTAATACAGTTCGTGTGACCTAAATAAATCGACAAACATATAAGGAATATAGAGAAAGCGATTCATAACTAATTACCATTTAATACTACGATGCAGAATCAGTTATGTCATAGTTTAAAATTACGCGCAAGTCACGAAAACCATCATCATCTGCGTGGAGTGTTTTCTTTTGATGGGTGCGAGGTCATTGCGAAAAACTATTGATTTTCAATCATTTTTTCCCATTTGTTTACCCGATATGGTATAAGTACGTGTGCGCTAATGTTTTTATCCTTGACACAGTGTCTCAGTCCTGCTACCAAGGCAGTCGTGGTCGAAGTGAGGGAGTCTTTTTTGAATGGACCAAATTAGTATGCTTCGTATAACGAACGAAACATATCAGATACACAATTTCTTCTCGCAAGTAAAAGTTGCGAGTGAAATTAAAAACACGAACGTATTAGATAAGAAGCGCGTTTATTATAATTTATTAGACTTTCTCGGTAGTTGATAAAATTAATTTACGTCTTTCCGTTTGCTAAGTTCATTAACGACGCGAATAATTTAGTTGTGCGTGCCGGCTTCGAATTTTTGTACCATTGTGGCCCGTCTAATTTTGTCGTGCCGTTTTAAGCGTCTCGCGCAGGCGTTCACTGTCACCTCCGAATAAAATACGACAAAATAAAAATATTCCAGATATGTCTGTGCTATTTCCTTCATGTTTTCTGTCCACCTTTGCGCATCACACGTGCGTTTTTAAAAATAGTGGCCGGCTAATCGCGGTGGTTTTCTAGTGAAATCGTGTGGTTTGAAATTCGCGCGTGATATTGTACGTCCTCTGATTGGCAAGTTGTTTGTCCGTACGTCATGGATCGTACAATGTATGGGAAATTTGTACCCGGAACTTTGCACCCTTATCAGTGCACTTTGAAAAACGGAACCTCGCCTGGATGTAAGTTAGAAATTTTCGCCCAATGCTAGTTTTGGATTCAAACATCAATATTTTTTTTAATGTTATCAAATCACAAGTTAAGCTTATTTAGTATATTTGGAATTTTTTTTATTAGGAACACCATTTCTTATCCTTTTAAAATTTCATACTATAGATTCGCCACGATCTTATGGGGTTCCATTAGTTTCTCTTTATCATTGTAACATCTTCACAAAGTTAACTACATAATCAAATTATAGAATAAATGGATCTTAAAGTATGTCCTCATGTATTTAAGCGATCGTATTTTGACGGTGAAAATAAAGTAAATAGGCGTTAAAGTCAGACTTTGCAGCACACCATTGTTCATGTTGCATTTTCTTGTTAAACAATTTCTCTTGTGAGTAATTAGATCTTTACATCTTCAAACCTTTTGCACGATTTTATTTTGACTCTATAAACAATTAAAGGAAATTGACCATAAGTAAGACCTTACGAAAACTTTTTTAAAGACAATGTGAGTAACTAGAGCTCTGCATCGTGGTTTAGAAAAGCGTTCTTCAAATCATTTCTCTTTTGTTTTTTGTTTAGTGATATCTAGGGTTACAATTAATTAAAAGCTCACCATGGAGATCTCGTAAACTGTAAGAGATACAAAGACAGTTGAACTACAAGAAAGTTGGATTACATTAAAAGAGCCGCAAGAAAAGGAAATCGTTATATAAAAGTCCTTTGACTTACCGATCCATCGATCGGAGTATATTGGAAAAATGCGCTGTATCACTTCTGAAATACCTGCAAAAAACTGTAAATTCTCAATTTCAAAAATCTTGAATATTTCTGTTTATTTATGAATCAAAATCACAAAATTCGGTAATTTTATATTACATTCAATGGGCAATCTAATACATTCAGAAGAAATAGATTAGGATTGACAGTTTCGCAGATAGGATTGTCAATTTTATTTTTCATGTGGATGGTTTCTTAGATATGTGATACAAAAATAAAATCGGAATACAATGATATGACACTTAAGCTTTTATTAAAAAAAAATTATATGTCTAAGAAATATTTCCAGGAAATAACATTTTTTATATAAATACGTAATGATGTACTATAATTTAATAAGATTTCTTTAATAATAATTTTAGTTCTCAATGCTTGTAAGCATCCACCCACTAGATTAAAAATTTTCAGTGTATAATACATATAAGTAATGAGAATAAAGATTAGGGAAGAAACTATAACTTTTATAGAAGGTGCGAAGAAATGTTAGTTTATGATATAACAGAAGCAGGATATAAAGAAAAAAATTATACTATTTTCTTTAAATTACAGAAACGCTCTTATGTCAAATCAAGCATTTTTAGTTCTTTATTTACTATTGGTTTGGTAAGAAATAATATTAGGGATGAGAGGTGATATGGTCCTAATAAATAGTCTTGGCTGTACCTCATGTATAAATTGTAAAATAAATTTATTTTACTTGCTTATTGTCGTATAATATCAAATAATTTAGTTACGGAAATAATAGGTCCTAAGATAAAACCCTGCAGCTGTTTAAAATAAATATTCGAATGAACTTTGCCTGGCAGGCTTTTAGTGAAAAAAGGTTGTAAGACGTAAGCAAGCAATAAATAATTGTAAAAAGACTGAAGGCGATAAAGAAATGTTAAACAAAATTCGAGGGCGCCTTTATTTTCGGTTTTAATCAAAGAGTCAGATACGAAAAGCGTCGAAGGTCGCCTGCAATCAGAAGGATGATTTAATTCGTGTTTATTTCTGTACGCTATTTTTCTTGATTATGCAATGCTCTATCGAACGTCCTACGTAGAAGTGCGGGTGTAGCCAACTTTTCATGTTTTATTGACGACCATGTGTTCGACTCTGGCCGCACACGCATCTTGGCGAAACTTGATTTATTATAATGATCATAAAGGTTTGCAAAGATGTTTTATAAATTTAGAAAACATAATCACCGAGTGATCTACTCTTGTTGTATACCGTATATAATTTTCATTATCCCTATCTTTCTCTTAGCTCCAGAGTTGACAACCTCCATCAGAATGTCATTAGTCATAGTACAAAAACTAGGTTATGTTACAGTGCAGCTTGTCACTGGCGTTAATTTTACATCCAAGTTCAAATGCCTCTTACTGTAAAGCCTCGTATTAGCGTTTAACCCTTAACAGGTGTGGCTAAAAACATTCACCTAAGATGTGGTGGGATCAAATTTGGACCCGTTTTCATTTTGATGTAAAATTTGTATTTAATCATTTTGACTTTTGCCTTGATTGTCATGTTTTCTTGGAGTGTCTTTGAGATTGAAAAAACCATAAACAGGATGTAGCTGCTTTATCAATCAAAAATTAACAAAAATTAAAAAAATAATTCATTTTGGCACTTCCTCAATAAAAAATCTTAAACTGAATTCCAATCTGTTTTTCTCACCTTTGGGGCTATTTTCACTTTGTACTGGTGTCGTGGCTTAATCCGTATAAAAGCAATTGAATTACTTCATTTATAACAAAATGACAAATATGTTTGTAAATTTTACTTTTCCTCACAAATTTGACATTTAGGTGTTTTTTTTACCAAGTTAATGAGTACACTGCCTTGCTAAATGAAAAAGACGTAACTGCATGTTTTGTTTTTTTGGATTACACATTTAAAGTACCATGAACATATCATATTTACTGAACAATATTGACGTATTTTAATCACTGAATACCTACCTATTCTCCACATTCTCCACATTTGTTTAGCACGGCAGTACAGGCGTACATAAAAGGCTTTCCTGTTTTGGAAATATGGGCAGACACGACACCTGCCTCTTTTATGTTAGCAATTCGGGAAATAATATAATTCTTATTCGTGTCTACTGTGTTCATTAGACCGACCGAAGACACTCCAAACCATGCTTCACAATATAGAAATTTCCATGTCTTACCAAATTATTAATACTACAAAAGAAGACAGCCAGAATATTTACTAAAGCTGAAATAGATGCATATTGCTGGCCGTTATTTAACAAACTCACTATTACTCTTTGAGGGAAGAAGTGCAGAGTTACAACCTGAGGACTGGACATTAATTGACTGTGCCTTTTGCTAAGCTCACAACGACTGCATTTTGTACCTTAAATTTGAAATTATATAATAAATTACATATGAATTGGCGGAACTTACCTGTGGAACTGAAAGACTGCCTAACCAAGAAGTGCTCATACTCCGTAGATGAATTCTTCACCGCGTCACTCGAGTGTGATTGACTCTTTGACTATTAACTTAAAATGTTCCTAGTTCATATAATACAAGTACTCTTCTTGTTATTTTGACACTGGAGTTATATTTCAAAATAAATCACTATCACTTGGTATTTCTTCAAGTTCTTCACTCAAATATTTTTTACTTGTACTAGCCATGTTTTATTTATAATTCACGACTAACATTTAAAGTATGACAGTGTCAATTATGACTCTAATTGTAATTTACCTTAAGATATTGATATATGTTTTGAACAAATATAGTCGATAGATTGCTATCTCAAAAGGGAATATGTAGAATAATAGCACATCACACCTATATTTTAGTATTT
The DNA here is from genome assembly GCA_039766575.1 of Serrognathus titanus. Lineage (NCBI taxonomy): Eukaryota > Metazoa > Arthropoda > Insecta > Coleoptera > Lucanidae > Serrognathus > Serrognathus titanus. The sequence continues at coordinate 24,996,244 of CM077913.1, forward strand.
AAATAGTTGTTTTAAAAGCTATGAGGTCAAATTTGACTTTGCCATACCTGTCAAGGCTTAACCTAGTTTTGTTCCATGTCATTCTAATAAAACAGCACTAACAACTTTGAAAATATCTGATCCATGAACTACTTTGAATCATTTTTACTCGATCAGCTTTAATTTATAAAATGTCTGTTTTAATTACTCCTTTTTTGCCAACATTTAAAAGCTCAGCCCTAGGAGTATTTAGAACCACTTTTAATTGCCACTATTAGTTCGTTTCATTAAAGTTCTATAACTGATATACAGATTTGTAATTTGATAACTTACGTTTTTTTTATAGTTTTTTAAGGAGTATGTAATTAGGAGTATAGAGAATTCTAATTTTAAGAAGTAGGTAATTAGCAGTAAAATCAAAGAATTCTAAAAAGTTCAGCAAAACTTCCATAATCAATCATCTCATTTCTCGACACTTTTATAAATAACTTTTATAAATAACAACTTTATGTTTCTAATTAAACATAAAATTTGACAATTAGGCGTATTTCATTTGTCAATGTCATGTTGTAACATTTATGGCTTATATATAAGTAATATCAAGTCTTCAATAGCAAAGTTTAAGACTACTTAATGAATTTTTCCTTACATTGTGAAACAGGTCTTGAATTAGGTAACATTCGATTAAAATGGAAAGCCATTGCCAGCCCTGAAAACAGCTAATTTGAAATAATAATAAAGTAGTTGCATAGCCAAGTTGCTTGAGTCTGCTGGCAACGGGCTTGACGTTTGGCGGGGCAACTGTTAGGTGTGGGTTCGAATTCCATCCTAATGCGTGTGGGTTCTATGTGATGAATAGAATTCTCATGGTTCAGACCGTGTTCGGATTTATATCGGCTTCTTCGTACCAGATTTTCTGCATTTCCCCAGTTTGTAAGGCGAATGCCTAAGGAGAAATAATAACATTAAATAATGAATTATCTAAAACGGACAGCTTCGTCAGGAGTGAAAATAAATACAGTTATTTTCACTCCTGACGAAGCTATCAAGCGATAGTGAAACGTTGAGCATTAGTGCCATTTTCACTGTCCGTTTTAGATAATTCATTACACAATTTCACCAGACAAGAAACTACCTTAATAACATTAAAATCGGTCGCAGCCCTCCTCGACGAACTCGGAGAGCTTGGGGAACCTCATTGAAAAGGGAATTCAATGAAAAAATAAGCCACACAACAAATCAAATACATTAAACAACTGTCTTCTATCAAACGTCAGTCGGTTTGGGAAGCCATCTTCTTTCAAAAAATCAAAACCAACTTGGTAAACTTTTCAATTGAATCGGTTATTTGAAAAAGGGCACAAGTAAGTGATGAGTTGAGAAAGTACGCATTAATTGGCGCCTCCGCCACTCTTATTCTGCGCCGCCTAGAAAAATTTCCTCTGTATGATATTTAATTCTATGACCTTCTTAGGATGACTTTAAGTTGAATCACTTAATCTAGAAGATGTCAGTCAAACCTATTATATTTTTTCTAAATGAAAGTGATTTATAAAGACGAGAAACAATGAGATATTTGTAAAGAGAAGAGACTTTTGCAAATAATAAAAAGCAATAGAAATTTTGAGTTCGAATTCCACTCAGTAAATCAAATGGCTCATACAATTTTTATACTTGAAGTAATCAAAGAAAACGTGACTAAAGGTTGGTTTGTGCACCAACATCTAGCGTAGAGTAATGTAAAGTAAAATAATGTAAGAGATAAATACAGAGGATCCAGTGAATGCGTTTATGCAGTCATTTAACGTAATTTAAGAGATGGTCAACTTTTATTTTTCTTAAATTATGTTAAATGAAACCGCTTTTGCGCATGGGTTAGCTTAATCAGCCAACATCAATATTGTGCTATATGTTCATAATTTGTTAAATATGGATGAAAGTGATATGTGTTTTTTTTTTAATTTAATTTAATTTAATTTAATTTTATTACATTAATGTCACCCCATGAATTGCGATAGCACTATGCCAAGTGAGTGGACGATCGAGTGGATGGGGAAGACGTCTCTTTATTACCCGACTATACGTTGTAGATATGATCATTGTATTTTCCCGTCTTCAATGATTTGCTTAATTTTTTTGCATATTTCAACGCAAATACATATGGCATGACTGTTTTAACTTGATACTCTTGGTCATTGGTCTCACAAATGCTGCTTAATGTAGCCACGAGTGATTAAATAATTGTCATTAACAAGACAAATAGAAACAATGGTTTTCTGTGTCATAAATTACTATTCTATTTATACCGAATATATTTTTGTGTAGTGATGTTTTTTTTATTGTTTAGCAGAGCAGTACTTTAATACTAATTGTAAGTTGAAAAATAGTGTTGACGATGACTTTGCCCTATAATTAAAACGGCCTAGGTAAATATGAGCAAAAATAACGACAGAAAGTTTTGTAAATCCGGTGGCACAGCTCCAAAAAACGAGTTGTAAAATTAGTTGTAGAGAGTAAATTTTGGGCAGGCCAGTATTGCGCACCTGATTTAAAAACGTAAACTTTTCGACTTAAATCGGCGTCCAGCAAGCTCCCACATTCATAAAAGCACATCGCGTTATTCAATTAAACGATGATCTCATACGTCAGGCTTCAATTAGTAATTGTTTGCACAAGTGCAGTAAATTGTATAACATAATTGTTTTTGTTTATGTCTGTGGCAACTTAAGAAATATGTTGAATAGTTGCAGAATAAACAAATTAAATGTTTTAGGACGTTAAATATGAACGATGTGGAGTGTAATCAAAAGGTTAAAGACAACAATTAACAATGATTTGGACTTTTTACTGTTGGGGATTTTGGAGTTAAGTTTGGGGATAAGTTTCAATTTACTTTGGTTGAAGAGAACTATCATTTTTTCGTATAGCGAAATTTGAAATTGTTTTTCACTTGGAATGAGAGAAGGCAAGGCAGGAATATTAAAAAGTCAAAAAAAATAAATATTAAATTTCTTCATTATTTATCCTTAATGAAGGCAATTTCAAAATTTGACTTGAGAAATATGCACCTGTCACTTTATTGGTGATTATTAAAATTAGCAACACTATACGACTTGATTCATGTTTATAACTTAGGAGTTAATTTAAGCAAAAATTAATAAAATAATTTCTGTCAGTAACTTCATGAGAAGGAGTTACATATTATAATTTGAAACAATTTTTGATATATTATTATTGCTGATTTATGAGATATTTGGGAAAAACACTGTTATTTATGTGCCAGTTTTTAAAATGGACAAGGAATTGAGAATTGAACTTTTAAGATATCCATATAGTGCAGGGACCATTTACGTTGCTTCCACTATTTGATCTGTTACGCGGTTTGATATGAGAATATTAAAAATGAGTCAGAAACGTATCACCGTCTGGATAGTCGAAAAAGAATTTTGGAGAAGTCAATAATAATGAGTAAGAACCAAACAGCAGATAGAGAAGGTGCCTGTTTTTAGGTCATGGAGATTTGAATGCGAATAACCATGACGTTTTGAAAATAGTCAAGTGAAACTTTAATAACCTGTTATACTGTATCAGTCTGATACCTTCAAATATGATGAAAACTGTATTACGAAACAATATTACAGAAGGGTGATAGTAGTACGCAGCTTTGTCTTACACTATTATATTACTTCTTTCTTGGTAGAACTTGTTTGTAAACATAAAATGCGTTTATTCCAAACCTTTTCAGTCGCATTGAAGACTGATAATTTTGAACTGATAA